>OY728147.1:609716301-610320740 GCA_963277665.1 Viscum album
TTTCTTGGGGTTGAGATTTTATGGTTTTTAGGGTCTAAGGATTTGGGGATTTTGGGGGATGAGTGTTTAGCATTTTTTTTTGGATGAGGTTTTGGGTTTTTGGGGGATATGTGTTTAGGGTTTTTTGGGGCTAAGGTTTTAGTGTTTCTTCAATATGAGGGTTTAGGGTTTTTTGGGGTAGAGTATTTACTATTTTTTGGGATAAGGGTTTAGGGTTTTTTGGTGCTGAGTTTTTAGGGATTTTTCAGGCTAGGGTTTTAGTGTTTTTTAGAGATGAGGGTTTAGGGTAGGGGCTGATTGTTTAGTGTTTTCTGGAACTATGGATTTAGGGGTTTGGGGGGATGAGGGTTTAGGGTTTTTTGGGTATGGGGGTCTAAGGTTTTTTATGGCTAAGGGATTAGGTTTTTTTTGGTTCTAATGATTTTTGGGTTTTTTGGGGAGGAGGGTTTTGGGGTTTTATAGACTAAGCGTTTGGGGGTTTTTAGGGATGTGAGTTAAGTGAATTTAGGGGATGAGGTTTTAGGTATTTTTTGGGCCTACATTTTAAGAGATTTTTGGTCTAAGGGTTTAGGGTTTTTGGGGGATGATGGTTTAGGGATTTTGTGGCTGAGGGTTTAGGGTTTTTTGGGGATTATAATTTAGTGGAGTTTTGGGGCTGAGGGTTTATATTTTTTTGGGGCTGAGTGTTTATGGATTTTTTTGGATGAGGATTTAATGATTTTTGGAGCTGAGGGTGTACAAGTTTCTGGGGTTGAGGATTTAGGTGTTGTGAGGATGAGGGTTTATGGTTTTTGGGGGCTGAGGGATTTGGGATTTTTAGGGTTAAGTGTTTATGATTTTTTGGGGCTAAGTGTTTAGGGTTTTAGGGGAAGAGAGTTTAGGGTTTTGGGTGTAGATATTTTAGGGTTTTTTGTGGTGAGGTTTTTTGGTTTTTTACTGTTCATAGTATAGGGTTTTTTGGGGATGAGGGTTTATGGTTTTTTTATGATGGTAGTTTATAGGTTTTGGAAGATGATGGTTTATGGGTTTTGGGGGTGGATGGTTTATGTGTTTTTAGGGATAAGGGTAAAAGGTTTTTTAGGGATTAGGGTTTAATGTTTTTTGGGTTTAAGGGTTTAGGGTTTTTTGGGGCTAAGGGTTTAGTGTTTTTTGGGAAGAGGGTTTTGGATTTTTTGGGGATGATGGTTTATCATTTTTTGATTCTAAGGGTTCATAGTTTTTTGGAACGGAGGGTTTCGGGGTTTTTTGGGGCTGATGTCTTAGGGAATTTTGGGGATAAGGGTTTAGGGGTTTCTAAGGATAAGGTTTTGGGGTTTTGGTCCATATGGTTGTGTGTTTTGGGGGCTGAGTGTTTACGGGGTTTTTGGGCAGTGGTTTTGTGGTTTTATTAAGGCTAAGGGTTTGGGGTTTATTAGGGTCGAGGACTTAGGTTTTTTTGGATAATGTTTTATGGTTTTTTGGGGCATAGTGTTTTATTTTTGTGGGGCTGAGCATTTTGGGTTTTTGGGGATGAGGGTTTGGGTTTTTTCGGGCTGAGTGTTTGGGGTCTTTTAGGGATGATGGTTTAAGGTTTTTTAGGGCTGGGGGTTGAGAGTTTTTAGGGGCTGAGGGTATATGTTTTTTGGGAGTTGAGGATTTTTTGTTTTTTGGGGTGAGGGTTCAGTGTTTTTTAGGGATAAGGGTTTATTGTTTTTTGGGGTTTTGGGTTTTGGTTTTTTTGTGGATGAGGTTTTATGGTTTCTTGGGGTTGAGGGTTTGTTATTTTTAGTGGCTAGGAGTTTAGGGTTTTTTGGTAATTTGGGTTTTTGTTTTTTTGGGGATGAGGTTTTTGTGTTTTTTGGGGATGAGGGTTTTGGATTTTTTCCGGTTGAAGGTTTGGGGTTTTTTGGGGTGAGGGTTTTTTTAGGGGTGAAGGTTTATTGTTTTTTGTGGATAAGGGTTTAGGTACTTTTGTGGATAAGGGTTTAGTTATTTTGGGAAGAGTATTTAGGTTTTTTGGGGGATGACGGTTTAGGGATTTTGTGGTTGAGGGTTTAGGATTTTTTTGGGCAAAGAGTTTAGGGTTTTTGTGGATGAGCTTTATATTTTATAGGTGCTGAGAGATTAGGGTTTTGGGGGCTAAGGGTTTAGGGTATTTGGGGGATAAGGGTTTTGGGTTTTTTGGGGATGAGGGTTTTGGGTTTTTTGGACTTGAGGTTTTATGATTTATTGGGGTGAGGGTTTAGAGTTTTGTGTGGCCGACAATTTAGGGTTTATTGGGGTGAGGTCTTAGGTTTTCTTGTTGCTGAGTGTTTACGGTTTTTTTGGGATGAGGGGTTAGGAATTTTTTGGGATTATAGTTTAGGGTTTTGGGGGGTTGAGGGTTTATGAGTTTTTCATACTAATGGTTTTAGGGACTTCTGGTATGAGGGTTTAGTGTTTTTAGGGCTGAGGGTTTAGTGTTTTTTGGAGATGAGGGTTTTGGGTTTTCGGGGCTGAGGGTTTCATGTTTTTTAGGAGTATGGTTTAGGGTTTTGGGGATAAGGATTTAGGAGTTTTTAGGGATAAAATTTTATGGTTTTTTTGATATGGGTATTTAGGTATTTTATGGGCTGAGGGTTTATGGTTTTTTTGGGCAGAGAGTTTAGGTTTTTTCAGGGAGAGGTTTTAGGATTTTTAGTACTGATGGTTTAAGGTTTTTTAGGGATGAGGGTTTAGACTTTTTAGGTGTTGAGGGTTTAGGTTTTTTGGTGCTTTACATTTAGAGTTTTTTAGGGATGAGGGTTTATGGTTTTTTTATGAGGGTTTAGAGGTTTTAGGGATGAATTATTAGGGGTTTTGGGGTTTGATGGTCTTTGGGTTTTCAAGGTTGAAGGTTTAAGTTTTTTTGGGCTTAGGGTATATGGTTTTTTGAGATCGAGGGTTTAAGGGGATTTTGGTCTGAGGGTTTTTTTTGGGGGGGTGGGGGTTTAGGTTTTTTTGGTCCAAGGCTTTTTGTGTGTTTTTTGCGCTGAGGGTTTATATTTTTGGGGGTAGAGGGTTTTGGAGTTTTTGGGGCTGAGGGTTTGGGAATTTTAGGGCTAATGGTTTAGGGGATTCTATAGCTAAGGGTTTTGGGGATTTGGGTCTAAGGGGATAGGGTTTCAGGGTTAATGGTTTAGTGGTTTTTAGGGTTGAGGGTTTATAGATTTTTTGGGTTGTGGGTTTTGAGTTTTTAGGTTCTGAGGGTTTTTTTCGGGGCAGAGTGTTTAGAATTTTTTGGCGCTGAGGGTTTATGGTTTTCTAGAGATGTGGGTAAATGGTTTTTTATGAATGAGGGTTTGGGGCCTTTTGGGGATGAGGGTATAGGGTTTTTTGTAGATAAGGATTTAGGGTTTATTTGAGATGGGTTTAAGGGGTTTTGGGCGATGAATATATAGGGTTTTCAAGGGGTAAGGGTTTAGAGTTTTGGGGGGGGTGAGGATTTATGGATTTTTTGGGATAAGGGTTCAGTTGTTTTTAGGGTTGAGAGTTAAAGGTTTTTTAGGGATGGGGTTTTAGGGATATTTAGTGTTGTGGCTTTATAGTTTTTTGGGGATGATAGTAAAGGGTTTTTTGAGGGTTTGGGTTTAGTGTTTTTTTAGGTCTGAGGGTTTATGGTTTTTTTGGGATGAAGTTTTATTATTTTTTAGGTCTGAGAGTTTACGGTTTTTTGGGGATGAGGGTTTATGGTTTTCTAGGGATGGAGGTTTAGGGTTTTTTAGGGATTAGGGTTTAGAAATTTTTAGGGCTGAGGGTTTAGGATTTTTTTGGTCAAGGGTTTATGGTTTTTTGGGGTTGAGGGTTTAGGACTTTTTGGGGTAGAGGGTATAGTGTTTCTGGGGCTAAGGGTTTAGGGTTTTTTAGTGTTATGGGTTTAGGGTTTTTTTGGGATGAGGGTTTAGTGTTTTTTGTGGATGATGGTTTAGGGTGTTTTGGGGATGAGGGTTTAAGGATTTTTTGTGCTGATGTCTTAGGTTTTTTCATGGATGAGTGTTTATGGATTTTTTGGGATGAGGGTTTCGACTTTTTAAGTTTATGGTTTTAGGGTTTTTTACGTCTGAGGGTGTTGGGTTTTCTGGTGCTAATGGGTTATGGTTTCTTGGGTATGAGAGTTTATTATTTTTTAGGTATAAGGGTTTTGGATTTTTCTTATTTAGGGGTTTATGGTTTTTGGGGCTGAGGGTTTAGGTTTTTTGGGGCTAAGGGTTTATGTTTTTTTGGGGCAATGTCATTTGGATTTTTGGGGGATGGATGTTTAGGTTTTTTAGGGCTTAGGGTTTAGATTTATTTTGGTCTGAGGGTTTAGGGTATTGGGGGATAAGGGTTTAGGGTTTTTGAGGATGAGGGTTTAAAATTTTTTGGGGCTGAGGGTTTATGGTTTTTGCAACTGAGGATTCAGGGTTTATAGGACTAAGGGTTTTTTGATTTTTTAGGGTTAAGGTTTTATGATTTTTTTGGGATGAATTATTAGGGTCTTTTGAGGTAGGGTTTAAGTTTGTTTTAGGGATGAAGGTTTTTGGTTTTTTAAGGGGATTTTGGTTTACGGTTTTTCTATTTTTATGGTTTAGTTTTTTTTGGATAATGGTTTTGGTATTTTAGGGTATTAGTGTTTAGGGTTTTTTGGATCATTGGGTTTAGTGTCTTTTGGGGTTGTGGGCTTAGGGTTTTTTATGGTTTAGGGTTTATATGTTTTGGGGTCTATAGGTTTTGATTTTTTCTAGGTCGAGGGTTTTGGGTTTTTTGGGTTAAGGGTTTAGTGTTTTCTAGGGTAGTGGGTTTAGAATTTTTTAGTGCTGGAGGAGTTTTTTTAGTGGATAATTTAGGGGTTTGGGGGTTTAGGGTTTAGGGTCTTCTAGGTCTTAGGTTTTTTTGGGACAAAGGATTGCAAGTTTTTTTTGGCTGAGATTTTAGGGTTTTCAGGTTGAGATTTTTTGGTTATTTGGGGATGAGGGTTGAGGGTTTTTTGGGATGAGAGTTTATGGATTTTTTGGGATATGGGTTTTGGGTTTTGGGGGCTGAGGGTTTAGGGTTTTTTGGGGCTAGGGGTTTAGGGTTTTTTGGGATTGTGATTTCAGGTTTTTTAGGGATGAGGGTTTTGGGTTTTATTGGACTAGGGGTTTAGGATATTTTGGGGATAGGGTTTAAGAGTTACTGGGGTTGAGGCTTAAGGGTTATTTTGGGGGTTAATGGTTTATCTGTTTTTTTTGGCTGAGACCGAGGGGTTTTATGGTTTTTATGGTAAATGGTTTTCAGTTTTTTGGGGGAAGAGGGTTATGGTATTTTGTCTACGGTTTTATGGTTATTTTTAGTAGAGTGGTTAGTATTTTCTGGGGAAAAAAGTTTTGGATTTTTTGGGGATAAGGGTTTAGCATTTTTTGGTGATGAGGTTTAGCTTTTTTTAGGGATATGGGTTTAGGGTTTTTGAGGCCTGAGGGTTTAGGGTTTTTTATGAGGTTTGTGGGTTCTTTCATGGATAAGAGTTTAAGGTTTTTTAGTGCAGTGGGTTTAGGTTTTTTGGGGTAGAGGGTTTACGGTTTTTTGCAGCTAAGGTTTTAGGGTTTTTTGGGGATACGGGTTTAGGGTTTTTGTAGCCAAGGGTTTAGGATTTTTTTCATCCAAGGGTTTAGGTTTTTTTGTGGATGAGGTTTTAGGGTTTTTTGGGGATGAGGGTTTAGGGTTTTTTTTGGGGCTCAGGGTTTAGGGTTTTTTAGGGAAGAGGGTTTAGGTTTTGGGGGGATAAGGATACAGGGTTTTTTTTGGGAAAAGGGTTTAGTGTTTTTAAGGATAAGGGTTTAGGGTATTTTGGGGTTCGGGGTTTAGGGTTTTTTAGGGGTGATGGTTTAAGGGTTTTTGAGGCCAAGGATTTAGGGTTTTTTGGGGATAAGGTTTAGGGTATTTTGGGGTTTAATGATGATGGTATTTTGGGGATAAGGATTTAATTTTTTTTTGACCTTATGGTTTTGGGTTTTTTAGTGCTGAGTGATTAGGGTTTCTTTTGGATGAGGGTTTAGAGTTTCTTTAGATTTATGGTTTAGGGTTTTTTGGGGTAGAGGGTTTACGGTTTTTTGGGGCTGGGGGTTTTGGGATTTTTGGGGATGAGTGTTTAGGGTTTTTGTGGGTTGAGTATTTAGATTTTTTTGGGGTTGAGGATTTAGTGTATTTTCGGGTCAGGGTTTAGGGTTTTTTAGGGGTGAGGGTTTCGGGTTTTGGGGGACAGATGATTTATGGTTTTTTAGTACTGAGTATTTATGGTATTTCATAGATGATGGGTTAGGGTTTTTTGGGGTTGAGGGTTTAAGATTTTTTGGGGTTTTGGGTTTTTGATTTTTTAGGGACAAGGTTATAGTTTATAGTGGCATAGTGTAAATTTTAGGTGAGGGTTTATTGATTTTTTCAGATTAAATTTTAGGTTTTTTGGGTATTAAGGTTTTTTAGGGATAGGGTTTAGGGTTTTTTGGGGTATATGGTTTAGGGTTTTTTCTGTGTTGTGGGTTTGGGGTTTTTTAGGGCTTAAGGCTTAGGGTTTTTTTGGTGATGATCGTTTAGTTTTTTTGTGTTTAGAGTTTAGGGTTTTTTGGTAATGAGGGTATAGTGTTTTTTTGGGGTGAGAGTTTAGGGTTTTTTTGGGATCAGAGTTTAGAGTTTTTAGGGGAAGAGGGTTGAGAATTTTTTAGGCCTAACTATTTATGATTTTTTAGGGACTTGGGTTTAGGTTTTTTGGGGGCTGAGGGTATAGTGTTTTTTGGGGTTGAGGGTTTAGAGTTTTTGGTGCTGAGGGTTTAGGGTTTTTAGTGATATTGGTTTAGGGTTTTTTTGGTTTCAGAGTTTAGCGTTTTTTTGGGTCTGACGTATAGATTTTTTGGAGATGAGGGTTTAGGGTTTTGGGGACTGAGGGTTTAGGGGCATTTTCTGGCTAAGGGTTTAGGGTTTTTTTTGGGTTGGGGGTTTCAGTATTTTTTCATGAGGGTTTGGGGGTTTTTTGGGCCCAAAGTTTACAGTTTTTTATGGATGATATTCTTGGTTTTTTGGGGGTTGAGTGTTTATGGTTTTTAGGATGAGGATTTAGGTCTTTTGGGACTGAGGGTTTATGGTTTTTTGGGGTTGAGGGTTTAGCAGTTTATGGGGTGAAGGGTTTCAATTTTTGGGGGGAAGAGTGTTTATGGATTTTTGTTGATGATTGTTTTGGTATTTTTGGGACATATTGTTTTGGGGTTTTTGGGATGAGGGTTTGAAGTTTCATAGAATAGGGTTTTAGTTGATTTAGGGTTTAGGACTTTAGGATTTTAAGGGAAGAGGGTTTAGGTATTTTTTCAATGAGGGTTTACGGTTATTTGGGGTATAGGGATTAGTTTTTTTTGGGACTGTGGGTTTAGTGTTTCTTAGGTATGGTGGTTTAAGGTTTTTTGTGGTTTAGAGTTCAGAGTTTTTTGGGGATGAGGGTTTAGGGTTTTTTAGATGATAAAGGTTTTTGGTTTTTGGGGATTACAATTTAGGGTTATTTGGGGTTGATATTTTATGGTTTTTTGGGGATGAGGGTTTTTGGGTTTTGGGGATGAAGGTTTAAGGATTTTGGGGCTGATGTTTTAAGGGTTTTTAGGACTAAGGGTTTTGGGATTTTGGGGGCTTAGAGTTTATGGTTTTCTGGGGTTGAGTGTCTAGGGTTTTTTGGCACTGACGATTTAATATTTTTTAGAGATGATTGTTTAGGGTTTTTTTGGATGAGGGTTTTGGGGTTTTGGGGATGAGGTTTTAGAGTTGTTGGGTTGGAGGGTTTAGGGGTTTTTTTGGTTCTGAGGGTTTAGGTAATTTTTGGATGAGGGTTTAGGGAATTTTGGGGATGAGTTTTGAGGTGTTTTGGGGATATGTGTTTAAGGGGTTTAGAGCTGAGGTTCAGAGTTTTTTGGGGATATGGGTTTATGGTTTTTTGGGGATGAGGGATTAGGGTTTTTGGATTTGAAGGTTTAGGTTTTTGGGCATTTGAGGGTTTAGTATTTTCTTGGGCTGAGGGTATATAGTTTTTTGGGGATGAGGGTTCAGGGTTTTGGGGGGCCGAGGATTTATGGTTTTTTGGTGCTGAGGGTTTAGTTTTTTTTAGGGTGGGGGTTTATGTTTTCTTAGTACTGAGGGTATAGGGTTTTGGGGGTTGGGGTTTTAGGGTTTTGGGGGGTTAGAGTTTGAGGATTTTGGGGGATGAGTGTTTGGTGTTTTTTGGACTGAGGGTTTAGGGTTTATTTTAGAGATAAGGGTTTAGGGTTTTTTGAGGTATAGTTTTAGTGTTTTTTGGGGATGTGGGTTTTAGGTTTTTTTGGTTTTAGGGTTTAGGGTTTTTTGGGGGTTGATTGTGTAGTTTTTTTAGGGTAGAGGGTTTAGGTTTTTTGGGGGAAAGGGTTGGGTATTTTTTTTGTGATGAGGTTTTATGGTTTTTGTTAGTTAATGGATTAGGTATTTTTTGGGATGGGGGGTTTTTTGGGGATGAGGAATTAGGATTTTTTCAAGATGTGGATTTTAGGTTTTTTTCCCTAAGGGTATAGAGTTTTTTGGGGCCAAGGGTTCCAACTTTGTAAGGTAGGGGGTTTAGTTTTTTTTTGGTTGAGGGTTTAGGATTTTTTTGCGATGGGGGTTTTGGGTTTATTTATGGATAAGGGTTTGGGGTTTTTTGGGGATAAATGTTTAGGATTTTGGGGGGATGAGGTTTAATGGTTTTTTATATATGATGTTTGGGGTTTTTGGGGGCTGAGGGTTTATGGTTTTTTGGGACTAAAATTTTTGGTTTTTTGGGTTGGGTGTTTAGGGTTTTTTGGTGCTGAGAGTTTATGTTTTTTGGGGATGAGGGTTTAGTGTTTTTAGGGATCAGTGTTTAGGGGTTTTTGAGGATGATAGTTTAGTGTTTTTTATGATTGAATGTTTAGTGATTTTTGGGGCCGAGGTTTTAGGATTTCTTGGGGCTGAGGGTTTAGGGTTTTGGGGGTTGAATTTTTAGGGGGTTTTGGGGATGGGGGTTTAGGGTTTTGGATGAGTTTTTTTGGGAGTTTAGGTATGAGGGTTTAAGGTTTTTTGGGATTTAGGTTTTAGGGTTTTTTTGGATTGGTGGTTATTTCTTTTTGGGACTGAGAGATTAGGGTTTTTTTGGGCTGAGGGTTTATGGAATTTTTGGGATGGGATTTTAGGAGTTATTGGGTTGTGAGATTACTGTGTTTGGGGGCTGTGAGTTTAGGCTTTTTTTGAGATGAATGTTTATGGTTTTGGGTGGTTTTGGGTTTTGATTTTTTTGAGCATTATGGATTTTTATTTTTTGGGGCAGTGGGTTTAGGATTTTTTAGGGCTAAGGGTTTAGGGTTTTTTGGTGCTAAAGGTTTTCGGTTTTTTAGGGATGAGGGTTTAAGGTTTTTTGGGGCTATGGTTTTTTGGTTTTTTGGGGATTAGGGATTAGGGATTTTTGGGAAAGGGGTTTAATGTTTTGGTGGGCTGAGGTTTTATGGATTTTTGGTGTTGAGGGTTTAGGATTTTTTTTAGGGTTGGGGGTTAAGGATTTTTTTGGTGTAGTTGGTTTTGGGTTTTTTGGGACTGAGAGTTTAGGGTTTTTTCTATAGAGGTTTTAGGGTTTTTTGGGGCTAAGGGTTTAGGGTTTTCTAGGACTGAGGGTTCTAGGGTTTTTTGGGATTGAGGGTAGTAGGATTTTACGGGGCTGAGTGTGTAGGGTTCATTGGGGTTGAGAGTCAGAGGTTTTTTGGGCCTTGGGGTTGAGGATTTTTTTGGGGATGAGGATTTATGGTTTTTTGGGGTTGAGTGATTAGGGTTTTTGAGGCCTGGGTGTTTAGGGTTTTTTGGGGCTGAGTGTTTTGGGTTCTTTATGGATGTGGGTTTAGATTTTCTTTAGACTGGGGGTTTATGGTTTTTTAGGGCTAGATTTTTGGGGTTATTGTGGATAATGGTTAAGGGTTTGGGTGGGCTGAGGGTTTAGGTTTTTTTGGAGATGAATGTTTACAATTTTATAGGTTTGAGCATTTAGAATTTTTTTAGGTTTTTTCTGGATTTTAAAAGGGTTTAGGGTTTTCTAAGGGTTTTAAGGTTTTTTCCAGGTTTTTTTTAGATTTTAGGATTTTTTGTGTTTTTTAGGGGTATTAAGTTGTTTAGAGTTTTTACTATTTTTAGGAGTTTTAAGGGTTTTAGTGTTTTTAAAGGGTTTTTAGGGTTTTATGGGTTTTTAGGGTTTTTTAATGTTTTTGGGGTTTTATGGTTTTTTGGGGGTTTTAAGGGTTTTTTGTGTTTTTTAGGTTTTCATGAATTTTTTTGGGGTTTTTTGTATTTTTTTGATTTTTAGGTTTTTTTAGCGTTTTTAAGGATTTTGAGGGTTTTTTTGGTTTTTCTAGGGGTTTTATGGTTTTTCAGGTTTTATGGTTCCTTTGGGGTTTTAGGGTTTATTTTTTGAAATTTTGGAGTTTTTAAGGTTTTATAGAGTTTTTTTAACATTTTTAGGGGTTTTAAGGGTTTTATAGTTTTTAGTTGGTTTTTAGGTTTTTATGGTGTTTCCTGGTTTTTTATGATTTTTATGGGGTTTTATGGTTTTCAGGGGGTTTTTAAGTTTTTTAGGGTATTTTACATTTTCATAGATATTTAGGGGATTTATAGGATTTTTCTTGGTTTTTAGGGGTTTTAGGTATTTTGATAGTATTTACATTTTTTTCAGGGTTTTTAGGGTTTTTAGTGTTGCTTAGGGTTTTTAGGTTATTTTTAGGTTTTAGTGTTTTTTATATTTTTTAGGTTTTTTAGAGTTTTATAGATTTTTATGGGTTTATGGGTTTTTAGAGTTTTTAGTGGGTTTTAGTGGTTTTATGGGTTTTTAGAATTTTTTAGGGTTTTAAGGGGTATTTAGGGTTTTCAAAGGGTTTTAAGAGTTTTTTACATTTTCATGGATTTGTAGAGGTGATTTAGGATTTTTATGTTTTTTAGGGATTTAAGGGATTTTTAGGATTTTTATGGGTTTTAAAGGGTTTTTAGGGTCTTTTGGGGTTTGGGGGTTTTTTTGAGTTTTTTTAGGATTTTTAATGTTTTTCAGTGTTTTCTAATGTTTTTAGTGGTTTTAAGTGCATTTTGAGTTTTAGTGGTTTTTTGGGGGTTTCATGATTTTTAGGGTTTTTCAATGTTTTTAGGGGTTTTATGTTTTTCAAGGGGTTTCAAAGTTTTTAGGGGTTTTTATGTTTTCATGGACTTTTACGGGTTTTTTAGTGTTTTTAGGGTTTTTTGAGGTTTTTATGTTTTCGTGGATTTTTAGGGGGTTTGGATTTTTATTATTTTTAGGTTTTTTAAGATTTTTTGGGATTTTTGAGTGTTCAAAAGGTATTTCCAGGGGGTTTTTTTTCGGTTTTTAGGGTTTTTCACGGTTTTTAGGGTCTTTTGGGGTTTTAGAGAATATTTAGTTTTTAGGGTTTTTAACTTTTTTATAGTTTTTAATGATTTTAGGGGTTTTAAGGGGTTTTAGATTTTTTAGTTGTTTTTAGGGGTTTTAATGGTTTTTAGGATTTTTGATGTTTTTAGGGGTTTTTATGTTTTTCAAGGATTTTAGGGTTTTAGGGTTTTAGGGTTTTTATGTTTTCATGGATTTTCAGTGGGTTTTTAGGATTTTAACAGTTTTTAGGGTTTTTTAGGTTTTTTAGGGATTTTGAGGGGATTTAGTGGTTTTCAAGGGGTTTTTTTTTTATTTTTTAGGGTTTTTAAAGTCTTTTGGGTTTTTAGGTTATTTTAGTTTTTAGGGATTTTATGGTTTTTAGAGTTCTTTATGTTTTTAGGGTTTTAAAGGGTTTTAAGTGAGTTTTTAGGGTTTTTATAATTTTTAGGGGTTTTAGGGGTTTTATAGTTTTTATGGGTTTAATGGTTTTTTTGGGGGGGTGTTCAGGTTTTCATGGATTTTTAAGTGGTTTTAGGATTTTTATGGTTTTTAGAGTTTTTTGGGTTTTTTGGGATTTTGAGGGTTTTTGGGGTTTTCATGGATTTATAGGGGTTTTTTGGGGTTTTTGGGTTTTTTTGGGTTTTAGGGTCCTTTGGGGTATTTTGAATTTTTTGGAGTTTTTTAGGGTTTTTAAGGTTTTTTAGAGTTTTTAACGTTTTTAGGGCTTTTAGGGTTTTTAGTGTTTTTAGGGGTTTTATGAGTTTTTAGGGTTTTTTATGGTTTTTAAGGGTTTTTATGGGTTTAATGGGTTTTTCAGGGATTTTATGTTTTTTACATTTTCATAAATATATTATGGTTTTTTCGAATTTTTATGTTTTTTAGGGTTTTTAGGTTTTTAAGAATTTTCAGGGTTTTCTGTGTTTTTCAGATTTTTACAATTTTTTGGGATTTATGGTTTTTTAGGGTTTTTAGGTTCTTTTGGGTTTTTAGGGTATTTTGGGTTTTTAGGGGTTTTTTTGAATTTTTTAGGGTTTTATGGTTTTTTATAGTATTTTAATGTTTTTTGGGGTGTTAAGGGGTTTTAGACTTTTTAGTTGTTTGGGGGGGATTTTTTGGTGGTTTTCAAGGGTTTTTAGGGGCTTTAGGGTATTTCAATATTTTTAGGGTATTTTTGGGTTTTTAGGGGTTTTTTGAGTCTTAACAGGGTTTATGGTTATTTAACATTTTTTAACGATTTTGGGGTTTAATGAATTTTTGGATTTTTAGGGGGGGTTTGGGTATTATGGGTGTTTAGGGGTTTTATGGTTTTTGAGGGGGTTTTCAGGGGTTTTTTATGTTTTCATGGATTTCTAGGGGCTTTTAGGATTTTTATACTTTTATAGTTTTTAGGTTTTTTATGTTTTTTATGTTTTTTTAGGATTTTGAGGGTTTTAGGTGTATTTAGGGTTTATAGTTTTTTTAGGGTTTTAGGGTATTTTTTGGTTTTTAGTAGGTTTTTTGAGTTTTTTAGGGGTTTTAATGTTTTTTAGATTTTTTAATGTTTTTTGGGGTTTAAATGGTTTTTAGAGTTTTTAGTAGTTTTAGGGTTTTTTGGGTTTTTTGGATTTTTAAGGTTTTTAAGAGTTTTTATGGTTTTTAGGGGGTTTAAAAGTTTTTAGGGTTTTTTATGTTTTTATGGATTCTATGGGTTTTTAGGATTTTTGGTGTTTTTTAGGTTTTTTAGGTGTTTTAGTGATTTTGAGGGGGGGTTCAATAGTTTTTAGGTTTTTTCATGGGTTTTAGAGTATTTTTGGGTTTTTTTGAGTTTTTTATAATTTTAAACTTGTTTTATAGTTTTTAACATTTCTGGGGGGTTTATGGTTTTTAGAGTTTTTTTGTGGTTTTGAAGGGATTTTATGGGTTTTAGGGTTTTTATGGTTTTTAGGGGGTTTTTTGAATTTCAAGGTTTTTTAGGGTATTTTACGTTTTCCTATATTTTTAGTAATTTTTTAGGATTTCTATGATTCTTTGGGTTTTTTAGGGTTTTTAGGGTCTATATTTTTTTATGTTTTTTTAGGGTTTTTAGGGGTTTCAAGTGTTTTTTTAGGGTTTTAATTTTTTTTATGTTTTCATTCATTTTTAGTGATTTTTAGGATTCTTATGGTTGTTAGGGTTTTTTTTGGTTCTTATGGATTTTAAGGGGTTTTATGGTTTTTCTGGGGGGGTTTTAGGGGTTTTAGGGTTTTTCAAGGTTATTAGGCTTTTTTTTGGGTTTTTAGGATTTTTTTGAGTTTTTTGGGTTTTTAAGATTTTTTAGAGTTTTTAATATTTTTAGGTGTTTAAAGGGTTTTTAGATATTTTAGTGGTTTTTAAGGCTTTTATCAGTTTTTATAGTTTTTAGGGTTTTTAGTGTTTTTATGGTTTTTAGGGGGTTTTTGGGTTTTTGGGTTTTTTTATGTTTTCATGGATTTTAGGCGTTTTTAGGATTTTTATAGTTTTTATGGGTTTTTGGGGGGTTTTAACGTTTTTAGAGGGTTTTTTTTTGTTTTTAGGGTCTTTTATGAGTTTGTTAATGTTTTTAATATTTTTTAGAGTTTTTAACATTTTTAGGTTTTTTAAGGGGTGTTAGTATTTTTAGTGGGGTTTTAAGGTTTTATGGGTTTATGGTTTTCATGGGATTTTGATGGTTTTTAGGGGTTTTTATGTTTTCATTGATTTTTAGGTATTTTTTAGGATTTTATGGTTGTTATGGTTTTTAAGGTTTTGAGGGATCTTGAAGGGTTTATGGTTTTTTAGGGGGGTTAGGGTTTTTGATGAAAACCATTTTGAAGGCACTAAGTCAATTGCCCAGGTAGAGGAGTTGGATTTGCAAGGCTCGATGACACGAGGGAGGTAATGAGGTTTAATGCTATAAAGGGAACCCATCTCACTTCATTAAAGGGCCAATGGATCTCACCTTGCATGGATAAAGAAAATGGGCCTATTGTCTCACTTATTCAAGCCCGTACATGATGTTTAAAGCTGGGCCCACATGGTTGCATGAATTTTGGAAGCCTTGCCCAAATGGAGAATTCTAGAATGGAATCTTTGGACACAAAAGTCAAATCTGGTGGGCTAGGTACTCAAAGTCATATCTGGTGGGATATGTGTGGAAATACATGTTCTAATTTTCCAAAAAGTTATTGTTAGACTTTAACTTGTTGACTTTGAGGGGACAAGGTAGGAATATGCTTTATGAATTTAGGGTATTTGGACCTTGACCTTTTATGTCACCCTTGGCTATAAATAGCCAACCCATGGCATTGTATTCTCATTCAAGTTTACATTAATGAAAATCTATGAGTTTATTCTCTCCATTATGAGGATTTTTACTTTCTTTCCTTTCTCTTATGTATTATTTCCTTTTCAATCTATAAGTTAGATTAGTGATCCAAGATTACAAAATCCACAAATCTGTGCCTCAACCCAAGTGTGTTGTGTGGATTGGCTATCACACCCCTCCCTTGAGTGTGTTGTCTAAGTAGTACGTAGCGCTCTTTATAGCATTGATTGACTACTAGCATCCACTATCCATACCTATCATCCACCACTTATCTTTGAACCGTATCCTTTATCTTCCGCCCTACGTTGTGAAGATCAGGCCACCTCAAGCATCTCACATCAGTTGTATCAGAGTTCTGGTTAACACGATAGGTATCTATCACCCTTTTTTATCCCATATACCCATTATTATTCTCATCTTTCCTTATTATACATCCATTAAAAAAAACCTTTTTCTTTGAAAACCTCCAGAATTGGCCTATGTTGTAAAAGATTGAAATATTTTTACATTGATCGAATTATTCATCCATATTATTTTCGCATTTAATTATCAATATGTGATTTGTATCCATACAAAATCAAAAAAAATTAAATTCTCTAAACTCATCATTTTGTGATTTTCAAAATTAATAACATCCTTTCTTTGATTGATTTCAAAAAATAATTTTCTAACTCTTCGTTCATCATCTTATGCTTTAAAACTATAAGTACAACACTTTTTTGGGGAGATTTGACAAAAAAAAAAGAAAAAAAGTAGATACAATGACTTATTCTTCATGCTTTACATTATTAGAACTTTCCATTTCCATACATCACTTTCTCCATCATTTTTTTACTTTTTCACCATATCATATTTGGCTCATAGTGTTATTAACTTTTCTTATCTTGCACAATCAGGCAAAATCCCTTTATTACACCCATTCACCATTTTCCACCATTTACCCATATTTTCTACCTTTTTCCACACTCTACCATTTTTTATCCCTTTACCACTCAAAAAAGATGTGTTAAACCATCCCCCAAAACAATCGTGATTTGGGAAGGATTGGTGGCACATGATCGCCCCAAACAATGTTTTAAATTTCATAAGATCTTGGGATTTGAATTGAGTGTTGAGTGGAGATAATAAGAAAAAAACTCATGAGTGCCTATCTATGGTTCTTAAGTGTTTATATCTTTCATACATGAGTGTGTATGCATGTGTGCATGAGTGTGTATATCTTGTGTGAGTGAGTGTGTACATATTGTGTGTACATATTATGTGTGCACGTGTTTGTGTGTGTATTTTCAAGTGTGAGTGTGTGTGTCTATGTGTCATTGAGTGTGTTTCTCCTCATGTGTGTTTTTGTTTATGTCTGTGTTATATATCATGTAAGAAGATCGTGGGAAGAAAAATTCTCATGATAGCGATAAAGGAAGTCAAAGTAGGTCTCTCGCACTAGAAGCTACTCCACTCCAAATGTAATCATTGGTGTGCCATTTCATGAAGCTTCTTGATAGGAAGTTTGAGTTTCTCTATGAAAGTATTGAAAAGCTGGAGAATCCACTAAGTCCAATGATGATCCATGATAATCCACAGCACGCTCTGGCACCTCATCACTCCTACATCAAGGAGGAGGAGATGAAAAACATTGATAGTGATTTTGAGGATGTCTCATAAAGGAGGAGGTTGTACCAACAACCCCTAGGAGGACAAAGAAGACCACATTATTATGAACTGCTTGGCAGGATCAAGGTGAAGGTCACTTCGTTCCAAGGGAAAAGTGATCTGGAAGCATACTTAGAGTGGAATATGTGTATGGAGTAGGTGTTTTCATGCCATTCATATTCCAAGGAGAAAAGGTTAAAAATTAAATCCCTTGAATTTTATGATTATGATTTAATTTGGTGGCATCAAATGAAAAAGGAGAGGGTTAGATATGGCAGACATCCCAAGAACACTTGGTATGACATGAAGTTTTCCATGCAGAAGCGGTTTGTTCCCTCACACTACCATAGAGATATCCACAACAAACTTTATAACCTTTCCCAAGGAAGTAAAAGTGTAGAAGATTACTACAAGGAGATAAAAATTTCCATGATTTGATAAATCATTGAGGAGGATCCGAAGGCAACCATGGCATGGTTTTTACATGGGCTCAATTATGAGATTATTGATCAAGTGGAGATGTACCACCATGTGGAGATATAAGATATGATCCACCAAGCCACCAAAGTCAAGTGACAAATCAAAAGGAGGTGAAACATGAGTAACCCACTACCCCTTTCACTCCCTAGAGAAATTCAAGGAAGGAGATTGGAAAATCATAAAATCAAAAAGAGGTGGTTGATCGTAAAAGTGAAAAGGTAATTTTTTCACCTAAGAAACCTACTATTGAGGCTAACCAAACAAGGAATCGGGATATTTGATGTTTCAAATGTCAAATAAGGGGTCACATTGCTAGTGAATTCACAAACCGGTTCATCATGACCATAAACAATTGTAGATAATGGAATGGAGATAGCCTTAAAGAGGAGGAATATTCAGAAATTACACATGGATAATTTGTAGAAGATGGTGAGATTTTTGACACTATGAGAGTTTTAATTTCCCAAATGACCATTGGAGAGAAGGATCAGTGATAGAACCTTTTCCATAGATGATTCAAGATCAATGGGAAGGTATTTAGTGTTTTAATTGATGGGGAGTTTTAGAAATGTGTTTTGTACGAGGTTGTTACTATGAAGGCTTGTCATTTTCTTTGGTCGACTGTGGTAGTATGATCAATGTGTTAATCAGTATGGGTTCTTTAACCATCAATACTTTTTACTCAGAGGTGAACCTATAACCCTTAAACCCATATCCCCCCAAACAAATTTTGGAAGATCACATTTTGAGAGAGAAATAAAAAATGAGTGATGATAAAAAAAAGAGTGAAAATGAAAAGGGAGAGAATGAGGGAAAGATAGAAAATGAGAAAAGAAATGAAATGGAGTGAAAAGAAAAGTCAAGAGGGAAAAATAATTTAAGATAAGAGAAAAGTGTGATGTTGGAAAAAAAGAGTAAGGTTAAGGAAGATTTGTTTTCACAGCAAACCCTACTAGTACTCATGTACAAATAGGTGTTTCTAAATACTAACAACTTAACTCCTTTTCCAAATGTTGTTGATTCCTTGTTTTAGGAGTACGATGATGTATTTTAGGAAGAGTTGTCATTGGGTTTTCCACCCATTAGAGGTATTGAGCATCAAATTGAACGCATACTTAGAGCATATGTACAGAACCACACTACATATCGCACCAACCCGGATGAGAAAAAATAAATTCAAAGGAAAATATAGGATTTCTTGGATGTGGACTATATGAGAGAGAACCTTAGTCCCCATGTTGTACTGGTACATCTGATGCCCAAGAAGGAAAAAACTTAGAGAATTTGTATTAACTACAGAGCCATCAATAACATCATGGTCAATTATCATCATTGTATCCCTAGGTTGGATGACATGCTATATGAGTTAAATGGATATACTATTTTCTCAAAAATTGATTTAAGTAGTGTATTCTATCAAATTAGGATTAAAGAATGAGATGAGTGTAAAAAAAATATTTTAGACAAAACATGGACTTTATAAATGGCTAGTCATTCCCTTTGGTCTCACCAATGCACCTTACACATTTATGAGTTTAGTGAATCATGTCTTACATGAATATATTGAAAATTTGGTGGTAGTTTACATTGATTATATTTTGGTATGTATTAATACTTTTCATGAACATGTAGATCACTTAATTCAAGTCCTATAGGTTTCAAGGAAGGGAAACTTGTTTAGAAACATTAATAAATGTGAATTTTTAGTTGATAAAATTATTTTACTTTGATTTTTTATAAGTGGTTAGGGAATTTAGATAGATATTTAGAATATAAAATACATTTAGGAGTGGAAAACTCCCTCCTCTATTGTATAGGTAAGAAGTTTCCTTAGGCCTGCTAGTTTTTACATGAGATTCATGAAGGACTTTAGTACACTAGGATCACCGTTAAATGAGTTGAAAAAGAAGAAAGTTCCATTAAAATGGGGAAAATCAAGATAAGGCCTTCCATTATCTTAAGTGGAGACTCACTAAATCCCCTCTTCTTACAATTCTATACTTTTGTAAGACCTTTGAAATTTAATGTTATTCGATCATAATTAGAATATTAGGAGTACACTTGCAAGAATGTAAGCCTACTACTTTATTTAT
Source organism: Viscum album (assembly GCA_963277665.1). NCBI lineage: Eukaryota > Viridiplantae > Streptophyta > Magnoliopsida > Santalales > Viscaceae > Viscum > Viscum album. The sequence continues at coordinate 609,735,209 of OY728147.1, forward strand.
TGAGAAGTTAAATGGACCAACTCTAAACTATGCTACATATGATAAAGAGTTGTATACATTATTTAAAGTACTAGAAACATGGAAGCATTATATTTGGACTAAATAATTTGTGACCAATTCTGATCATGATGCTCTTAAGTACCTTAGGATCCAACATAAAAAAATAAGATACATTATAGATGGATAGAATTCAATGAATAATTTCTATATTTCATCAAGCATAATAAGGGAAAAGAAAATATTATGGAAGATGCACTTTCACGTACATATTCTCTTTTATCCTTACTAGATTATAAAATCCTTGGTTTTGAATACATTAAAGATTTATATTCCACTGATAGAGATTTTGGTGAACCTTATAGTCATTGTAAACCTAGAGGTAGTTGGGAAATGTTATATTTACATGATGGATTCTTATTTCAAATTGATAAGATTTTCATTTCCAATTTCTCTATCCATTTACTTTTACAAAAGGAGTCACATTTTGATGGGTTAATGGGACATTTTGGTTTTTCAAAAACTTTAAGCATTCTTAGTGAGCATTTTATTGGACTATGATATCTAGAGATGTTGACAAATTTGTGCAAAAGTTCATTGTCTATCATAAAGATAAATAAAAAATGTTCTCACATGGATTATATCTTCCTCTCCCAATCCCCAACACCTCTTGGGGGGACATATAAATGGAATTTATTGTGGGGTTACCAAGGACCAAGATGGGGATAGATTCCATTTTTGATGTGGTGTATCGGAATTCTAAAATGGTATATTTTATTCCTTGTCACAAAACAGATGATTCCACTAACATTGAAAAACTTTTCTTTCAGGAATTAGTCAAACTCCATGGAATTCCAAGGATGATTGTGTCAGATCGAGACCCAAAAATCCTCAGTTACTTTTGGAAGACCTTGTGGAGAAACCTGGGTACAAAGTTACTATTTTCCATTACTTTTCATCCACAAACCGATGGGAAAACAAAGGTTGTGAATCAAACACTATCATCCCTTCTACAAAAAATTGTCAAGAAGAATCTCAAGAATTGGTAGGAGTGTATTCCACATGTGGAATTCACATATAATAGGTCCAAGCATTCCACTACTCAATTTTGTCCATTTGAAATTGTTTATGTCTCTAACCGCTTTCCCCTATTGATCTATTTCCTTTGACTTTATAGTAGAAACTAATATAGATGTGAAAGGGCATGCAGAATTCATCAAGGAACTCTATGAAAAGGAAAGTAAAAATATCGATATAATGACCCATAAAATTTTGATTGTGAAAACTAGGGATGCAAGAAAGTGTTGTCCAAACCTGGTGACTTATTATGGATTCATATGCGAAAGGAAATATTTCCCAACAAGAAAAAATAAAAACTCATGAATCGAGGAGGCTGACCTTTCTGAGTGCTTGGGAAGATTAACAACAATGCTTACAAGATAGCTCTTCTAGGTGAGTATGGTGTAAGTGTCACTTTCAATATTTCTGATCTTTCTCCTTTTTTAGGTGAAGAGGATGAAGAGTCAAGGATGGATCCTTTTCAAGAGGGTTAGGATGATGTGAACCATGTTGAAGGCACCAAGTCATTTTCCTAGGTGGAGGAGTTGGATTTACAAGGCACGATGATGTGAGGGATATTAAAGAGGTTAAATACTACAATGGGTGCCCATCTCACTTCATTAAAGGGAAAATGGATCTCACCTTGCATGGATGGAGAAAATGGGCCTATTATCTCACTTATTCAAGAAAAAACATTATATTTAACACTTTGCCCACATGGTTGGATGAATTTTGGAAGCCTTTCCCCCATAGAGAATTATAGAATGGCATCTTTGGGAACCAAAGTCATATCTGGTGGGCTAGGTACCCCCAAAATAAAATCCGGTGGGCTATGGGTGGAAATACATGTTCTAATTTTCTGAAAAAGTCATTGTTAGACTTTAAATTTTTGACTTTAAGGGAAAAGGTTAAGAATATTCTTTATGAATTTAGGTTATTAGGCCCTTGAGCATTTATGTCACCCCTTTTCTATAAATATCCACTCCATGGAATTGTATTCTCATTCATGTTTTCAATAGTGAAACTTTGTGAGTTTAATATCTTCATGGTGAGGGTCGTTATTTTATTAACTTACTCTTGTGCATTATTACCTTGTAAATATACAAGTTAGATTGTTGATCCAAGATAAAAAAATCCACCAATTTCATGTCTTAACCCAAGTGTGTTGTTGTGTGAATTTTCCATCACAACTCACCCTTGAGTCTGTTGTCTGAGTAGTACGTCACGCTCCTTAAATCGTTGATTGACTACTTTCATCCACTATCCACACCCATCATCTGCCACTTAGTTGTTAATCGCATCCTTTATCCACTGCCCTATGCTGTGAATATCAGGAGACCCCATGCGTCTCACATCAATTTTTACGGTTTTTATGGTTCTTAGGGTATTTGGGTTTTTATAGTTTTTTTGAGTTTTTAGGGGGTTTTAAAGTTTTTTAGAGTTTTTTAATATTTTTAGAAGTATTATGTTTTTTATATTTTTTAGTGGTTTTTAGGGTTTTTATGGGTTTTTAGGTTTTTTAAGGTTTTTAGGGTTTTTTATGGTTTTTAGCGGGTTTTTTGGGTTTTTTGGGGGTTTTTATGACTTTTATGGGTTTTCATGTATTTGAGGGTTTTTAGGAATTTTGAGGGATTTTAGGATATTTTATGGATTTTTAGGGTTTTCAAGGTTTTTCAGGGTTTTTAGGGTCTTTTGGGTTTTAATCATTTTTTTAGTTTTTTAGGGTTTTTAAGGTTTTTTAGAATTTTTTAACATTTTTAGGGGGTTTTAGAGTTTTTAATGGGTTTGAGGGTTTTTATAGGGTTTTTGGGGTTTTTTAATGGTTTTTATGGTTTTCATGGGATTCTTGGTTTTTAGGGTTTTTATGCTTTCATGGATTTTTACACGGTTTTTTGGATTTTTATGGTTTTCAGGGTTTTAGGTATTTTGAGGGTTTTTAGGGTTCTTCAGTGATTTTTATGGTTTTTAGGGGTTATCTAGGTTTTTAGTATCTTTTGGGATTTTCAGAGTTTTTTTGAGTGTTTTAGGGTTTTTAATGGTTTTTAGAGTTTTTTTATCATTTTTTGGGTTTTTTTAGAGTTTGAGTACTTTTTAGGGTTTTATGGTTTTTATGGTTGTTAAGGTTTTCTAGAGTTTTTTAATGTTTTTATGGGTTTTTAGAGTTTTTAGTGGGGTTTTAGGGTTTTCATGATGTTTTAGGGAAAGGTAGGCATAGAGCCAGGCACCCCCCCCTAAAAACATTATTAAAAAAAGACACAGCAGATCAGGGAGGGGTGGAGTGGAACAACTCACACCCAAAAACCCTGAACACCCCCAGAAAGAAAAAACCCAAAAAATAAACTACAACAAGTGATTTTTTAGGGGTTTTTAAGGTTTTTAGGGGTTTTATGGTTTTAAAGGGTTTTAGGGTTTTTAGGGGTTTTTATGTTTTCATGGATTTTGACGTGGTTTTTTGGATTTTTATGGTTTTTAGGGGTTTTCAGGGTTTTAGGGATTTTAATGTTTTTAGGGTTTTTAGGGGAGTTTGGGGTTTTTGCGGTTTTTTTATGGTTTTTTGGGGATTTGGGGGGATTTGGGGGGATTTGGGGGGTTTTTAAGGTTTTTTAGAGTTTTTTAACATTTTTAGGGGTTTAAAGGTTTTTGTATTTTTAGCAGGGTTTTAGGGTTTTTATGGTTTTTTATTGTTTTTAAAGATTTATAGGGGTTTTATGATTCTTTATGGTTTTTCTAGGGTTTTAGGATTTTTTATGATTTTCATGGTTTTTTATGATTTTCATGGTTTTTATGGGTTTTTTTGGATTTTTATGGTTTTTGGGCATTTTTTAGGTTTTTAGGAATTTGAGGTTTTTAGGGTTTTTTGTGGTTTTTAGGGTTTTTAGTTTTTTCTAGGGTTTTTATGGTCTTTTGGGTTTTTAGGGGTTTTTTGAGTTTTTAAGAGTTTTTTAAAGTTTTTTTTCAAGGAAAATAGAAAGATATATTAAAAGAAAATGGAATTGAAGTACAAACAAACACCCAAGGGTGAGACAAGACCTAAAGGCCAAAAAATTAGTGGCACAAAAGAGCCAATACCAAGCATCGCAGGCAAACAAATAGCAAGAAATCCAAGGAATCCTCACGAATCCAACCAAACAGCACCGAGAAACCAAGTAATCCAGCATTCCAACAACCAAGATCATTGAAGCACAACATCACACCCAGCAACAAGAATCATAAGTAGCATCAGCAACCAGCAGCCGAATGGTGAGGAGAAACACCAATAGCCACAACACCCCACCACCAATGCCCGAGTTGGAATAAGACCTAAAGGCCAACAACATAAACAGTGCAAAATAACTAAGCCTAAGCAACCTCAGGTGAGTAGAAAACCGGATGGCCTGAGAATCCTCATGAAGCCCAACTAGTCCAGCACCATTTAGCTCCAAGAAAACACATACACCAGTAGCTTGGAGTGTCAAAGCACCATCCATGAGTCACTAACTAGCATCACTCCAAGGCCAAGGTAGCACAAACCAGAAGCTAGGAGGAGAAAGAAGATCCCATACCAACCAAACAATAGCCTAACAGTGAGGATCACCCCAGTCTAGAACAAGCCCCTCCACCAAGGTAGTAATAAACTAACCAGAAACAATTGGTGCTATTTCCATGCTCCAATTTGAGAAGAAAACCCCAACCAATGGTATCCAAGCACAGAAAAGACACCACCACCAAGCCTGAGGGTGGAACATAAGATGCTCTCACCAAGTCCTTCAATGAAATATCCTACAACAATCCAACCCACACATGCACACAACATGCTACCACCCAAGAACACATGCACACACACACAGTCACACACCCCACCTGAGAACACACCATTATCAAACCATCACCAACCCCCATCCACACCTAGAAGCACCCCATCCACACCCAAAGGGTTTTTAGAGATTTTTAACATTTTTAGAAGTTTTAAGATTTTTTAGTGTTTTTAGGGGTTTTATGGGTTTAAAGTATTTTTTTAGGTTTTTAGGGGTTTCTATGGGTTTTAGGGGTTTTCAATGTATTTAATGGTTTTTACATTTTCATGGATTTTTAGGAGTTTTTTAGGATTTTTATGTTTTTTAGGGTTTTTTAGGGATTATAGGGATTTTGAGATTTTTTAGAATTTTTTATAGGTTTTTAGGGTTTTTAGGGGTTTAGGGTCTTGGGGGTTTTAGGGGGTCTTTTTTATTTTTTTTAGGATTTTAAAGGTATTTAGAGTTTTTTAACGTTTTTAGGAGTTTTGAGGGTGTTTAGTGTTTTTATTGTTCTTTAGGGTTTTATGGGTTTTTAGGTTTTTTAAAGGTTTCTATGAGTTGTTATGGTTTTTAGGATTTTTTCCTGTTTTTTATGGTTTTTTTTATTTTCATGGTTTTTTATGTTTTCATGGTTTTTATGGGGGGTTTCAGGAATTTTATGGTATTTTGTGTTTTAAGGGTTTTTAAGGATTTTGAGGGTTTTTGGGTTTTTTAGTGGTTTTAGGGTTTTTAGGGTTTTTAGGGTCTTTCTAGGGTTTTAGGGTTTTTTTGAGTTTTTTAGGGTTTCTAAGGTTTTTTATAGTTTTTAACGTTTTAGGGGGTTTATGGTTTTTGTAATATTTAGTAGTTTTTTAGGATTTTATAGGTATTTAGGGTTTTTAATGTTTTGAGGATTTTTTTATGGTTTTCAAGGGGTTTTCATGGTTTTTAGGGGTTTTACGTTTTCATAGATTTTAAAGGATTTTTTAGGTTTTTTATTGATTTTTAGGGTTTTAGGGTTTAAAGAGATTTTGAAGGTTTTTAGTGTTATCAGGGTTTTTTTAAGAATTTTAGGGTTTTAGGGTCGTTTTAGGTTTTAGGGTATTTTTGTTCTTTAGGGTTTTAAAGGATTTTAGAGTTTTTTATCATTTTTAGGGGTTTTAATGGTTTTTAGAGTTTTATTGGTATTTAGGAGTTTTTTGGTTTTTTAAGGTTTTTAGGGTATTTTATGGTTTTAATGGGTTTTTTATGGTTTTTTTTGTGTTTTAGGGTTCTCTTCATTTTTAGGGATTTTTAAGGGTTTTTAGGATTTTTTAGGTTTTTAGGGTTTTTTTTTTATTTTTATGGATTTTGAGGGGTTTTGGATTATATAAGGTTTTTAGGATCTTTTTTATTTTTTAGGGTTTTTTAAAGATTTTTATGGTTTTTATGGTTTTTGAGTGTTTTTAGTGTTTTTCAAGGGTTTTTAGGATTTTATATGGTTTTTAGGGTTTTTTGGTTTCTTAGATTTTTTTTAGTTTTTTAGGGTTTTACTGGTTTTTAGTGTTTTTTTATGTTTTTAGTGATTTTAGAATTTTATTGGTCTTTAGGGTTTTTATGGATTTTATGGTTTACAAGGGGTTTTATGGTTTTTAGTTTTTTTAGTGTTTTTTGGGTAATTTATGTTTTCATGGATCTTTAGGTGTTTTTTAGGATTTTTATGGATTTTGCGAATTTTAAGGTTTTAAGGATTTTGAGAGTTTTTAGGGTTTTTCAAGGGTTTTAGGGTTTCTAGGGTTTTCAAGGTTTCAGGATCTTTCTGGGTTTTAGGGTCTTTCTGGGTTTTGGGCATTTTCTTTTAGAGTTTTTAGGGTTTTAAGGTTTTTTAGAGTTTTTTAATGTTTTTAGGGGTTCAAAGAGTTTTAGAGTTTTTAGTGGTTTTTAGGGATTTGATGGGTTTTTAGGGTTTTTAATGTTTTTAGGGGTCTTTATGTTTTTTAAGGGGTTTTCATGGATTTAGGGGTTTTTTATGTTTTCATTATTTTTTAATGATTTTTTGGATTTGTATGGTTTTTAGCGTTTTTAATGTTTTTAGGGTCTCTTTGGGTATTTAGGGTTTTTTTTTCAGTTTTCTAGGTTTTTAAGTTTTTTTAGAGTTTTTTTTTAAATAGAGATTTTGAGGGTTTTTAGAGATTTTGGTGCTTTCTTTGGGTTTTTATGGGGTTTTATTGTTTTTAGGGGTCTCTTAGGGTTTATAGGGTTTTTTATGTTTTTAAGGGTTTTAAGGGATTTTTAGGATTTTTATGGTTTTTAAGACTTTTTAGAGTTTTTAGGGATATTTAGGGGTTTTAGTGTGTTTTAGGGTTTTTAGGATATATTTGGGTTTTTAGGGGGTCTTTTTGAATTTTTAGGGTTTAAAGGTTTTTTAGTGTTTTTAGTGGTTTTAATGGTTTTAGAGTGTTTTTGTGGTTTTTATGGTTTTTATGAGTTTTTAGGGTTTTTAAGGGTTTTAGGGGATTTATGGGTTTCAGGGGGTTTTCAGAGTTTTTAGGGTTTTCATACGTTCTCCTGTATTTTTTAGGTTTTTTATTATTTTTATGGATTTTTAAGGTTTTCAGGGATTTTGAGGGGTTTTATGGTTTTTCAAGGTTTTTGGGGGTTTTAGGGTCTTTTGGGGGGTTTTCGGGTTTTTTTGATTTTTTTAAGTGTTTTAAGGTTTTTTTGAGTTTTTTTAAATCCCATAAAAACCCATAAAAACCTAAAAACCCCATAAAAACCTAAAAAATCCCTTTAAACTGCTAAAAACATTAAAAACTCCCAAAACCCTTATAAACCCAAAAAAATATATAAAAAACCCATAAAATCCCAAAAGACCCTAAAAAACCTAAATACACTAAAAATCCAAAAAACCCTTGAAAAACCCGAAAACCCCTCAAAATCCCTGAAACCCTAAAAACCCATAAACCCCATAAAAATCCTAAAAACTATAAAAGTCCATGAAAACATAAAAAAAACCAAAAAACCCTGAAAACCCACAGAAATCCATGAAACCTTAAAAACTCAAAAAAAACCTAAAAAACCACTAAAAACTCAAAAAACCCTTAAATCCCCTAAAAACATTAATAAACCTTAAAACCCCACAGAAACTGAAAAATCCCATGAAAACCCAAAAAGACCCAAAAAATCCTGAAAACCCATGAAAACCCCTAAACCCCTCAAAATCTCTAAAACCCCTAAAATCCATAAAAAACCTAAAAACACCCTAAAAATACATGAAAATATAAAAACCCAAAAAACCTGAGAAAACTCCTGAACACCATCAAACCCCCTAAAAACATTCAAAAAACCCTAAAACCCATAATAACCCTAAAACCACTGAAAACTCTAAAACCCCTTAAAACCCCTAAAGAAGTTAAAAAAACTCTAAAAAGCCTTAATAAACCAATAAAACTATAATAAAACCCTAAAACCCCAAAAAAAACCCCAAAACCCAAAAAACCCATAAAAACGCTAAAACCCCTCAAAATCCTAAAAACCTTTAAAAACCCTAAACACTCTAAAATCCTAAAATACCCCTAAAAATCCATGAAAACATAAAAAGTATAAAAACCCTAAAAAACCCCAAAAACCCCTAAAACCCAAAAAAACCTTAAAAACCATAAAACCCTAAAAATATAATAAAAACTCTAAAAACCCTTTAAAACCCTAAAAACATAAAAAAACTCAAAAATTCCTTAAAACCCCTAGAGAACTCAAAAAAACCTAAAACCCAAAAATACCATAAAACCCTGAACACCCCTAAAAACATTAAATCCCTAAAACCCCCTTAACATAATAAAAACTCTCAAAATCCCTAAAAAACTAAAAAACATTAAAAACCTTAAAAATTATAAAAAACCCCTAAAAATCCATGAAAACGTAGAAAACCTCAAACCCCTTGAAAAACCCATGAAAAACATAAAAACCACTAAAAACCTTAAAACCACTATAAACCATAAAATCCTCCCCCACTAAAAACTCTAAAAACCAATAAAACCCCTAAAACGTTAAAAAAACTTACAACCCTTAAAACCCCTAAAAATCTCAAGAAACCCTAAAAACCCAAAAACACATTAAAAACCCTAAAAAACCCTTAAGCCCCTAAAAATACTTAAAATCCCTAAAACCATAAAAACATAAAATCCAGGAAAATGTAAAAAACCCTTAAAAACCCTGAAAACTATAAAAAAAACAAACCCTTAATAATGCTAAAAACCCAAAAAAAACCCTAAAACCCCACTAAAAACTCTAATACCCCTTCCTAAAAATGTTCAAAAACTCTTAAAAACCTTAAAAACCATAAAAATCTCAAAAAACCCCTAAAAACCCTAAAAGATCATGAAAACCTTGAAAACCCCAAAAAACCCTAAAACCCTTGAAAAAACCTAAAAATCTGCAAGATCCATAAAATCCCTAAAAACCATAAAAACCATAAAAATCCTTAAAGGACACTAAAAATCACTGAAAACATAAAAACCCCAAAACCTTGAAAAACCCATGAAAAACATGAAAACACCTAGAAAACTTAAAAACCCTAAAAACACATAAAAACCCTAGAAACCCACCAAAACACTAAAAACCCTAAAAACCACTAAAAATGTTAAAAACTCTAAAAAAACCATAAAATAGCTAAAAAACTCAAAAAACCCCAAAAAACCCAAAAAACCCAAAAAAACTAAAAAGATCCACAAAACCCTAAAAACACTGAAAAACACAAAAACCCATCAGAATACCTAAAAATTGAAAAACAAAATCTAAAACCCATCAAAATCCTAAAAAACCCCTAAAAATTCATCAAAATATAGAAAATCCTAAAAACCCTAAAAAACCCCCAAAAACCATAAAAACCCTTAAACCCCCTAAAAATGTTAAAAATCTCTAAAACCCCTAAAAACTCAAAAAAAAACACGAAAAACCCAAATGACCCTAATAACCTTGGAAAACCCCCAAAATCCCAAAACCCAAAAAATAACTTTAAACCCTAAAAATTCATAAAAACATTAAAAAACACTAAAAACCATAAAAATATTAAAAAAACCTTAAAAATCCATGAAATTATAAAAAACCCTTAAATCCCTGAAAACCCCTAAGAACCTAAAAAACCCCTAAAACCTTAAAAGAGACCCTGAAAGATGAAGACTGAGTCTCTGGGTGCTCTCTCTCGATCCTCAGTGCTGCTGCTTTCCGATGGATCTTCAATGCTCTTTGGCGGCGGCATCTATGGCTTCTTGGTATCCTAGGTGCGGTCTCGGAGGCTTGATGAGCTTGGAGATCGTCATGGAGACTCCCGTTGGTGCTACGGTGTGAATGCATGGTGGGTTTATAAGTCGATGGTGAAGTAAATCCTGGCTCCAGATCTGAATATGTGGTGGTTTCCTTGACTTCGCGACGGCTTTAGACAGGTGTGATGGTGACTTTCCTAGCTTCACGATGGAGAGATGCAGCCACAGATTGGGGTCAATATTTTCAAATCTGAAGCATCTGCAGATGGGTCAACAGGGTCGAGGGATTCATTGGCTTGGAAAGGTGCAGCGACAGCATGGTCTACAGGCCTACCCAGGGTTTGCTTCTCGGAAGGTACATTCCTGCAGTTCGTGTCTTTTATTATGGTGGATGTCTCTGGTGGGCTGCTGCTCCCGGGATGTGTCATGAGGTACGTTTTCTGGTTCTGATCTTATAGTATGACTCGGTTATGGAGTGATTCAACTGTGGTGGATTTTTCTCTCAGAATGTTGAAGCTGAATCGTGACTTTGGCGGAAGTGGGAGCCGCTATAAAATGTTCATTGTTATGTTTTTCTATGTTGTTGGCTGGGAGATATTAGATGCGATTTTTTGGATGTTTGGTTTTTTCTGGATTGAGGATAATGGATGCTAGATAATGTGCTGCTCGTTGTTGTTTGCTGCCTATAGAGGAGGTGCTCGAGGTGTTGTTGTGGCTGTGAACCGATGGTGTTTATTGGTTGTGACTGGACTGCTTGTGAGATACTATGGGTATTGGCTCTTGGTTGGCTGTGATGCTGGATGTGGATGGATGTTTGGATGTAAGTTTTTGTTGGGGCTAGCCTGTTGCGGCTGGTTTGGTAGTGGGCCTCTACTGGTGCTGGCTGTTGGTATGGAAGAAGAGTTGCTGGAGGCTGAGGGCTGGTTGGTGCTATGGGATGCTGGTTCTATTTGGCTAGGAGATGCTTTGGAGATGTTGCTGAGGGATGTTGCTGGATATTGGTTTCTTCTTGGATGTGGTGCTGCTAAATGCTGGTATTGGCTGGATGTGATGTGATGATGCTGCTGTTGTGTGTAGTTTTCATGTCTTTTTCTTTCTTTAATTTTCTTCTATTGGGCTTGTGTGTGTGTTTGTTAAGGGTTTTTCGGTGTGGGTTGATTGACCCCTCCCCTCCCTTGTCTGCAGTGTCTTCGTGTCTTTTTTAAATAAATTTTGGGGGTGGTCAGGAATAGCCTGGCCCCGAGCCTTCCTTTCCCTAAAACCTTAAAAACCCTAAAAACCCATAAAAACCCTAAAACCCCACTAAAAACACTAAAAATATTTAAAACCCCTAAAATGTTAAAAACTCAAAAACCCATTTAAAAACTCGAAAAACCCTAAAAACACAAAAAGACCCTAAAAACTATAAAATTCCTAAAAAACCCCTAAACCCCCTAAAAACCATCAAAATCTATCAAAACCCAAAAAAATAAAAACAAAACAACTAAAAATCTATGAACACTTAAAAAAACCCTGAAATCCCCCTAAAAACCATAAAAGCCCCTAAAAATCGTAATTACCCATAAAAACCCTAAAACCTATTGAAAAACCTTCTGACCCATAAAAACGTTTTAAACTCTAAAAGATATTATAAACCATAAAAAACTCAAAAAAACCCTTAAAGACCGAAAAGACCCTAAAAAACCCTAAACCCAAAAAATGCATGAAAAACCCTAAACCCCTCAAAATCACTAAAAACCCTAAAAACCATAAGAAACCTAAAAAACACCAACAAATCCATGAAAATGTTAAAATCCCTGAAAACCCTAAAAAACCCTTGAAAACCATAAAAATCCCTAAAACCATAAAAACACATAAAACACTTAAAAACCCAAAAAACTAAAAAAACTATAAAAACCCTTGAAACTCCTAAAATGTTAAAAAGTCTAAAACCCCTTAAAGATGTCTATTATAAAGAAAAAAAGTGGATAACTAGAATCCAAATGATAACCAAGAAATAGTTTCTAAACAATTAATATATTCTCAAAGATTCTTCTTCCTTGAACAAAAGCTGATTGGGCCTTATTAATGAAAATTGGGAGAATCCACCTCATTATTGTAGCTAAAATCTTCAAGATGCATTTATAAATTGTATTAAAAGATGAGATAGGTCTGAACTCAAAGAGATAGCGTGCATTTGGGACCTTCAAAATCAAAGTAATGATAGAACCATTAGCTTCACAATGTACTTTCCCAGATCTGAAAAATCCTAACGCAGACTCTATCACCTCTAAACCAACAATCGACCAAGCCTTATGGAAAAAGAACGCATTAAAAAAATCATGACCAGGATATTTATTCAAATGAATATAAAATAAGGCCTGGTGAACATCCTATGAAGTCACCGATTTTCCAGTATAACACATGAGGTCTGATCTAAGGAATTAAAAAAAATATGAAGCTAGGAACACTCTTCTAGGGTAAGAAGAATCTTGTAGGGACTCCAACAGTAATTGAAATAAATCAATCACATAATGAATAATAAAACTAATATCTAAGAAAATAGTCCCATCACTACAATGAAGAAGGACAATCTTTAAGGAGTTAAATCTATCTTTCACAAAATTGAAGAAAAAAATAAAAGTTGAGATCACTCTCCTTAATCCATTGCACCCTGCTATTTTGCCTGATTAGGAGAACATCCTTCAGATGAAAGGATTGGAGCCTCTCTTTACACCTTAGATCCAATATAAACAAGTCATTGAAGGTCCCACCCAAGACAAGGGAAGATTTAAAATCCAAGATCTTGGTTCTAACTTGGGTGATCTCAGAAAATTGTTGGTCCACAGCCCTAGTATGCAAGTCCTGAAGATCCATATTTACCCTTTTAAGATTCTAATAAACCTAGAACATTCTACATCCTAGAATTTTCACATTCCAAGAAATGGCCACCAAAAAAAGGAAATGCTCATAATAAACCCAATGATTAAAAATTTGAAAGGAAACTTCCCCAATTGGCGGACTTCACCAATTTTAATAAAAATGGGATCATGATTCGATAACCCATAAGGAAGAAAATCCTCAATTGAGTAAAGGAATCTGGTCCGATGATTAGAATTGATGAGAGCTCTTTCCAGAATCCTAGAAACCCCTGAGTTCCCCTTCCTCCAAGAATACCTCAACCCAGCCCAATGAAGGTCTTCAAAATTTGAATTAACAATTCCTGAATTACACTCCTCCATAGATGGGTACTAGTCCAAAAAACTCCCCAATCTATCCTTAGGAAACTTGACTACGTTAAAATCTCTAAGTAGAATTGTAGGATTCAAATAAGACAAATATGCCTGGAAATAACCTCCCAAAGGCTCACTCTCTCTGAAATCGAATTAGATCCATGAAAAAATAAATTCTACTAGAAACATCCACCTTGAAAGTATTAATGAGGCACTCAATGATCTGATCATATTCAAACTACAGCTCGAGAGTCAATAACAAAGGATTACAAAAAACAAGAATGCATCTATAAGAGAAAGTATAAATTTGTTACTATAACTCCAACCTGGAACAATATTCCTTATAATAATCATAAATGTTACTAATTTTAACCTTACATTCAACAATCACAAAACAAGCCAACTTATTACAAAAAATAAGGTCCCTAACCTCCCTTTGCTTCTCAGGAGTGTTGATACCTCTAATATTCCACACGCCAAAACTAACCATTAAAAACAAGAGGGACAGGGCCAGTAATCTCAGAACCATATTTGACTAGTACCCTATTCAACACATTCATAAACCTTGATTAATTTGTACCTAAGAGGGTTATTACTTAAAATAGAAGACTCAAGACTGACCTAGTTAGAGGATACCTTGCAAATAGAGGGAGTTCCATCTACTCTGTCTTCATAAGATTTCACCATGAACACTCTAGAAATAGATATCCCCAAAGCAAGGACCATCTCCTAATGTGAAATAGGCATGATAGAGTGAGGAGAATATCTAAGAGTAAGTGCAGGGACCTTGGGGGAAACTGTTGCTTCCAAGTAGACTGGAGCAAAACCAGAATGATTGTGCGAATCAAGTGGGACAGATTCAAGAGCCTTGGTTTCACTGTCTTGGTCCTTGGTAGAAACTGGTCCACCAAGAAAAATAGGATCAGTACCAGAAGATCAGAAGGCACAGAATACAGAGCATCACCTTTACAGGCTTGATCGATCATTAAACAACTGAAGAAATTATACATAGAAATGCAAGAATCCTTTACAGGAATAGACTTTGAAGTACCAAAAGTGGAATCACCATTGGGAATAAGTGTCTTCTTCGAAGAAAGATGTTGTGAACCCTCTGGTTCAGAATAAATAACCACATTCTCCCACACTGGCTCCTTCCTCCTATAGATGCACTTCTTAGGAGTAACTCTAGTCCACCCTGCTTGGGAATCGACCATAGGTTTCTTCTTGCACTGGTATAAATGATGTTCAAAAAATTTACAAAGGATACACATCTTAGGGACCCATCTATATTCAAAACAAATAGAAGAGGTTGAACCATCACCCAAATCCATAATAATGTTCTCCAGGAGGTCCTGCTCGGCTGGAATCTCAACAAAAATGTGGGTGAAACTAATCCTGATTATTTCAGCCATAGCTTTATCAGTAAAAAGAGGTCTTCCCACCATGATCATAATATAACTCAAACCCTTGGCAATCCATGCTTCCAATGGAACATTCCAAAGGTTAATCCACACTAGGAATATAGAAAATGATTTTTTATCCAGGGACATGTCTGGCTGCCAAGTCCTAAGCACCATCGATCTTCCAGCAAAAAACCAAGGACCATTGGAAATAATATCAACAAGATTACAAGAAGGAAGAAGCCTAAATAAGTATAATCCTTCGACATTACATATCATCTCCATCAAATAACCACCCAACAAATCAGATGCAATCTGAGACACCATCTAGTACAAAACCTTCTTATCAAGGAATTATCCCACAAACATGTTGGTCTAACTGGAAGCACCCTTTTGCAACATCGAAGAATGGAAGATAAATTCTAGGATTCCCCCCATTAATTGGTGGATGTAAAACCAACTCCATGGTGCACCCAGTGGAAGAAGAGACCTCCATCACCAAATCACTGCCCTCATCATCATCTGCAGTCACATAATCCTTCACCAAATCAGGGCCTCGCACATTCAAAACCCTTGTAGCCTCACTGGCCTCCACAGTAGAACCCTTAAAATTCAGAACACCCCCACCTTAATTGAGTTAGGGCATATATCTACATCCGTATCCGAATCAAAACCCTTACCTGCATCATCCACCAATCTAACATCTGTCGAGGGAATAGAAGGGTCAACCTTTGTTACACCTTCAGAATCAACACCCTCCTTCATTGAAACAACCTGAGAAATACCCTTATTGAGCCCAATCAAACAAGATGGAACCTCTTCCTCCTCAATAAAAATCAACAAAGAAGATCTGACCACCGCCGAATTAGGGCACAAAGCCACATCCTCTGAAGGAGAGAACCCCTCAACCCTAGGCAAGGAAGATGCATCCTCTGGCTATCAAAACCACTGGAGGCTGCAACCACCTCATCCTCACCCGTGACTACCTCCGACCGAGCAGGATTATCTACAGCCTCAGAATCAATTTCCCGTGAAAGTCTATGATACACATTTCCATCCTCTTCATGAGAAGTCTTGAATGATCCAAATTAAACCTCTTCTGAAGGAGACCTCTCTATTGAAGAATATGGTACTGATCAGGCCAAAAGGTCACTCACCAACTCCATGAAAGTGCTATCATCGACAAACCATCGAGAGAACCAGAGGGAAACTCCAGCATGAGATCCATGATTTGGTGTAGCAGTTTTTTTAACTTTTTTAGGGGTTTTTAGTGTTATTAGTGGTTTTTTAGGTTTTTATGGTTTTTAGGGTTTTTTAAGGTTTTAGAGAGTTTTATTGTATTTAGGGGGTTTAAGGAATCCTACAGCTCTTCCCCCAAGATATGTCCATCAGTATCCCATTCTCCATACTCGGTGAGGCTCCTGGTGTGATGGTTTGGGCATTCACTAGTAATGTAACCTCTTCCTTGAAATTTGAAACATCGAATATCCCGATTTCTCATTTGGTGAGCCACATAAGTAGGTTTCTTAGGTGGAAGAATTACCTTGTGACTTTTTTGATTAGCTTTTGGCTTTGGTGATTCATTAATCTACTTTCTTGAATTTATCTATAGAGTGAACGGGGTAGTGGGTTACTCATATTTCTCCTCCTTTCAATTTTTTTCTCAATCTTGGAGGCTTTGTGGATCTTATCTTGTATCTCCACATGGTGGTATATCTCCACTTGATCAAAAATATCTCGATTGAGTCCATGTAAAAACCACACCATGGTTACCTCTGGATATTCCCCAATTTTCACTTGTATCATGGAAATTTTCATCTCCTTGTAGTGTTCTTCCACACTCTTACTCACTTGGGTGAGGTGTTGAAGTTTGTTGTGAGATCTCTATCGTAGTGTGAGGGAACAAACCGCTTCCGCATGGAAAACTTCATGTCATTCCAAGTGCTGATGGGACATCCACTATATCTAGACCTCTTCTTTTTCATTTGATCGCACCAAATTAAATCATAATTAGAAAATTCAAGGGAAGAAAGCTTTACTTATTTCTCCTCAGAATATGCATGGCATGAAAACACTTGTTCAATCTGCATCTCCTGA
Organism: Viscum album; assembly: GCA_963277665.1. NCBI lineage: Eukaryota > Viridiplantae > Streptophyta > Magnoliopsida > Santalales > Viscaceae > Viscum > Viscum album. The sequence continues at coordinate 609,751,966 of OY728147.1, forward strand.
GCCTAGTATGATTTTAGACCACTTTTACCTTGAAAAGAGGGAACTGTCACCTTAATTCCTCCATGGATTTCATCATCACGTGGTGTCCTTTGGAATCCACTAGGTTGTTGGAACCTCCTTATTTGTGGGAAAACCTGAAAATCATCATCAAAAATAGTAATCCCTCAACCAAAAAATATGAAAATACTCTTCCATTGAAAACCCTAATCCCCTAGCCTTAAAATCCCTTAACTCTCACCCCACTAAATCCGAAAACGATCATCCCCAAACATCCCAATACCAATATCCCAAAAAAATCAAGAAATTCATCCCCAAAAAATTATAAACCCTCATCCATATTAAATACTAATTCATAATCTCAAAAAAACCTAAACACTCAAATAAAAAGCCCATAAACCCTCATCCCTAAAACCCTTAACCCTTATCCATAAATAATATGAAACCCTCACCACTCAAAAATAAAAAAAAACCAATTCCCAAAAACACTAAACCCTTGGCCCAAAAAAAACCTAAAATTATCGTCCCTCAAAACAATAAACACTTATATCGAAAAATCCCAAAATCCGGAACACAGAAAAACCCAAAACTCTCAACCACATAAAACCCTAAACACTTATCCGTAGAAAAACCTAACACCTCATAACTAAAAACACTAAACCGTCATCCCTTGAAAACACTAAACCACCAACCGTAAAAACCTTAAACAATAATCCCCTGTAAACTCTAAACCTTGATCCCTAGAAAACTATAAAACCTCTTTACCATAAAAAACTAAAACCTCAACCCTATAAAACACTAAATTATCATCCCAAAAGAACCTAAACCATCAGACCCCAAAAACCCTAAACCCTCATCAGAAAAAAAAACCCCAAAACCTTTAGCCCTAAAGAACCCGAATCACTCAACCCTAAAAACCTCAATACCTTCATCCCTAGAAAACCCTATACCCTCATCCCCAAAAAATACAAGACCCTCTGCCCCCAAAAATCAAACCCACATCCCCAAGAAACCCCCAAACACTTAGCTCCCAAAAGCCTTAAACCCTTATAACCAAAATTACCTAAAAAATTATCCGAAAAAACCTAACCCTCATCCCTAGAAAAATTATAATACCTCTGGCCAAATAACAAAACCCACATTCCTAATTAAACCCCTAACTCCCATCCCCAATGAACCCCAAACCCTCTACCTGAAAAACCAAAAAACATTATCCCCAATAAAACCCAAAAAACCCCAAACCCTCAGCCAATGAAAACCATAAAACATTAGCCCTAAAAATCCCCAAAACCCCATCTTAAAAAAACAACAAACCCACATCCCCAAGAAACCCCCAAACCCTAGCTAGAAAAATTCCAAAACCTGAAACTATAAACATTGAAATCCTTAGTACCAAAAAAACCCCTCAACCCTCATCACCAAATAACCCTAAACCCTCATTCAAAAAATCCATAAAATCAATCCTAAAAGATCTAAATCCTCATTTCAAAAATAAACTCATACAATCATCCCAAAAGATCCTAATCCCTAATCCCTAAAAAATCATACACCATCATCCAAAAAAACAAACCCTTACCCCCAAAAAATACCGAGCACGTAGCCAAAAAAACCATAAACCGTATCAACCAAACAACCCCAAAATGTATTTCCCTATAAATACATAAATTTCAGCCCCAAGAAATCCCCTATGATCATCCCTAAAAAATTATAAATCCACATAAAAAAACCCTCTATGCCAAAAACCAAAATATATTATCCCAAAATCACCCCAAATAGTCAACCCCCAAAACTCAATACCCTTATCCCCAAAAAACCATAAACCCTCATCTTAAAAAAAACCCTAAACCCTCAGTCACAAAATAACTCAAACACTCATCACCAAAATACCGTGAAACCTTATGCCCAAAAAGAACCCCAAACCCTGAATAAAAAATCCTGAAACCCTCATTCCCAAACAGTCCAAAACTGTCCAACCAAAAAAAACCCAATCCCTTATACTAAGAAATCCACAACTCTCTGTAAGGGTTGGTGTCCTCAGAACCAACTGTTTTGTACTTTGATTACATAAATGTTCACTTATTATATATTGTTCATTTTTCTGCATGACTATAATATAATAATGTCTTGGAATATTTGTTGCATTAATAAGGTCATAGCAGATCCCTGCTATGATGAGAACCTTGAAATGCTATAACAATTTTCTTAAATAAAGTTCTATGGTTGGATGACATACTATGATAGGACACATAGTATACAGACCTTCATGTGCGAGTACTCGTAAGAAGACGAGACTCTCTCTCATGGAGTTCGCACTTGGTAATCTCCAAGATGGGAGATTATGAGAACAGACCCGGCAATAGTAATTCCGTATGTCTTGGTGTCATCGAATATTGATATCTACTAGCGTGTGTAATGGTCCTTAGACTAGAATATTATCATTAACTCATGTCATGACTCACGCACTTAGATTTACTAACGAAAACCGTCACACAAACAGTTGGCGGGGAAGTAGGGTATGTTGGGTGCGTCACGAGTGACATGTTTTTAATGGATAAGTCGAGGAAGGATTTGTCCCTTCCATTTATGGAAGTTTATATCTCAGACCTTTGATTGAAATAGAACTGTCGCATTAAATTCCATGGCCATGGTGTAAACGATGAGTTTATTTCAGGTAGTCAAAGAACGACATATCAAGCATATAGGTTTATGACACTGCCATGAAACTTGCTTGATGATATATCGAGACAAAGGGATTATATTACATAGTAAGTGTTCGTATGAGGTGATACGTCAATGCGGCGTCAACTTCTTTCTCTTGGGTGCCTTGACCCGTTGCTAGACAGTAATCTTGGACTTTAGGCAAGTCTGCCTAATGCCAACGAGAAAGAGGCCTATAGGGTCACACACTAAGTGTATCCAAGTATCTCAAGTTAAATAAAGATTATTCCCATACGTGGTTTAATAATTATTCAAGGAAGCCTAAGTTGTTTTTAATGATGGAGGAAAAATAAAATAAAACAAGCACACGCCGTGTATTATTATTACACGCCGTGTAGTTTTATTTTGGAAAGGAAATGAATAAATGAAAACAAGATATACACGCCGTGTACATTTAATGTACACGCCGTGTAGTTTTCAATGAAAAACAAGTACACGCTGTGTATTTATTATTACACGCCGTGTAGTTTTTCCAGTCAGGATTTTGAGGATATAATATTGTTTTAAATAATATTTATTATAATCAGTGTGGGAACATGTCAAGGAATTATTTATTCGACATGGGGTTTTAAATAAAGAGTCAATGAAATAAATAAAATGCGTAATGCGTTTATTTATTGTCATAACTCTATAACCCCACACACCTGATTATAAATATCCTCACAACCCCAACTATTTTCCGACACACAATAGAATCTTTGGACACAACATCTCTGGAGAATTCTTTCAAGGCCGAAAAAACCTTTTCCTCCAAGAACACTCTCATGACCGAGAGAGATCCTCTTCCATCAGATCAATATGATCTAAGGCGGACAACGCAAGCAAAGGCTTCTCCATGCTAGCACCCGGAGAATCCTTTGGTGACGTCCAGAGATACGAGGTACACATGTGGATCACCACTAGAGAGAGTCTACACTTGGCTTCTGCGACGCAATGACTGATCACATCGACAACGTGATCGAGAACATCAAAAAAGAAAGAACGCCCAAAAGGAATTTCTTTATAATTAATTAAATTAATTATAATCAACCTGTAATGATCCTTGTTTTTGGTTCCGGGACAAACCATCTTCTTTTTCTTTTTCTATGATTCGATCCATGGAGACTGACGTTTATCGTCGAATTGATCCCGGATTGATCATTTCTAATGACAAAAAGCCAAGTGGGCACATCCACCCACGCGCTTCTGCTGCGCCCGGAACCTTCAAATGGTATCAAAGGGAGGTTACAACATTGATTATAGTTATTTAATTTTCGTTGATAATTTATGCATTCATATTTGATTCAATTTGAAATAAATCGTTCTATAAATCTGAATTAATGAGATATATTCTTCCTCCTTCGTTTCTCGATTCATATCACAGAAATGACCTTTTAATTTTAATTTTGATTAAAATAAAAATGAGGAACTCATCCAGAGAAGCTGATCTTTCTGTCTGTACAACACGGGATTACACGGCGTGTAATTAAAACTACACACCGTGTACTTAGGTTTAACGAACCGACACTGGTCCGCTAAACCACGCCCTGTGAATTGATTATTCCTAAGTTTTAATCACGCCATGTTGACCAGAATAGAACGGCGCGTGGAAACCGGAATACATGGCGTGTATGTTGGAACAACACGCTGTGTTGACCAGAACCGACCCAGGTGAAACCGTGTACAAAGATAAGCCGCGTACCGCGTACACGGGATCGCCGGGCCGATTACCGCGTAACAAGGAAGTACACGCCGTGTATGATTCATCTACACGCCGTGTACTCTAAAATTTCCAAAGTACAAAAAACACGCCAAAGCCCCGGTGTGTACTTTGGATAAATGGTGAAAAGAAAATACAAGCCGTGTAATTATAAACTACACGTCGTGTACTTTCCAGAAATGGAATTTCACCAGGTTTCCTCCAATGTACAAAGACCTCGTACAAGGAATATGGATGAGAAGAATCTCAAGGAAATTCAGAAAGGAATTTAAGATAAAGAATTGATTAATTATAAGATCATAATTAATTGAATTCGAGCGCGTCTTATCTTAAATAAAAGAACGATTAAAAGAATTTGAATTCTAAATATGCGTAAATGCCTTTATATACTATGGATGATCGTGAGCTAGACCAAAGACCCTTTTTATGTGTATGGTTTCATTTAAATTTATTTAATTTAAATTTGTTGGCCTGTGAGCCTTCTTCCAATAAAATGTAGGGCCTGTGTGCCCATGGTTTCTTTAATGTAAACCCATGTAATAGAGGATCTCCCAAGCCAGAGGAGACGGTTCAAATCCTGAAACTGAGGCGAAACCGACATAAGAAGATACAAAGGTGGACAGGTGGGAGCTGCAAAACACGAACCATCAGGTTCAAGGTGTTTTCCCTAGGTCAGGGTTAGCTTATCAAAACTGCTAGATAAGCTAACCAAATAGAATCTCATGATCATGCCATCTTATTTTATTTCTGTCTGATTTCATGGTTTATTTATTATGTATGTGTTGTCGCGATCACATAATTAATAAAATGAACAAGCATGCAAAGATGGAATAAAATAAAAATCGGACTATACATAAACATTATCGAAACATGGTTAATCACTTAAGCAAGCATCACTTAATATTAACAAGCATGTGATAATGAAAAAGATACGCATAAAGAATAAAATCCCTCAAATACCATATTAAGTCAGACCAAGCCTCCTGTTACTTGATTAAGGGCAAGACTCAATAAAACTATGTGTTTGACCAACCCTTGTTGGGACACTTACTTTTATAAAGGAAGCCCTTATGAAAGGTTTCGGGTTGACTTAACCATATTACATCAAGAGAAGTAGCCCTTGCTAGACTTGGTGTAATATTGGAGGTAAGAGTTGAGGAAATCCAAGTCAGGATTTCAGGATTGGGGAGTCCACTCAACAGATCAAGGAACTGTAAGCTCACAGTTGGCAAAGACCCACCTACCTAAATACCTTCAAATAGCTTGGCCAACCCTTGTTGGGGTTATGAGAAGGGAAATATGGATCCTTGACACTAGAATGTCAAAGCAACTGGACATTTCGAGTTTAATGGTGAGGGTCATTGGGACTTGATAAAATAGTGGGAGACTTAATAAAATTTTTTATTCCTCATAAAAAGTAATCAAGAAAGTACTAATAAATCTGCTATTTTAAATTGTATAATCAAGATGACAAACTCGTCAACCACATTTTCTTTGCGATCAATACTGGATAAAGACAATATCCTCACCGGCAGTAACTTTCAGGAATGGTTTAGGCGCCTTCAGGTTATCCTACGCCATGAACGAAAGTTTTACGTGCTGGAGTCCTCACTTCCTGATTCCCCTACCCCAGGGGCGAGTGATGAAGATTTCCTGGTCTATGATCAACATTTGAATGATGCTCTCAACGTTCAATGTTTTATGCTGTCATCTATGTCCTATGAGCTCATGAAGTCTCATGAAGACATGGATGCCTACAGCATGCTTGAGCACCTCCGTGGTCTATACCAGGAGAGAGTAAGATAGGAAAGGTTTGAGATCTCCAAGGCTCTATTTCAGAGCAATCTTGGAGAGGGTGCCCCAGCCGAGCCTCATGTAGTCAAGATCATTAGCTACATTGAGTGCTTGGAGGTTCTAGGGTTTAAACTCCCTGAAGAACTAGGTACCGATCTCATTCTCGCATCACTCCCCCAGAGCTTCTCAAACTTTGTTGTGAACTTCAATATGAACAACATTGAGAAGTCTTTGTCTGATCTTCTCATCCTCATTCGCCAAGTGGACACTGAAATGAAGTGTGAAAATCCTTTTGTCCTCATGGTGAATAAAAGGAAAGGGAAGGCGAAGAGCTTTAAGCCCAAAGCTTCTTCAAGGCCTTCCAAGAAAAGGAAGATCAAAGGGGAGGAAAAGGAACAGGATGATGTTTGTTTCGCATGTGGCAAGAAGGGCCACTGGAAGAAAAACTGCACCCATCCAAGGAAGCAAGGGGAAGCTTCAGGTGTGTTTGTTATCGAATGAAATCTATCTGTTTCTACTAATTGGGTATTAGATACTGCTTGTGGTGCTCACATCTGTATCCAAATATAGGAACCAAGTAGATTCATGAAGATTGATCGAGGGGAGGTAGATCTACGAGAAGACAATGAAGCCGGACTTGCTGTTGTTTCTGTCGGGGACTACCACCTCACATTGCCAACTGGAATGATCTTGGTGTTAAAGGGTTGTTATTATGTTCCTTTTATTACTAAAAACATTATTTTAGTATCCAGATTAGATACTGATGGATTCATATTCAAGTTTGGAAATGAATGTTGCTACTTTTATAAAGATAACATTTGTTTTGGTAGGGCACATTTATATAACGACCTTTATGTGTTAGACTACACAAACCAAGTAATGGAAATCGATAACAAAGTTAATTCACATGACTCATACCACACCAAACTTTGGCATCACCGGCTAGGTCATGTCAATGAGAAACGTTTGACAAAATTACATCATGATGGGTATTTAGATTATTTCAAACTAAAACCACTTGGTGTATGTCATGCGTGTCTACAAGGCAAAATGACCAAAGCCCCATTTAGTGGGAAAGGTGAAAGAGCTGAAGAGCTTCTAGAATTAGTTCACACAGATGTGTGTGGACCATTTCCAGTTGAAGCAAGGGGTGGGTTCTTGTACTTCATAACTTTTACTGATGATTTTAGTAGATATGGATATATCTATTTAATGAGGTATAAGTCAGATTATTTTGATCGGTTCAAAGAATACAAGAATGAAGTTGAGAACCAGCTTGGTAATAAGATTAAGAAACTTCGCTCAGACAGAGGAGGAGAATATCTTAATCAAGACTTCATTGATTTCTTACGGGAGTTTGGGATTCTATCTCAACTCACTCCTCCTAACACACCGCATTGGAATGGTGTAAGTGAAAGGAGGAACCGCACCCTGTTGGACATGGTGAGATCAATGATGAGTCATGCGAGTCTTCCATTATCCTTTTGGGGATATGCATTACAAACAGCAGCACACATACTAAACCAAGTACCAACTAAATCGATAAATGGTATTCCATACGAGTTATGGAGTGGATGCAAATCCATGTTATCGAATTTACACGTGTGGGGTAGCGAAGCATTTTTTAAGACCTATTCAGGTAACAAACTTACACCCCGAGGCACAAAGTGCATCTTTATATGATATCCAAAGGAAACAAGAGGATATTACCTATAAAACCCCTCAGACAAAAAGGTTACAGTGGCAAGACATGCCATATTCCTTGAGAGGGAGCACATCTCCAAAAGAGATAGTGGGAGCGATATAGACTTCGATGAAGTCGAGGCTCAAGATACACATGAGTTGGTACAAGAAGAGATTCTACAGAGCCCCGAGGAAGAACAATCTGTTCCAGAGACACAAGAACTGTGTAGGAGCATGAGAGAGGTGAGAGAACCAGAACGATATGGTTTTCTTGTCACTGAGGATGGTGACTCATTATTGGTTGACAATGATGATCCTCTTACCTACAAGGAAGCAGTTGAAGGCACAGACGTTGCCAAGTGGCAAGAATCCATGAATTCTAAAATGGATTCCATGTACCAAAACCAAGTCTGGATTTGGGTAGATCCTCCAGTTGATGTAAAGCCTATTGGTAATAAATGGGTATTCAAGAAGAAACTGGACATGGAGGGGCAAGTCAGCACCTAAAAGGCACAACTGGTTGCAAAAGGTTTTAGACAGCGTCAAGGAATTGACTATGATGAAACCTTTTCACTGGTTGCAATGCTGAAGTCCATTAGAATCCTATTGGCCATTGCTGCTTACCATGACTATGAAATTTGGAAAATGGATGTCAAAACGGCTTTCCTTAACGGGAACCTCCAGGAAGATGTCTACATGACACAACCTGAAGGGTTTGTAACTCCAAAGGATGCCGACAAGGTATGCAAGTTGCATAAATCCATTTATGGATTAAAGCAAGCATCAAGGTCATGGAACATTCGTTTTGATGAAGCTGTTACAGAATTTGGCTTTGTTAAGAACGACTGTGAGCCTTGTGTCTATAAAAGGTTTAGTGGAAGTGCAATCGTTTTCCTAATAGTATATGTTGATGACATATTGCTAATTGGAAACGAAGTACCTGTCTTACAGTCAGTTAAGGCATGGTTGCATAAATGCTTCTCCATGAAAGACTTGGGCGAGGCGGCATATATTCTTGGGATCAATATCCATCGTGATAGATCCAAGAGAATGCTGGGCCTAAGTCAAAGTAAATACATTGAAAAGATACTGAAGAGATTCAGTATGGAACAGTCCAAGAGGGGATTGTTGCCAGTGTCACATGGCATTCATCTTTCCAAGAAAATGTGTCCTCAGACACATGAGGAAAGAAAGAGAATGGAGAGGATCCCTTACGCATCCACGATTGGTTCAGTCATGTATGTTATGCTTTGTATGAGGCTAGATGTTGCTTACGCATTAAGTGCGGTAGGCAGATATCAAGCTGATCCAGGAGACCGCCATTGGAAGGCAATCAAGACTATCCTTAAGTATCTGAGGTGTACTAAGGATATGTTTCTGGTTTATGGAGGAGATGAGGAACTAGTCATCAGAGGACATGTAGATGCTAGTTTCCAGACTGATCAAGATGACATGAAGTCGCAGACTGGATACATCTTCAGTTTGAATGGAGGTGTAGTGAGCTGGAAGAGCTCAAAACAAAGTGTGGTGGAAGATTCTACAGCGGAGTCCGAGTATATCGCAGCTTCTGAGGCAGCTAAAGAAGCTTTATGGATGCGAATCTTCTTCCAAGAGCTGGATGTTGTACCGAGCAGTAAAGATCCTATCACACTCTATTGTGATAATACTGCAGCGGTGGCACTTGCAAAAGAGCCAAGGTCACATCAGCAGACAAAGCACATACTTCGGAAGTATCATCTCTTGAGGGATTTTTCTCAGAGAGGTGAAGTTGTAGTGAGTAGTATTTCCACAGAAGACAACATGGCAGACCCATTGACTAAAGCCTTGACTTAGCAGAAACATGATCATCATGTGAGGTCTAGCGGACTAAAAGTCGTAGGCAGTTGGCTCTAGTCCAAGTGGGAGTTTGTAAGGGTTGGTGTCCTCAGAACCAACTATTTTGTACTTTGATTACATAAATGTTCACTTATTATATATTGTTCATTGTTCTTCATGACTATAATATAATAATGTCCTGGAATATTTGTTGCATTAATAAGGTCATAGAAGATCCCCGCTATTATGAGAACCTTGAAATGCTATAACAATATTCTTAAATAAAGTCCTGCGGTTGGATGACATACTATGATATGACACATAGTATATAGACCATCATGTGTGAGTACTCGTAAGAAGATGAGACTCTCTCTCATGGAGTTCGCACTTGGTAATCTCCAAGATGGGAGATTATGAGAATATACCCGCCAGTAGTAATTCCGCGTGTCTTGGTGTCATCGGATATTGCTATCTACGAGCGTGTGTAATGGTCCTTAGACTGGAAGATTATCATTAACTCATGTCATGACTCACACACTTAGATTTACTGACGAAAATCGTCACGCAGACAATTGGCGGGAAGTAGGGTACGTTGGGTACATCATGAGTGACATGTTGTTAATGGATAAGTCGAGGAAGGATTTTTCCCTTCCATTTATGGAAGTTGATATCTCGGCCCTTTGATTGAAATAGAAATGTCGCATTAAATTCCATGGCCATGGTGTAAACGACGAGTTTATTTCAGGTAGTCAAAGAACGACATATCAAGCATATAGGTTTATGACACTGCCATGAAACCTACTTGATGAGATGTCGAGACAAAGGGATTAGATTACACAGTAATCATTCGTATGAGGTGATATGTCAATGCGGAGTCAACTTATTTCTCTTGGGTGCCTTGACCCGTTGCTAGATAGTAATCTTGGACTTTAGTCAAGCCTACCTAATCCCAACGAGAAAGAGGCCTAGAGGGTCACACACTAAGTGTATCCAAGTATCTCAAGTTGAATAAAGATTATTCCCGTACGTGGTTTAATAATTATTCAAGGAAGCCTAAGTTGTTTTTAATGATAGAGGAAAAATAAAATAAAACAAGTACACGCCGTGTATTATTATTACATGCCGTGTAGTTTTATTTTGGAAAGGAAATGAATAAATGAAAACAAGAGATACACGCCGTGTACATTTAATGAACACGCCGTGTAGTTTTTAATGAAAAACAAGTACACACCGTGTATTTATTATTACACGCTGTGTAGTTTTTCCAGTCGGGATTTCGAGGATATAATATTGTTTTAAATGATATTTATTATAATCAGCGTGGGTGCATGTCAAGGAATTATTTATTCGACATGGGTTTTTAAATAAAGAGTCAATGAAATAAATAAAATGCGTAACGCGTTTATTTATTATCATAACTCTATAACCCCACACACCCAATTATAAATATCCTCACAAACCCAACTCTTTTCCGACACACAAGAGAATCGTTGGACACAACATCTCTGGAGAATTATTTCAAGGCCGAAAGAACCTTTTCCTCCAAGAACGCTCTCAAGACCGAGAGAGATCCTCTTCCATCAGATCAAGATGATCTAAGGCGGACAACGCAAGCAAAGTCTTCTCCACGCTAGCACCTGGAGAATCCTTTGGCGACGTCCAGAGATACAAGGTACATGTGTGGATCACCGCTAGAGGGAGTCTATACTTGGCTTCTGCGACGCAACGACGAATCACATCGACAACGTGATCGAGAACATCAACGAAGAAAGAACTCCCAAAAGGTATTTCTTTATAATTAATTAAATTAATTATAATAAACCTGTAACAATCCTTGTTTGTGGTCCCGGGACAAACCATCTTCTTTGTCTTTTTCTATGATTCGATCCGTGGAGACTGGCATTTATCATCGTATTGATCCCAGATTGATCATTGCTAATGACAAAAATCCAAGTGGGCACATCCACCCATGCACTTCCACTGTGCCCAGAACCTTCACTCTCAACACAAAGAAAACTTAAACCCTTATCCAAAAAATGAAAAAACCACATCCCTATAAAACTCCAAACCCTCATCCCTAAAATAACCAAAACCTCAACTAAAAAAAACCATAACTTTGTCTTAAAAAACACTAAACTCTCATCCCTAAAAATCCCAAACTGTCCACATTAAAAATCCAAACCCTCATCCCCAATAAACCCATACCCTCATCAAAAAATAACACTAAACCATTAAAAATAAAAAAAACATTAAAAAATCATATCAAAAACACCATATACCTATATCCCCATGAATCCTGAAACCCACATCTATAAAAAACCGGAAATAATAAGCCCCCAAAAAACCAAAAACCCTCTTCCTCAAAAAACAATAAACCCTCAACAAAAATAACGAAAACCCTCATCTCAAAAAAAAAAATAAACCCTTAATACAACAAACTTAAACCCTCATCCCCAAAAAATATATTTCCCTTAAACCCAAAAATTCTAAACAATCAACCTAAAAAAATCATAAATTGTTAGCCCCAGAAAACCAAGAAAAATCATCCACTAAGAACTGAAAACCCGGAGCCCCAAAAAATCCCTAAATCCTCAACCCATGAAATCCCTAAACCCTCATTCAAAAAACCCTATGACCTCATCCATAAATGAACTAATTCTATAGACCCAGAAAACCATAATAAATTATTCCAAAACAACCCTAATCCCTCATTAACAAAAAACCATAGTCCCTCAACACCAAAAAAACCAAAGCCCTCACCCCAAAAATCCATAATCCTCATCCCAAAAAAACCTAAACCCTCGGTCCCAAAACCCCAAAACCCTAATCCCCAAAAACCCAAAACAATTAGCCCACAAAAAAACATTAAAACATTTTCCTGAAAAAGAAACAAAAACCCCCATCTACAAAAACCCGTAAACCCTAACTCCCAAAAAACACAACACCCTAAAGCCAAAAAACCCAAAACCATGATTCCCAACAGCCTAAACAATGGCCCCAAAAAACCTAAACCTTAGTCCCAAAAAACACTAAACTGTCAACCCTAAAACACTAAATAGTAATCTATAAAAAACATGAAACCTTATGCCCAAAAATACTCTAAACCCTTAGCCACAAAAAAATTAAAACCTAAACCCCCCAAACCCTAAATCCACAGTCCCAAAACCCTTAAAACCTCTCCTTAAAAACCAAAAACCTTTATCCTTAAAACCCTAAACCCTCATCCCCAAAAACCAAGAAACCCTGCCCCAAAAAATCTCAACCCATTAGAACAACAAAAACCAAATCACTAAGGACCAAAAGACTCTATACCCTTATCCCCCAAATCCCCTAGGCAATCATATCCAAAAGTCTAAACACGAGGAACCTAAAAACTCTAAACACTCACCCCCAAAAAACCCTAAACACTCTGCTAAAAAAACCTTGAATTATTGAACATAAAAAAAATAAACCCTTGGGTCGATGAAAATCATAAAACCCCAAACACAAAAAATGATAAACCCATTTCCTAAAAAATACCAAAACCCTCATCCCTAAAAAACCGTAATCCCTAAGACCCAAAAAACCCATTACCCTCAGAGACAAAAGTCGCTATACCCTTTCCGTCAAATCCCTACACACTCAGACCCAAAAAAATCTAAATCCTTATACATTAAAACTATAAAAATAGTCCATAAAAACTAATCAGTCATCCCTATAAAACTCTAACCCTTCGTCACAAAAAACCTTAAACCCTTTTCCATAAAAAATCCCAACACTCCTCCCCAAATTACTCTAGACATCCATCCCCAAAATAACCTAGACCATAAGCCCCAAACAAATCCCTAGACCATCAGGCCCACAAAACCTTAAACCCTCTACACAAAAGATTTATTCACATTCTTCCCCAAAAAAAAATAAAACCTCATCCCATAAAAACATAGACCACCACCCCCAAAAAACACTAAAATTTCATCATAGAAAAATCCTAAACATAACCCAAAAAATCCCTAATCCCACATCCCCAAAAAATAGAATTTAATCTCCCCAAAAAAACCTAATTCCTCACACCCAAAAAACACTATATCCTTAGCAGCAAAAAACCCTAATCCTTAATCCCCAAAAAACCCTATGACCTCAATATCCGAAAACCCCAAACCCATATCCCCCAAAAAATATAAACCCTTATCCGCAAAAAAATGAAAACCCATATCCCCCAAAAATCCTAAACCCTCTGGACTAACAACCCTAAAACCTTAGCCCAAAAAACCCTAAACCCTCATTCCCAAAATATCCTAAACACTTTGTCCCAAAAAACCCAAAAGCCACTACCCCAAAAATTACTCATCCCTGAACCCCAAAAAACCCTAACACCTAAACACCAAAAAAATCCAACCCCTTAACACAAAAGAAACCTTAACCCCCCCATACCAAAATCCTTATCCCCAAAAAACAATAAAATACATGCACAATAAAAACACTAATCCCTCTATCCAAAAAACCCTTTCTCATCATCCCCATGAAACCCTAAACCCTCAGCCCCAAAAAATAATGAACCCTCCAACCCAATTAACCCTAAATCATCATCCCCCAAAAACACTAAACCCTTAGCACCAAACTACATAAAACCATCATACCTAAAAAAACTAAACCCATGTCCCAAAAATCAATTGCTCCCAAAACCAAAAAACCATAATACCCTAAACCCACATCCTAAAAACTACCTAAATACTCATTCCTAAAATACACTAAACCCTAATCCCCCAAAAAACACAAAACATAAAGTTCCAAATACACCAAAACCCCCATCCCCCCAAAACCCTAAATACATAGACACAAAAAACCCAAAATTCATAGCCATAAAAACCCTAAACCCTCATCATCAAAAAACCCTAAATCATTTAGCCCAAAGTACCATAATATTTCAGCCCTAAGAAACCATAATACCTTAGCCCAAAAAACCATAAACACTCTACCTCATAGAACCTAAAACCCTCATCCCAAAAAACCATAAACCATTGGACCTAAAATATCCTAACCCCTAGACACCAAAAATACCAATAACCCTCTGGAAGAAGATACTGAAAACCATTAGTCCCTAAAATCCCTAAACATTAACCCCAAAAAACCCTAGACCCTCAACAATAAAAACTCTAAACACTCGGCCCCAAATAACCCAAAACCCTCATCCCCAAAAACAATAAATCCCCACCACCAAAAAAACCTAAACTCTGAGAACAAAAAACCCCTAAATACAATTCCTAAAAAAACCCTACACAATGGGGCCCAAAAAAACTATATTCCATCATTACTAAAAAACCCTAAACCCATGGACCTAATAAAAACAAACCCTTGACCCAAAAACCATAATCCCCAAATAAAAAAAAATGAACCCTCGAGCCCAAAAAATAGAAAACTTTTAGGTCAAAAATTACGTAATCCCACATGCCTAAAAAAACCAAAAACACTTGTCCCTAAATAATCTTAAACAGTTATCCAAAATAACCCGAAATCCTCTACCACTAAAAAACCATGAATCATGGACCACAAAAAACCTAAACCATCAATTCCAAAAATCACTAAACCCAAATCCCCCAAAATCAATAATTACTTGGCCCCAAAAAACCCTTAACCCTCATCCCCACTTTAAAAAACCCTAAACCTTCGGTCCCAAAAAACAATTTACCCTTGTATTGAAAAAACCTAATCCCTCCACCATAAAAAAAAACCAAAAACCCTTGGCCCCAAAAACATTAAAATGTAATTCATGGAAAAAGTATAAAGCCTCAGTCTAACAAAATAACCTAAACCCTCAGCCCCAAAATTCAAAATTCACCTTTCCAAAGAAACACTAAACCGTCATCCCCCAAAAACCCAAAAACCCTAAACCCCAAAAATCTATAATCCCTCAACCTACAACACCCTTAAACCCTCATCCATAAAATATTTTAAAACCTCTTCCCAAAAAATCCTAAAACCTCAGCCCAAAAATCCCTAAACCCCCTTATCCAAAAAACAATAAATGCTAACCCTGAGAAAACATAGACACCATTACCTAAAAACCATATTCCCTCATTCTCAAGAAACTCTAATCCCTTAGTAGCAAAAATTAGTAAAACCTCATCCCTAAGAAACCCTAAACCCTCATCCCCAAAAAAACCAAAACCCTTGGCCCCAAGATATGCTTAACAATCATACCCAAAAACCCTAAACAGTCAACCCTAAAAAACCATAAACTCTTATCCCATAAAAATCATAAACCCTTAGCCCCAAAAAATCCTAAACCCTTAGGTAAAAAAAATTGTAAATCCTTAGCCCCAAAATACCCTAAACCTTCATCACCAAACAATCCTAAACCCTCACCACAAAAAATAATAAATTCTCATCCCAAGGAAGCTATTTTTTCCATAAAATCATAATCTATCTACCCCTAATAATTCTTATTCCATATCCCCAAAAAACCCTTATCAGTCTCTCCTAAAATATCCTAAACCCTCGGCCATAATACATCCAAAAACCTCATATTAAAAAAATAAAAATTACATGGCACCAAAAAACCCAAAACCCTATGTGTCAAAATATACAAAACCCTCTACCCCAACAAACCATAAACCATCAAACCCAAAAATCCCTCGACCCTTGACCCACAAAAACAATAAACCAAAAAATACCATAATTCATCAACACCAAAAAAAAATAAATCCTCAATCCCAATAAATCTAAATCATTTAACTAAATGAACATTAAACTATCAACCCAAATTAACCCTAAACCCTCATCTCTATATGTCTCTTAAAAATCAACCCAAAACCCCAAACCCTCAGCCATAAAAACACTAGAATCCATCGGCCCTAAAAAAACCAAATGTCTCATTATAAAAACACTAAATCTTCATCCCCCCATTAATCTAAACCCTCCACCCTATAAAACCCTAACCCTTCAGTCCCAAAAACATTTATAGACACATCTCCAATAAAACTCAAAACCCTCACTCCAAAAAAAAATTTGTACCCCCCGTCCTAAAAAACGCTAAACTCTCTGCCCAAAAAATCCTAAACCATGAACTAAAAAACCTATACCCCCAGCCCTAAAAACCCAAAATGATCATCACCCAAAAAAACTCAAACCCTCATCATCAAAAAATGGTTGACCCTCTCCCATAAAAAAAACCAAACCCTCATCCCCAAAAAAACCTAAACCCTTTGCAGTGAAAAACATGAACCCTTAGCAATAAAAAAACCTAAACCCTAAGCCCCCAAAACCCCAAAACCCTCACCAACAAAAAACCCTAAACCTATGCCAAAATAAAACCATAAACCATGGAAAAAAATAAACCGAAACCCTATATCCAAAAATACACTAAACCCTCATCCCAAAAACCACCAACCCCGCATAAAAAAAACACAAAACCCTCTTCTCCAAAAAACTAAAAATCCTCATCCCATTAAATTCCTAAACCCTGATCCCCAAAAACACCAAACACTCATCTCCAAAAAAATCCCTAATCCCTATGCTAAAAAAACCCCAACCCACACACCAAAAAACCTTATCTAACTAAAGTAAAAATTCTAAACCCACAAAACCAAATAAAATCTAAACCCTCATCCCCAAAGAAACCCAAAATCCACTTCCAAAGAAAACCCTAAAGCCTCATCCCAAAACCCCTAAAACTTCATCCCTACAAAATTCCTAAACCTTTACTCCCAAATAAATCTAATCACTAAAATGAAAAATGCATGGAATCCTCATCCCAAAAAAAACTTAAACCATCATCCCCCAATGAACCTAAACCCTCATCCACCAAAAATTCTAAACTCATAGCCCCAATACACCATAATCCCTCATCCACAAAAAACCTAACCCCTTATCCATAAAAAAACCCTAAACCCATGCATACAAAATATAACATAATCCCCAAAACCCCCAACCCTAATACCAAAAATTCTTAAACCATAATCCCTAAAATTATATAAACAATGATCCCCAAAAAACCATAAACCCTTAACCACAAAAAAACATCGAACCTTCTTCCCCAAAAATCCATAAACCATCATCCATAAAAAACCATAAACCCTTGTCCCTAAAAAACACTATACCCTCACTCCAAAAAATGCATAAACACTAACTGCAAAAAGACAATAATTCCTTAGACAAAAAAACCATAAATCCTCATCCTTAAAACACTACTCCATCAGTCCCAAAAAACCCTAGAACCTCGACCCCAAAAATTTCCCAAAACCACAACACCCAAAACCACTAATCCCTCACCTACAAAAAATACCAAACACCCAGCGCTAATAATACCTAAACCCTCAACCCCAAAATTAAATAAACCCTCCACCCGAAAACACCCTAAACTATAGGACCCAGGAATGCCAAAATGAATGGCCCCAAAAAAACTCAAAACCCTCATCCCCCAAAAGCCCTATACCCTCAACACCAAATATCCCTAAACCATCGGCCCGAAAACTCCAAAAACCACTACCCCAGAAAACCATAGCCTTTATCCACCAAAAAAAACATAACCCTCAACCCTAAAAAACCAAAAAACCTTAGCCCCAAAAACCCCACAGGCCTCCACACTAAAAATTCTTAAACACCCACAACAAAAAATCCCCAAAATTTCATCCCCAAAAAACAAAAAACCCCAAAAATCCACAAACCAACATCCCCAAAACAACCTAAACACCTATCCACAATAAAAACATTGAAACATGGAAAAAATATAAACCATCAGTCCCAAAAAACCCTAATCCCTGATCCCTAAAAAACCATAAACTTCTACCTTCAAAACCCCTAAACCCGCTGCACAAAAATACTTAAACACTTATCCCCCCAAAAAACATAAATTATTATCCCTAAACATCCTAAACCCTCAACCTGAAAAAAACTGAAACCCTCGACCCCAAAAAAACCTAAACCCTTAGCCCAAAAAACCATAAAACCCCTCCCCAAATAACCCTAATCCCTCCTCCAAAGAAAGACCTAAACCCACAGCCAGAAAATAAACACTAAAAACTCAGCTCAAAAAAACCATAAACCTCTACCCCAAAGAATCCCCAAACCTCAACCCCTAAAATCCCCAAGCCCTTATCCCCAAAACCCCCAAACCCTCATCCCTAAAAAAATACTAAACCCATTACCTAAAAAAATTCTAAATCCATAACCCCAAAAAAACCTAAACTCTCATCCGCAAAAAATACTATCCCCTTTCACAGAAAAAACACTAAACCCTCTACTAGAAAAACCTAATCCGTTTTCCCAAAAAAACTAAAATCTCGGCTCTAAAAAATCAGGCACCATCATCCAAAAAAACCCCAAACCATTGGCCCCAAAAAACCAAAAAATCTCACCCAAAAAAATCTAAACCCTGTACACCTAAAATATTAAACACTCATCCCTGAAAAACCATAAAACATTACCTCCAAAAAACCCTAAACCCTTATTCCTAAAAAAACTATCCCTAAGCCCCAAAAAAACATAATACCCTCTGCCCAAATATACTATAAACCCTCATCCCCAAAAAATCATAAACCCTCAGCCCCAAAAAATTCAAAACCCTCCACCCCAAAAAACTGTAGACATTATAACACAAAATAATATAATCCCACCACTCCAAAAAACCCTAAAACCTCACACAGAAAAAATGATACCCTCATCCCCTAAAAACCATAAACCCCCATCACAAAAAAAACCTATTCCCCAAAAAAAATGAAACACTCAACCCCAAAAAAAACCCTCAACCCCGAAAAACTCCAAACACGTAGCACCAATAATACATATACACTCACCCCAACAAAACCTAAACCCTAATCCACAAAAATCCCTGAAATATCAGGCATAAAAACACCCTAAACCCTCATCCCCCAAAAAAAACTAAACCCTCTACCCCAAATAAAAATGAACCTTTTCCCAAAAAACCCTAAACATCAACCTCAAAAAACACCAAATAGTCGTCCCCAAAAAACACTAAACCATCTGCCCCAAAAAAACAGAATATACTCAGCCCAAAAATACCCAAAACACAAAGACCCTAAAATCCCTAAACCCATACAACACAAAAAACATAAACCCCCAACCCCAAATAAGATGAATCCTTCATCCACAAAAAACCCTAAACCATCATCCTCTAAAAACCCTAATCCCTTGGCCTGGAATCCCAAAACCCACATCCCAAAAAATCACTAAACCCTCAGCCCCAAAAAACCTAAAACTCATATCCACAAAAAACCTAAAACCCATATCCAACAAAAACCCACAACCCTTATCCCAAAAAAATCATAAATTCTCCGTCATAAAATACCCCAAACCATCGGCACCAAAAAATCCATAAATCTCGAGCCAAAAAAATCACAACCCCCATACACCAAGAAAACATACAATCTTAGCTCAAAAAGTCAATACTGCACATCCCAAATCACCCATATCCCTCCAACCCAATATAAAATAATCCCTAATTCCCAAAAACATGAAATATTTATCCACAAGAAACCATAAATGATCAGTCCTAAAAAAACACAAACCCTCTTCCCTAGATACCCCAAAACCCTTAGAGCAAAAAACCTGAAACCCTTTGCCCAAAAAAACCATAAAACCACATCCCCAAAAAACCTAAACCCTCATCCCAAGATACCCCTAAACCCTTAACCCCCAAAAAAATTATACACTTAGCCTAAAGAAACCCTAAATCCTCAATATTGAAATAACCCAAAACTATAGCCTCAGAAACCCCAAACCCTCATCCCGCCAAAACCATAAACCCAGAGTCCCAAAAAACCTCAAACCCTCTGCCCAAAAAAACTAGAAAACCTCAACCTCAAAACAAAAAAAAAACACATCCCCACAAAACACCAAAACCATGACCCAAAAAACAGCAAACCCTCATCCCAAAAAATCCCAAACCCTTAGCCCAAAGAAAATCATCAATCCTTGAGCCTCAAAAAACCCTGAACCCTCAACACCAAAAAACCCAAAACCCGTATCTCAAAAACACCCAATCCCCCATCCCCAAAAAACCCAAAATACTCATCCATTAAAAACCCCAAATATTCATACTTGGAAAAACATAACTCCCAGTCCCAAAAAACCACAAAACCTATACCCCAAAAAACAAGAAATCATCAGCGCCAAAAAATCTGAAACCCTTAGCCCCAAAACCCATAAACCCTCACACTACTACAAAATAGTACATTAACAGCTCTAGCCTTTATTAGCGCTAAAAAAAGGACTAATAAAGGTTACCATAACTAGTTCTTAAAAAAATGATAATGGTTACCATTTATCAGTGATTTTTTAGTGATGATAAATGAAACTTATAATCATCACAATTTTATCACTTATAATGGAAGGCCTTTATCATCACAATATTTTTTAGTGTTGATAAAAGGTACCCTTTATTAGGGATTTATTTTTAGCAACCATAAAGGGATCCTTCATCTGTGATTTTTAGTGCTGATAAATGTCTGAAGAAAAAAGAAATAATAAAATAAATAAAAAATAAAACTGAGTTTATTAAAAAAATGATTTTTTTATTAATTATATAATTATTGATAAAAATGAATAAATTGATTATAATTTATATAAATCATAAATACTAATAAATATTATATATTAAATATAAATATATATTTGAAATTAAATCATCAGAAATATATTTATTGAATAATGGTTTACAATCGAAAATTAATCAGAATTAAAAATATTAACTAATTTAATCGAGTAATGGACATCATTGAATGAAATTTTATTTTTCCATTTAACATAGATCAAATGTATGTTATATTCATTTCACAAAAATGTATTTAATGCATTTTGATATTCAACAAAAACAAAAAAAATACTATTTTGGGAATTTAATAAATTTTGATTATTTATTTTCTATTTATTTATTTAATATGTTTTAATATTTTCAAATTGTATTCATATTTATTTTTGTATATATCTATTTTTTTGATAATTTTTATTTAATTAATCAAGATTATCCATTTTTTCAATATTGTTAAGTTGTAATCATTTTTAATTATTCAATTTCATTCATTTTAATCAGGCATGCACTAAAGATTAAATATTATGTAGTTATGTAAAAAAAATTATTAAAAAAATTATAAATAAATATATTTATAAATATATATTTAGTATTTTTATACATTTTATATATTTATAATTATAAATCTAGAACTAATAAAATTGTTCTTTAGAAGTTATTTTTTAGAAGCACTAATAAATGTTCCTCGATATATTTTAATTAACCCCAAACAATTCTGAACTTGTCGTAATATCCAATGCATTCCATGGAATCCACACTCTTCTCACGCTCCTCCTTGGTGAATAGAAGCACAAATCAAGACTTGAATCAAGGGTGGAACAATTTCAAGGCTCAAATACATGGCATGAATGATTCAATGGTCTAATGAATCCAAGGCTTGACTATTTTCCATGTTTTCAATATCTCTACTTTCTCTCAGACGATTCAATTTTTTAATCCATGGTAACTTGTTTTTTCCTAACCCTCCTCACTCATTTATTGATTTTTTTGGTGAGAACTATTTTTGTTTTTTATCATCATTAGAGCCTTACTGTCAGCATATCCATGTTGTGAACAATTTTTATTTGGGATTTTTGGTTGAATGAAGACAAAGTTATCATTCCTTGCACTCCCCCACCCTCACCTCTTGCCAATTCTGTGCATCCCTCCCACACCAACGATGCTAAAGGAAGTGATTGTTTATTTTTGAGTCTAAAAATTCCATTGGAATCATGGATCATTAATTATGAGACTTCATTTAACTCTATTACCAAGAAGGTATGCATAGATTATTATTCAAATATGTTTTTTCAACAATGTCCATTTAGTCGAGGATAAAGATCTTCGTATTATGGGGAATGGTGTTGTTATAGATGATATTTCATGTGAATGTTACTTGAACATAGAAACAGTCATACACATACCAAGTTTATAGGTGAACATAATTTTTGTTGGTCAACTGGATGAAGATGGATTTTTCTTAGGGTTGATGAATAAAAAGTGGAAAAATACTTGGGGTTTAATGTTTTTGGATTGAGGTGTTAAATATAGGATTTTTTATATATATACACACACAATTTTATATTTTAATACACACACACACATATATATATAATGTAGATATATATTATATAAATACATTTTTCCAATATATATATTTTAAAAATATAAATATATATTATAAAAATTTATTAAACCAATATATTATTGAAATATATTATATAAATATATTATACTATTATATTATAAAAATATATATTATTCAAATACGTTATACCAATATGTTACAAAAATTTATATGTATAAAATTAAAAAAATCAAATTTGTTATATATATATATATATTATTTTTATATATGTTATATTTATATATATTATATTTAAATTTAAATAAATTAAATATTATATATTGATATGTTATAAAAATATTTTGTACAAATACATATATTATACAAACAAAAATATATATTATATTACAAAAAATAGATTAAATAAAAATATATATTATACAAATAATGTTATATATTACCAAAATAATATATATATATATATATATATATATATATATTATACAATACACAAATTTATATTATACAAATATATATTGAACAATTATAATATAAAAATATATTTAACAAATATATTATAAAAATATATTATACAAATATATTCCAATACAGATCATTCAATGGCTGAAATTCATCATCCAATTTTATTTATGACGATTCGTCACACTTTGATACTATTTTGGTAAGAGTGGGTCATCTCCCATTTAACTTAAAACCTCTATATATTCCTTAATTACAATTATTTATTTCATTTTGACTAAAATTTTATTCTATGTGCCCAAAATCACTATAGAAGACAAAATGGACAGGAAAATGAATTTTTTTTATAAAGACTAATCTTCATCTGCTTGAAAATAATTCTTGTTTTCAACCTTTCTAGACATAATTCATGAATAAATTTATCAACTTAGAATTTTGAGATTTTTTATTCCTTTATAATTATTATTTTTAGTCTTTTCCTACGTTTTCCCATTATTAATAGTTTTTTAACTAAAATAATAATTTTGAGATGTTTTCAAATATTTGATATACCATTAATATTAAATGTAATAATTACATAGGTTTTTACATCACTTGTTCCAAAAAATATATTTGGGGTTATCAAATTGTATTTATGTTGGAATAATTAGTATAAATTATTTTTAGGTGTTCAACATTTTAGGTCTATGTGTATTGGTTCTGACATTATTAATCACATATTACCATCCATGTATTTGAAATAAGACTTTATTTATTAACATTATTTTTAAATATATTTTAATATCATCTAGTTGATCGAATGATAGTTTATTAATCTAGGTTATCATATTTTAGTTTATTATTACTTCTGAATTTCCATTGTAAAATTTTTATTTGTTCAGGGGATTTAAGAACGACTTGACGGCTAATTTTAATAGAAGTTGGACTAGACATATTAAGAGGATTAAAAGTAATAAAATTTAGAATTATCTTGTTAACATATAGTGCATAGATGTCCCAAAGATTTGTATTTTATAACATGTCCCCCCTTGAATTAGATACAAGAATTTTTATGCCCTCACATCTCACCTTCAATGGGCCATGATTAAAGAAATAGTGCTTATGACATAATTCTCACAGTTGGGTGGAAATACCTTTTTTTGATATTAAAATTTTGTTCAATTTTCAACCTCATAAAATTTATCTCTCAAAAAGTTATTATTGAATTTTGTTTCCATGAGACTCATCCACCACTTTTATGTTTCATATAATACTCTAAGAAATATTCATCCCATGGATGAATTATTCTATGAGTCTTTCAAGTAACATAGGTGAATGTCCACAAGAGATGGATGATGTGTGTCAAACAACAAAAATAAATGATAAATGATTGGGAGATGAGATGATGTGGATGATAGTTGTCTATAACATTAACTTTTTAATAAAGTTAGAAGATAAAAGATGATCGATTCATAATGGGTTTTTTAAGGTGAATTTTAGTGTGGAAGGGGAAAATGAAGATCTATCCATAACAACATCATAATTTGTGAAGGTATTTAATGTCTCAGATCTAGAAAACAATAAGTTTTTTATTCTCTTGTGGGAATGTAAAACAAATTTTGGGTCAGATGAAAATTTTATAGAGTATGAAACATTCATTAGGAGATCATAATCATTCCATGTTGGTCCTAATGTTTACAATATCCTTTGGATATTATGATGTTACCAATACCTCATTATAAAAAACTATAATGAAGGAAACCCTTTAGGAGATGTAAAGGTAATGTTACAATATAATTTCTATATTTTACTAAAAAATTATATAATGAAACATTGATTTAATTTTAATTATTACTTGAAGAGTTCATCTATTTTAGAATATTTATGTAAATACTTCATGCCCTATACACCAAAAAATCAATAGACTTATTCTCCTCAAAACCTTTTCACCCATGTATTGTTGCATGTATCAGTTTCCTTCAAGTTCCCTCCACTCCCTTTGCATGAAGAGAAACGTCACTACCTTTACTCAATCACAAAGATAATATTGATGATTTCATTGTAAAATAATTTTCCATATATTTATTTGGTTATTTCATAATAATTTTTATTTTATTTCTATTTATTATTATATACAAAATAATTGTTTTATTATAGAAATGGATTGTTTTTTTGAGTTTGAGTGGTCTATTCATCATTCATGCCTTTCTACAAAGAAACATCCATTGAAATATTCTCCCACAAAAAAATTTCACCCCTCAAGTGTTGGTATTTATCACTGTCCTTCATGTTCCATCTAATACTCAATCATAGAGGTAATCTTTACATTTTAAAAGTAAAATCATTAACCAAAGATATAATGTATAGTTTAAAATTTATTTTTAATTTATTTTATATTATTACTACTCATATACTAAGTTTTTTCCTTATATAGGTGGATTCATTTATTTGAGTAGGGGTGGTTTGTTTGAAGCTTCTCATGCTCATGATAGATTGGAGTTTGAGCCTACAACTAAGAAAGAACCAAAAAGGAAATGTGTCATGAATTCATATAGTCCTTATGAAAAGGTGAATTTATACTAATTATTTAATTTATTTTTCATCACATTATCTACTATTGGTAAGTTAATTACCATATCATTTTTATCTAATACATATTATGTTATTTTCACATAACTTTTTGGAAGTAATATTTTTATTTCAAGTAAATTCAACAATCCGAAAATGGATTAAAAGTTTTTTTCCAATGTTACCATGATTTACATTTTCATTTCCTTTATTTATCGAAATGAAAACTATGAACATTGACTAGATGTTATTAGCTGATAACCCATTCTAATTGTCAAAATATTGAAGAGTATAGGAACCTCATGTGCCCATTATGATGACTTCCCATGATATAATGGGCACATGAGTTTCCTCTTCTCATGTGGATTTAAATGACGAGAAAGGATTTTCAATTGAGAACATCAAGTCAATATGTAGTTATGGTAGTTAAACAATGAAAGGAAATGTAAATCCTAGTAAAATTTTCACTTAGGATTGTTTTGAGGCTTTGGGATGTGTAGGAATTAGTTTCAGCTCAATTTGACACACATTGTGACTAGTATGACCTAGTGTTTCTTTTCAGTGTAGATTGACATTAATTTTTTTTAAAAAAAGACAACTAACATAATCAAAACTGATCAAACAAATTTTTATTTTTATGGTACATTAAGAAAATGATCTATAAGTCATTTTTACTGTGTTGGAATAAGTTGCACCTCAAATCGATATACAATGTGCCTAGTACGAATCAAAGTTTCCATTATCTGTTTAAAATTGACATTTTAAAAAAGAATCACTAATTGAAAAATGAGAAAATGTGATGATATTTTCTTGATAATTTTGGAAATAAATTCATAAATAATTTTTGATTTGTAGAAATCAATCTCACATCAAACCAATACATGGTGCGATCAATAATTGTCAAAGTGTGTGATTCAATTTTAAAATGTTATTTTAGTAAAAATTACTTGTGACATACTCAAAACTGAGAAAATGTATACATACTAACTTCGTACTTCATAAAAAAAGATCCTTATTTCATTTTAGATATGTATAAATCACTCGAACCTCAATCTGACACACGGTGCAACCAGTATGACTACAAGTGATACTTTTTATTTGAAATTTACAGAAATTTTAGTAAAAAGGATAAATAACATAATAAAAACCCATAAAACATATTATGGTTGTTTTGAAAATTTATTAAAATAATCCATAATTCATTTGGGATGTTTCGAAATCATAAACACCTCAATACTACACACAGTGTCACAGATATGACTCCAAGTGTGTCTTTTTATTTACAATTGACATCAATTTTAGTAAAAATTACAGCTACACATCTGAAAAATGACAAAATGAATTATGATTGTTTCGATAGAATAAGTAAATGATCCATACATCATTTTGACATTTAGGAATCAGCCATATATCAATCAGATACACGATGTTCCTAGTATGGATCAATGGGTATGTTATCATTTTAAAATGGACAGTTTAGTTTAAGAAGTCTCACTCACAAAAAATAATGAAAACAGACTTTTATTTTCTTGATAATTTATAAAAATAAAATTTTATGTCATTTTTGACATGTAATAATAAGTATCATCTCAAACTAAAACATGATGTGATCGGTATGAGTAAAATTGTGTGTTTTCTATTTAAAATTACATTTTATTGAAAAAGTGACATACTCAAAACCAGGTAAGCACATTCATATTGTTTTTTACTTTTGGAAAATGATTCATAATTTATTTTATATGTCTAGGAATCACTCGCACATCAATCTGTCACATATTGTGACTAGTATGACTCATAGTGCAACTTTTTATTTAAAATTGACATCAATTTTGGTAAAAATGTCAACTCGCATACTCAAAATTGAGAAAACACATTTGGATATTTTGATACATTTGGAAAATAATCCATAAGTCATTATTTGTGTGCATGAAGCATCCATACCTCAATTTGATACACAATGTGGCTAGTCTGACTCTATGTGTCTATTATCATTTTTAAATCAACTATTTAGTTCAAAAAGAGTCTCTCCCAAAAAATCAAGCAAATGCACTCATATTTTCTTGACAATTTAGGAAATCTATTCATAACTATTTTGTGATGTGTATGAATTAGCCTCACAATAAACCATTACATGATGTAATCAGAATGAGTGAATTTTTTTCCAATTTAAAATGAAAATCTATTATATCTACTAATCCTGGCTTTCCAACATCATGTGTCAACCTCCAGTTATTCCACATCATAAATCTCTTATGAGCCACACCAATAGAGCTCCACGACTCCCCTCCCCGCATAATCTCCAATTTCCATCCACTGCACACCCTGCGATTCCAAAATTTTCATCCGTCTCCCACTACCTCTCCCGACTGGAACCTCGCGACTGTGGACCTCTCGATCCCTCGAACTCCCCCTCTTTCATCAACCAACTCTTGATGTAGCAGTTGTCCTTCGCTGACCACCTTGTACCGATTTCAGCTTTAGTCTCCCCATTTTTTTACTTTCCCGGTTTTGGTTGGGGTAAGTTTATTGATGACCAAGGGTTCCGGTTGACTCCCCACACAGCCGTCATCTACCTCCCGGATATCTTGAAGACCGTCATCCTCACAATTCATCTTCCTCCTTGCACCGGTGGTGTCATACACCTCTATCCTTCTGAAAGGCACACTCGGATTTCCAACGTTCTTAATTGACTCATGGGACCCTTTGAACCAAACAACACAACTTCCATGTAATCATCCAAAAACCTCCACTGCTTCATTGAAGTTTTATTTATTTCCATAATATATGATTGTAACCGCTCGATTTACATACATTTGACACCCCCTGAAGTTTGTAATCTCAGTCTGGTATTCCAGAAATTATTTGGATTCTTATTTCAAAGATACTGTCATTACGATCTCCACAGCCTTTCGGCAACTCGAATTCCCACTTGCATCATCTTTGCACTTCAGGTATTAACATATATTCGTAATGGAAAACGTAAATCCTTTAAACCACATGTATGGATCTAATTCAGTTATATAACTATTTTCATTCACATGGTGTGATATGAATATTCTTTTATGGTAACAAAAAAAATATACTTTTACATTGGTTTCTTGTACGAGGATCCAAGAACAATTTCTTCCAATTTAATTTCATTTTAGCATGTTCATATCCCACTGCATGTTTATTTGTCTGATTTTAGAATACCTTTTATGAAGAAAAAAACTTCTACTATCATCTGATATTATAAATTATTTTATAGTTTTGTTTACTACATTTTTATTATCCATGTGGATATCCACATGCATATATGGTTTTCTGATATTACATTAACTGAATGAAACATAAATGTCTACTATTGTATGTTATGTCCTATTACGTGTTTTCCTTTAGTATGTTAAATTGTGCAACTGTTATGTTCTCTTTCCATTATATGCTCTCATTGAACGCCTTGACTATAAGCTATAAATAAAAAACAAACAAACATGAATTGTCCATCGAACTCTAGAGATGCATGGTTGCAACAGAGGTAACTTATGAAGGAACGACAGGCAGTTTGTGATTTCTTTATTCAGTACCCTTGGAAATGTTTTCTTTACAACCCTCTATTGAGTAGTTTCAATAATTATACTTGTTTCATGATCAGTACAGATAAATACTCGAAACTATTCAATATCATCAAACAATAACTCTGCTACTCCATCAAGTAAACCAATATCAATAGGTGACATCACACGTGGGATCACACGGATGCCACTGTCAACTCTATGTATCAACGGTTAGATCTGTTTACATTAAGAATTAGAGTCTTTGCGATGTATCAAACTAAATATCAGAGTAATGGGATGCATCTTACTAAATTTCTTTTATTACAGTGCCTGAACTGTTGTCTTCTCAGTCGAATACAAACTTATATTGCCCATCAAAATGTACAGATGCACGGTTACAACGCAGACTGCTGAAGAAGGAGAGACATAAAGATGGTGAGTTTTCTAATACCGTCACTTTTAATTTTTCAATTTATTTACATTTACATATTATCAATATTCATTGAAATTACAACAATAACAGTGGATACATGTACTGGAAACTCATATGTGGCATCTGGTAGTCTATTTGGAACCCCAGACACTCAACCACTACCAAAAAATACATTCACAAGTTATATGAAACCAATTCCATTATCATCTCTCTGTAACAATGGTTAGTTCTGTTTAAATTTACATATATTACCGATTGAACTACACACATTATTTTACTGTAACACGAATTATTACTAATAAACAACTTCTTTTTCGACAGTCCCTGAAACATCTACACCTCAGTCAACATTTTTTGCTAGATCTAACAAATGAAAACAACAACTGAGAGTACTGAATAATTCTCCTTTTCCTTTTGGTAAGTATGATAACAGATTTATTTCATTCCCATATGTCATGTGGTACCGTATTGGTAATTCCCTTATAAATTTCAGCCATCACATTGCGTTGATTTGGCGGATGAAGAAAATACTCTCTCAAATTCATCAGTTGTTACCTCGACGCAGTAAGAACAACTACTGTTTGTACACATTACTGTTTTCTGATCTTCCACTTATATTTCTTTTGCTTCCCTATACAAATAGATACAGCTTAACTCCTCCTGAAGGAAACTATAATATGTTATCCAGTGTAGGTATGATGTACGCTATAAGTTGACACACACACATATATATACAACTACACATCCTATAGAGTATTGATTTGTTTTCAAAAACTACTTTCAGGTAATGGTCGACAATCTTTTTTTCAAGAAGCAATGATAGATAATAATTTTGAGGCTCAAGAAAACATAAATATTAACAGTAACGGTGCAGAAAACTACAGAGGTAATTTAATGTACACACTTCACCTCAAACGTTATTGAGTTTTTTATTATTTAAGCAAGACTAGTATTGCATAGCACTTGCTGCTGCAGGAGAGTCAGTGGAAGAAGACACTACTGAGAACATGGGTTAGAGTACTTACTAAACATGCATTAATGGTTCCTTAATTGAGGCTGATGATGAGTATGGTTTTCCTAAAGAATTGGATATTTTCAAATCAAAGAAAGTACTATTATCAATTGATGTAACCAATTATAATATTCAAAACAATCATTGTTCGTTTGAACAGAACAGCTTCAAATTACTATTTATCAGTGATAATGATTACTACATCACCAGCATTAATAACATCTTCGAACAGAATCAGGTAATACAATATAGTTATTCATATTTTTCTTAAATAACTATATGTTACAAAATTTGATGGCCTATCAATATTTTAATGTATAGGGACATCAAACCAGTGGGTCCTCACATGACAGTAGTGGAATTTAATATATCAAGGTACTGTATGTTTCAGTTTTTTCCCACTTCTTATAAAAAATCAAAAATTTGCTTACTGTAATTTTCCTTCCATCCTTTCACAATAGGAGCATCAAACTGGTAGGTCTATGCCATCTAGTTCAAAAATTTTGAGTAGATATGATGGTTGTACCTCAAAAAACCCTAAAAACCTTAAAAACCCTAAAAACCCACTAAAAACTCTAACTACCCTTTAAACCCATAAACATGTAAAAAAATCTAAAAAACCTTAAAAACCCTAAAAATGCTAAAAACCAATAAAACCCCCTGAAAACCCCTAAGACCCTCAAGATACCTAAAACCCCTAAAAACCTTAAAAACCATAAAAATCATAAAAAACATAAAATAGATGAAAACTTAAAAAACCCTAAAAATGAAAGTCCCGTAAAAATCATAAAAACCAATAAAAACCTTAAAAACCCTAAAAACCCATAAAAAACCTAAAAACCCACTAAAAACTCAAAAAACGCTTAAAACCCCTAAAAATATTAAAAAACTATATAAAACCTAAGAATCCATAAAAGCTCAAAATAACCCTAAAACCCCAAAAGACCCTAAAAACCCTTAAAACCTGATTTGGAACCGGTTATTAAAAATTAATTGATGGAATGTACGGATTTGGAGTTCGATGGCCCAATGATGCGAGGAAGATTAAATAGAATACAAGTGGAGACATTATCAGATCTCGCTACATTAAA
Organism: Viscum album; assembly: GCA_963277665.1. Taxonomy (NCBI): domain Eukaryota; kingdom Viridiplantae; phylum Streptophyta; class Magnoliopsida; order Santalales; family Viscaceae; genus Viscum; species Viscum album. The sequence continues at coordinate 609,783,838 of OY728147.1, forward strand.
AGGTCCAAACCCAAGGCGTATGCATAAAAGTGGAAAATGGGCTTATTATCACTCTTAGTTAAGCCCAAATGAGATGGATGAATCCCAAGACACATGGTCACATGAATTTTGGAAGCCTTGACCATATGGAGATTCTAGAATGGTATCTTGGACACCAAAGTAAAATATAGTGGGCTAGGTACTCAAAGTAAAATATGGTGGGATATGGGTGGAAAAGAATGTTATGCTTTTCCCAATAATCATTGTTAGAGTTTATCTTTTTTTACTTTAAGGGTAGAATTTAGGTTTATCCTTTATGAATTTATGGTATTAGACCCTTTACTATTGTATCACCCCTTGGATATAAATAGCCACCCCATCGCATTGTATTATCATTGAAGATTTTAACAAAAATCTTATGCTTTGTTTCTCTCCATTTTGTGAGGATTATTCTGGTTTTCCCCCTAAATCATGTGCATTATTATCTTATCAATATACATGTTAGATTGGTGATCCAAGATCACAAATCCCACAATTTCGTGCCTCAACCGAAGTGTGTTGTTGTGTGGATTGGATATCACATCCCTCCCTTGAGTGTGTTGTCTAAGTAGTAGGTCACGTTCCTTATAGAATTGATTGAATACTTGCAACCACTATCCATATCCATCATCCAAAATTTATCCATGAACTGCATCCTTAATCCTCTGCCCTACACCATGAAGATGGGGCCACCCTGTGCATCTCATATCAGTTAGTATCAAAGTTTCAGTTGGCACAGTTGGCATCTGTTACCATTTTTATATTCCATATATCCATTAACCTTTTCATATTTACTTATTATCCACCCATTCAAAAAATTACAAAATAAAAAACAATTTTATTTTAAAACCTCTAGAATTGGTCTATGTTGTGCAAGATTGAAATATTTTTACATTGAGAAAATTATTCATCCATCTTCTTTTCACATTTAATTTGCTATATGTGATTTGTATCCAAAAAAAATCAAAAAAATAAAACTCTCTCAAATCATAATTTTTTTCTTTTCAAAATTAAAAACATCCTTTCTTTGAGAGATTTTAAAAAAATATTACTCTATGTTCATCATCTTGTGATTTAAAACTCTAAGAACAACACTTTTTAGAAGATTTGACAAAAAAAGAAAAATAAAAAAACCAGATATAGTTACTTATTCTTCTTTGTTTACATTATTATCACTTTACATTTCCATAAATCACTTTCTCCATGATTTTTACTTCATCACTATATCATATTTGGCTCATATTGTTATTAATTTTTCCAATCTTTCAAAATTGGGAAAAATCCCTTTATTGAACCCATCCACCATTTTTCACTATTTACCCATATTTTCTAACATCTTTTCCACCCTCTACCATTTTGTAACACTTTACCACTCAAATGGGATATGTTAAAACATCCCCCAACACAATATTCATTTGGTAAGTATTGGTGGTATGTGATTTACCCAAACAAGGTATTAGATTTTATAAGAAATTGGGATTTTAATAGAGCATTGAGAGTGGAGTGAAATTAGAAAAAAAACATTCGTGTGTGCATGAGTGTGTATATATTTTGTTCATGTGTGTGTGTATATTTTAAACATGTGAGTGTGTATCCTTGTGCATGTTATTTTGTAAATATTATGTGTGTGAGTGTGAGTCTGTACATATTGTGCGCATGTGTAAGTGTGTGTGAGTGTATACATCTTGTGTGCATGTGTGTACATCTCATGCATGTGAGTGTGTATCCTTTTGTGTGTGTGTGTACATCTCATAAGTGTTTTATGGATTTTATGGGTTTTAGTATTTTTTAAGGTTTTTAGGGGTTTTATGGTATTTATGGGCTTTTCGTGGTTTTTAGGTTTTTTTTACGTGTTCATGGATTTAGGGGGGTTAGGATTTTTATGGTTTTTAGTTTTTTTAAGGTTATTAGGGATTATGAGGGTTTTAGGGGTTTTTAGGGTTTTTTATGGGTTTTTAGGGGTTTTAAGGTTTTCAAGGTTTTTAGGGTCTTTTGAGTTTTAGGGGATTTTTTTTGAGTTTTTTAGGGATTTAAAGGATTTTTAGAGTTTTTTAATGTTTTTCAGGGTTTTAGGGTTTTTAGAGTTCTTAGCGGTTTTTAGGGTTATTATTGGGTTTTAGGGTTTTTAAAGGTTTTTAGGGGTTTTTATGGTTTTCATGGGGTTTTCATGGTTTTCAGGGATTTTTACATTTTTATGGATTTTTATGGGGTTCTTTTTGGATTTTTATGGTTTTTAGGGTTTTTAGGTTTTTTAGAGATTTTGAAGGATCTTTTTTGCAAGGTAGTATTTTGAGGTTTATTTGGGTTTTTATGGGTTTTTAAGATTTTTCTGGGTTTTTAAGGTCTTTGTGGGTTTTAGGGTTTATTTTTTAGTTTTTTAGGGGTTTTAAGGTTTTTTATATTTTTTTAATGTTTTCAGGCGTTTTTATTATTTTTAGAGGTTTTTCAAGGTGTTTAGCGGTTTTTACATTTTCCTGGATTTTTATGGGGTTTTAATTTTTTATGGGTTTTAGTGTTCTTAGGGTATTTATGGTTTTTATATGTTTTAGGGTTTTCCAAGGGGTTTTAGGGTTTTTAGGGTTTTTTAGGGTTTTTAGGGTGTTTTGGGGGTTTAATGGTTTTTTTTATGTTTTATGGATTTTAAGGGGTTTTAAGGGGATTTAAGGGTTTTAGAGTTTTTAGAAGTTTTTTGGGTTTTATGGGTTTCAGGGTTTTTTAAGGTTTTTATGGGTTTTTTGGTTTTCTGGGGTTTTTTAGGATTTTAAAGGTTTTTTTGCTTTTATGTATTTTTGGGGGTTTTAGAGATTTTGAGGGTTTTAGGGTTTTCTTGGGTTTTAGGGTTTTTAGGGTTTTAAGGGGTCCTAGGGTCTTTTTTTTGGGTTTTTAGGGATTTTTTGAGTTTTTAGAGGTTTTAAGGATTTTTATTGTTTTCTAACATTTTTAGGGGTTTTAAAAGGATTTAGAGTTTTTAGGAGTTTTTTTTAGGGTTTTTATGGGTTTTTAGGGTTTTTATGGTTTCTAGGGTTTTTATGTTTTTTTGGTGTTTATCAAGGTTTTAGGGTTTTTTTTTGTTTTCGTGGATTTTTAGGGTTTTTAGGGATTTTGAGGGTTTTTAGGGGGTGTTAAGGGTTTTTAGGGGTTTCAGGGTTTTTCAGGATCTTTTTGGTTTTTTAAGGGTTTTTTGATTTTTTAAGGTTTTTAAGGTTTTTTAGAGTTTTTTTTTACAAGTTAAGGTTTTTACAGTTTCTAGTGTTTTTTATAGTTTTAGTGGTTTTTAGGGTTTTATGGGTTTTTAGGGACTTTTGATGGTTTTGGGGGTTTTTATTGTTTTCAAGGGTTTTCCATTGTTTTTATGGTTTTTTACGTTTTCATGGATTTTTAGGGGTTTTCTAGGTTTTTATGGTTTTTAGGGTTTCTAAGGTTTTTATAGATTTTCAGGGTTTTTGTGGGTTTTCAGGGGTTTTTGGGTTTTTAGGGTTTCTTAGGGTTTTTAGGGTCATTTTGGGTTTTAGGGTTTTTTGTTGAATTTTATAGGATTTTTAGAGTTTTTAGTGGATTTATAAGGTTTTTATGGGATTTGGGATTTTTAAGGTTTTTAGGGGTTTTTATGGTTTCAAGGGGTTTTTAGGGTTTTTTAGGGGTTTTAGGGTTTTTTACTTTTTCTTAGATTTTTAGGTTCTTTTTTAGGAATTTTTTGGTTTTTGGATTTTTTCGAGTTTTTAGAGATTTTCTGGGGGTTTAGGGTTTTTAGGGGTTGTTAGTGTTTTTAGTGTTTTCAGGTTTTTTAGGGTCTTTTGGGGTTTTAGGGTTTTTTTGAGTTTTTAGGGTTTTTTGAGTTTTTAACATTTTTAGGGATTTAATGGTTTTTAGAGTTTTTTATGGTTATTAGTGTTTTTTGGATTTTTGATGGATTTTTAAGGTTTTGAGGGTTTTTATCATTTTCAGGTGTTTTCAGGGTTTTTTGGGTTTTTTATGTTTTCAATAATTTTTAGGGGTTTTTTAGGTTTTTATATTTTTTAGGTTTTTTAGTGTTTTTTAGGGTTTTAAAGTATTTTTGTAGTGGTTTTAGGGTTTCTTAGGGAGGTTTTTGGGTTTTTTAGATTTTTCAGGAGCTTTTAGGGTTTTTAGGGATTTTAAAGATTATTAGAGATTTTTGAGTTTTTTAGGTTTTTTAGTGTTTTAAGGCCTTTTAGGGTATTTAGGGGTTTTCTGGTTTTTAGTGGTTTTTCAGGGTTTTTTGGTTTTTTTGCATTTTCTTGGATTTTTAGGGGATTTTTAGGATTTTTAGGGTTTTTAGGGTTTTTTAGGGGTTTTATGGATTATGAGTTGTTTTAGGGTTTTGCAAGGGTTATTATGGTTTTTAGGATTTTAACGTTTCCAGGGATTAAAGGGTTTTTAGAGTTTCGAGTAGTTTTTAGGCTATTTATGGGTTTTTAATATTTTTTAAGGTTTTTATAGGTCTTGTGGTTTTCAAGAGTTTTATAGGGTTTTTAGTATTTTTAACGTTTTCATGGATTTTTAGGGGGGTTTAAGGATTTTAGTGTTTTTACGGATTTTGAGGGGTTTGGGGGTTTTTTCAGGGGATTTTAGGGTTTTTTCTGTTTTTTGGGTCTTTTTTGGTTTTTAGGGGGTTTTTTTAGTTTTTTTTGTGTTTTAAGGGTTTTTAGATATTTTTAACATTTTTAAGGGTTTTAGGGTTTTTAGATTTTTTAGTGGATTTTAGGGTTTTTATGGGTTTTTAATGTTTTTAGGGGTTCTTATGGTTTTCATTGGTTTTTTAGGGTTTTTAGGGTTTTTAGGCTATTTATGGGGTTTCAAAAGTTTTTTGGGGTTTTAAAGTTTTTTTGTAGTTTTTAATGGTTTTAGGGTTTGTATTGGTTTTTAGGGTTTTTATAGTTTTTAATGGTTTTTAGGGTTTTTATAGTTTTTAATGGTTTTTAGGGTTTTTATCAGTTTTTAGGTTTTTATAGTTTTTTGTGTGTTTTTTGGGTTTTTACTGGTTTGTAGGGTTTTATGGTTTTTAGGGGGTTTTATGGTTTTCATGGGTTTTCAGGGTTTGTAGGGTTTGTTCTATTTTAATGGATTTTTAGGGGTTTTTAGGATTTTTATCATTTAGGCATTTTTTGAGTTTTTAGGGTTTTTAGGGTTTTTATTGTTTTTAGGGGTTTTAGGGGTTTTAGGGTTTTTTAGGGTTTTGGGTTTTTTTTAGTTTTTTAGGGGTTTTATGGTTTTTTGGAGTTTTTAACATTTTTAGGGGTTTTGAGGGTTTTTAGAGTTTTTAGTGATTTTTAGAATTTTTTGGGGTTTGGGGGGGTTTTAAGAATTTTACGGGGTTTTATATTTTTCAGGAGGGTTTTAGATTTTTAAGGGGTTTTATGTTTTTAATGAAAATTTATGGGTTTTTTAGGTTTTTATGGTTTTTAGGATTTTTAGGGTTTTTTATGGATTTTGGGGGTTTTAGGGATTTTCAGCATTTTAGGGTCTTTTGGGTTTTAGGGTATTTTTTTGAGTTTTTTAGGGGTTTAAGGTTTTTTAGAGTTTCTAATGTTTTTAGGGGTTTTAATGGTTTTTAGAGTTTTTAGTGGGTTTTTAGGGTGTTTATGGGTTTTTAGTGGTTTTTATGGTTTTATGGGTTTTTATGCTTTTCATGGATTTCGGGGTTTTAATGGATTTTGTGGTGCTTAAGTGATTTTCATTGGTTTTTAGGGGTTTTCAGGGGTTTTCAGGGGTTTTAGGGCCTTTTTGGGTTCCTAAGTTTATTTGAGTTTTTTGGGTTTTTAGGGTTTTTTTAGAGTTTTTTAACATTTTTAGGGTTTTTAAAGTTTTTTTGGGTTTTATGGTTTTAAGAGGTCTTTCTCGAGTTTTAGGGTTTTTTATGTTTTCATGGATTTTTATGGGTTTTTAAAGATTTTTATAATTTTTAGGGTTTTTAGGGTTTTTAGGGATCACTACTAGAAAAATGACCTATAGCCACAGATCTATTGCCACGATTTTGTGATCCATGGCTATAGGTCAGTTTATAGCCACAATTTTAATTAAAACTCGTGGCTATATCAGTGCTGCAACCCTCCGTAGGTCTCTCATCTCCCCGACCCCTCGCGATCCACCTTACTCGAGACCTCTTCCCTCTCAGCGGCCCTCTCTTCTCGACGGCGACTTCTCCTCTCGGCCGCCCTCCTCCACCCTCGTGACTTCTCCTCTCTCAATGGCGACCTCTCCTCTCAGCGGCGACCCTTCTTCCCCGACGTCCTTCGCAACCTATCCTCTCCCCGATCCTCATCCCCTAATGGTTCCCGAACATCCTTCGTGACGCTGCCCCATCCTTATCCCCCTCGCGATGTTTCCTGTCGCTTCCATCGAACGAGGCAACCTTGTCGCCTTTATGGTAACATCTCACCTTTCAAGCATGTCCAAGTGCAATTCATTCTTGAACTTTGATAGTCTCCTTCTTCCACCAAAATAATTCCTGGTCATGATTCTAGGAATTTTCACATCCCCCATTCTTCCTTTATTTTTTGCAGCATTGTGCAGTATTTTGAGGTAGTGAAAATTGTTCATATATCCACCTATTTTTTGTTTAGTTTGATTTGAAGCTTACTTCCAGGTATGGGTTTCTTATTCTCTATTATTTTTTACATCTATGCAACTAGAATATTTCAATTTTCCTTTATGTGGATGGAAGGATAAACTAATGAAGGAAATGATATATCTTTAAATGAAATTTAAGGGGATGTAGTGTTTTTACATGTTTTACCATTTTATTATTATTTCTAAGTGATGATTCTTTCTCTAAAATTGAAGTTTTTATTATGTGCATGTTGTGACTATTATGAAATAGTTATACCCTATGGTTGATTTAGAGTCCTTATTTTTATTTTTTATAACCAATACTATTAAAAGGACAAGCACTTATATAATACTAATAAATTCTTGTGTGTGAACCTAGAATTTGTGTGAAAATACTTGTGAAAGTGATGATGAATTAATGAGAAAACTCATCCTTTATGTGAATTATGGATTTATTTGGTTCATAAATATTTTGTTGTGCACTGTTAGTGTGTTTATTTTTGACCTTATGGTTGGGTAGCCTTTGTGGGGTTTGTGAAATGATGGTCATTAATAGTTCATGTACAGGATGTGTTCTGGGTAGTGGAAGTATAATGATTGATATGTGGTTTTGGTGAGATGGTTGGGTTTAGTTGTTGGATTTAGAAGGAGTTGTTATAGTTATTATTTTGAGGTAGTTGGGTTGTTGTGTCGTGTCTTGTTTTAATAGCCTGGTAGTAATGGAATGTGAAGTAGGTAATGATGAATGGGTAATGGTGTGGGATGGAAATTAATAAAAATGGGTTGGATTTTACAAGTGGTAACTAGTTTGATGAATTGAAAAAACATTAATGGGTTGAACTTGAATGGGAATAAATATTTGAAATTGGATATAATAGGTTGTCTTTAGATATGGGTCGAAATGGATTAAATAATGAATAGTTTTTTGGTAATGTAATAATTAATAAAAATGGATGGATCTGTAATTGAAATAAAGGAAATTATGGGTTGTGTGTGTAGGTTTTGGGTGGTGAGTTACATTTAGTTGTGGAATCGTACGGTAACAATGGTATAGTGTTGATGATAATATAGAGATTATGAGTTTTAATGTGAAACTTGTAGGTCAGTCTTGTGTGCTGTATGTGTGTGTGTGTGTGTGTGTCTACTTGTATTTTCATGTTTCTTTTATAAACACCCCATCCGCATCGATAACTATGTATCAACACTGAAATTTTTTGAGGTGTGTTTTCCCCAATATCCTAATAGTGAGAAAACATGTCATAACTAACAACATATGATTACCTATAGGTATTTTTTTTACTATTTGGATTTTTCCATTCTTCTTAGTCATTTTTAGCATGTTATACATTCTACATTTTTGAAGTTATGCTTTTTCTATTTGCAGTGACATATCGATCAATTGGGTAGTAATTTTTTTTTTGGTATTTTTTGTTGTAATTTCCTACACCTGTTTGCAATGGTAGGTGCATCATGTGGGAATGATTTTGTTGATCATGGAAATGAAATATGGATGATGTGTCCTTAAAAGGTAATGGTGTAGTGTTTTAATTAGCTTTAACATATTAGGTTTCAATATACTTTATGATTACTATGATGGAATGCATGAGTGCCTCAATGAAAGGAGTTTTTTCACCTATTAAGCATGTAATAATTTCTACATTTTAGAATGTATGTTTTCTCTATTTGAAATGGTAGATGGGTAGTAATTTTTTATCTTTTGGTATTTCCAAATGCAATTTCCTCCAACATTCATGAACCTATATTGCATGAACCATCCTTAGTTAGATATAAAATGCTTCATAAAATCTTATACATGACTACTCAGATTGATCATTATGTCATTTCATGGAGTAAAGTAATAGTAGAGAATCCTAGAGCTGGGCCAAGTGAGAGAAATCATATCCCTAGAGAAAAAGGGAGGGTGCAGGGGGGTTTGCAGGGGCAGGGGTAGGGGCAGGGGCAGGGGTAGTGGGGAGGGGGAGTGTGTAGGATGGGTGGTGTCTATCCAGGGGGGTCTATCCAGGAGGGGTGGGGGGGATGTAGTGGGGGTGTCCAGCAGGGGTGGTGCAAGGATTGTCTAGTAGGATTGGTGCAGTGAGAGTGTACAGGGGGTGTGCAAGGGGTTAGGGGTGTGTAAGGGGTGTTTCTCATTTTTAGGAAGTCCAATTGACAATGTATTGACTTGGAGTTCAATAAACTAAGTGTGGGGGGTGATCGATCTAGAAATTTCATAAATTTTTATATGCAATTCATTGTTTTACTCCCTCAAATTAGATTAAAATTCTTGGCATTCCTATATTTTCAAATTTTGTATGATTTTCTATGAGTAAAATAAACTTGGATTGATTTGATGATTTTAGTGATATCCTTTTTATGTTTTCATTAATTAAATATGTTCTCATTTATTTTTGTTCGGTTTATGAGGATTGTTCTGCGCCTTCCATTGATTTAGGTGCATATGCCAATGCGGATATTGATGATGGTGGTGGTATGATAGGAGGAGATAATGATGTTGGTGTTTCTAAAGGAGATGATGAGGTTCGTGATGGTTTTGGTGATACTGATATTGAGGTACATTTTAGATGTGAGTTTTATTCAGGGTTTATACATTGAATTCTACCATATAATGAAGTTAGTGTTTGGTAGATGTTGTGGTGTATACTGTTTTAGGGTGAAAGGGGTGTGCAAGGGGTGTACAGGTGTGTAGGGGTGTGGGGTAGGGGGTGCAGGGGGATCAGGGGCATAGGGGGTTTTCAGGGGGCAGGGGAAGGGGGTAGGTGGTGTGGGCAGGGGGAGGGGGGTGTGGGTGTGAAGGGGGAAGGGGGTGTGCGGGGTTGGGGCCTAAGGGTAGAGGGTGTGGGAAGGGGGAAGGGGGTGTGGGTGTGCATGGAATGGGGGTTGGGGTGTGGGTGTGCAGGGGAAGGGGGTAGGGGGAGGTGGTGTATAGGGGGATGGGGGTGTGGGTGTGTAGGGGGTGTGGGTGTGTAGGGGTGTGTGCAGGGGGAAGGGGGCATGGTGGTGTGCTGGTGGAAGGGGGTAGGGCAGTGCAGGGGAGGGGGCATGGGGTAGGGGTAGTGTGGGGTGTGCAGGGGGTAGGGGCAGGGGGTGTCCGGGGGTGTGAAGGGGCTGGGGGTGTGTAGGAGTGTGTGTGTGTGTAGGGGGTGCAGGGGGCAAGGTGGTGTACTGGTGGCAGGGGTAGGGGGTGCAGGGGAGGGGAGGGGGCAGGGGGTCTGCAGTGGGGGGGGGGGTATTGTTGGATATCATAACTACATTTCTAATTTATATTGATTTAATTTTTTTTAATGCAATCCAGATCATGGAGCTTACAAACTATGGACACCGAGTAGGTAGGGTAGGGGGAAGGGGATGGGAAGGGGGTGTGCAGTGGGGGGGGGGGTATTTTCGGATATCATAACTATGTTTCTAATTTATATTCATGTAAAAAAAACTAATGAAATCTCTGTCATGGAGATTAAAAAACTTAAGACACCGAGTTGGTGATGACACAAGATGGAGTCTACAAGGAAAAGGTCATGATGGCTCTGAAATCTGCCGATGGGGATATAGTCACTTCTATCATGGAGCTTACCAACTAAGGTCTGTGGATCTTTTTATTTTAGTTCAGTTTCATGTTATGTGTTTGTATTGCTTTGAGTTGGAAGTTTCTCCCATTCATCTTCCTTTTTTAATTTATTGTCTTCATCTGTAGTGTTAGTTACATGTCAGAAGTTTATATTTAATAGAAGTTTTACTAGGTATGTATTGTCTATAAAAAATACTATACATGGTCTATTACCTGGAATGTTATTAATACTTCCTAGTTACCACCCATACAATAGTTAGAGACTTGTTTTGATAGGTATTAGAAAACCAAGAAAATGTTCATCCCACATAACATAAAAGTGGTTTCACCTATCTCTAATGTATCTAGAAAAGAATGATGTTTTATAAACTATGTTATGTTCATCTTAATACTTGTTTAGAATTTTAGAAACCATAATGTGGTGTACATGTATTACATATGCTTATGTTATAATTGTGTAAAATGTAAATTTCATGTTTAATTTCATTGATGTAGGATGTTAAATTGGATGTTCCACATCCCTATTGCATGAATTGAAACTACATGATATTTTGGCTCCTCATTAGAGAGAAAAAATTCACTTAAAGTGTTGATGTTGTTATCATCATCACCTGTTCTATTATTGCCTTTATCACTAATCATGTTTCTCCCACTTCAATTTTTAGGTTCAATTAATGACGATTCATCAGATCACTGGCATTTTGTTGAAGTCTCCCAGGACCTATTTGTGTGTGTTGCGGAAACCAGAGTCAAAGGCGACTCACCACGTATGCATATGTAAGCATATATATAATATGCTCTTTCGTTATATGTATATCTGCCCATGGAAGTGCAATTACGTATAAGGGGCTAGGTGTGCTTATATATATATATGGAAAATGCATATGTGTGTGGGTGATAACGGGCTTATGCATGTGAGAATATATATAAGGATCCTCTTGTGTGTGTTCAAGGCCATGCAGACACATACATAGGGGTTAGGGCGTCCTTATTTATATGCAAAGGTGCATATGCCTGGAGGATGGATGAAGCAGCTTAGAGTTGTCGTTGATAAAAGTGTCAAGCGTTGAGTGTGGCTTGGTTCCTTTGAGGTAGGGTCCCTCTCCTAGCCTCTTTAATTCAAGAATGTTTTAAATTTCATTTAGCTACGTTCTTAATTCTGTTTATATTAAATTTCAATTCTTGAATAAGTGTTAGTTAATATAATTTTTTTGTTTGATAAACAAGTCATTGTTTTTTAATAAAACCCCTATAACAGAGGTGCGTTGTCTGCAAAAACTCACAGTGGTATACCTTGCTTGACATTATTGCATTGATATTTTCCTTATACTTGATTTTTTTGTTAGTCGTAAAGCACACATTGTACTTGAGAATTCACGTTCGTCAACTAAGATCTCAATTTTAACCTTCTTTCATTAATATCCAGTCAAAGTATTCAACGATTTCTAAACACTTTGATAGAGTCGAAGCGATGTTCTCACAATTCCAGATCATGAATTGTCAAACTTCAACAACAAGAATCGAACAACAAACTCCAAACTGGGCTAACCTAATAGTCCACACCAGATGAAAAACATACATTGATTTCCAATGTATCAGTAAATGAATGGAGAGAAAATAAAACAGAAATATGGAAGAATGATTATTAAACAACAATAGTATATCTAACAATTTTAAATCTAGAGAAAATCATAGTTTTATAGAAGATTGTAAAATCTTGGAATGAAATCACCAGAAGAAAACATAAGGATCGACCACTGAAAAATTACCCAATCTTGACTTTGAAATGTGAATGGTGTTCAACTTCATATTCATGATTTGTATCATATCTTCTTTGAGTTCTCCAAAAGATCTCTCAACTATGCTCTTCGTCAGTCTGCTCTGGTGTTATTAAATTGTGTTCTATCTACTATCTCATATGGAACTCTATCTAGAATTAATCCTGAATATCCTAAATAAAATGAGTGAAATCCCTTTTATTATCCCTAAATATCACCAACAAAACCACCACCTCCTTTGGTGACCCTAAAATGAGAGAAATTATTTTTCTGGTCTTATGTAACTTCATAAGTAACATTAGCATAACTTCTCCACAAACTTTGTTATAACTCATGCTACATTCAATGTATGATCCAAACACCTCCAACTAAAATTCAAAAATAAACATAAATTATATCCATCTAGAAATCAATTAAATTTCTCATCAACTAAACCACTTTTCTCCCAGTAATGCATGCTCAGTGAATTTTGATTTACTAGCATCAACAAATCAGTTCCCATCATCCTCATGTGTATATTATTATGTAGAATACCTCATTATCCATGAATTATTTTACAAATGAGCAGTCTCACTTAAAATCAAGATGAGTCATTTCCTTAAGAAACTAGTGTTCACATTGAAATGATCTAGAAACAATAGAAAAGGATACTAATCCTCTTGGAAACTCCTTCAAAAGATCCCAGACAACACAAAACAATGGGCAGTTGAACACTTCCATATCGATAGAGGTGTCAGAAATCCCAAAAACAAGAATCATATCATCAAATCTTAGACTACACTTCACACAGGTGCAGGCGATTCCCAAAGATCATCACAAGAATGGATGAGTCCTTCACCCATGCAATAAGCATTTTTAATGGTGTCTCAGGAAAGATCATCTCCTTAAGGGGGGCAGTGGGGGCAGGGGGGGCATGGGGAGGGAGGGTGTCCAGGGGGTGGGGGTGTCTGGGGGGAGGATGTCTAGGAGGGGGTTAAGGGGGTTGGGGGAGTAGTGTGCATGGGGTGCAGGGGGAGGGGTTGTATAGGAGGAGGGATGTCCAGGGGGTGAAGGGGGATGGTGGGGCATGTGTATGGGGAGGGGGCAAGGTGTGCAGGGGGAGGGGGCTATATAGGAATATATGCAGGGGTGAAGGGGGATGGGGGCAGTGTGCAGGGGGTGTGGGGGTGCAGGGGGAGGGAGCAGGGGTAGGTAGGGGTAGGGGGTGTGGGGTGAATGGGGATGAAGGGGGTTGGGGGGAGTGTGCAGGAGGTGCACGGGTGCAGGGGCAGGGGGCAGGGGGTAGGGAGGGGGAAGGGGGTGTCTAGGTTTGCACTTTTGAATCCGGAAAATTTATATTTTTTTAGAGAAAACATTTTATGCATTCTCTCAGTTTATAGTTTTACTTTTCCCTTTTTCTTTTTTCCTTTTCTTAATATGCATGTTTGCATGTATATGCATGCATGGGGGTGTTCAGGGGGGTCCTGGGGTTGTCTGGGGAGGGGGTCTAGTGGGGGTGTCCTGGGGGTGTTTAGGGGGCGGTTCAAGGGGGGTGTCCAATGGGGGGGGTGCCCAGGTGGGGTGGGTGTCCAGGGGTGTTTAGGGGGGAGGGTGTTTCCAAGGGGGGTGTCTAGGGGGTCCAGTGGGGGTGTCCAGGGGGGAGGGGGTGTCCAAGGGGTGTCCGGGGGAGGGTTTCCAGGGGGGTGTTCAAGGGGGTGTCCATTGGGGGTGTCTAGGGGGGAGAGGTGTCTAGGTGGGTCCAGTGGAGGGGGTCCAGGGGGTCCAAGGGGGTGTCCAGGGGGTGTCTAGGGGGGAGGGGTGTCCAAGGGGGTGTCCAGGGGGATTCAGTGGAGGGTTTCCAAGGGGGTGTCTAGGGGGGAGGGGGTGTCCAAGGGGGTGTCTAGTGGGGGTGTCCTGGGGGTGTCCAGGGGTATGCAGTGGGGTGTCCAGGGGGTGCAAGTGGGTGTCTAGTGGGGGTGTCTAGGGGGTGTCCAATGGGCAGTGTCTAGGGGGGACTGGCAGGGGTAGGGGGACTTGAAGGTGGTGGGAAAGGGCAGGGGGAACTAACAGAGGGTGGGGGGTGCACGGGGCATGGAAAGTGGGGTGGGTGTAAGGGGATGGCAAGGGGTGGGGTGGGGGGGACTAGAAGGGGCAGGGGGTGTCCAGTTAGGGGTGTCTAGGGGGAAGGGGGTGTCCAAGGGCGGGGTTGAGGGGGGGGGGGGGGGTCCAGTGGAGGGTGTCCAGGGGGTCCAGTGGGGGTGTCCAGGGGGAGGGTGTGTCCAGGGGGGGTGTCCAGTGGGAGGTGGTGTCAAGGGGGGTCTAGTGGAGGGTGTCTAGGGGGTCTGGGGGTGTCTAGGTGGAAGGGGGTGTCCAGTGGTGGGGGGTGTCCAGTGGTGGCGGGTGTCTAGGGGGGAGGGGGTGTCCAAGGGGGTGTCTAGGGGGGTCCAGTGGAGGGTGTCCAGGGGGGGGGATGTTCGGTGGGGTGTTTGGGGGGGTACAGGGGGTGTCCAAGGGGGTGTCGAGTGGTAGTGTCCATAGGGACTAGTAGGGGTAGGGGTCTTTCAGGGGGGCTGGCAGGGGTGGGGGGACTAGCAGGGGCAGGGGAACTTGCAGGGGTGGGGGTGCACGGGGGCAGGGCAAGGGGGTGGGGGTGAAAGGGGGATGGAAAGGGGGTGGGGGTGGGGGACTGGCATGGGCAGGTGGTGGGGAGGGGAAACTAGCAGTGGGGTGGGGAATTAGGTGGAACAAGGGGGTGGGTGCAAGGGTCATGGCAAGGGGGTGGGGGTGCAAGGGGAGGGCAAGGGGGGACTGGCAGGGGTAGGGGGTGGGGGGAGGGGGAACTAGTAGTGCGGGTTGGGAACTAGGGGGGAACTGAGCTTATTTTTTTAAACCATATAAATAATATTGCTACGGTTTTAACTGTGGGAGTAGGAGCTTAGAGCCACAACGATAGTGGCCAAAGTTTTCCAAAAATGTGGCCATATGTTATTGCCACGGTTTTCGGGCCTACGGCCACAGTTCCAAACCGTGGTCATAAGTTAATTTTCTATTTGTGGATTTTTGAAGGTTTTTAGGGTTTTTAAGGGATTTTAGTATTTTTAGGTTTTTTAAGGAATTTAAGGGACTTTTTCACTTTAAAGGGTTATTTTGAGTTTTTTAGGGTTTTAAGGGTTTTTAGAGTTTCTTAAAGTTTTTAAGAGTTTTAAGTGTTTTTATAGTTTTAGTGGTTTTCGTGTTTTTATGGGTGTTTAGGTTTTTTAAGGTTTCTAGGGTTTTTATGGTTTTCTGGGGTTTTTAGTGTTTTTAGGGTTAATTACATTATCATGGATTTTTAAGGGTTTTATGATTTTTGTGGTTTATAGGGTTTTTAGAGATGTGAGAGTTTTTGGTTTTTTCAAGGGTTTTTAGGATTTGTAGGGATTTTAAGGGTTTTTAGAGTCTTTTTTTATTTTTAGGGTTTTTTTGAGTTTTTTTTGTGCTTTTAAGGTTTCTTAGTGTTTTAACATTTTTAGGGTTTTGGGGGGTTTTAGAATTTTTTTGGTTTTTTAGAGTTTTGTGGATTTTTAATGTTTTTAAGGTATCTAGGGTTTTTCATGGTTTTCAGGGGGATTTTCAATTTTTTTAGGGTATTTAATTTTTTCAAGGATTTTTAGGGGGGTTAGGGTTTTCTGAGGATTTGGGGGATTTTGAGGCTTTTAAGTTTTTTAGGTTTTTTAGGGTTTTTAGGTTCTTTTTGGGTTTTTAGGTTTTTTTGGAGTTTTTTAGTATTTTTAAGAGTTTTATAGTTTTTTTGAAAGGTAAGGTGTTTTAGAGTTTTTTAATGTTTTTAGGGGTTTTAGAGTTTTTAGCAATTTATAGAGTTTTTATGGGTTTTTAAGATTTTTTGGGTTTTTTATGGTTTTCAAGGGTTTTTCTTGTTTTTTGTGTTTTTTATGTTTTCATGGATTTTTAGGGGTTTTTTAGATATTTATGGTTTTTAGGGGTTTTTAAGGATTTTTTTTTAATTTTAAGGGTTTTATGGGTTTTTAGGATTTTTAGGGTTTCTTTAGTTTTTCAGGGTTTTTATGGTCTTTCTGGGTTTTTAGGGTTTTTTAAAAAAAATTAGGTTTTTTAAGGTTTTTATAGTTTTAATGTTTTTTGGGGTTTCAAGGTTTTTAGTGTTTTTAGTGGTTTCTTGGGTTTTATGGGTTTATAGGGTTTTTAACGGTTTTTATGGTTTTAAGGGGCTTTTAAGGGTTTTGCGGTTTTTTATGTTTTCATATATTTTAAGTGGTTTTTTGGATTTTTATGTTTTTTAGATTTTTTATGATTTTTAGGGATTTTGATGCTTTTTATGTTTTTTAGGGGTTTTACTGGTTTTTGGATTTTGTTTGGGTTTTTAGGGGGTTTTAGAGTTTTTAGTGGATTTTTAGATTTTTTATGGGATTTTAGGGTTTTTTATGCTTTAGGGTTTTTATGGTTTTCAAGGGGTTTTAGTGTTTTTAGGGTTTTTACTTATTCCTGGATTTTTAAAGGGTTTTAGGATTTTTTGGTTTTTAGTGTTTTTAGGGTTTTTTGAGATTTTTAGTCGTTTTCCGGTTTGAAGAGTTTTTATGGTTTTTCAGGGTGTTTTGGGTCATTTTGTTTTTAGAGGTTTTTTATAGTTTTTTAACATTTTAGAGGTTATAAGGGTTTTTAGAGTGTTTATTAGTTTTTTGGATTTTATGTTTTTTTGGGGGGGTTTAAGGTTTTTATGGATTTTAGGGGGTTTATGTGATGCGGATCATGGTGCACACAAGCAGCAAGGAGTTGAGGGTGATCATGGCATTGATCGTGAAAGGAACATTAATGGAAAAGACCCATTGCATGGGATTGGTGGCCCAATGACAAGAGGAAGAATGAGGAGGATGAGAGAGGCTTTACATGGCCTCATTTTGAAATTACAAGAGGAGGCCCAACATGCATGCATGGGAGGAGAAAATGGGCCTTTAATCACACTTATTAAAGCCCAAAAGTGAACCTAAAAGGACCACCCATATGCTTCCACGAAATTCAATCCACTTGCATGAAGGAAATCTCCAATGTCAAAAGTGGTGGGCCCCTTGTCTCCAAATCCATGGTGGGAATCTTCAAAGTCTTTGGGGTGGTTCCTAAAAGTCTTCTTTAGAGATATCTTGTCCCCTAAATTCATGGACATGTGTAAACAAAGTCAAATTCGTGGGATAGGCTTTAGACTTTTGTGGGATAGGTAGTTTGACATGTATTCCTCTCATTTGGCTATAAATAGCCACCTCTTGTACCCCCTTGAAGGTTAATTTCGAATTTGAGAGTTTCTAGCATTATTATGCTTGTGTTTCTTGTGTTCTTAGGTGAATGCAAGTAAGGCTCATCAAAGGAGTGATCAACCTTTGTGGCGCTTTATAATTAGAGTTTCAAGGGGCAAGTCTCCTTGGGGTCCTAATTGATCATCCCCTTCCCCTTTTATTCCTATTGCATTTCTTTTAATTTTCATTCCCCTCTTCTTTCTTCGCTTGTGTTTCCGCATTTTTTCCAACGAATACCGCACTCATATACGGTATCATATCATTTGGTATCAGAGGAAGGCAACGGAAACCAGGTTCTTTCATTTCTATTTCTCCCATCTTTTTTTTTCTCCCCCTTCTTCCGTTTTCTGCCATTACCCATTCTGGACGGAACTTTCTTCCATATTTTCGTCTGCTTTTTCTTTGAGTTTCTGGGCGTATAATATGTCATTTTAATAGTTCAGAATCTCATCTTTCTTCTCGATTTGGAAACACTAAAATCCGACACCTATATTTGGAGATATAGCCGAATCAATTCGTGCTACAGTTTCACCCTTGTGAAATCTAACAATCTCCAAGGCGGATTTCCATTTGAGATTGAAGTTCAAGTTATCACAACCATTTATATCATTACAATCAGATTAGTACATTTTCCATTTGTTGTACTTTGAGCATGAAAAGCGCACTCTTTGCAATTCTTGTTTGTTGAGTAGCAAAAAAAAAAAATCAAAAAAAAAAATCAAAAAAAAAAAAAAAAATCAATCAAAAAAAAAAAAATACAAAAAAAAAGGGAAGCTGCTCATTTGAAACATTGCGTTTGCTCATATGTCATAAATTTGATTGCAATTTTCTTATCCATCATCTTCTTTCCTTCATCCATATCCAACCTTCTTCTATAACCTTTTCTCCCATTTACCCCCCACGTTTCTTGGACCTCATTGATTCAAACCCTTTTAAAATTTCTGATTTTTAAAGATTGCCATGAATTGATTGCTTCTACTAGTTGTCTTCTTGATTCTATTTAAGAACACTTGTAGGAACCAAGTTGTTGTGCTAGAAAGTGTGAGGAACCTTTTGAGAGATAAAAAAAAGAGAAAGAGTGTGAGGAATTAAAAAAAATGGCAAGTGAGGGAGAAAGAAGTGAGATCGACATTAAATTATTCATGAAAGCAGTCGCTGACCAGTTTACAAGATTGAATGCTAGGTTGGATGATATACAAAGTTCCTCATCTTCAAAGGCTCCAAGAAGGCAAGAAATTCATGAAGGTGATGATGAGTACTCCGATTTCGAAGAATCAATTCCTAGGCGAGGGCAACGTGCTGCTTGGAGAGATAATGACTTGGGAAGCATCAAAGTGACACTTCCACCCTTTCAAGGGAAGAGTGACCCAGAACTTTATTTGGAGTGGGAGCGGAAGGTTGACCATGTGTTTGGACTTCACAACTACTCGGAGGAGAAGAAGGTAAAATTGGCAGCCCTTGAGTTCAATGACTATGCAAGTATTTGGTGGGACCAATTACAAGTAAGTCGACGACGAAATGGAGAAAGGCCAATTCGAACATGGGAAGAAATGAAGATAGTAATGCGTAAAAGGTACATTTCTAGTCATTACTATCGAGACTTACATTTTAAGTTACAAAAACTTGTGCAAGGTTCCATGTGTGTGGAGGAATACTACAAGGAAATGGAGATATCAATGATTCGAGCCAATTTGGAGGAGGATCGCGAAGCTACCATGGCAAGGTTCATCAATGGCTTGAATCCGGCAATTAGAGATGTGGTGGAACTACAGACCTACATTGACATGGAGGAGTTGCTACATAAGGCAGTGAAGGTCGAAAAACAACTACATTCTCGGAGAATTCAAGTAAGTTCCCATAATTTTTGGAAGGATAACCGGAAAGATCCAAAATCAATTTCTAAGTGGAATGAAACGAAACTAAGGGATTCTAAATTTGTTCCAAAACAAAGAGAAGAGGCCAAAAATAAGTTCTTCCCCACTGATTCAAAAGAAAAAATGGACACAAATTTCCCTTCTAAATCTCGTGATATAAAGTGTTTTAAGTGTCAAGGACATGGTCATATTGCATCTCAATGTCCAAACAAAAGGGCCATGATTATTTTGGATAATGGAGACATCCTTAGTGAGCACTCTAGTGATGATGAGATTCCATCTTTGGAGGAGGGTTCCGATGTAGAAGTTGAAGAACCCGTACATGGAGATGCATTGGTGGCAAGAAGAGCTTTAAACATTCAACCCAAAGATGATCATGATGAGGAGCAACGGGAACATATTTTTCATACGAGATGCCACATCAAGGAGAAGGTATGTAGTACGATCATTGATAGTGGAAGTTGTACCAATGTGGCGAGTACATTGTTGGTGGAAAAGTTGAGTTTGCCTACTCTAAGGCATACTAGACCCTATAGATTGCAATGGTTGAATGATAGTGGGGAAGTGAGGGTCACAAAACAAGCCATAGTTTCTTTTTCCATTGGAAAATATCATGATGAGGTGTTGTGTGATGTTGCTCCGATGCAAGCTGGACATTTGCTACTAGGGAGACCATGGCAATTTGATAGGAGGGTGATGTATGATGGCTATGCTAACCGCTTCTCTTTTCATTTCAGCGGTCGAAAGATTGTTTTGACTCCTCTAAGTCTCATACAAGCATATGAAGATCAAGTGAGGATAGAGAAAGAATACAAAAAGAAAAAAGAAATGAGTGAAAAAGATAGTGGGAAAAATAAAATTTTGAGTGATAAAAAAGAGAGTGATGAGTTGATGAAAAAGGAAATGAGAGAAAAAAATGAAAAGAGTGGAAAAATTAAGAGTGAAAAAGGAGAGTCGAGTGGCATAAAAAGAAATGAGGGAAATCAAAGAGATGAAAACAAGAGTGATGAGCGAAAGGTGAGTTTATTTTCTGGAAAAAGTGAGAT
This sequence comes from Viscum album, assembly GCA_963277665.1. Classification (NCBI taxonomy): domain Eukaryota; kingdom Viridiplantae; phylum Streptophyta; class Magnoliopsida; order Santalales; family Viscaceae; genus Viscum; species Viscum album. The sequence goes on from OY728147.1 coordinate 609,803,986, forward strand.
GAAAGGTGCTTTATTGAGCGGGAAAGTGTTCTTACTCATTAGTAAGGATGCCTACCTCGCAACTAATGAACTTCACCATTCTTTGCCTTCTTGTGTTGTGTCTTTGCTACAGTAATTTGGTGATTTGTTTCCTAAAGAAACACCTGATGGACTACCCCCTTTGAGAGGCATTGAGCATAGTATTGACTTCATACCCGGTGCCGCAATTCCAAATAGGCCAGCATATAGAGCTAATCCGGAAGAGACTAGAGAGATCCAGTGTCAAGTTGAAGAACTCATGAAGAAAGGATTAGTAAGGGAAAGCATGAGTCCCTGCGCCGTTCCGGTGATCCTAGTACCCAAGAAAGATGGAACATGACGGATGTGTGTGGATTGTCGCGCCATCAACAAAATAACAGTTAAGTACCGTTATCCCATCCCTCGACTTGATGACATGCTTGATGAATTAAATGGGGCCTCTTTGTTTTCAAAAATTGATCTTAAAAGTGGATACCACCAAATTCGAATGAAAGAAGGAGATGAGTGGAAAACTGCTTTTAAAACTAAGTTTGGTTTGTATGAGTGGTTAGTTATGCCATTTGGTTTAACTAATGCACCAAGTACATTCATGAGCTTAATGAACCATGTCCTTCGTTCATTCATTGGAAAATTTGTGGTTGTCTATTTTGATGATATCTTAGTGTATAGCAAATCTTTAGACAACCATGTTGAACACTTGCGTTTGGTGTGTGAGACCCTTAAACAAAACCAACTTTATGCCAATCTTCAAAAATGTTCCTTTTGCATGGATTCTGTTGTGTTTCTTGGCTTTGTTGTAGGGGCGGAAGGGATTCGTGTGGATGATGAAAAGATCAAAGCAATTCAGGAGTGGCCCACACCGAAGAGTGCAACCGAGGTTAGAAGTTTTCATGGATTGGCAAGCTTTTATAGGAGGTTTGTAAAGGATTTTTCATCCATCGCTGCACCTCTTAATGAACTTGTAAAGAAACATGTGGTCTTTAAATGGGGTGAAAAACAAGAAAAAGCTTTTAACACACTCAAAGAAAAATTGGTCAATGCTCCCCTTTTAAGGCTACCCGATTTCACCAAAGTCTTTGAAATTGAGTGTGATGCATCGGGAGTTGGAATTGGTGCTGTTTTGACTCAAGAGTCACGTCCAATTGCTTACTTTAGTGAGAAATTGAACGGGGCAGCATTAAATTATTCAACTTACGATAAAGAACTTTATGCTTTGAAACGAACCCTGGAAACATGGCAACATTACTTATGGCCTAAAGAGTTTATTATTCATTCTGACCATGAAAGCCTTAAGTATTTGAAGTCCCAAGGTAAGTTGAATCGGCGGCATGCATCTTGGCTGGAATTCATTGAGACTTTCCCCTACGTGATCAAGCACAAAAAAGGTAAGGAAAATGTGGTTGCTGATGCTCTTTCACGAAGGTATTCACTTCTTACTTCTCTTCATTCTAGATTACTTGGACTTGAGTTACTAAAGGGAATGTATGAAAATGATGGAGATTTTTCTAAATTTTGGACATCTTGTGAAAAACATGGTTTTAAAGACTATTACAAAAATGACGGGTTTCTTTTCAAAAGGGATAAATTGTGCATTCCAAATTGTTCAACTCGAGAATTGCTTGTAAAAGAAACTCATGGGGGTGGTTTGATGGGGCATTTTGGGGTTGATAAAACACTAGCTACTTTGCATGAACATTTTTATTGGCCAAGCATGAGAAAAGATGTTATTGCAATTTGTGCTAGGTGTGTCACTTGTAAGCATGCAAAGTCCAAGGTTCAACCAAATGGATTGTATTCCCCCTTGCCTGTTCCATCCCATCCTTGGACCGACATCTCTATGGATTTTGTGTTGGGATTGCCTCGATCCCAATCGGGAAGAGATAGCATTTTTGTTGTCGTGGATCGCTTTAGCAAAATGGCCCATTTCATTGCATGCTCAAAAACTAATGATGCTATACATATAGCAGATTTGTTTTTCAAAGAAATTGTGAGATTACATGGACTGCCCAAAACCATTGTAAGTGATAGGGATGTGAAATTCCTTAGCCACTTTTGGAGGACATTGTGGAATAAATTGGGACTAAATTATTGTTCTCAACTGTTGCACATCCTCAAACTGATGGGCAAACTGAAGAGGTGAATAGGACTCTTTCTACCTTATTGCGTGCAATAATTCAAAAAAATCTAAATAATTGGGAAAAATGTTTGTCACACATAGAGTTTGCATATAACCGAGTAGTTCATTCCACTACTAACTTCTCACCTTTTGAGATTGTATATGGATTTAATCCAATGACTCCATTAGATATTCTTTCATTGCCTACTAATGAGGTTGTTGATCTCACAGGTGATGAGAAGGCCAAATTTGTTCGGGATTTACATGCCAAGGTGAAAGCCAACATTGAAAGAAGAAATGAACAATATGCAAAGCAAGCAAACAAGGGTAGGCATAAGGTTGTACTAGAACCTGGAGATTGGGTGTGGGTGCATTTGAGGAAGGAAAGGTTCCCGGAGCAAAGAAAATCAAAACTTCAGTCACGAGGAGATGGTCCATTTCAAGTTTTAGAAAGAATCAATGATAATGCCTACAAGATTGACTTGCCCAGCAGGTATGGAAACGTGAGTGCTACCTTTAATATTTCTGATCTCTCTCCTTTTGAATATGCAGATTCGAGGACGAATCCTTTTGAAGAGGGAGGGGATGATGCGGATCATGGTGCACACAAGCAGCAAGGAGTTGAGGGTGATCATGGCATTGATTGTGAAAGGAACATTAATGGAAAAGACCCATTGCATGGGATTGGTGGCCCAATGACAAGAGGAAGAATGAGGAGGATGAGAGAGGCTTTACATGACCTCATTTTGAAATTACAAGAGGAGGCCCAACATGCATGCATGGGAGGAGAAAATGGGCCTTTAATCACACTTATTAAAGCCCAAAAGTGAACCTAAAAGGACCACCCATATGCTTCCACGAAATTCAATCCACTTGCATGAAGGAAATCTCCAATGTCAAAAGTGGTGGGCCCCTTGTCTCCAAATCCATGGTGGGAATCTTCAAAGTCTTTGGGGTGGTTCCTAAAAGTCTTCTTTAGAGATATCTTGTCCCCTAAAGTCATGGACATGTGTAAACAAAGTCAAATTCGTGGGATAGGCTTTAGACTTTTGTGGGATAGGTAGTTTGACATGTATTCCTCTCATTTGGCTATAAATAGCCACCTCTTGTACCCCCTTGAAGGTTAATTTCGAATTTGAGAGTTTCTAGCATTATTATGCTTGTGTTTCTTGTGTTCTTAGGTGAATGCAAGTAAGGCTCATCAAAGGAGTGATCAACCTTTGTGGCGCTTTATAATTAGAGTTTCAAGGGGCAAGTCTCCTTGGGGTCCTAATTGATCATCCCCTTCCCCTTTTATTCCTATTGCATTTCTTTTAATTTTCATTCCCCTCTTCTTTCTTCGCTTGTGTTTCTGCATTTTTGCCAACGAATACCGCACTCATATACGGTATCATATCATTATGGTTTTAGGGTTTTTTATTTTTCATGGATTTTTGGGGTTTTTTAGGATTCTTATGGTTTTTAGGGGTTTTTGGGATTTTTGGGATTTGGGGTATTTTTAGGTTTTTAGTAGTTTTAGGGTTTTTTATGGATTTTATGGTCTTTTTGGTTTTTAGGGGTTTTTAAGTTTTTTAGGGGTTTTAAGGGTTTTTAGAGTTCTTTAACATTTTTAGGGGTTTAAAGGATTTTTAGAGTTTTCAGTGGTTTTTAGGGTTTTTATGGGTTTCTTAGATTTATTGGGGTTTTTAGGGTTTTTTACATTTTCATGGATTTCTAGGGGTTTAGAATTTTTATGGGTTTTAGGGTTTTAGGGTCTTTATGGATTTTGAATGGTTTTAGGGGTTTTCAAGGGTTTTTTGGGATTTTCATGTTTTTTTGGGTCTTTTATGGGTTTTTAGGGTTTTTTTAAGGTTTTAAGGGTCTTTGTGGTTTTTAGGGGTTTTTTAGGGATTTTAGGGGTTTTTACGTTTTTATGTATTTTTAGGGTTTTTTAGGATTTTATGGTTTTTAGTGTTTTTTAGGTATTTTATGGATTTTGAGGGGTTTGGGGGTTTTTTCAGTTTTTTAGTGTTTTTAGGGGTTTTCTGGGTTTTTAGGGTCTTTTTGGATTTTTAAGGGGTTTTTTGAGTTATTATGGTTTTTTAATGATTTTATAGTTTTTTACTGTTGTAGGGGTTTTTAGTGGTTTTCGGGTTTTTATGGTGTTTTAGTGTTTTTACGGTTTTTAAGGGTTTTTATGGTTTAAGTTTTTTTTTCGTGTTTTTAGGGTTTTTTACGTTTTCATGGATTTTTTTGGGGGGTTTAGTATTTTTATTATTTTTAGGTTTTTAAGGTATTTTGAGGGGGGGTTGGCTTTTTCTGGGGTTTTTAAGGGTTTTAGGATTTTTCGGGGTTTTGGGGGTTTTGGGGGTTTTAGGGAGTTTTTTTGAGTTGTTTAGGAGTTATAAGGTTTTTTAGGGATTTTTAACATTTTTTTGGGGGTTTAAGGGTTTTTAGATTTTTTAGTGACTTTTAGGGTTTTATGAGTTTTTATATTCTTTACAGTTTTATGGTTTTTTATGGTTTTGGGTATTGTAGTTTTTTTGTGTTTTTAACATTTTCATTGATATTTAGGTATTTTTTAACGATATTTCTGGTTTTTAGGGGTTTTAGGTTTTAGGGTATTTATGGTTTTTAGGGGTTTTTTAGTTTTCTAGGGGTTTAAGGGGTGTTCATGGTTTTTAGGGTTTTTTTGGGATTTTTATATTTTTTTGAGTATTTAGGGTTTAAAGGTTTTTTAGAGTTTTTTAAACATTTTTATGAGTTTTATGGGTTTTTAGAGTTTTTAGGGGTTTTATGGGATTTTATGGGTTTTTAGGGTTTTTTAAGGTTTTTAGGGGTTTTATGATTTTCTGGGGTTTTGAAGGTTTTTATGGTTTATTATGTTTTCAGGGATTTTTAGGGTTTTTAGGGATTTTGAGGGTTTTTAGGGGTTTTCTGGGGTTTTCAGGGGTTTCAGGGGTTTCAGGGTTTATAGAATTTTTTGGTTTTTAGGGTTTTTAGGATTTTTTGTTTTTTATGGTTTTTTAAGTTTTTAGAGTATTTTAATGGTTTTAGTGGTTTTAAGGGTTTTTTGAGTTTTTAGTGGTTTTGAGCAATTTTTATGGGTTTTTAGTTTTTTTATGTTTTCTAGGGGTTTTATGGTTTTTTACGTTTTGATGGTTTTTTAGGTATTTTTTCAGATTTGTATGGTTTTAGAGTTTTTAAGGTTTTTATGGATTTTGAGGGGTTTTATGGTTTTTAGTGTTTTTTGGTTTTTAGGGTTTTTATGGCCTTTTTGGGTTTTTAGGGTTTTTTCATTTTTTAGGGTTTTACGGGTTTTTAAAGTTTTTTAACATTTTTAGTGGTCTTAAGTGTTTTTAGAGTTTTTAGTGGTTTTTCATGGTTTTTTATGGGTTTTTAGGGTTAAGGATTTTTGGTATTTTTATCATTTTCAGGGGTCTTTTAAGATTTTTAGGGTTTTTTAGGATTTCATGGTTTTTTAGGGGTTTTAAGGCTTTATATGGTTTTTATGGTTTTTAGGGTTTTTAGGCATTTTGAGGGATTTTAAGGTTTTTTAGGGTTTTTATGGTCTTTTTGGGATTTTTTGGATTTTTTTGAGTTTTCTTGGGTTTTTAATATTTTTTAGAGATTTTTAACATTTTTAAGGGTTTAAAGGGTTTTTTGAGTGTTTGGTGGTTTTTAGGGTTTTTATGGATTTTAGGGGGTTTTAATGTTTTTAAGGGTTTTTTGGTTTTCAGGGGGTTTTTGGGGTTTTTACATTCTCAAGGATTTTTTGGGGTTTTTTTGGGATTTTCTGGTTTTTAGGGGTTTTCAAGGTTTTTAGGGTCTTTTTGGGTATTTTGTGTTTTTTTTGAGTTTTTAGGGTTATAAAGGTTTTTTATAGTTTTTTAACATTTTTAGTGTCTTATGGATTTTTAGAGTTTTTAGTGGCTTTTATGGGTTTCTTAATCTTTTTAGGGGTTTTCATCATTTTCAAGGGTTTTTCAGGGTTTTAGGGTTTATTTAAGTTTTCATGGATTTTTAGGGGATTTTAAGGATTTTTATGATTTTTTGGGTTTTTTGGGTTTTTAGGGTTTTTGAGGGTTTTTAGGGACTTTCAGTGTTTTAGGGTTTTTAGGAGTTTTAAGGGTTTTTAGGGACTTTTTGGGTTTTTAGGGTTTCTTTGAGTTTTATAGGGTTTAAGGTTTTTTAGATCTTTTTAACATTTTTAGGAGTTTTAAGGGTTTATAGAGTTTTTAGTGATTTGTAGAATTTTTGTGGGGTTTTATGTTTTTTAGGGTTTTTAAAGGGTTTTATGGTTTTCGGGGTGTTTTAATGATTTTAATGGTTATTACGTTTTCATGGATTTTTAGGGGTTTTAAGGGTTTTTATGGTTTTTAGGGGGTTTAAGGGGTTTTAGGGATAGTGAGGGGTTTTAGGGGTTTTAGGGGTTTTCAAGGCTTTTTTAAGGTTTTAGGGGTTTTCAAGGTTTTTAGGGTCTTTGTGCGTTTTTAGGGGTTTTTAGATTTTTTAGGGTTTTTATGGTTTTTAGAATGTTTTAACGTTTTTCAAGGTTTAAAGGGTTTTTAGAGTTTTTAGTGGTTTTTAGAGTTTTTATATGTTTATAGGGTTTTCATGGTTTTTAGGGTTTTTAGGGTTCTAAGGTGTTCCTCAAGGATTTTATAGTATTTTATGTTTTCATGAATTTTTAGGGGGGTTTCGGGAATTTTATGGTATTTAGGGATGTTGGGGGTTTTTAGGGTTTGTAAGGGGTTTTCAGGGGTTTTTCAGGGTTTTTAGGGTCTTTTGGGGTTTTAGTGTTTTTTCTAGTTTTTTAGGATTTTAAGGTTTTTTAGAGTTTTTAATGTTTTTAGGGGTTTTAATGGTTTTTAGAGATTTTAGTTGATATGTTACCGTATCAGGTGTGCAGTATTTATTGGAAAAAATGCGAAAACACAGTTGATGGAAGTAGGGGAAATGGAAATTAACATAAATGCTTAGAAATAAAAAAGGAAAGAAGGATGATCAGTTAGGACCCTAATGATAACTTTCCCTTAAAACCCTAATTATAAAGCACCACAAAGGTTGATCACTCCTTTGAGAACCCTTGCTTGAATTCATTCCAAAACACAAGCATTATAATGCTAGAAAACACTAAAATTCGTAATTAACCTCCAAGGAATATAAGGAGGTGGCTTTTTATCGCCAAATGAGAGAGATACATGCCAAAATACTTAACCCACAAAATTCTAAAGTCTAAAAATGATTTTTGATTTTGTTTACATATGACCATGGCTTCAGGGGACAAAATATCCCACTAAGAAGACTTTTTAGAACCACCCCAAAGACTTTGAAGATTCCCACCATGACTTTGAAGATAAGGGGACCACCACATTTTGACTTTGGGGATTTCCTTCATGCAAGTGGATAAAATTTTGTGGGATCGTTTGGGTGGGCCATTTAGGTTCACTCTTGGGCTTTAATAAGTGTGATTAAAGGCCCCTTTGATCCTCCCATACATGTATATTGGGCCTCCACTTGTAATTTTAAAATAAGGCCATGTAAATCCTCTTTCATCCTCCTCATTCTTCCTCTTGTCATTAGGCCACCAATCCCATGAAATGGGTCTTGTGCATTTATTCCCCTTCCACCATCCATGCCATGACCGATCTCAACTTCCCACTGCATATGTTCACCATGATTCGCATCATCTCCTCCCTATTTAAAAGGATTCATCCTCAAATCTGTATATTCAAAGGGAGAGAGATTAGTAATATTAAAGTTAGTACTCACATTTCCACACTTTCTTGGTAATTCAATCTTGTAGGCGTTATCATTGATTCTTTTTAAAATGCACCCACACCCAATCTTCAGGTTCTAGTACAACCTTATGTCGACCTTTGTTTTATTTCTTACCATATTGTCCATTTCTTTTTTAAATTTTGGATTTCACTTTGTCATGTAAATCCCAAAAAAAAATTCCTTCTCATCATCTACAAGATCAACAACCTCATTAGTAGGAAATGTGAGAATATCTAACGAAGTCATTGGGTTCAATCCATATACAATCTCAAAAGTTGGTAAAATAGTAGTGGAATGAACTACTCAGTTATATGAAAACTCTACGTGTGGAAAACATTTTTCCCAATTCTTTATATTTTTTTGAATTATTGCACGCAAGAGGGTAGTCCTATTCACCACTTCAGTTTTCCCACCAATTTGAGGATGTGAAACAGTTGAGAAAAATAATTTAGTTCCCAATTATTCCACAAAGTCCTCTAAAAGTAGATAAGGAATTTTACATCCCTATCACTTGTAATGGATTTGGGCAGTCCATGTAATTCACAATTTCTTCAAAAAACAAATCTTCTATATTAATAGCATCATTGGTTTTTTAGCAAGCAATAAAATGATCCATTTTTCGGAATCAATCCAAAATAACAAAAATGCTATCTTTTCTTGATTAGGATCGAGTCAATCCCAACACAAAATCCAACATTTTTATAACAGTCTTTAAATCCATGTTTTCACAAGATGTCCAAATTTGAAAAAAATATCCATCAGTTTTATTCATTCCCTTTAATAGCTCAAGTTCGAGTAATTGAGAATGAATAGAAGTAAGAAGTGCATACCTTCATGAAAGAGCATCAACAACCACATTTTCCTTACCTTTTTTGTGCTTGATCAAATAGAGGAAAGTATCAATGAATTCTATCCAAGATGCATGTCGTCAATTCAACTTACCTCAGGACTTCAAATAATTATGGATTTTAGGGTTAGAATGAATAATGAACTCTTTAGGCCATAATTAATTTTCCATGTTTCTAGGGTTCATTTCAAATAATAATATTATTTATAATAGGTTTAATAATTTCATGCTTCTCTATTCAATTTCCCACTAAAGTAAGCAATTGGATATGACTCTCGAGGCATCATACTCAATTTCAAAAACTTTTGTAAAGTCTAGTAGCCTAAAAAGAGGAGCATTGATTAATTTTTCTTGTTTTTTACCCTATTTAAAGACTACTTTTTTTACAAGTTCATTAAGAGGAGTAGTGATGGACAAAAAATCCTTAACAAACCTCATACAAAAGCTTGTCAATCCATGAATACTCCTAACCTCAATTGTGTTCTTCAGTGTGGGCCACTGCTCAATTTCATTGACCTTTTCTTCATACACATGGATCTCTTCCACCCCTACAAAAAAATCAAATAAACAAAACATAAAATAAGAAAAAGGAAGATTTTTGAAGATTGGAATAAAGTTGGTTTTCTTTAAGGTCCTCACACACCAAATGCAAGTGTTCAACATGGTTTCCTAGAGATTTTATATACACCAAGTTATCATCAAAATAGGCAACCAAACATTACCAATAAATGAACAAAGGACATGGTTCATTAAGCTCGTGAATATACTTGGTGTATTAGTTAAACCAAATGGCATAACTAACCACTCATACAAACTGAACTTTATTTTAAAATCAATTTTCCATTCATATCCTTCTTTCATTCAAATTTGGTGGTATCCACTTTTAAGATCAAATTTTGAAAACAAATAATCCCCATAAAATTCATCAATCATGACATCAAGACAAGGGATTGGATAATGGTACTTAACTATTATTTTGTTGATAGAACAACAACCCACACACATCCTCCATGTTCCATCTTTCTTGGGTACTATGATCACCGAAACGGCACATGGAGTCATGCTTTCCCTCACTAATACTTTCTTCATGAGTTCTTCAACTTAACATTGAATATATTTAGTCTCTTCTAGATTATCTCTATATGTTGGCCTATTGGGAATTGCATCACCAAGTATGAAGTCAATCATATGATCAATGCCTCTCAAAGGGGGTAGTCCATCAGGTATTTATTTGAGAAATAAATCCCAAAATATTCTACAATAAATACACAACACAAGAAGGTAAATAATGGTTAAGTTCATTAGTTATAATTTAATCATCCTTACTAATGAGTAAGAACACTTTCTCACTCAATTAACCACATTTCACCTCACTTTTTCTAGAAAACAAACTCACTTTTCACTCAACACTCTTATTTTCATCTCTTTGATTTACCTCATTTATTTTTATGTCACTCATCTCTCCCTTTTCACTCTTAATTTTGCCACTATTTTCATTTTTTCTCTATTTTCTTTTTTTCTCAACTCATCACACTTTTTTTATCACTCAAATTTTTATTTTTTCCACATTATTCTTCCATTATTTATTTTTTTTATTTTGTATTATTTCTCTATCCCCACTTGATGTTAATATGCTTTTATGGGACTTAGTGGAGTCAAAACAATCTTTCTACCACTAAGATGAAAAGAGAAGTGGATAGCATAGATGTCATACATCACCTTATGATCAAATTTCCACGGCCTCCCAAGTAGAAAATTCTCAGCCTACATTGGAACAACATCAAAAAGACCCTCATCATGATATTTTCCAATGGAAAAAAAGAAACTATAGATTATTTTGTGACTCTCACTTCTCCACTATCATTCGGCCACTACAACATATAATGTCAAGGATTCCTTAGTGTTGGTAAATTCAAATTATTTACCAACAAGTTAATAGCCACATTTGTAAAACTTCCACTATCAATGATCATACTACATACCTTATCCTTGATTTATCATCTCAAATGAAAAATATACTCATGCTGTTCCTCATCATGATCATCTTTCGGTTTAATGTTCAAAGCTCTTCTTGCCACTAATGCATTTCCATGTATGGGTTATTCAATTTATACATATAAAAAAACTCCTCCAAATGTGACATTTCTCCATCACTAGATCTCTCACTAAGGATGTATCCATTATCCAAAATAATCATAATTATTTTTTTGGGCATTGAGATGCAATATGACCATGTAATTGACACTTAAAGTACTTAATATCACTATATTTAGAAGGGAAATCTGTGTCAATTTTTCCTTTTGAATCAGTGGGGAATAACTTATTTTTTAGATTCTTCTTTTTATTTTTGAACAAATTTTGACACCCTTGGATTTGTTTCATTCCACTTAGATGTTGATTTTTTCTCTTTCCAGTTATCCTTCCAAAAATTGGGGAACTTACTTAACTCTTTTAAGAATATAGTTGCTTTTCAACCTTCGCCACATTATTTAACAACTCCTCCATATCAATGAAGGTTTGATGTTCCACAACATCACTAATTTCCATATTAAATCCATTGATGAACCTTAAAATGTTATTTTTGTGATCCTCCTCCAAATTGGCTCGAATCATCGATATCTCCATTACCTTATAGTATTCCTCCACACACATGAAACCTTGCACAATTTGTATAACCTCAAATAAAAATATCTATAGTAATGACTAGAAATGTACCTTTTTCTCATTAATATCTTCATTTATTCTCAAGTTAGAATTTTCCTTTCTCCATTCCATTTTCAACTTACTTGTAATTAGTCCTGCCAAATACTTGCATAGTCATTGAACTCGAGCACCACCAATTTTACCTCCTTCTCCAAGTAGTTGTGAATTCCAAACACATGTTCAATCTTCCACTCCCACTCCAAATAAAGTTCCAAGTCACTCTTCCCTTGAAGTTATGGAAGTTTCATTTTTGGTGGGCCATTTAGGTTCACTTTTGGGATTTAATAAGTCTGATTAAATTCTCAATTGATCCTCCCATGCATGCATATTGGGTCTCCTCTTGTAATTTCAAAATGAGGCCATGTGAACCCTCTTTAATCCTCCTCATTCTTCCTCTTATAATTGGGCCACCAATCCCATCTGATGGGTCATATGCATTTATACTCCTTCCACCATCCATGTCATGATTGCTCTCAACTCCTTGCTGCATATGTTCTCCATGATTCGCATCATTAGTGGTTTTAGGGTTTTTATGGGTTTTATGGTTTTAATATTTTTATGGGTTTTTATGGCCTTTAAGGATTTTATAGGGTTTTAGGGTTTTTTACGTTTTCATGAATTTTTAGGGGTTTTTTAGGATATTTATAGTTTTTTAGGGTTTTGGGTTTTCAGGGATTTTATGGATTTTGAGGGTTTTATGGGTTTTGGGGGGTTTTTTGAGTTTTTCAATGTTTTTAGGGTCTTTTCAGTTTTTTTTGGTTTTTGAGATTTTTTTTCTTTTTATGGTTTTCTAGATTTTTTTAACATTTTTAGGGGTTTAAAGGGTTTTTAGAGTTTTTAGTGGTTTTATGGTATTTATGGGTTTTTGAATTTTTTTAGGTTTTTAGGGGTTTTGATGGTTTTCAGGGGGTTTTCAGGGTTTTTTGTGTGTTTTATGTTTTCATTGATTTTTAGGGGTTTTTAAGGATTTTTATGGTTTTTATGATTTTTATGGTTTTTTGGTTTTTTAGGGATTTTGAGGGTTTTCATGATTTTTCCATGGTTTTAGGGTTTTTTAGGGTTTTTAGGGTCTTTTGGGGTTTTTAGGTTTTTTTGAGTTTTTAGAGGTTTTAGTGGATTTTTAGGGTTTCGTGGGTTTTAAGGTTTTTAGAGATTTTTATGGTTCTCGGTTTTTTAGGATTTTTTACGTTTCCATGGATTTTTAGGGTTTTTTCAGGGTTTTTAGCAGTTTTTAGGGTTTCTCGGTTTTTTAAATGTTTTTAGGGTCTTTTGCGTTTTTAGGGTTTTTGAGTTTTTTAGAATTTTAGGAGTTTAAAGGGTTTTTAGAGATTTTAGTCATTTTTATGGTTTTTATTGTGCTTTAGGTTTTTTAAATGTTTTTAGGGGTTTTTATGGTGCTCATAGTTTTTTAGTGTTTTTAATGTTTTCACGAATTTTTTGGTATTTTTTACGATTTTTATAGTTTTTTTAGGTTTCTTGGGAATTTTTGGGGTTTTAGGGGTTTTAAGGATTTTTTAGGGTTTTGGGGGGTTTTCAGTGTTTTAGGATCTGTTTGAGGTTTTAGGGGTTATTTTAGTTTTTAGGGTTTTAAATGCTTTTTAGAATTTTTTTGACATTTTTAGGGGTTTTCAGGTTTTTAGAGTTTGTAGTGGTTTTATAGTTTTTATGGAGTTTTAGGGTTTTTAAGGTTTTTAGGGGTTTTATGGTCTTCATAGGTTTTTAATATTTTTTAAATTTTCATGGATTTTTGGGGGTTTTTTAGGGTTTTTAGGGTTTTAGGGTTTATTAGAGTTTTTAGGGATTTTGAGCATTTTTTCGGGTGTTATGGTCTTTTGGATTTTTAGATTTATTTTTAATTTTTTTAGTGTTTTTAAGCTTTTTTTATAGTTTTTAACATTTTTCAGGGATTTTTTAGGGTTATTAGGGTTTTTTATGTTTTCATGGATTTTTAGAGGTTTTTTTGGATTTTTATGGTTTTTAGAATTTTTAAGGTTCTAGGGATTTCAAGGGGTCATAGGGGTTTTCAAGGGTATTTATGGGTTTTAGGGTTTTCAAGTTTTTTAAAGTCCTTTTGGATTTTAATAGTTTTTTTGAGTTTTTAGGGTTTTTAATGTTTTTTAGAGTTTTTAATGTTTTTACTGGTTTAAAGGTTTTGTAGAATTTTTAGTGGGTTTTTAGGGTTTTTATGGGTTTTTACGGTTTTAAGAGTTTTTTAGGCTTTTTATGGTTTTTAGTGGTTTTAGGGTTTTTACAGTTTTTTGGGGGTTTTAGGGCTTTTTTTTTGAGTTTTTGGGGGCTTTAAGGTTTTTAGAGTTTTTTTATGTTTTATGGGGTCTTATGGTTTTTAGGGTTCATAGTGGTTTTTAGGTTTTTTATAGGTTTTCAGAGTTTTTTAAGGTTTGTAGGGGTTTTCTAAGGTTTTTAGGTTTTTTTACATCTTCATGGATTTTTAGGGGTTTTTAAGATTTTTATGGTTTTTTAGGGATTTTGAGGGGTTTTATAGTTTATCAGGGTTTTTTTTTATTTTTGGAGTTTTTTTGGGGTTTAAAGGTCTTTTAATGATTAAAGGGGTTTTTTAGTTTTATTAGGGTTTTAAGGTTTGAATAGTTTTTAATGTTTTTAGGGGGTTTTAGTGTTTTAGGGTTTTTAGTTGTTTTTTATGGTTTTATGAGTTTATGGGGGTTTTAAGGTTTTTTGGAGTTTTTATGGTTTTCAGGGGTTCTTTAGGTTTTTTTTGGGTTTTTTACAATTTCATGGATTTTTAGGGATTTTTTAGTTTAGGTATTTTGAGGGTTTTTATGTTTTTAAGGGGTTTTCATGGATTTAGGGTCCTTTTGGGGTTTTATGGTGTTTTTTTAGTTTTGTAGTATTTAGTTTTTTTAGAGTTTTTTAATGTTTTAGGGTGTTTGAGGGTTTTAAGGAATTTTAGTGGGGTTTTAGGGTTTTTATGCATTTTTAGAGGTTTTAATATTTTAATTGGTTTTTATGCTTTCAGAGGTTATTACGGTTTTTTGGATTTTTTATGTTGTCATGGATTTTTATTGGGTTATTTTATTTTTATGCTTTTTAGGATTTTTAGGTATTTTAGGGATCTTGAGGGTATTTTGGGTTTTTCAAGGGTTTTGAAAGTTTTTAGGGTTTTTCGTTGTTTTTAAAGTCTTTTTGGGGTTTTTAGGGTTTTAGTGTTTTTAGTGGATTATTTTGGGGTTTTATATGTTTTTAGGGGTGTTTAAGGTTTTTATGGGTTTTATGGTTTTCATATATTTTTTTAGGATTTTAAGGGGTTTTACTCTTTCATGGATTTTAGGAGTTTTATAGGATTTTTAGGCATTTAGGGATTTTTACATTTTCAGGGATTTTTAAGGGTATTTTGGAGTTTTTATGGTTTTGAGGGTATTTAAAGATTTTGAGGATTTTAGGGGTTTTCAGAAGTTTTTAATGGTTTTATTGTTTTAAGGGGTTTTAGGGTCTTTTGTTGTTTTTAGGGTTTTTTTTGAGTTTTTAGGGTTTTTAAGGTTTTTTAGTGTTTTCTAACATTTTTATGGGTTAAGGGTTTTTAGAGTTTTAGTGGGTTTTTTAGGGTTTTATGTGTTTTAAGGGGTTTTAAAGGTTTTTATGGTTTTTTTTATGTTTTCATGGTTTTTAGCGGTTTTTTATGATTTTTATGGTTTTTCAGGATTTTGAGGTTTTTAGGGGTTTTAGGGTTTTTTAGTTTTTTAGGGGTTTTTAGGTTCTTTTTGAGTTTTTTTTGGGGGGGTGAGTTTTTTAGGGTTTTAAAGGTTTTTTCGAGTTTTTTTTACATTTTAGGGTATTAAAGGGTTTTTAGAGTTTTTTGTGGGTTTTAGGGTTTTTATGGGTTTTTTGGGTTTTTTGAGGTCTTTAGGAGATTCTATGGTTTTCAAGGGTTTTTTATGGGTTTTCAGGTTTTTTATATATTCATTGATTTTAGGGGTTTCAAATGATTATTATGGTTTTAGGGTTTTTAAGGCTTTTAGGGATTTTGAGGGTTTTTAGTGCTTTTAGGGGATTTTTTGGGATTTTAGGGGTTTTCAGGTTTTTAGGATCTTTTTTGGGGTTTTAAGGTATTTTCGAGTTTTTAAACATTTTAAGGGTTTTGGTGGTTTTTTAAGGTTTTTATTTTTTTTCCTTTATTGATTTAGAGGTTTTTATTGTTTTTAGGGGCTTTTTAGGGTTTTTAGGTTTTTTTTACATTTTCATGGAAATTTAGGGTTTTTTTAGTCTTTTTATGGTTTTTAAGGTTTTTAGGGGTTTTAGGGATTTTTAGGGGTTTTAGAGTTTTTCAGGTGGGTTTAGGGTTTTTCAGAGTCTTAGGATCTTTTTCGGTTTTAGGGTTTTTTTTAGTTTTTAGGGTTTTAAGTTTTTAACATTTTTAGGGAGTTTAATGTGTTTTAGAGTTTTTTGTGGATTTCCAGGGTTTTTATGGATTTTTTAGGTTTTTTAACGTTTTTAGGGGGTTTTATGGTTTTCATGAGTTTTTCATGGGTTTTAGAGTTTTTTAAATTTTCATAGATTTCTAGGGTTTTTTAGGATTTTTATAGTTTTTAGGGTTTTTTAGGGTTTTGAGGGATTTTGATGATTTTAGGGTTTTTCAGTGGTTCTTTTTGGGTTTTAGGGGTTTTTAGGATTTTTAGGGTATTTTGGGTTTTTAGGGTTTTTAGTAATTTAGGTTTTTTAAGGTTTTTTAGAGTTTTTAACATCTTAGGGGTTTAAAGGGTTTTAGAGTTTTTAGTGGATTTTTAGGGGTTTAATGGTTTTTAGAGTTTTTGGTTTTTATAGAGTTTTAGGGGTATATAAGGATTTTTTTAGTTTTTAGGGGTTTTAGGGTTTTTTAGGGTTTTCAAAGAGTTTTATGGTTTTTAAGTTTTTCATGTTTTTTTGTGTTTTTAGGGGTTTTTAACATTTTTAGGGGTTTTAAGGGGGTTTAGGGCATTTTTATGTTTTTATGGGGTTTTAGGGGATTTTTAAGGGTTTTAGGGGTTGAAATGGTTTTCACGGGTTTTTCATGGTTTTTAGGGTTGTTTATGTTTTTGTGGGTTTTTAGGGGTTTTTTAGGATTTTTATGGTTTTTATAGTTTTTTTGGGATTTTTAGGGATTTTGAGAGTTTTTATAAGTTTTTAGGGTTTCATAGGGTGTTTAGGGATATTTAATGTATCAAGGGTCCTTTTGGGTTTTCAGGGGCTTTTTTGAGTTTTTAGGGGTTTTAAGGTTTTTTAGATTTTTTAAACATTTTTAGGGGTTTTAAGGGGCTTTAGAGTTTTTAGTGGGTTTTAGTGTTTTTATGGAGTTTTAGTGTTTTTAAGGATTTTAGGGGGTTTTTATAGTTCTATGGTTTTTAGGGGTTTTAGTGTTTTTACCTTTTCATTGATTTTTAGGGGTTTTTTAGGATTTTTATGGTTTTTAGAGTTTTTAAGTATGATGAGGGTTTTTAGGATTTTTTAGGGGGGGTTTAGGGGGTTTAGGTTTTTTAGAGTCATTTTGGGTTGGGGGTTGCAAGGGGTTTTAAAAAAAATTAACATTTTTAGGGGTTTTAAAAGTTTTAGAGTTTTTAGTTGGCTTTTAGGTTTTTTTGGGTTTTTAGGGTTGTTTATGGTTTTTAGGGTTTTTTTTGGTTTTCTACGGTTTTTCAAACTTTTTAGGGTTTTATCTTTTCATGGATTTTTAGGGGGTTTTAAAGATTTTTATTGTTTTTATGGATTTTTAAGGTTTTTGGGTTTCTTGGGTTTTTCACGATTTTTTAAAAACCTTGAAAACTCCATGAAAGCCATAAAACCCCCCCAAAACATTAAAACCCTTAAAACCCACTAAATACTTAAAAAACTTGTAAAACCCTTAAAAATGTTATAAAACACAAAAAAACCTTAAAACCCATAAAAAAACTAAAAAACATCCCTAAAAACTAAAAAAACACCCCAAAACCATTGAAAACCCCTAAAAATTGTAAAACCCCCAAAACCATCAAAATCTCTAAAAACCCTAAAAACTATTAAAATAGAAAAACCCCTAAAAATCCATGAATATGTAAAAAACATTGAAAACCCCCAAAAACCATAAAAACCAAAAAAAATCCTAAAAAACCCTAAAAAAATCACTAGAAACTCTAAAAACCCTTAAAACCACAAAAAATGTTAAAAACTCTAAAAAAATTAAAATCCCAAAAAGGTGAAAAAAATATAAAAACCCAAAAAGACCCTAAAACCCTAAAAACTCCTAAAAACTCCTAAAAACCCATGAAAGACCTAAAAACCATAGAGATCCCCAAAAACCCAAACAATCCCTAAGAACCATAAAAATCCTAAAACCCCCCTAAAAATCCATGAAAATGTAAAACCCCCTAAAAACCATAAAAACCCCTAAAAACCATAAAACCCCATAAAAGCCTTAAGAAAACACTAAAAACTCTAAAAATGCTTAAAATCCCTAAAAACCCCTAAAAACGTTAAAAAATTCTAAAAAACCTTAAAAACCTAAAAAATCATGAAAAAACCCTAAAAACCCAAAGATTTGAAAAACCCTGAAAACCCCTAAAAACCCCTTTAGAACCTTAAAACACTCAAAATCCCAAAAAACTCAAAAACCCATAAAAATCCTAAACCCCCTAAAAATCCCTGAAAATGTAAAAAACCCAAAAAGCCCTGAAAATTCCCTGAAAACCATAATCCCCTAAAAATAATTTAAAAGCCTAAAAATCAATAAAAACCCTAAAAAGCCACTAAAAATCGAAAAACCCTTTGAAACCCTAAAAATGTTAAAAGATCTAAATACCCTTAAAAATCCTAGAAGCCTAAAAAAAAGCCTAAAACCCCAAAATGACCCTAAAAACCTAGACAAATCCTAAAACCACTAAAACCCCCTCAAAATCCCTAAAACTTTAAAAAACCCTAAAAACCATAAAAATCATAAAAACCTGCTAAAAATCCATGAAAATGTAAAAAACCCTAAAAATCCCAAAAACTATAAAAATGCCAAAAAATATTAAAAATTACATTTAAACCCATAAAAACACTAAAAACTATAAAAATAATTTAAACCCCTAAAAACCTTAAGAAACTCTAAAAAACCTTTAAACCCCTAAAAAATGCAAAAGACCCTAAAAGCACTAAAAAACCCTGAAAACCCTCAAAATAATTAAAAACCCTAAAAACTCAAAAACCATAAACATCCTAAAAATATCCTTAAAAACCCATGAAAACGTAAAAACCCCTAAAATCCCTGAAAAACCACAAACACCCCTAAAAACCTTTAAAACCCGTAAAAACCCATAAAAACCCTAAAAACCCACTAAAAACTCAAAAAAAACCTTAAAACACCTAAAATGTAAAAAAAACTCCAAAAAACATTAAAAACCCTAAAAAATCAAAAAATAATAATAAAACCCCCCAAACCCTTAAAACCCCTAAAAACCCTAAAAACTCTAAAAACAATCAGAATCCATAAAAACCCTAAAATACCCTAAAACCCATATATATCCTAAAAACCGCAAAAAATCCATGAAAACGTAAAAAACCCAAAAAACACTAAAAAACACCTAAAACTCCCAAAAATCCTTAACAATCCGAAAAACCCATAAAACCCTAAAAACCACTAAAAACTCTAAAAACCCTTAAAATCCTTGAAAACCCCTAAAACCCCTAAAAATCCAAAAATATCCTCAAACCCTAAAACCCCCTAGAAACCCTAAAAACCCTAAAACCCTGAAACTATCTAAAAACCATAAAACCCAATAAAAATCCATAAAACCCCTAAAAACCCTAAAAAACCCCAAAAATCCTAAAGACCCCAAAAATCCCAAAAACCCCTAAAAACACTAAAAATCTTAAAAACCCCTAAAAATCCATGAAAATGTAAAAAACCCTAAAACCTTGAAGAACTCTTAAAACCATAAAAAAACCCTAAAAACATTACAAACCCTAAAAACCCATAAATATCGTAGAACCACTAAAAACTCTAAAAATATTTAAAACCCCAAAAAACATTAAAAAACTCTAAAAACCATTAAACCCCTAAAAACTCTAAAATACCCGAAAATCCAAGAAGTCCCTAAATCTCTGAAAACCCCCAAACCCCTAGAAAAAACCCTAAAAACCCTTAAACTCCCTAAAAACACAAAAAATGATAAAACACCCCTAAATATAGATGAAAATGTATAAAACCCTAAAAACCTTGAAAATCCCCTAAAAACAATAAAATCCCATAAAACCTTAAAAACCCTAAAAACCCATAAAAACCAAGAAAACTCAAAAAATCTTTAAACCCCTAAAAACATTAAAAAACACTAAAAATCTTAAAAACACCAAACAGACCCTAAAAACCCTAAAATACCCTAAAAACCGTAAAACCCCCTAAAAATCCTAAGGACCCTTAAAAACCCTAAAAACCCTAAAAACCCTAAAATCCTAAAAAACCCTAAAAACATGAAAACGTAAAAAC
The DNA here is from genome assembly GCA_963277665.1 of Viscum album. NCBI lineage: Eukaryota > Viridiplantae > Streptophyta > Magnoliopsida > Santalales > Viscaceae > Viscum > Viscum album. The sequence continues at coordinate 609,823,882 of OY728147.1, forward strand.
CCTAAAAACCCTAAAAACCCACTGAAAACCATAAAACTCCTAAAAAACATAAAAACCCATAAAAACCCACAAACCCCCAAAAAACTAGTAAAAACTCTAAAAACTCTAAAAGCCCTTAAAATCCCTAAAAAATTAAAATACTCTAAATAACCTTAAACACCCTAAAAATTCAAAAAACCCGTAGAAACCCAAAAATACCCTAAAAAGATGAAAACCCCTAGAAATCCCTAAAAACCCTAAAAACACTAGAAACCATAAAAAAACTAAAAAACTCCCCAAAATCCCAAAAAATGAAAAAAAATCCCAGAAAATCTCCTGAAAACCCCAAAATCCCTAAAAACTGTAAAAAACTATAAAAACCCATAAAAACTCTAAAAACTCACTAAAAACTCTAAAAACTTTAAAAATCCTTAAAACCACTAAAAATGATAAAAAAACTCTAAAATACCTTAAAACCCCTTAAAACCTGTAAAAACCACTAAAACCCTTAAAAACTCATAAAAACATGAAAAATTGAAAATACTATAGAACCCATGAAAACCCCTAAAAACCATAAAAAACCCTAAAAACCCTAAAAGACATAAAAAACCATAGAAACCCTAAAACCATAAAATTTCTAAAAACCCCTAAAAATAAATGAAAACGTAAGAAACCCTAAAAACCCCCTGAAAACCAAAAAACCCACTAAAAACTATAAAAACCCTAAAACCACATTAAAATGTTAAAAAACGTAAAAAAAACCTTAAAAACCCAAAAAAGTCAAAAAAGTCATAAAAGTCCTAAAACCCCCAAAAAAACTAAAATCCCTAAAACCCCTAAAAACACTAAAAACCCCTAAAGAACCCAAAAACCCTCAAAATACCAAAAAACCCCCTAAAAACCCAAAAACCACAAGAATTAAAAAAATCCCTTAAAATTCCATGAAAATGTAAAAACCTTTAAAACCCATGAAAACTATAAAAAACACTAAAAACCTTAAAAACCCATTAAACCCCTAAAACCCCCCTAAAAACTCTAAAACCCTTTAAACCCCTAAAAACATTAAAAAAACTCCACAAACATTAAAAACCCTAAAAAACATTAAAAAAACCCCTAAAACCCAAAAAGACCCTAAAAACCATGACAACCCCTAAAAACCCTAAAACCCTCGAAAAAACACTTAAAACCGACAAAATCTCTAAAAACCATAAAAAAACTCTAAAACTATAAAAACCATAAAAAAACCCTAAAATTCAATGAAAACGTAAAAATATCAAGAAACACCCTTGAAAACAATAAAAACCTTAAAAAACCCTAAAACCCCTAAAAAATACAAAAACTCTAAAACCCCTTAAAAACTCTAAAAAACTTTAAAACCCTAAAAACATAGAAAAAAACCTAAAAAACCTAAAAACCACTAAAACCCCATTAAAACCCTAAAACCCCTCATGACCCCCTAAAACCCCTAACAACCATAAAAATATTTAAAACCCCGAAAAAATCCCAGAAAACCATAAACAACACTAAAAACATAAAAACCCATAAAAACCCAATGAAATTGCTAAAAAATATAAAACCCCGAACACCCCTAAAAATGTAAAAAAACTCTAAAAACCATAAGAACCATAAAAAACTCTAAAACACCCTAAAAATAAAAAGCGACCATAAAAACCATTAAAACCCATAAAAACACTTGAAAACCCCTTAAAAACTATCAAAATCCCTAAAAAACCTAAAACACTATAAAAACAAGAAAAATCCAAAAAAACAATTAAAAATCCATGAAAACGTAAAAAACCATAAAAACCCTAAAAAACAACTAAAACCCATAAAAACCCTTGAAGCCTTAAAAACCTCTAAAATCCCATAAAAATCCAAAAAAACTCACTTAAAACTCTAAAAACCATTAAAATCCTTAAAAAACTAAAAAAACCCAAAAAACACAAACAAGACCCTAAAAATGCTGAAAAGGTCTAAAAACCCTAAGACCCCCTAAAACCCCTCAAAATCACAAAACCCCTAAAAATCATAAAAATCCAAAAAAACTCCTAAAAATCCATGAAAATGTAAAAAATCCTAAAAACCATTAAATCCATAAACACCCATAAACACCCCCTAAAAAACTATAAAACCCCTAAAACCCCATAAAAATTTAAAAAACCCACTAAAAACTCTAGAAACCGATAAAACACCAAAAAATGTTAAAAACTCTAAAAATATTTAAAAACCCTAAAAAGTCAACAAAAAAACCTACAAACCCAAAAGACCCTAAAAACCCTTAAAACCCTAAATAACTTAAAAAATTGTGAAAACCCAAAAAATACTGAAAAAATCTAAAAATCATAAAACCCCAAAAAACCTCAAAAACCCTAAAACCCCATAAAAACCCTAAAACCACTAAAAACTCTAAAAACCCTTAAAATCCCTAAAAACATTAAAAAACTCTTAAAAACTTTTAAAATCTTAAAACCCCCAAAAGACCCTAAAAACCCTAAAAACCCATAAAACCCCTAAAATCCCTAAGACCCATAAACCACTAAAACCATAAAAACCTAAAAACCCTAAAAAAACCCCTCAAAATCCATGAAAACGTAAAAAACCATGAAAACCCTAAAAACCATAAACCCTTAAAAATATTTTAAAACCCTCAAAACCCATAAAAACACTAAAAACTCTAAAAGACCTTAAAACCCCCAAAGATGTTAAAAACTCTAAAAAACCTTTAAAAACCTAAAAAACTTTAAAAAAAAGGTAAAACCCCAAAAATAACCTTAAAACCCTGAAATCCTCTAAAAATCTAAAAGACCCATGAAAACCCCTAAAAACCTTCAAAATCACTAAACCCCCTAAAAACATTAAAACAATCTATAAACCTTAAAAACCCAAAAAAACTCAAAAAAACTCAAAAACCCAAATGGACCAAAAACCCAAAAACCCACTAAAACCCTTACACCCCCTAAAAACCCTCAAAATCCCAAAAACCATAAAAGTCCTAAAACCCCCTAAAAATCCCTGAAAATGTAAAAAAACATAAAAACCCAAAAAAAACCCCTGAAAACCATAAAACCCCTAAAAACATCAATAAACTCTAAAAACGCATAAAAACACAAAAGAGCCACAAAAAATCTAAAAACCCTTTAAACCCCAAAAAAATCCAGATAACCATAAAACCCTAAAATCCTTAGAAACCCTAAAAACCAACTAAAACTAAAAAAACCCTTAAAACCCTGAAAAATGTTAAGAAGCTCTATAAAACCTTAAACCACTAAAAAATTCAAAAAAACTCTAAAAAACAAAAAAGACCCAAAACCCCTCAAAACACTAAAACCCCCCCCCTAAAACCCTAAAAACCATCAAAATCCCTAAAAACCAAAAAAATGCTAAGAACCATAAAAATACTAAAAAACCTCTAAAAATGCATGAAAACAAAAAAAATCTAAAAACCTGAAAAAACCCATGAAAACCATTAAACCCCCTAAAAACACTGAAAAACCTATAAAACCCTAAAAACCCCTAAAAAATCCTACCTAGAAAAAAACCCCTCAAAATCCCAAAAAACCCTAAAATCCAAAAAATCCTAAAAACCACTAAAAATCTATAAAAACGTCAAAAACCCAAAAAAACGTGAAAATGTATTTAAAACCACAAAACATCTAAAAACCTAAGAAAACCCTATAAACCCATAAATCCATAAAAAACCACTCAAAACTCGATAAAACCAAAAAATTTGTAAAAACGTTAAACTCTTAAAAACATTAAAAACCCTAAAAAACCTTAAAAAAATCCTAAAACCCTAAAAACCCTAAAAACACAAAAAATCCCCAAAAAAACCTAAAATCCATAAAAATCCATGAAAATTATAAAAAAACTAAAAACCCTGAAAACCCCTTGAAAACCATAAAAATCCTTAAAAACCATAAAAATCCCTAAAAACACTAAAAAAATTTAAAAACCCATAAAACCACTAAAAATGTTAAAACTCAAAAAATCCCTAAAAACAAAAAAAAACTCAAAAAACCCAAAAAACCCAAAAAACCCCAAAACCCCCTGAAAACCCCTAAAACACTCAAAATCCATAAAAACCCTTAAAATCATAAAAATCCTAAAAAACTCCTAAAAATTCATGAAATCATAAAAAAATCATAAAAACTGCTATAGACCATAAAAACCCCCATAAACCTTAAAACCCATAAAAACACATAAAAACCCTAAAACCCCAATAAACTCTAAAAACCCTTAAAACCCCTAAAAACGTTAAAAACTCTAAAAAATCATTAAACCCCTAAAAATCTCAAAAAACCCTAAAACCCCAAAAAGATTCTACGAACCCTGAAAACACCTGGAAAACCCTAACACCCCCTAAAACCCCCAAAAAAATCCTTAGAATCCATAAAAACCCTAAAAACCCTGCAAAACCCCGAAAACAATAAAAACCCCTAAAACCTTAAAAAACCATAAAACCCCATAAATACCTTAAACACCACTAAAAACTGTAAAAACCCTTAAAACCACTAAAAATTATAAAAAACTCTAAAAAACCTGAAAAACCCTAAAAAAATCAAAATACCCAAAATACCCAAAAAGTCCTAAAAATATTAAAAACCCTCAAAATCCCAAAAAACCCTAAGAACCATAAAATCCATAAAAATCCTAAAAAACCCTAAAAATCAATGAAAACGTAAAAAACCCTAAAACACCCCAAAAAACCATAAAATCCCCGAAAAACCTTAAAAACCAATTAAATCCCTAAAAACCCAACAACAACTCAAAAATACCTTAAAAACCCTAAAAACATTAAAAAAGTCTGAAAACCTTTAAAAAGCTAAAAATCTAAAAAAAAACATAGAAACCCAAAGAGATCCTAAAAATCCAAAAAACCCGAAAACCCCCTAAAAACCCCTAAAACCCCCCAAAATCCCAAAAAACCTAAAAACCCTGGAAACCATAAAAATGCTAAAAACCCCCTAAAACCATTAAAACGTAAAAACACCTAATGATCCTAAAAAATCCCTTGAAACCTTAAAAACCCACTAAAAACTTGAAAAACCTTAATTCCCCAAAAAACGTTAAAATACATAAAAAAAGCTTAAAACCGTAAAAACTCAAAAAAAACCCATAAAAACTCAAAAAGACCCTGAAAACCCCTAATAACCATCAAACCCTTGAAAACCCCTAAAAACACTCAAAATCCCTAAAACCCCTAAAAACACTAAACACCATAAAAATCCAAAACCCCTTAAAAATCCATGAAAATATGAAAACCTCTAAAAGACCTAAAAAACCCTAAAAATAATAAAAACCACTAAAAACCATAAAAAACCATAAAAAACCTAAAACCCACAAAAAATTCTAAATCCACTTAAAACACCTAATTTTTTTTAAAAAACTCTAAAAACCTTAAAAAACCATAAAACCCCAAAGAAAACCCCTAAGAAACCCAAAAGAACCTAAACCCTAAAACCCGAAAAAAAACTCAAAAAACCCCCCTAAAATTCAAAAAAATCTTAAAATGTTGACAACTCTAAAAACCCTAAAAACCTTGAAAAACTCTAAAAACCATCAAAATCTCTAAAAACATTAAAAATCCTAAAACCCCCCAAAAAATCTTGGAAAACCTAAAAACCCTGACAACACTAAAAAATAATGAAAAACACTTAAAAACACCTGAAAACCATTAAAACCCATAAAAATCTTAAAAACCCTAAAAACTCGTAAAACCCTAAAATCCCTTAAAACCTTAAAAACCCAGAAGACCCTAAAACCCCTGAAACCCACTAAAACCCTAAAAACACTAAAAACCTCTAAAAAAATAAAAATCCTAATAAACCACTAAATATCCATGAAAGAGAAAAAAACCCTAAAAACTCTGAAAACCCCTTGACAACTCCCTGAAAACCCATTAAAAACCCCTTGAAAACCCCTTGAAAACCTTTTGAAAACCAAAAAACACCAAAAAACCATTAAAACCCCGAAAAACCCATAAAACCCTAAAAACCACTAAAAATTTGAAAACCCCTTAAAACCTGTAAAAAAATTAAATAACTCTTAAAAACCTTAAAACCCCTAAAAAATCCTTAAAATCCATAAAAACCCCAAAAGACCCTAAAACCCCTTTAAAACCTTAAAACCCCCTAAAAAAAATCCTAAAACCCCTATAAACCCCTAAAACCCTAAAAACACTAAAAACAATTTGGGTATGGATCGATTGACCCTGCTCCTCCCCGGTCTGTAGCTTCCTTTTTTTTCTTAATAAATTTGGGGGGGGCAAAAATAGCCTGGTTCCCACATCTGTCTTGCCCTAAAAACCCTAAAAACCATTAAAATCCTAAAAATGCCCTAAAAATTCATGAAAATGAAAAAAACCATAAAAATCTATAAAAACATTAAAAAACCTGAAAACCCCATAAAACCCTAAAAATCACTAAAAACTCTAAAAAACCCATAAAACCCCTAAAAACGTTAAAAACTCTATAAACCTTTAAAACCCTAAAAAACTAAAAAAACCCTAAAACCCCAAGAAGGCCCAAAAACCCTGAAAACCCCTAAAAACCCTAAAAATCCTAAAAACCTTAAAACCCCTAAAAAACCCTAAAACCCCCAAAATCGCTAAAAACCATAAAAATCCTAAAAACACGCTAAAATCCATGAAAATGTAAAAGACCCTAAAAACCCTAAAAAAAACCCTGAAAACCATACACACTCCTAAAAACCATAAAAACCCCTAAAATACATAAAACCCTAAAAACAACAAAAAAAACTCTAAAACTCATTAAAACCCCTAAAAGTGTTAAAAACTCAAAAAAAAACTTTAAACACCTAAAAAACTCAAAAAAAAACCCTAAAACCCCTAAAAGACCATAAAAACCCTAAACACCCTAAAAACCCCTGGAAAGCCCTAAAACCCCTCAAAATCCATAAGAATCCTAAAATACCTAAAAACCATAAAAATCCTAAAAAATCTCCTAAAAATCCATGAAAATGTGAAAAACCATAAAAAGCATGAAAAACCCCTGAAAACCAAAAAAACCCCTAAAACATTAAAAAACCTATAACCCCAAAAAACCACTAAAAACTCTAAAAACCCTTAAATCCCATAAAAACATTAAAAACTCTAAAAAACTTTAAAAACAAAAAAGAAACTCAAAAAACCCTAAAAACACAAAAACCCTAAAAATCATTAAAACCCCTAAAAACCTTAAAATTCACTGAAAAAACATAAAAATCTGTCAAAATCCCTAAAAATCCTGAAAACCATAAAAATCCTGAAAAACCACTAAAAATTCATGATAATGTAGAAAACCATGAACCCCCCCCCCCAAAAAAAACCATAAAAATCCCTAAAAACCTTAAAAACCCCTAAAAACCCTCTAAAAACCCATAAAAACCCTAAAAACCCAAAAAAAACTCTAAAAACCCTTTAAACCCCTAAAAATGCTAAAAAACTCTAAAAACCTTTAAAACACTAAAAAACTCAAAAAAATCCATAGAAACCTCAAAGGACCCTAAAAACCTAGAAAACCCCTAAAAACCCTTGAAAACCCTTAAAAACCATTAAAAACCCTAAAACCCTAAAAAACCCTAAAACATATAAAAATCCTAAAATTCCCCTAAAATTCATGAAAATGTAAAATCCCCTAAAAATTGTGTAAATCCCCTAAAGATCATAAAATCCCTAAAACCCTTAAAAAGACATGAAAACCCTAAAACCCACTAAAAACCCAAAAAACCCTTAAATCCCATAAAATCGTTAAAAAACTTTAAAAACCTTTAAAAATCATAAAATCTCAAAAAAAACCCTAAAAACCCAAAAATAACATAAAACCCTTAAAAACCCTAAAAACCCTAAAACCCTTGAAAACCCCTAAAAACACTCAAAATACCTAAAAACAATAAAAACCATAAAAATCTCCAAACCCCCTAAAAATCAATGAAAACGTAAAAAAATACTAAAATCACTGAAAACCCCCTGAAAATCATAAAAATCACTAAAAACCTTAAAAAAACTTAAAACCACATAAAAACCTAAAAAATCTTAAGACCACCAAAAAAAATAAAAACCCTTAAAACCCCTAAAATCATTATAAAAACTCTAAAAACCTAAAAACCCCAAAAAACTCAAAAAAAAAAAAACAAAAAAACACAAAAGGGCCCTAAAATCGCTGAACTGCCTAGAAACCCCTAAAACTCCCAAAAACCATCAAAATACCTAAAACCCTAAAAATAATAAAATTCCTAAAACCCCCTAAAATCCATGATAACGTAAAAAAACCACTAAAACGCCTGAAAAACAACTAAAAACCATAGAACCCCTAAAAGCCTTATAAAACCCTAAAAACCCATAAAAACCCTAAAACCCACTAAAAACCCTTAAACCTCCTAAAAATATTAATAAACTCTAAAAACATAAAAACCATAAAAAACCCTGAAGACCCAAAAAGATCCAAAAAACTGTAAAAACCACTAGAAACCCTATGAACCTCAGAAAAACCCTAAAACACCTCAAAATCACTAAAAACCCTAAAAACACTAAAAACCATAAAAATCCTAAAAATCAATGAAAACTTAAAAATCCCTGAAAAACCCCTAAAACCCATAAAAACACAAAAAACGGTTAAAAACCAATAAAACCCTAAAAACTATAAAAAATCTAAATCCCCTAAAAATGTGAAAAAACTCTAAAAACCATAAAACCGTAAAAAACTTAGAAAAAACCTAAAAACATAAAAATCCTAAACCCCCCTAAAAAACACTAAAACCTATCAAAATCAATAAAAACCCTAAAACCAAAAAAAAATCTAAAACCCCTAAAACCATGAAAAAAAACTCTAAAACCCACTCAAAACCTAAAGACCATAAAAACCCCCTAAAAAACCTTAAGACCCACTAAAAGCTCTACAAACCCTTCAAAGCCCTAAAAATGTTAAATAACTCTAAAAAACCTTTAAAAACCTAAAATATAAAAAAAAACCCAAAAATACCTTTAAACCCCTAAAAACCCCTTTAACCCCTAAAAGCCCATGAAAAACTCTAAAGCCCTCAAAACCCCTAAAACCCCTAAAAACCGCTAAAAACCTTAAAAGTCAATGAAAATGTAAAAAACTCCAAACCCCTTAAAAGCATAAAAACCCAAAAAACCTTAAAAAACCTAAAAAACCCATAAAAATCCTTAAAACCCACAAAAAACTATATAAACCCTTATAACCCCTAAAAACATTAAAAAACATTAAAAAGCCTTAAAACCCTAAAAAACATTAAAAACCCTAAAAACCCAAAAGGACCCTAAATACCTTGAAAACCCCTAGAAACCTTAAAAACCCTTAAAACCCACATAAACATTCAAAATCCCAAAAAATAATGAAACCCCAAAACACCTTAAAAATCCTTAAAACCCCATAAAAACCCTAAAAACCCACTAAAAACTCTAAAAACCATTAAAACCCCAAAAAACGTTCAAAAATCTAAAAAACCTTAAAAACCTCCAAAAAACCCTGAAAACCCAAAAATTCCCTAAAAACCCAAAAAACCCTATTAAACTCAAAAAACCCTCATAGTACCTAAAAACCATAAAAACCCTAAAAACCATACAAATCTTAAAAATCCATGAAAAAGTAAAAAACCTTGAAAACACCTAAAGACCATAAAAACCCCTAAAACCTTAAAAATCCTAAAAATCCACAAAACCCTAAGAAACATGAAAAACTTTTAAAACTCACAAAACCCCTAAAATTGTTAAAAACTCTAAAAAACCTTAAAAACCGTAAAAACTCAAAATATACCTAAAAACCCAAACGACACTACATATCCTGAAATACCCAAAATACGCTAAAAACCACTGTGAACCCCTAAAATCCCTCAAAATCGCCAAAAACCCAAGAAAATATAAAACCCATAAAAAGCATAAAGAAATCCAAAAAAATACATGAAAAGGTAAATCATGAAAAACTATGGAAAACCCCAGAAAACCATAAAAATCCTAAAAACAATAAAAACCCTAAAACACCAAAAAACCCAAAAAACCACTAAAAACTCTAAAAACCCTGTAAACCTATAAAACGTTAAAAAACTCAAGAAAAACCTTAAAACCACTAAAAATCACAAAATAAAAACCCTAAAAATGCCTTAAAACCCTAGAATCCCTAAAAATCATAAAAATAAAAAAACTCCTAAAAATCCATGAAAACATAAAAAAAATTAAAACCTTAAAAAACCCCTGAAAAAAATAAAAAGACCTAAAACATTAAAAAACTTTAAAACCCCATAAAACCCTCAAAACCACTAAAAACTCTAAAAACCCTTAAAACCTATAAAAGGTTAAAATTCCCTAAAAACCTAAAAAAATGTAAAAAACTCAAAAAACCAAAAACCCCAAAAGACCCTAAAAAGCCTGAAAACACTAAAAACAGTCAAAATCCCTAAAAAACCTAAAAACCTTAAAAACCAAAAAAAATCTAAAAACCCTAAAAATCCATGAAAGCATAAAAACCCTAAACACCCTGAAAACCCATAGAAAACCATTAAAATCCCTAAAATCCTTAAAAACCCTAAAAATCCATAATAACTCTAAAAATGCACTAAAAACTCTAAAAACTCGTAAAACCCCTAAAAACATTTATAAACTCTAAAAAACTTTTAAGAGACTAAAAAACTCAAAAAACCCTTGAAACCCACAATACCCTAAAAACATTGAAAAACACCAAAACCCCTAAATAACCCTAAAATCGCTCAAAATCACTAAAAATCCTAAAACACTAAAGGTGATAAAAATCCCAAAAAATCCCTAAAAATACATGAAAACGTAAAATACCCCCAAAAAGCCCTTGAAAACCATAGAAACCCTTAAAAATCTTAAAAACACTAAAAAATAATAAAAACCCTAAAAACCACTAAAAACTCTAAAACCCCTTAAATACCCTAAAAAGGTTAAAAAACTCTAAAAACCTTAAAACCCCAAAAAAATCAAAAAACCCCTAAAACCCCAAAAGGACCCTAAAAACCCTAAAAACCCTAAAAACACAAAAAAAAACATAGAAAACCCCTCAAAACCCTCAAAATCTCTAAAACCCCTCAAAACCTTAAGGACCATAAAAATATAAAAAATGCATAAAAATCTATGAAAACGTAAAAAACCTTAAAAGTTGAGAAAAAAGCCTGAAAAAAAAATAAACCCTAAAAACCTTGAAAACCCATAAAAAACACTAAAACTCTTAAAACCATTTGAACCCCAAAAAACATTCAAAAACTCTAAAAACCTTCAAAATCCTAAAAAACAAAAAAAAACATAAAACCCCAAAAAACCCTAAAAACTATGCAAAACCATAAAAACCCTAAACCCTCAAAAATCCTAAAAACCCAAAAAACCATAAGAATCCTAAAATACCCCTAAAAATCTAGGAAGACATAAAAACCTAAAAACCCATGAAAACTATAAAACCACTAAAACCCCATAAAAACCTGAAAAAACACTAAATCTCTAAACACTATTAAAACCATTAAAAATATTAAAAAACTCTAAACAACCTTAAAAAACCTAAAGAACTCAAAAATAAACCCTAAAAACGGAAGATATCCTTAAAACCTTGAAAAGCCCTAAAAAACTTTAAACCCCAAAACCACCTTAAAATCCCTAAAAACCCTAAAAACACTAAAGACTATAAAAATCCTAAAAAACCCTAAAAATCCATAAAAATATTAAAAACCCTGAAAAATCCCTAAAGACCATAAAAACCCTAAAAAACTTAAAGACCCCTAAAAAACATGAAACCCCCCAAAAAACCATAAAAACCCAAAAAACCTTAAAAACCCAAAAAAACACAAAAAACTCTAAAAATATTTAAAACCCCTAAAAATATTAAAAACTCTAAAAACCATTAAAACCCCAAGAAACTCAAAAATTTTAAAAACCCAAAAAGACCCTAAAAACATTGAAAACCCGTAAAAACAATAAAAACCCTAGAAAAAACCTAAAACCCGTCAAAATCCCTAAAAATCCTAAACACCATAAAGACCATAAAAATCCTAAAAACCCCTAAAGATCTACGAAAATGTAAAAAACCCTAAAAACCAAGAAAAAACCCTAAAAACTGAAAAAACCTCTAAAAATGTTAAAAATCCTAAAATCCCAAAAAAAAACCACAAAAACCACTAAAAACTCTAAATCCCTTTAAACCCATAAAATTGTTAAAAACTCTAAAAAACCATAAAAACCCTAAAAACTCAAAAAGACCCTAAAAACCATGATAAACCCAGAAAAGAAAAAAAACCTTGAAAAAACATGAAAACCCTCAAAATTACCAAAAACATTAAAAAACCATAAAAACAATAAAAATAATAATAAACCCCTAAGAATCCATGAAAACATAAAAAACCCAAAAACCATTGAAACCCCCCTAAAAACCATAAAAACCCCTTAAAACATTAAAAACCCTAAAAATCCATAAAACTCAAAAAACCCACTATAAACTCTAAAAACCCTTTAAACCCCTAAAACGTTAAAAAGGTCTAAAACTTTTAAAACCCTAAAAAACTCAAAAAAATCAAAAGCCTCTCAAAATACCTAAAAACCATAAAAACCATAAAAACATAAAAATATTTAAAAACCCCTAAAAATCCATGAAAAACATAAAAAACTCTAAAACCCTAAAAAACTCCCGAAAACCAAAAAAATAATAAAAAGATTTAAAAACACTAAAACCCCATTAAAACCCTAAAAACAACTACCCTTGTGGACTCGGACATGAAGGGTGACTTGCATACTCGGTAGTGCAGACCCTCCCTGTAAATCCTTGTACTTACTTTTTTTGTTAATAAATTTTGTCTGGTCGGGACACACTTGGCCTCGAACCTGTTTGCCTAAAAACCTTAAAAATTATTAAAACAATAAAAATCCAAAAATCAGATAAAAATCCATAAAATTTTAAAAAATCCAAAAAACCCTTAAAACCCCCTGAAAATTATAACACCCCTATAAACCATAAAAACCCAAAAAACCCCATTAAAACCCTAAAAACAAAAAAAACACTAAAAACCCTTAAAACCCAAAAAAAAGTTAAAAATCACCTACCTTACCCTAAAAACGTTAAAAAACTCTAAAAGCCATAAAACTAAATAAAACCCTAAAATCCAAAAAAGACCCTAAAAACCTTGAAAACCCCTTAAAACCATAAAAACCTAAGAAAAACCCTAAAAACCTTCAAAATCTCTATAAAATCCCAAAACCATACAGGTCCTAAAACCCCCAAAAAAATCCACAAAAACGCAAAAAAGCCTAAAAACACTTAAAATCCCCTAAAATCCATAAAAACCCCTAAAAAATAAAAAAACCTAAAAACCCCAAAAAACAATAAAAACCCTTAAAACCCCTAAAAACTTTCAAAAACTATAAAAAACCTTTAAACCACTAAAAACTCAAAAAAAACCCTAAAACCCAAAAAGAAACACTAAAAACCCTATAAAACCCTAAAATACCATGAAAAAACCTAAAAAACTCAAAATCCATAATAACCCTAAAAAACCCCTAAAAACCATAAAAACCTAAAACACCCCTAAAAATCCTTGAAAACATAAAAGCCCCTAAAAACCTTAAAAACCTAAAACACCCCTAAAAATCCTTGAAAACATAAAAGCCCCTAAAAACCTTAAAAACACCCTAAATTCATAAAAACCCCTAAAAACCTTTAAAAACACCAAACCCCATAAAAACCACTAAAAACTCTAAAAACCGTTTAAACCCCTAAAAATGTTAACCAACACTAAATAACCATTAAACCCTAAAAATATAAAAAAAACCTAAATACCAAAAAGATCCCAAGAAACCCTTAAAACCCCTAAAACCCCTTAAAACCCCAAAAACCCTCAGATTCCCTAAAAACCCTAGAAACCCCTAAAACCCATAAAAACCCATGAAAACCCTCTAAAAATCCCTCAAAACGTAAAAAAACTCTACAACCTTGAAAAACCAATGGAAACCATAAAACCCCTAAAAACCTTAAAAATCTTAAAAATACATAAAACCCTAAAAACCACTAAAAACCCTTAAAACCACTAAAAGTGTTAAAAAACTCCAAAAACCTTAAAAAGAATAAAAAAACTCAAAAAAACCTAAAAACCCAAAAAGACCTTAAAAACCATGAATAACCCTAAAAACCTATAAAGACCCCTAAAAATCCATGAAAACGTAAAACCCCCAAAAAAACACTGAAAACCATAAAACCCCTAAAACCTTAAAAAACCCTAAAAACTACTAAAACTCTAAAAAATATTTAAACCACTAAAAATGTTAAAAAAACTCTAAAAAACCTTAAAAACCCTAAAAACTAAATAACCATAAAAACCTAAAAATTCCCTAAAAACCTTGAAAACCCCAAAAGTCCCATGAAAACAAAAAAAACCCTAAAAAATTTAAAAACACCTGAAAGACATAAAAAACAAAAAAAAGAAAAAAAACATAAAAAACATAAAAAACCCAAAAAATCCCAAAAGAACCTTTAAAACCCCCAAAAAACTCTAAAACCCTAAAAACGTTAAAAATAAAAAAAAACCCTAAAACCCTAAAAAATCAAAAAAAAATCCACAAAACCCACAAGGACCCTAAAAAACCAAAAAACCCTAAAAATCCAAAAAATCCCTAAAAACGTTGAAAACCCATGAAAACCATAAACCCCCTAAAAACCTTAAAAACCCTAACAAACTCAAAAAAACCCCAAAAATCAAAAAATCACTAAAACCCCTGTAAAATCCTAAAACCCATTAAAACCCCTAAAAACAATCAAAATCCCTAGAAACCATAAAAATCCTTGAAACCCCTCAAATCTATAAAAACGTAAAAAACCCTAAAAACCCTAAAAAAACCCCTCAAAACCCTAAAACCCCCTAAAACACTTCAAAAACCCTAAACCCCCATAAACTCTAAAAACCCTCTTAAGACTCTAAAAGCCCTTACAAACCTAGAAAAACATTAAATACTCTAAAAACCATAAAAACCATAAAAAACTCAATGAATTCCTATCAACCCTAAAAACCCTTAAAAAGCAAAACCCTTAAAAACCCAAAAAACCTTCAAAATCCCTAAAAACCCATAAATACCATAAAAATCCTAAAAAACACCTAAAAATATATGAAAATGTAAAAAACACTAAAAATCTTGAAAAAACCCCTTAAAACCAAAAACCCCCCTAAAACTTTAAAAACCAAAAAAAAACCATAAAAACTACTAAAAACTGTAAAACCCATAAATCCTCTTAGGACCTTATAAAACTCTAAAGAACCATAAAAAACTAAAAAACTAAAAAAAACTAAAATTCCAAAAAGACCCGAATATTTGTGAAAAACCCTAAAAGCCCTAAAACCCCAAAAAACCCATTAAAACCCTCAAAATCCCTAAAACCCCTAAGAAACCCTAAAAACCATAAAAATACTAAAAACTCCTAAAAATCGATGAAAACATAAAAACCACTAAAACCAGTAAAAAAATCCCAGAAACTCATAAAAACCCCTAAAAACAATAAAAACCATAAAAACACTAAAAATTCTAAAAACCCTTTAAACCACTAAAAACATTAAAAACTCAAAAAACCCTTAAAAATCCTAAAAAACTCAAAAGCCGCTAAAATCACAAAGGACCCTAAAAACCATGAAAAAAACCCTAAAAACCACTAAAAGCCCTAAAAATCCATAAAAACACTGAAAAACCCTAAAAACCGTAAAAATCCTACAAAACCCCTATAAATCCAAAAAAAACATCGAAAACCCTAAAACCCTAGAAACCTCTAAAACCATATAACCCCTAAAACATTAAAAAGCACTAAAACCCCATAAAAACCAAGTAAAAAAATGAAAACCCTAAAAACATTAAAGAACTCTAAAAAACATTTAAAACCCTAAAAACTCAAAAAAAACCCAAAAAACCCAAAAAGACCCTAAAAATCCTGAAAACCCCAAATCCCAAAAAAAAAAACCCTAGAAAACCCTAAAACCCCTTTAAATCCTTCAAAATCCCTAAAATAATTAAAATCTATAAAAATTCTAAAAAACTCTAAAAATTCATGAAAACGTAAAGAACCCTAAAAACCGTAAAAACCCCTAAAAACCATAAAAAATCCTAAAACCTTTAAAACCCTAAATACCCAAAAAAATCACTAAAAACTATAAAACCCTTTAAACACCTAGAACGTTAAAAAAAATAAAAGATTTTTTTACAAGGCAACTCTAAAAAACATTAGAAACCCATAAAACCCCTAAAAACCCCATAAAAATATAAATTTCCTTTAAACCCCTAAAAATTCAAAAAAAAAACCCATAAAACCCCCAAAGACCCTAAAAACCCAGAAGAAACCTAGAAACCCAAAAAAAACTAAATTCCTAAAAGCCCTTTGATGTGAGAAGCTCATAGTGGCCCGATCTTCAGAGTATAGGGCAGAAGAAGAAAGATGCGGTTTAGAGCTAAGTGTTGGATGATGGGTATGGATAGTGGATGAAATTAGTCAATCAATGCTATAAATAGCATGACCTACTAATTAGACAAAACACTCATGGGAGGGGTGTGATGGATAATATAGACAACAACGCACTTGGGTTGAGGCACATAATTGTGGGCTTTGTGATCTTGGATCACCAATTTAACTTGTAGATTAATAAGATAAGAATGCACAAGATCAAGAGAATATGGAAACAATCCTCACAATGGAGAGAATAAACTCACATTGTTTCACTAATGAAATCTTGAATGAGAATTCAATGTCTTTGGGTAGCTATTTATAGCCAAGGGTCGTCACAAAAGGTCAAGGATATAATACCTTAAATTCATAAATCCTATTCCTACCTTGTCCCCTTAAATTAAAAAAGTTAAAGTCTAACAATGACTTTTAGGAAAAGTAGCACATGTCTTTCCACCCATAACCCACCGAATTTTACTTTAAGTACCTAGCCCACCAGATTTGAAAGGCCCAATGACACGAGAGAGATTAAAGAGGTTGAATTCTATAATGGACACCCATCTCACATCATGGGTTTTTGGGGGGGGGGTTAGTTTTTAGGGTTTTTAAGGATTTTTCAGAGTTTTAACATTTTTAGGGGTTTTACGGGTTTTAGATTTTTTCATGGTTTTTTAGGTTTTTATGAGTTTTAAGGATTTTTAAGGTGTTTAGAGGATTTTTATGGTTTTCAGGGGTTTTAGGGTTTTTAGGGTTTTTATTGTTTTAAAGGTTTTTTATTGTTTTAAAGGTTTTTTATTGATTTTAAAATTTTTAGGTGTTTTAAGGGTTTTTTTAGTTTTTAGTGGTTCTTTAGGTTTTTTTTGGGTTTTTAGGGCCTTTTATGGTTTTCGAGGGGTTTTTAAGTGTTTTTAGGGTTTTTTATGTTTTCATGGATTTCCAATGGGTTTTTAGGATTTTCATAGATTTTAGTGTTTTAGGGTTTTTTAGGGATTTTGAGAGGTTTTAGGGGTTTTTATGGGTGTTTTGGGTTTTTAGGGTTTTCTTAGGATTTTAGGGTCTTTATTGATATTAGGGTATTTTTTTGTGTTTTAGGGTTTTAAAGGCTTTTTAGTGTTTTTCAAAGTTTTTAGGTGTTTTAACAGTTTTTAGAGTTTTTAGTGGTTTTTTAGGTTATTATGGGTTTTTAATGTTTTTTAAGGTTTTTAGGGGTTTTTATGGTTTTATGGGTTTTTCAGGGTTTTTAGGGTTTTTTACGTTTTCATGAATGGTTAGTGTTTTTTGGGATTTTTATGGGTTTTAAGGTTTTTCAAGGGTTCTTTTGGGGTTTTTTATGGTTTTTAAGGTCCTTTAGAGTTTTAGGGTTTTTTTGAGTTTTTTAGTAATTTTACGGATTTTTAGAGTTTTTATGGTTTTTCGGGCAAAGAAGATGCGAGGGTCGGGCTATTCCTGACCCTCCCCCCCAAATTTATTAGAAAGAAAAAAGAGACACATCAGAAAAGGGAGGGGTGGGGTCAAACGACCCACACCCCAAAACCCCTTACAACCCACGCCAAAAAAAGAAAGATCAAAAAAAGAAAAGAAAAATCAAGCAAGCACACGAAGGTCCAAACATCAACCAACACCCTCATCCTGCAATATTCAGCATCCAGCAGCTCGCTACCAAGAAATGTCCAGCTTCCAACCTCACAAATACTAGTATCCAGCAACTTCTCACCAAAACAAGCCACCACCAGCAGCACATAACCATCAGCACCAGAAACACACAAAATCCAGAAACCAGAGCTCACATCTATGAAACAACCATCATTCATTCTCACAAAATCCATCATCCACCAACTCCTCACCTAGAAGGTCCACCGCAAGCAACCCAGAGCCAATAACACCAAATTCCAGCCCGCAAACTTCATCTCATTCCATCCAAATAGCAACCAGCCCTCAAAAACATTACCAGAAAACAAAAGCAATCCAGCAAAATCTCCACAGTTACCAGCTCCCACTTCAGTCCGCGTCAACTCACAGGGATGGTTTTAGAATTTTTATTTTTTTTATGATTTTTTATAGGTTTTTTGGGATTTTTAAGGTTTTTAAGGGTTTTTATGGTTTTTAGGGGTTTTTAGTTTTTTTTGGATTTTTTAGGTTTTCATCAATTTTTACAGTTTTTTATGATTTTTATGGTTTTCTAGGGGTTTTTAGTATTTTTTGGAATTGTAGGTTTTTTTGAGTTTTTTTTGGTTTTTAATGTTTTTAGAGTTTCTTAAGGTTTTTAAAAGTTTTAAGGGTTTTTAGAGTTTTAGTGGGTTTTAGTGTTTTTAGGCTTTTTAAAAGATTTTAGGGGGTTTTGTGTTTTTCGAGGGTTTTTTGGGTTTTTACCATATTCATGGATTTTTAGGGGACTTTTTAGGATTTTATGGTTTTTAGGGGTTTTAGGGTTTTTTGGGTTTTTTGGGGTTTTCAGGGTTTTTTGGGGGGTTTCATAAATATTTAGGGTTTTTAGGATCTTTTGGTGTTTTTAGGGATTTTTTTGAGTTTTTAGGATTTTAATGTTTTTTAGAGTTTTTTAATACTTTTCAGGGCATTAGGGTTTTTTAGAACTTTAGTGGTTTTTTGGGGTTTTATGGGGTTTTAGGATTTTTTTTAAGGTCTTTAGGGGTTTTAGGGTTTTTATGGGTTTTTCATGGTTTTTATGGTTTTTATGGATTTTTAGGGGGTTTTGGATTTTTATGGGTTTTGGGGTTTTTAGGTATTTTTATGGTTTTTAGGGTTTTCAAGGTGTTTAGGGTTTTTTAGGGTTTTTAGTGTCTTTTTATTTTTTTAGGGTTTTTTCATTTTTTAGGGTTTTTATGGACTTTTGGAGTTTTTTAACATTTTTAGGAATTTTAAGGTTTTTAGAGTTTTTAATATGTTTTTAGGGTATTTATAAGTTATAAGGGGTTTTTAGGTTTTTAACTATTTTTATGGTTTTTAGGGGTTTCCAAGGTTTTTAGGGTCCTTGTGGTTTTTTAGGATTTTTTTTTAAGTTTTAGGGCTTTTTGGGTTTTTTTGAGTTTTTAAAAGTTTTTAGGGTTTAAAGGGTTTTTAGAGTTTTTAGTGGGTTTTTGGGATTTTATGGGGTTTTAGGGTTTTTTAAGGTTTTAGGGGTTCTTATGGGTTTTAGGGGATTTTCATGGTTTTTAGGGTTTTTTAGGTTTTCATGGACTTTTAGGGTTTTTTTGGATTTTTATGGTTTTAGGGTTTTTAGGGTTTTTATGGATTTTTAGGATTTTTAGGGATTTGTGGGGTTTTAGGGGTTTTCTTAGGTTTGAGGTTTTTTCGGTTCTTTTAGGGTCTTTTTGAAATTTTAAGGTTTTTTTAGTGTTTTATAGTTTTTAATGTTTTTAGAGTTTTTTAACGTTTTTAGGGGTTTTATAGTTTTTAGTGGGGTTTTAAGGTCTTTATGTGTTTTTAGGGTTTTTATGTTTTCATGGATTTTTAGGGGTTTTTTAGGATTTTTTTATTTTTAGGGGTTTTAGGGATTTCAAGGGATTTTATGGGTTTTAAGGGGTTTTATGGTTTTTAGGGGTTTTTATTATCTTTCTGGGTTTTAGGGAGTTTTTTTTATTTTTTAAGGTTTAAATGGTTTTTAGAGCTCTTAACGTTTTTAGGGGTTTATATAGTTTTTATAGGTTTTTAGGTTTTTTAAGGTTTTTGGGTTTTTATAGTTTTTAGGTCTTTTTTATTAATTTTAGGGTTTTTTAGGTTTTCATGGATTTTTAGTGGGCTTTTAGGATTTTTATTTTTTAGGTTTTTTAGGGGTTTTCAAGATTTTTAGCATCTTTTGCGGTTTTAGCATGTTTTTGAGTTTTTAGTCTTTTAAGGTTTTTTAGAATCTTTTAATGTTTTTAGGGTTTTACAGGCTTTTAGATTTTTTTCGTTGTTTTTTTGGGGGTTTTAAGGTTTTTGGGGGTTTTATAGTTTTTATGGGGTTTTTAGGGTTTTTTACGGTTTTGAGGGTTTTCTAGGTTTTTTTGGGATTTTGAAGGGTTTTAGGTTATTTTAGGGGTTTTGGGGATTTTAGGATTTTTAAGGGTTTTTAGGGTATTTTGGGTATTTATGTTTTTTTTTTTGTTTTTTAGGGTTTTTAATGTTTTTTAGAGTTTTTCAACATTTTTAAGGGTTTAAGGATTTTTTAGAGTCTTTAGTGGTTTTTTGGGTTTTTAAGGGTTTTTAAGGTTTTTCGGGGTTTTTTATGGTTTTCAGATGGTTTTCAGGGTTTTCGGCTTTTTTACTTTTTCATTGATTTTTAGGGGTTTCTGGATTTTTATGGTTTTTAGGGTTTTTTAGGATTTTTATAGATTTTGATGGGTTTTAGGGTTTTCTATGGGATTTTAAGGGTTTTTTGGGTTTTTAGGGTTTGTAGGGTTTTTTGATTCTTTTTAGTTTTTTAAGGATTGTAATTTTTTTTATAAAATTTTAAAGTTTTTATGGGTTTTAAGGGGTTTTATAATTTTTAGTGTTTTTAGGGTTTTAATTGGATTTTAGGTTTTTTAAATATTTTTAGGGGGTTTTATGGATTTCAGGGGGGGTTTGGGTTTTTTATGTTTTCATGAATTTTGTAGAGGTTTTTAGGATTTTTACGGTTTTAGGGTTTTTAATATTTATAGATATTTTGAAGGTTTTTAGGCTTTTCTAGGGTTTTTAGTGTTTATAGGGTTTTTTATGGTTTTTAGGGTCTTTTTGGGTTTTATGGGTATTTTTGAGTTTTTAAGGTTTTTGGAGTTTTTAGCATTTTTGGGGGTTTTATGTGGTCTTAGAGTTTTTTGTGGTTTATTTAGGATTTCATGGGTTTTTAGGGTTTTTATGGTTTTTAGGGGTTTTATGGTTTTCAGAGGGTTTTTAGGGGTTTTGGTTTTTTTTACATTTTCATGGATTTTGGGGGGTTTTCAGTATTTCTATGGTTTTTAGGGTTTTAGGGTTTTTAGGGATTTTGGGTTTTTTTTTATTTTTCAGGGGTTTTACGAGCTTTTAGGTTTTTCAGGGTTTCTAGGGTCTTTTTGGGTTTTATGGTTTTTTGTGTTTTTGGGTTTTTTAGTGTTTTTAACTTTTTAAGATTTTTAACGGTTTTTAGAGTCTTTCGTTGTTTTTTTGGATGTTATGGGTTTTTAGTGTTTTTGAAGCTTTCAGTGGGTTTGTTTTGGTTTTCATCAATTTTTTGGGTTTTTAGGGTTTTTTACTTTTTCATGGATTTTTAGGGTTTTTTATGATTTTTATGGTTTTTAGTGGCTTTCAGGGTTTTTAGGGTTTTTCAGTGGTTTTAGGGTTTTTAGGGGTTTTTTGGGTCTTTTTGGGTTTTAGGGTTTTTTTGAGTTTTTTAGGTTTTTTAAGGATTCTTAGAATTTGTAACAGTTTTAGGGTCTTTAAGGGTTTTTTGAGTTTTTTATGGGCTTCTAGTGTTTTTATGGGTTTTTAGGTTTTTTAGTATTTTTTAGGGTTTTAATGGGTTTTAGGGTTTTTCAGGGATTTTAGTGTTTTTTACATATTCATGGTTTTTTAAAGTTTTTTTGGATTTTTATGGTTTTTAGGGTTTTTAGTGTATTTAGTGATTTTGAGGTTTTTAGGGATTTTCAATGGTTTTTAGGGGTTTTAGGGTCTTTTGGGTTTTTAGGGTTTTTAATGTTTTTATAGCTTTTAACGTATTTAGGGGTTTTTGGAGTTTTTGGAGTTTTTAGTGGGGTTTTATGGGTTTTAGGGTTTTTAAGATTTTTTAGGGATTTTTAATGTTTTTAGGGAGTTTTCTGGGTTTTTATATTTTCATGGATTTTTAGGGGTTGTTTAGGATTTTTCTGGTCTCTAGGGTTTTAGGTTTTTTAGGAATTTTGAGGGATTATATGGTTTTTTTTGTTTTTAGTGTTTTTAGGTGTTTTCATGGTTTTTAGGGTCTTTTGGGTTTTTATAGTTTTTTTGAGTTTTTTGGGGGGTTTTAAGGGTTTTTAGAGTTTTTAATGTTTTTTGGGTTTAAAGGGATTTTAGGGTTTTTATTTGGTTTTTTGGGAGGTTTTTTGGGTTTTTAAGGTTTTTTGGGGTTTTATGGTTTTAGGGGTTTATCAGGGGTTTTATGGTTTTTAACGTTTTCATGGATTTTTAGGGGGTTTTTTAAGATTTTTATGGTTTTTAGGGTTTTTTAGGGTTTTTAGGGGGTTAGGGATTTTGAGGGGTTTTCAGGAGTTTCAGGGTTTTTTTTGTGTCTTTTTGGTTTTTAGGGTTTTTTTTCAAGGAAAATAGAACATAGTATAACAAAAGGAAGAGGAATTGAAGTAAAGACGATCACCCTAAGGGTGAGATGCCTCGTATGAAAGCCAGCAACGACACTAAAATAAAACAAAACCATGCCCGAGCCACACAAACCATCGAAGAAGCATCAACGGATCCTCGAACACAAAATAAGGAGCATCCCACACTCCAAAACCCCTAAAGAAAAGCTGGAACCTGTGTATGACCAATGCCTCTAGCACACCTTCACACCACCCACCCAACCTCCAAGAACTGTCTGATTCAACACCTCCACTAGCCGCCTCTATCACCCTAAGCAGCCCAGTAATAAGCCTCTCATAGATACAATAGATGGAACCAATTTGGCTGACCCAAACCCAAAACATCACAAGCTAGCTATAGGATTCCCTCTACAACATGAGACACGCCGCAACATAACTGAGACACGGGTCCAAACCCTGCACATCTGGCTTGCTCCAACCAACACCAATCGCCCTCCAAATGAAAAAATACAAAAATCAGCACCAGGAACCACAACTATCCTCCACCCTACAAAACACATCTACCAACTAACCTCGTAAAACCACACAAACATAAACACCCATAAGAAAAAACCATGAACAATGACACCAATGACCAAACCAATCATCTGCACCTTCAACGAACCAAAAATGATCGAAAACCTCAAGGTCATTTGAAGGCATAACCACATTCCAACCCTTAACCCGAGATAAGGAACCCTAGTAGATGAGACACAAAGATAGGGTAAGTGACCAATCCAGTCCCTGCAATGATCGGAAGGAACACGAGAAAACCAGAATCATCCAAATGTGAACATGTCCCATCAGATCAAATGTTCCCATAATGAACCAGAAACAATCGAACCAGAACAAGGAACTGTCAGAGAATAAGAGCCACAAACCCCTCCAAAAAAATCCTAGGAAAAGTTTCGTGTAAGATAAAAACCTAGAAAGAAGAATCTGATTCCCGAGAGAGCACGAAGAAGGTAGCATACCCCCAGCATCCCACACCTATAATGAAGCATCCAACCAGCCAAAGATGGTGGTGATTGTTGAAGCAATCCCAAAATGTTGACCCCAAAGAGAAACCCAATAGCACCAGTGAAAGAAAAACCAGGAGTGTTTATGAGACAAGCAAGGCCAATGATGAAGACAAACCAAGCGCACCACTACCCGTTACCTGACAAAATCCAATGAGAATAGTGTCGCCTGCCATCGAGATGAAAACCTACAAAGTCATGAAGTATAAGGGTCGTTTAACCTTGTTCGTTGATGAAAGCACACCGAATGATTCTCATTGAACCTACATAAAACTTCTAAAATATTACCAACTCCTAAAACCAATAATCATCAATAGCCAAGATGATGGAAAAACCAAACAACCAGCTTGAAGAAAGGTTAATAGGAATAACACCGCCGGTCGATGCATCTGCAACGATCAAACTGAAAACCAAAGATGAAACACAGGTCCTTGAACTATCTGAAATATAATCTCCATCTTATGACAATACACTAAGAAAACGACCAACCTCCCTCTCTAGAAAAAATCCAATGAACATGTGAGATGCCATAAAACTTGAAGATACATCAACTAAAAAAGAAACTTGACATTGAATTGTTACCCACAACACCCATGAGTACCTTCCACACTACCTCGAAACCTGCATTGCCCATGCGTACCTGCCATGAAATGACGAAACCATACCACCAATGAAACTCGATAACTGAAACCAAGAAATCAACATCACCCATTGGTGTCTTTGAAACTAGGTAATCCAAAACGAATTCCCACAACAGGAAGCGAAGACCAATTAAGAAAAAACTCCCTCCACAAAACAAAAATCGATAAGCAACCACACCTAAGGGAGGATCGGAACTAGAAAAAATGGGTACAATAATTTCATGAACCCCCATTGAGTTTCATTCATTGACCTTAACAAGCTTATCCCTTAAAGTATTTTCATTTAAAATAGAAGAACCCGAGCTAACCTGGACCTCACGAATGATAAAAGAGAACCATCCTCCCTAAGATCAGGAGAGTGCATTAAAGTAGAACCTGCAACCCCTGAACCAGCCTCATAAATACGAAGATTATCCAATAAAAAATAAAAAGAAATACGAATTGGGAGGCAACAATCCATCAAAGCACCAGGGGGAACCGACTCAGCCAAACATGATGAGACATACACTCTCAAGGGAGCCACTGTAATAGGAGGAATAAAATCAAATTTACCAAGAGAGGATGAATCAACCATAGATTCCCTCAAAAACTTCTTTGGAGAATAAATAGAAAACTTACCACTCAAATTAGAAACATCAACACAAGTATGATCCTTCGCCTTATAAACACGCTTCCTCATAGTGAATTTGGTTCAACCTGAATGAGAATAATGCTTAATGTTCATCTTGCACAGATTGAAGTGGTTCCCAAAAACCCTGTAGGGACTGTAGGTTTTGGGAACCCAACCATACTAAACCTTAATAGAGGAAGAACAATCCAAACCTAAATCTAGAGAGATAACCTATGGTAACTCCTTCTTGGTCAATATTTCAATGCAAATATCTGCATATATAATCCTTCTAATTTTGACCGTGGTCTTATCATCAAAGAGGGGATTACCAACCGCACTCACGATGTAGCTCAGACCTTCCACTGACCGAGATTCAAGAGGGACATTCTTGAAGTTCACCCCAACTGTAAAAACAGAGAAGGAATCTTTTTCCAACAACCTAATCAGATTCCATGATCTATGAATCATTGATCTACCTGCAAAGAACCAAGGACCAAAGGAAAGGATTTCCACACTATCACATGAAGGAGAGAAATGAAAGAAAAAGAAAACATCATCCTTGATGATCATCTCTATAAGATCCATTCTCCATATGTCCAAAGTGATTTTGAAGACCAAAAAAGGGAAATTTATTCTCACAGAAATACCTAACCAAGGTGTTACTCCCCCTAGAAGCAACATTATGAAGAACCGATCAAGGAACACAAACCTTTATAAATCCCCCCCCCCCATACAATGGTTGATGGAAAACCAAATTCATAGAGGAAACCCAAAGGGGGTGTGTTTACAATAGGCACCACCACAACCAAAGGATGGGAATCAACCTCTACTAAGCCTCCCTAAGTAATACCATTCATAGAACCACTAGAAGTTAAAGCTGGAAAATGGGCATCCAAACCACTAGAGAAAAACCAACAAGAATCCCATTCGAGAAAACATCAACCTCATCAACCACTAAACAATCACCCTTATCTGAAATCCCTCCCAAAATAATATTAGGGCACAAAAAAGGTACCTCTGTCACCCAGAATGAGGAATCAACTCACTTCACCTCCATAGAGATTCAATCTCCATTCTTGGACTGAGAAAGACCTTTATCTGCCAACTCATTTTCTCCATCCAAGAGAGCCTACAAATACAGTCGCATCCTGATAATCCCTAAAGTTTCCAAAGTAAATCTCGGTAGAAGTATACCACTCCATTGAAGGACCTATCAATGAAGAGTAGGCCCATAGGCCACTGATCACCTCCACACCCAAGCATCCCCCTAAGATCCATTGAGAGAGAAAGAGGGGAGATCAACCGAGAGAGCCATTGAATTTTGGTTTTAGGGTTTATTTTTTAGTTTTTTAGGGGTTTAAAGGTTTTTTATACTTTTTAAAGTCTTTTTATATTTAAAGGGTTTTTAGAGTTTTTTAGAGTTTTATGGGTTTTTAGGGTATTTAAGGTTTTTAGTGGTTTTTATGGTTTTCAGGGGTTTTTATGGGTTTTTTGGGTTTTTTATTTTTCCATGGATTTTTATTGGGTTTTTAGGATTTTTATGGTTTCTAGGGTTTTCTAGGGTTTTTCATGGTTTTTAGGATCTTTTTGGTTTTTTTGGGCTTGTTGAGTTTTTAGGGTTTTTCAGGTTTTTTGAGTTTTTTAACCATTTTAGGAGTTTTATGGGTTTTTATAAATTTTTTTGTTTAGGATTTTTATGGGATTTTAGGGGTTTTTACAGTTTTTAGGGGTTTTTTGCAAGGTAAATAATAATATTAAATAAAAAGAAAATGAATTGGTGTAAAATCAACACCCAAAGGTGGACCAACTCCAGAAGTCCAACAATAGAAATAGAGAAAAGGATTCAAGGTTAAGAAACCTCAGGTGAGTATCCAACTAAAAGGCCCAAGAATACTTTCAAAGCCCCACCAGTATGACACCAAGAACTAATGAAAAACTAGCCATGAGTCAGCCATCAGCACCACCAAGAAGCCAGGGGAAGCGATCCCTATCCATCCAAACAACAACTAGAAGGTGGGCACCATACGCAGTGGATGAATAAAAACTGACAAGAGTCTCAAAACCTCCCCAAAGAGTAGCAGAAAAATCCAAAAAAACATCACTTAGTAGCATACGAGTCCGACAAGAAGCTGAACCGAAGGATGTCATCTCACAATAATGCCGACAGTCACCCACCAAGAGCACGAGCATCGACCGACAGCCTATAGTAGATGAGCCAACACTAGAAAGGCCTCAATAAGTACCAAAGTAGAATAGACACTCCAAAAATAGAGACCATCACATGCACGCATGCATGTATGATTTTCAGGGTTTTATGGATTTTAGGGTTTGATAGGGTTTTTAGGGTTTTTTACGATTTTGAGGATTTTTAAGGGTTTTTTAAGATTTTTATGGTCTTTAGGGGGTTTAGGTTTTTTAATTATTTTGAGATGTTTTCGGGTTTTTCTGAGGTTTTTATTTTTTTAGGAGTTTTTTGGGGTTTTAGTGTCGTTTTGGGTTTTTATGATTTTTTTTGAGTTTTTTTGGGTTTTTAATATTTTTTAGTGTTTTGTAAAAAATTTAGTTTTTTAAAGGGTTTTTGGTGTTTTTAGTGGATTTTTACAGTTTTTATTAGTTTTTAGGGTTTTTAATGTTTTTATGGTTTTCAGGGGATTTTTCAGGTTTTTAGGGTTTTTTACGTTTTCATTGATTTTTAGGGGTTTTTGGATCTATATAGCTTTTAGGGTTTTCATCTTTTTTAGGAATTTTTAGGGGTTTTAGGGGTTGTATTGAGTTTTTAGGGTTTTTAAACTTTTAAACAATTTTAGGGGTTTTAAGGGGCTTTAGTGTTTTTAGTGGGTTTTTAGAGTTTTTATGTGTTTTAAGGTTTTTTATGTTTTTAGGGGTTTTTATTGTTTTCAGGTTGTTTTCAGGGTATTTTACATTTTTATAGATTTTTAGGGGTTTTTAGGACTTATTTGGTTTTTAGGGTTTTTTTCTTTTTTTATGATTTTGAGGGGTTTTTGGGTTTTTTCAGGATAATTAGGGTTTTTAGGGTTTTAGAGGATTTGTTTTGCATTTTCTAAAGTTTTTGGGGTTTTTTAGAGTTTTTAACATTTTTAGAAGTTTTAGAGGTTTTAGAGGTTTTATGGGGTTTTAGGGTTTCTTAAGGTTTCAAGGTGTATTTATTATTTTTAGGTGTTTTCTAATATTTTTAGGGTTTTTTATATTTTCATGGATTTTAAGGAGTTTTTTAGGATTTTTATTTTTTTAGGGTCTTTTAGGGTTTTTAGGGATTTTGAGGATTTTTTCGGTTTTTTAGGGGTTTTTAGGTTTTTAAGTTTTTAGGGTTTTAGGGTTTTTAAATTTTGTTAAGGGATTTCATGGTTTTTAGGGGTTTTTAAGGATTTTTATTGGGGTTTTTAGAGTTTTTAAGGATTTTGAGGGGTTTTAGGGTTTTTCAGGGTTTTTTTGGGGGTTTTCAGGGTTTTTAGGGTCTTTTTTGGCTTTTAGGTTTTTTTTGGAGTTTTTAAGGTTTTAGAGTTTTTTAACATTTTAGAAGTTTTAATGGATTTTAGTGTTTTTATGGGTTTTTATTGTTTCAAAGGCTTTTAGGGGTTTTGTGCTTTTAAGGGGTTTTCTTGGTTTTTTATGTTTTCATGGATTTTAGGGTTTTTTTTAGGAGTTTTAAAGTTTTTATGGTTTTTAGTCATTTTGAGGGTTTTCATGGGTTTTGAATAGTTTCATGGGTTTTTAGGGTATTTTTGGATTTTTGAGTTTTTAGGGTTTTTTTGAGTTTTTAGGGATTTTATGTTTTTTAGAGTTTTTAATGTTTTTATGGGTTTAAAGGGTTTTTATAGTTTTTAGAGGTTTTTATGGTTTTTATGGGTTTTTAGGGATTTTTATTGTTTTTAGGGGTTTTATGGTTTTTAGGGAGCTTTTAGGGTTTTTTGGGATTTTGAGGGATTTAGGGTTTTTCAGGGGGTTTTAGGGGTTTTTAGGGTATTAAGGGTCTTTTGGACTTTTAGGGTTTTTTTAGCTTTTTGGTTTTTTTATGTTTTTCAAGATTTTTTAAACATTTTTATTGGTTTTAATAGTTTTTAGATATTTTAGTGGTATTTTTGGTTTTTTTTGGGTTTTCAAGGTTTTTAGTGGTTTTTATGGTTTTCAGAAGTTTTTCAGGGTTTTTAGGGTTTTTTACGTTTTCATGGATTTTTTTCTAAGTTTTTAGGTTTGTTTTGGGTTTTTAGGATTTTTAAGGTTTTTAGGGGTTTTTTTTAATATTTTAGGAATTTTGAGGGGTTTTAGGTTTTTTCAGGGGGTTTTTAGGGTTTTTCTGGGTTTTTCAGTGTTTTATGGTTTTTTAGGTTTTAAGGGGTATTT
The DNA here is from genome assembly GCA_963277665.1 of Viscum album. Taxonomy (NCBI): domain Eukaryota; kingdom Viridiplantae; phylum Streptophyta; class Magnoliopsida; order Santalales; family Viscaceae; genus Viscum; species Viscum album. The sequence goes on from OY728147.1 coordinate 609,853,210, forward strand.
TTAGTTTTTTAGGGTTTTTTAGGATTTTTAGAGTTTTTAATGTTTTTCAGGGTTTTAAGGGTTTGTAGAGTATTTAGTGGGTTTTTTGGTTTTTATGAGTTTTTAGGGTCTTTTGTGGTTTTTAGGGGTTTTTAGGGTTTTCATGGATTTTTCATGGTTTTATAGTTTTTTTACATTTCCATGGATTTTTAGGGATTTTTTAGGATTTTTCTGGTTTTAGGGTTTTTTAGTGTTTTTAGTGATTTGAGGTTTTTTTTGTTTTTTAGGGGTTTTTGGGTTTTTTGGGTTTTTCAAGGGGTTTAGGTCTTTTGGATTTTTAGGGTTTTTTTGAATTTTTATGAATATTAAGTTTTTTTATAGTTTTTAATGTTTTTTGGGGGTTTAAGGGTTTTTAGATTTTTTAGTGTTTTTTAGGTTTTTTATGGGTTTTTACGTTTTCATGGATTTTTAGGGTTTTTTTAGGATTTTTATGGGTTTATGGTTTTTTTAGGGTTTTTGGGATTTTGAGGTTTTTTAGGGTTTTTTAGGATTTTTAAGTTTTTAGGGGATTTTAGGGTATTTAGGGACTTTTTGGGTATTTAGGGTTTTTTTAGTTTTTTGTATTTTTATGTTTTTTATATTTTTTTAAAATTTTTAGGGATTTTGATTTTTTACTGGTTTTAGGCTTTTTATGGGGTTTTAAAGGTTTTTAGAGGTGTTTATGGTTTTTCAGTGGTTTTCAAGGGTTTTTAGGGTTTTAGGGATTTTTATGTTTTCATGGATTTTTAGAGGTTTTTAGGATTTTTATGGTTTCTAGGGTTTTTTAGGGATTTTAGGGATTTTGAGGGTTTTTAGTGTTCTTCGTCGTTTTAGGGTCTTTTTGGTTTTTAATGTTTTTTTTGAGTTTTTTAGGGTTTTAATGGTTTTTGGGTTTCTAAGGTTTTTTATAGTTTTTTAACGTTTTTAGGGGCTTGAAGGTGTTTTAGAGTTTTTAGTGGGTTTTTAGGGTTTTTAGGGTTTTTACGTTTTCATGGTTTTTTTGCAGTTTTATAGTATTTTTATGGTTAATTATGGATTTTAGGGTTTTTAGGTATTCTGAGTGTTTTTAGGGTCTTTCAATGGTTTTTATGGTTTTTAGGGGCTTTTAGGGTTTTTAAGGTCTTTTTGAGTTTTTTAGGGGTTTTAAGGTTTTTAGATTTTTTTAACATTTTTAGGGGTTTTAAGGGGTTTTAGAGTTTTTAGTGGTTTTTTAGGTTTTAATGGGGTTTTAGGGGCTTTTAATTATTTAGGGGTTTTATGGTTTTTAGGGGGTTTTGGGGTTTTTATGGTGTTTTTAGGGTTTTTAGGGTTTTTTTGATATTTTTTTTGGCTTTTAACGTTTTTAAGAGTTTTTAACATTTTAAAGGTTTTAAGGGTTTTTTTGTGTCTTTAGTTGTTTCTGATTGTTTTATTGACTTTTAGGGAAAGTAAGGCGCAGGACCAGGCTATCCCTAGCCCCCCAAAATTTATTAGAAAAACATACAAAGCAAACAAGGTAGGGGCGGAGTCAAACGACCCACACCCAAAAACCCCAAAACCCCCTAGAAACAAAAAACCCCCTATGGAATCCAAAAGCACCAAAGGGAAACAAGTCAGTCAACATCACCACCAAAGTCATAAACAAGGACTGCACCATATGGGTCACCATCTGCACCATAGCCAGAAGCCGTGTCAATAAAGCCGAAGTCAGAGTCTGTCCCCATGTCCATCGATTCCCATCTAGAATCAAAATCCTCTTGAAGTCTGAAGAGTGCCAGATACTTCTCCCTGAGTCATTCTTGGTTCGAGGTGCATGGAGGCCGATCCCACTGGTTGAATTTGACATTCAGTTAAGCCACCTTTGAGGAAGCCCGAGTAGCCATGGTTCAAGGAAGAGTAGAATAATCCCATTTCTTCCTATTTTTTGGGGGGCAGAGGTGAAACCAGCAACATGATCTTGCTGCCCATTTAAGATGTTTTCACTTGCCACACTTGAGTCCCCCTTATAACCAGCCCAATACTCACACTTTGTCTGTAGAGGGTTGACAACCTTTCTATTGGACCCAAGGTCTTTAACACCTAAAGTAAACCCTGTCAATTTATTTCCTTCCCCCTTTGGAGAGGCATCCCCAAGCGTGGTCCTTTCTCTCCTGAACTGGGCCATATTGAAGTTTATCCTCTGGTCATCCTCAGCAAAAATATCCCCTAAAATTTTAGCCTCATCTGAAATGCAGACACTTGGTTTTTCCACCAAGACCATGTCATGCCCTCATCAGTTGAAGCCCCTTCATACACCACTATAGCCAGCTGCATGTCTGGAGTCATACCTCATTCACCAATGGTGCCAGCATTCCTAGGCAACAAGTGTCCATCCACATTGTCAAAAAAAGCTTCACCAACCTCCTCATTAGGAACCAATGGAAAAACTCACAGGCCAGCCCTCTCATTACCACCGTACCTAGGGATTTTCACATAAGAGTCACCCACACTCTGATTATGGACTTTTATGGGTTTTTAAGGTTTTTAGGGTTTTTATGGTTTTCATGGGGTTTTTCAGGTGTTTTCATGGATATTTTGGGGGTTTTAAATATTTATATGGTTTTAAGTATTTTTTAGGGGTTTTAGGGATTTAGAGGTTTTTTAGAGTTTTTTCAGGGTTTTAGGGTCTTTTTGGGTTTTTAGGGTTTTTTTAGGTTTTTAGGGTTTTTCAGGTTTTTTAGAGATTTTTAACATTTTTAAGGGTTTTAATGGTTTTTAGATTTTTTAGATTTTTTGGGTTCTTTTTGGGATTTTAGGGGTTTTATGGTTTTATGGATTTGTATGGTTTTTAGGGGGTTTTCAAAGTTTTAATGTCTTGTTACATTTTCACGTATTTTTAGGGGGCTTTCATATTTTTATTGTTTTCAGGGTTTTTTAGGGGTTTTAGGGATTTATTTTTTTAGGGGTTTTAGGGTTTTTTAGGGTTTCATAGGGTTTTTAGGGTATTTTGGGTTTTTTGTGCTTTCTTAGGGGTTTTAAGGTTTTTTATATTTTTTAACATTTTTAGGGGTTTTAAGGGATTTTAGAGTTTTTAGTGGGTTTTTAGGTTTTTATGGGTTTTTAGTGTTTTTTATGGTTTTAGGGTTTTTTTATGGATTTTGGGTTTTTATTTTTTCATGCATTTTTAGGGTTTTTAAATGATTTTATGGTTTTAAATTTTTTTAGATATTTTTAGGGGTTTTAACATTTTTTCAGGGTTCATAGGGTCTTTTTGGATTTTTTGAGTTTTTTTTCGGATTTTTAAGGTTTTTTAGAGTTTTTTAACATTTTCTTTGGTTTTAAGGGTTTTTAGAGTTTTTAGTGGTTTAGGGGTTTATGGGTTTTTATGGTTTTTAAGGATTTAAGGGGTTTTATGGTTTTCAGGGGTTTTCTTGGGTTTTTAGCATTTTTTACATTTTCATGGAGTTTTAGGGGCTTTTTAGGATTTTTATGGTTTTTAGGGGTTTTAGGATTTTGATGGGTTTAGGGTTTTTCAATGGGTTTTTTTTATAGATTTTAGGTTTTTTATGTTTTTTTGAGTTTTTTAGGGTTTTTAAGATTTTTTCGAGTTTTGTAAAAATTTTAGGGGTTTAAAGGGATTTTAGAGTTTTTATTGGTTTTTAGGGTTTTTAGGGGGTTTTAATTTTTTTAGGGGTTTTGTGGTTTTCTGGGGTCTTTCATGGTTTTTAGGGTTATTACGGTTTTCAACGATTTTTAGTGGTATTTTAGGATTTTTATGGTTTTTAGGATTTTATAATGTTTCTTTGGGGTTTCAGGGCTTTTTTTGGGGATTTTAGGTTTTTTCAGGGTTTTAGGGTCTTTTTCAATTTTTAGGGTTTTTTTCGAGTTTTTATGGTTTTTAAGTTTTTTTAGAGTTTTTAATGTTTTTAGGTGTTTTAAGGATTTTTAGAGTTTTTAGTGATTTTTTTGGATTCTTATGGAGGGTTTTAGGGTTTTTAGGGTTTTTATGGTGTTTAGGGGTTTTCAGGGTTTTTTTATGGATTTTAAGGTTTTATACATTTTCATGGACTTTTAGTGGTTTTTTAGGATTTCTATGGTTTTAGGGTTTTTAGGGTTTTTAGGGGTTTTAGGGTCTCTTCATATTTTTAGTGTTTTTTTAGTTTTTTATGGTTTTTAAGGTTTTTTAGAGTTTTTTAACATTTTTAGGGGTTTTAAGGGTTTTTAGAGTTTTTATTATTTTAGGGACTTTTATGGGGTTTTAGGGTTTTTAAGGTTTTTAAGGTTTTTTGGGTTTTTATATTTTTAATTGGGTTTTAAGGGGTTTTAGTGATTTTTATGTTTTCATGGATTTTTATGGGTTTCTTATTATTTTTATGGTTTTTAGAGCTTTTAGGGATTTTGAGGGTTTTTAAGGGTTTTTATGGTTTTTCAGGGTTCTTAGGGTCTTTTTTGGTTGTAGGGTTTTTTAGAGTTTCTTATGGTTTTAAGGTTTTTTAGAGTTTTTTAACATTTTTAATGGTTTTAACGATTTTTAGATTTTTAGTAGTTTTTAGGATTTTTATGGGTTTTTAGGGTTTTTTAGGTTTTTAGGGCAAAGAAGGCTCGGGTCCAGGCTATTCCTGGCACCCCCCAAAATTTATTAAACAAAAAGACACAAACACTGCAGACAAGGGAGGGGAGGAGTCAATCAACCCACACCCGAAAACCCCTTACAACGCACGCAGAAAGAAAATCAAAAAAGAAAGCAAAAGGAAAAGGCACACACAACCAAACAGCAACCACCACTATCCAGCATCAACCAGCCTCCAGCATCTCACACCTTCCCAACAACCAGCATCCAAACTCAGAACGACCAGCATCCAGCACCAGCATCCAGCACCACCACATCCAATCTTCATAGCAACATAGCAGCAGCAATATATCCAAACCAACCAGCCCCAGCAACCAACATCACCAAATCCAGCATCACAGCCAAACACACCCAGCAACCTCACACCACAACACAAGCGCAACCGAACGCAGCAATCACCACTTTCCATCAAACAGCAACCATCAGCTAGCAGCACAACAACATACTCATCCACAGGAGTACTGAAAACCAAAAAACCACACCTCAACCAGCATTCACCACCAAACAGCAACTCATAACCAACCAACGGCCCACATCCAGTCGTACAAGGTCCAGTACCCAGCACCTTCTCACCAAGAAGGTCCCTCTCCAGCAAAATAGAACCATCAGCAGCAACATAACAAGAACCAGCACCACCCAACAGAACCGATATACAACATCCACATCGAAACCAAAATAGAATCCAAAACCCACTAAGCAGAAGCAGAAATTCAAAGCCAGGCCAGCCACCAGTAAACCACACGTAGACCAGCAGATCAAAGCGAACATAGCAACGTTGGATCATACCTTCGTCAGCAGCAAGGTCAAACAAGGTACCCCAGATTTGAGTTATCGTCATAGAGGAAACCTGACCCTGAGGCATCATCTTGTGTCGCCGAAGCAACCCTCTCCGCTGTTGGAGCCCCCGGTGCCACTGACCCATCCATGGAAGCCTCCGGTCAACATGCGCAACTCCGATCGACGCCTGAAGCTCATAAAAATCAGCCGCCAAGTAGCTGTCTGCAAAGTCCCAGTAGCCCACAGAGCCTCCAAACACACCGAAGCCCGAACACACAGAAATCCTCCAAAATCGGGGCACCATCAGGGACGAAACCAAGAAGAGAAGCAGCAAGACAAAGAAAATACATCGGAATTCCAGATCTGGAGCCAAGGTTGACTTCGACGTCAACCTTGCAGACTTTACCCAAGCCACCGGGAAACCATCAATGCCGCCACCACGGAGCAGCAAAGACAGCGTCTGAGGAAAAGGAAGGTCCAGATCTAACAGATCTGCTCCAAACCAGACCAAAACGTCATCGCCTTTCCCAGCCACGACCCGCCAGATCCCTCTGCCAGCAAGCATCTGCCTCGTCTTCCACCATCGCACCAGGGAAGAAGACCTCTGAGCTCTATCCGCATCACAAATCGTGGTCTGGAAGCGATCCATGAAACCATAGAGAAGGATTCTGAGAGGGAACCTTGAAGATCGCCGCGTCGAGCGGGAGAGACCAGGAGAAAGCGGCGGCATCCTCTTAAGGTTTTTAGGGGTTTTTATGGTTTTTAGGGATTTTTCATGTTTTTTGGGTTTTTTTCGTTTTCATGGTTTTTACGGGTTTTTTATGATTTTTATGGTTTTTAGAGTTTTTAGGGATTTTTTAGGGCTTTTTGGGTTTTTAGGTGGTTTTAGGGGTTTTCAATATTTTTATGGTATTTTAGGTTTTTTCGGTTTTTTTAGTTTTTTAGGGTTTTTAGATTTTTTTTAATGTTTTTAGGGTTTTAAAGGTTTTTTAGAGTTTTTAGTGGTTTTTATAGTTTTTATGGATTTTTAAGGGTTTTGGGGGTTTTTAGGATTTTTCTGTTTTTTATGATTTTTAGGGTTTTTAAGGATATTGGGGGTCTAAGGGGTTTTCTGGGGTTTTAGGGTCTTTTGGGTTTTTAGTGTTTTTTTCTCTTTTGAGGGGTTTTAGAGTTTTCAAGTTTTTTTAATGTTTTTTAGAAATTTTAGCAAGTTTTTAGGGGTTTTTATGTTTTCATGGATTTTTAATGGGGGTTTTGGATTTTTATGTTTTTAGGGTTTTTAGGGATTTTGAGAGTTTTAGGGGTTTTCAGTGGTTTTAGGGTGTTTTGGGATTTTCAGGGCTTTTAAAGTCTTTTGGGTTTTTAGGGAGTTTTGAGTTTTTAGGGTTTTTAAGGTTTTTTAGGGTTTTTGTAATGTTTAAATGGTTTTTATAGTTTTTAGTGTGTTTTAGAATTTTTATGGGTTTTAAGGGATTTTTATGGTTTTTATGGTTTTAGGGTTTTTAGGGTTTTTGACGTTTTCATAGATTTTTAGGGGTTTCTTGGACTTTTGTAGTTTTTTTGTGTTTTTAGTATTTTTAGGGAGATTGAGTGTTTTTAGGGTTTTTAAGGGGTTTTAAATGTTTTTAGTGTTTTTTAGGTTTTTAGGGTCTTTTTGGGTTTTTTGGGTTTTTTTTGAGTTTTTTAGGGTTTTTAGAGTTTTTTAACACTTTTAGGGGTTTAGAGGGATTTTATTATATTTAGTGGTTTTTAGAGTTTTTATGGGGTTTTAGGGTTTTTTAAATTTTTATTGGTTTTTATGGTTTTCAGTGGTTTTTAAAGGTTTATAGGGGTTTTTACATTTAATGGATACTTTTGGGTTTTTTTAGCATTTTTATGGTTTTTAGGGTTTTTAGGGGGTTTTAGAGATTACAAGGGTTTTCCGGGGTATTCAAGGGTTTTTAGGGGTTTAATGGTTTTCAAGGTTTTTAGGGCCTTTTTGTTTTTTTTTTGTTTTTTTTTGTTTTTGGGTTTTAAGGTTTTTTAGAGTTTTTTAACGTTTTTAGGGGTTTTAGGAGTTTTGTGGAGTTTTTAATGGGTTTTAGGGGTTTTATTCAAGGAAATAGATTATGATGTAGAAAAGGGAAAAGGAATTGAAGTAAAAAAGATCAAGAAAGGCTGAATCAACTGACCCAAGGCCCGAAGGCCAACAACAAGAGTAAGAAAAATGAAGCCAAAGCAACCTCAGACAAGTAACCAACTAGAAGGCCTGAGAAACTCGTGAAGCCTGACCAATCTAGTACCAAGAATCAAAAGGATGCAGGAACTCTAGAAACCAAGAAGCAAACCAGCAGTGCACGTGTCCAACAAGCAATCGATCCCAAGGAAACCAATAGTAATGAACACTGTAACACCTCCACCAGATATTCACCAAACATAAATGAGTTTTAGGACCAAAAGATGGAAGCTGATAGCATGAGCCAAGTAGACAATCCAACAAACCAGTAGAAGGAATCAGAACATCTTCAGGCCACAAACCAGCAAGCGCACTGAGTAGCAACACCGCCAAGGCCTCGAGAACGCCCAAGGCTAAACAAAAGCTCAACAAGGATGACCCAAAAAAGCACACATGCACTCACACACCACTACCCATGCATGCATCCTCACACACGTGCACGCACCACCCTCCGACACACACATGCATGCATTCACGCACACATGAACCGCCCACCACATACACACACACACACGCACACGCACACACACAAAATAGTGCCCACACGCACACCCACCTAAATCTACCAACCAATATCCCAGCCTTCCCGATGAGAATGATGTTGAAGGCACCAAGTCTATTTCATGGGAGGAGGAGTTGTATTTTTAAGGCCCGATGATGCGAGAGAGATTAAAGAGGTTGAATGCTACAACGGGCACTCATCTTACTTCATTAATGGACTAATGGATCTTTCCTTGCATGGATGGATAAAATGGGCCTATAATATCTCTTATTCATGCTCAAACATGATGTTTAAAGCTTAGCCCACATATTTTCATGAATTTGGGAAGGCTTTCCCACATGGAGGATTTTAGAATGGCATATTTGGACACCAAAGTCAAATCTGGTGGGCTATACACTTAAAGTAAAATCTAGTGGGCTATAGTTGGAAAGTGGTGTGCTACTTTTCCAAAAGGTCTTTGGTATAATTTATCATTTTTAATTTAAGGTAAAAGTCGTTTAGCCTTTATAACATTAGGGTATTAGACCCTTGACTATTTTACCATCCCCTTGGCTATATATAGTCACCCCCATGGCATTGTATTTTCCTTCAATATTGTAATAGAGAACTTATGATTTGTTTCTTTCCGTTGTGTAAAGATTGTTCCAAATTTCCCCCTTTCTCTTGTGCATTCTTACCTTGTCAATCTATAAGTTAGATTGGTGATCAAAGATCACAAAGCCCCCAATTTTTTGCCTCAAACCAAGTGTTTTGTTGTGTGGATTGGTTATCACACCCATCCCTTGAGTGTGTTGTTTAAGTAGTTGGTCACGCTCCTTATAGCATTGATTGACTACTTGCATATGCTATCCATAACCATAATCCACCACTTATCCCCAAATCGCATCCTTTATCCGCTACTCTACACTATGAAAATAGGGCCACACCGTGTGTCTCACATCACTGCGCCTCTAAATAGTGCCTCACAACCAAAAAACCCAGGCCAAAAACATCAAACAACATCCCCAAAGTCGAAGAAATCCCCCTCAAAGAAAAATGTAGCAAGAAAAAACTAGCATAACCATACAACTAAGCCAAAGTAACAAAAGAACCTGACCATCAGCACCTTTCACATCTACAATCCAGTCACCAAAAGTCATCCCAACACTTACAAGGAACTCAAACCTCCAATCCATCCCCTCTACTAAACATCCTCCTCCATCTGGCCCCAACACTCATAACTCACAGCCCGCATGCACCCAACCACCTGCAAAACAGAGCCTGAAATAATAGAAAGTTGAATCCAAACTCCTAGGTCCACCAAGTCTTCCCCACCTCATCTAAAAGAACCCTATCACCTGTATAAGAAATAAGCATCATTGGAATCATCCCCAAGTAGCATACCATTTCAACAAATAACCAACAAGCTCCCATCGATCCCCATCAATAGCAACCAACCATGCCCAGGATAAGGCCATCAACATAACATAAAATTTTGGCCCATGTAGCCTCTAAAACCTTAGCTGCCAAGATCCATTGAGAAAGCACCCAAAAAACCAACACCTCAGACCAAAAAAAGGAACCAATGACATAGAAGAAGAACCAAAACAAGGAGGCCAAACTTGTAACCCCCAAAAAAACAATAGTCCCATTCTCAACATAACTAGATTGCAACAAGAACCAAAAATAAGTAAGCCTCCAAGCTAAAACAACTCCAACTTCCATTAGCATATAAAACCATAAGCTAACCCAGACCCAACACCTTACACTGGCTACACACGCATAACACATGAAACCAGCAACCAAACCCAACCGAAAGCATCTAGTAGCAATTGCCACCTGGAACAACAACACAATATCTCAGTAAGAGCCCCGGACGAGCCTAAAATAATACCAACCACTAAAAAACCAGAAAAAAAAACCCTTCCCTAGTACGCAAGACCCCAAGAACAGGAGAAGTATCCCAACACCACATACCAACCCAACCAAAATCAATACCCAACCCTATAAGAGGCATCACAAGCCTCCCAGTAACCTGCAGTCTCCAACTAGTAGCCAAACACACAGAAAAAAAGAGAAACACATCCAACATCCATCTCACAGTAAGATAAGTAGCCAACACCACAATCAACAACCACTCTAAACATCTCCCATCCCCTGAACCTGCAACGCCTATAATCACCCTGCAATCTAAAACCTGTAACAGGTAGTACCACAGAATAGAACACCATCAAGAATAAAAGCAATTGAGCCAATCGCCAGCATCCCCCATGAAGAAAGGAGTTCAGAAAATGCCATCTATTGAACAACTCCTGATTATCTATGACATTAAGAAATTTATTATAAGTGGATAGCCTAGAACAAATAGAAGATTTCATCTTGTTCCACTGATAGAAAACTCTATGGTGAGAGGAACTATGCACGTGATAATTATTATCCCTATAGATTATATAAACCAAAAAATCCATTACAATTCTTCCCAAAACATTCAACGATGAATCTCTAATGAATATGCCTAGACTCCAATAAATAATTTCCAAGAAAGGAGAAGCTGGGAAAACAAGATCAAGTAAACTCAAAAAGGAGTTCCAAAACTTTTGAGAAAAAACACAGCTGAAAAAAATATATTATAAAAATTCCCAAAAAATCCTCACAAAGAAAGCAGTGATTGGGAAAGATAAGCCCCCCAGCATTGCAATCTGTCATGAGTTGAAATATGGTTAAGGATCTCTAACCACAAAACAAAGGAGAACCTAGAAGGAATAAACTGATTCCAAACTAAGGTTTTCTACGGAATAGAGGAAAGCTTAATCCTAAGGTCCTCTCAAACTAAATGAATGGAGAACCTCCTATTCCAAAGAATCTCATCAAAAACATCACCAGGTTATGCAAGAAAAAGAATCTCTTGATAAAGATTCCACAACTCAGTAAGAATTAACTGATCCCAATCCATGGTATTCTAAGGAAAGGAGGAAAACATAGGCTAACCCCCCCCCCCCACTGAACGAATAGAGAACCCAGGCCACATATTCCCAAGAAGCAATCACAAACATCACCAAGTTCAGCAAGAAAAAGAATCTATTTATGTTTTCTTGTATTTTAGGGTTTTTTAGGGTTTCTAGGGTTTTTAGGGATTTTCAAGGGTTTTAATGGTTTATAGGGTTTTTCATAGTTTTTATGGTCTTTTTGAGTTTTTATGTTTTTTTTTTATTTTTATGGGTTTTATGGTTTTTAAACATTTTTTGGGGTTTTAAGTGTTTTTAGAGTCTTTAGAAAGTTTTAGAGTTTTATGGGTTTTAGGATTGTATAAGGGTTTTAGGGGTTTTATTGTTTTCAATGGTTTTTTAGGGTTTTAGGGTTTTTTACATTTTAATGTATTTTTAGGGGTTTCAGGATTTTTATGGTTTTTAGGGTTTTTAGGGGTTTTAGGGATTTTGAGGGGTTTTAGGGTCCTCCTTGTGTTTTAGGTGTTTTTAGTTTATTGGGGTTTTAAAGGAATTTCGAGTTTTTAGGGGTTTTAATGGTTTTTAGAGTTTTTAGTGTTTTTATGGGTTTTTAAGGTTTTAAGGTTTTTAAGGGTTTTTTGGTTTTTAGGGGTTTTCCATGGGTTTTAGGGTTTTTTAGGTTTTCAAGGATTTTTAGGTGATTTTTAGGATTTTTATGGATTTTAGGGTTTTTAGGGATTTTGATAGTTTTTAGTGGTTTTGGGGGGTTTTATTGTCTTTTTAAGTTTTTTGAGTATTTTATGTTTTTTGGGGGCTTTTAAGGATTTTTATATTTTTTTAACATATTTAGGGATTTAAAGGGTTTAAGAGTTTTTAGTGATTTTAGCATTTTTTAAGGTTTTTTGGGGTATTTCATATTTTTTAGTGTTTTTTACTTTTTCATGGATTTTTAAGCGTTTTTAGGATTTTAATGATTTTTTGGGTTTTTAGGGGTTTTTAGGGGTGTTGGGGTTTTTTTTATTTTTCCAGGGTTTTTAGGGTATTTTGGGGGTTTTAGAGGTTTTTTTGTGTTTTTATGAGTTTTAATGTCTTTTTGGGTTTTTAGGGGTTTTTTAGTTTTCAGGTGTATTTTTATTTTTTTAGGGTTTTAAATTTTCTTAAGATCTCTTTTACATTTTTAGTGTTTTAAATGTTTTTTAGAGTTTTTAGTGGGTTTTGAGGTTTTTATTGGTTTTTAGGGGTTTTTAAGGTTTTTAGGGTTTTTATGATTTTCAGTGATTTTTCATGGTTTTTAGGATTCTTTACGTTTTCATGTATTTTTATATGTTTTATGGTTATTAGGGTTTCTTAAGTTTTTTATGGATTTTTTAGGTTTTTAGGGTTTCTCGGAGGGTTTAAGGATTTTTCATGGTTTTTAGGTTTTTTAGGTTTTTTGAGTTTTCTAGGGTTCTTAACATTTTTTAGAGTTTTTTTAAAAATTTTGGCGTTTTAAGGGTTTTTAGAGTTTTTAGTGGATTTTAAGGGGTTTAAGATTTTTTAATGTTTTTAGGGGTTTTTATGATTTTTAGGGGTTTTTCAGGGTTTTTAATTTTTCATTTATTTGGGGGGTTTTATGATTTTTATGGGTTTTACGGTTTTTTAAGGTTTCTAGGAATTTTGAGATTTTTCAGAGCCTTTTAGTGTTTTTTGGGTTTTTAGGGTTTTTAAGGGTTTTTAGTGAATTTTTTAATTTTTAGGGTTTATCTTGAGTAGTTTAGGGTTTTTAAGGTTTGTTATGGTTTTTAATGCCTTTAGGGGTTTTGAGGGGTTTTAGAGTTTTTAGTAGTTTTTTGGGTTTTTTATGGGATTTTAGGGTTTTGAGGTTTTTAGGGGTTTTTTTTCTTTAGGGGTTTTTAGGGGTTCTTAGGGTTATTAATATTTTTAGGTATTTTTAGTGTTTTTTTAGGATTTTTATGATTTTTAGGGTTTTTAGGGATTTTGAGGGGTTTAGGTTTTTCAGCGGTTTTTAGATTTTTTCAGTGTTTTGAGGGTCTTTTTGGTATTTTAGGGGGGTTTTTGAGTTTTTTATGGATTTAAAGATTTTTTAGAGTTTTTTAATGATTTTAGGGGGTTTGATGGTTTTTAGAGTTTTTATTAGGTTTTTAGGGTTTAAGCATTTTTATGGTTTTAGGGGTTTTATGGTTTTCAGGGGGGTTTCAGGGTTTTATGGTTTTTGGGGTTTTTACATATTCATGGATTTTTAATGATTTATTAGTATTTTTATGGTTTTTAGTTTTTTTAAGGATTTTGAGGGTTTTTAGGTTTTTTCTGGGGTTTTTATGTTTTTCATGGTTTTTAGGGTCTTATGGGGTTTTAGGGTTTTTTGGGTTTTTTTGGTTTTTAAGTTTTTTTAAGTTTTTTTAACATTTTTAGGGGTTAAAAAGGTTTTTAGAGTTTTTTAGTGGTTTTTAGGGTTGTTATGGATTTTTAGGGTTTTTAAAGGTCTTTAGGGATTTTTATGGTTTTTTTGTGTTCTTTTGTGGTTTCTTCATTTTCATGGATTTTTAGGGGGAGGGGGTTAGATTTTTATGGTTTTTAGGGATTTTGAGGGTTTTATGGATATTGAGGGTTTTTGGGTTTTCCAGGGGTTTTAGGGTTCTTAAGGATTTTAGGGTCTTCCTGGTGTTTTAGTGAATTTTGAGTTTTTAGGATTTATATAGTTTTTTTAGATTTTTTTAACATTTTTAGGGGTTTAAAGGGTTTTTAAAGTATTCATTGGGTTTTGCGGTTTTATGGATTTTTAGGGTTTTTAAGGTTTGTTGGGGTTTTTTATGATTTTCCTGGGTTTCTTAGGGTTTTCAGGGTTTTTAGGGGTTTTATGTTTTCATGGATTCTCAGGGGGTTTCAGGATTTTTATGGTCTTAGGGTTTTAGGGTTTTAAGGGTTTTTTAGGGTTTTTAGGGTTTTTCAGTGTTTTTAAGGATTTTCAGGGTTTTTAGGGTTTTTAGGTGTTTTAGAGTTTTTAGGGTGGTTTTTAGATTATTTTAGTGTTTTTAGGGTTTTGAAGGTTTTTTAGAGTTTTTAGTGGTCTTTAGCGTTTTATGGGTTTTTAATGTTTTTAGAGGATTTTATGATTTTCATGGGTTTTTAGGGTTTTTTAAATTTTCATGGATTTTTATGTGTTTTTTAGGATTTTTATGGTTTTTAGAGTTTTATAGGGTATTTAGGGATTTTGAGTGTCTTTAGGGGTTTTTATTGTTTTTAGGGTTTTTAGGGTCTTTTGGGTTTTTTGGTTTTGTTTTGAGTTTTTAGGGTTTTTAGAGTTTTTAACATTTTTAGGGGTTTGAAGAGTTTTTAGAGTTTTTAGTGGGTTTTAGGGGTTTTTTGGGTTTCTAAATATTTTTAGGGGTTTTATGGTTTTCTAGGGTTGTTCAGTGTTTTTAGGGGGGTTTACATTTTTATAGATTTTTAAGGGTTTTTAGGATTTTTATGTTTTTAGGGTTTTTAGGGATTTTTTAGTGTTTTAAGGCCTTTCATGGGGTTTTAAGGTTATTAGGGGTTTTAAGGCTTTTCATGGGTTTTTAGGGTTATTAGGGTTTTAGGGTGTTTTTTGGTTTCGTGGTTTTTTTTAGTTTTTTAGGGGTTTTAAGATTTTTAGAGTTTTTTACATTTTTAGGGTTTTTAAGGGTTTTTAGTATTTATAGTGGGTTTTATCATTTTTTAGGGCTTTTCAATGTTTTTAGTGGGTTTTAGGGTTTTTAGTGGGTTTTCAAGGTTTTTGGTGGTTTTTTACGTTTTCATGGATTTTTAAGGTTTTTTATATTTTTATGGGTTTCAATGTTTTTTATATTTTTAAGGTATTTTGTGGGATTTTTAGGGGTTTTCAGGGTTTTTTATGGTTTTAGGGATTTTTGGGGTTTTTAGGATCTCTTTGGGGTTTTAGGGTTTTTTGAGTTTTTTAATGTTTTTAAGAATTTTTAGAGTATTTTAATGTTTTTGGGGATTTAAAGGGTTTTAGAGTCTTTAGTGGGTTTTTAGGGGGTTTCAGAGTTTTTTAAGGTTTTTATGTGTTTTTAGGGTTTTCAGGGGTTTTCACGGTTTTTAGGTGTTTTTACATTTTTAAAGATTTTTAGGAGTCATTTGGGATTTTTATGGTTTTTAGGGTTTTTAGGGTTTTTAGGGTTTTTAGGGTTTTTAGGGTTTTCATTATTTTTAGGGGGTTTTAGGGTTTTTTGGGTTTATTAGGTTTTTTGAGTTTTTTAGGGTTTTAAGTTTTTTTAGAGTTTTTAGTGATTTCTTATAGTTTTTTTGGATTTTTATGGTTTTTTAAGTTTTTAGGGGTTTTTATGCGTTTCAGTTTTTAGGGTTTTTTACATTTTCATGGATTTATAGGGTTTTTTCAGAATTTTTATGGTTTTTAGTTTTTTTTAGGGACTCTAGTAATTTTAATGGTTTTAGGGTTTTTAGGGGTTTTAAGGGTTTTAGGGGTTTAAAGGGGTTTAAGGGTCATTTTGTATTTCTACAGTTTTGAGTTTTTTTAGGTTTTTATGGTTTTTAGAGTTTTTTAGGGTTTTAAGGGATTTTAGTGGTTTTTAAGGTTTTTATGGGGTTTTAGGGTTTCTTAGGATTTTCAAGGGTTTTTATTGTTTTTATTTGTTTTTCATGTTTTTTTGGGTTTTTTTAAATTTTCATGTATTTTAGAGAGTTTTGAGGTTTTTTATGGTTTTTTGGGATTTTTAGTGTTTTATGAATTTTGAGGGTTTTTTCAGAGGTTTTTAGTGTTTTTAGTGTTTTTTAGGTTTTTAGGGTCTTTTGGGGTTTTTATGGTTTTTTTAGTTTATTAGGGTTTTTAATATTTTTTAGAGTTTTTTAAAATTTTTAAGACTTTCAGGGGTTTTTAGAGTTTTTACTAGTTTTAGGGGTTTTATGGGGTTTGGGGATTTTTCCATGTTTTTATGAGTTTTATGGTTTTCTAGGGTTTCTTGGGGTTTTTAGGTTTTTTTATGTTTTCATGGATTTTTAGGGGTTTTTTGGATTTTTATGGTTTTTATAAATTTTGGGTTTTTAGGGTTTTTAGAGTTTTACAGTGTTTTTGGTTCTTTTTGATTTTTATGGGTTTTTAGGGTTTTTAGAGTTTTTAATGTTTTTAAGAGTTTAAAAGGCTTTTAGAGTTTTTGGTGGTTTTTAGGTTTTTTATGGGGTCTTAGGATTTTTAAAGTTTTTAGGGGTTTTTATGATTTTTAAGCAAATTTCATTGTTTTTAGGGATTTTTATATTTTCATGGATTTTTAGGAGTTTTTTTAGGATTTTTATGGTTTTTTGGGTTTTTAGGGTTTTTATAGTTTTTAAGTGTTTTTACAGTTTTTTGGGGCTTTTAGGTTTTTTGGGATTTTTCCGGGTTTTAGGGTCTTTTTTGTTGTTTTTATGGATTTTTTAGAGTTTTTAATGCTTTTGGGGTCTGAAAGGTTTTATAGTTTTTATTAGTTTTAGGATTTTTATGGGGTTTAGGGGTTTTTAGGGATTTTATGGTTTCATGGGGTTTTCAAGATGTTTAGGGTTTTTAAGTTTTAATGGATTTTTGGGGGGTTTTAGCATTTTTATGGTTTTTAGTGTTTTTATGGGTTTTTAGGTGTTTTCAAGGCTTTTAGGGTTTTTAGGGTCTTTTGGGGTTTTTATGGTTTTTTTGATTATTTAGTGTTTTCAAGGTTTTTTAGAGTTTTTTAATAATTTTTGGGGTTTTAAGGGTTTTTAGAGTTTTTATTAGTTTTTAGGGTGTTAATGGGTTTTTAGGGCAAAGAAGGCTCAGGGCCAAGCATGCCTGGCCCCCTGAAATTTATTATAAAATAAAGACAAAGCATTACAAGGAGGGTTTACAAGAACAGGTGTCTCGATCACCCTTCATATCAGAGTCCATGTAGGGTGCACAAAAAAGGTGGTGTGACAAAGGACAACATCGAGCTTCTTTCCTCAATTTCCTTTTTGGTGGGTGCATCTTCCACCATGTTCTCCTTCTTATAGGCATTCGTGGCATTTAGAGTAAGAGTCTGGGAGATGTCGAGGCATTCAATCCATTGTGGTAGGAGTCTCCAAGGAACTTTCCTATATTTTTTATTGAGGGTGTCCACCGCAAGCATATAGTCAGATTCAAGCCATAGCAACTTCCACCCAAATTGAGTCGCGAACTTGACCGCCTACATTATCTCACAAATCTCAGCTTCTTAAGAACATCCAATTCCAATAAATTGGTAGAAACAACCCTTCACAAGGCCTCTATAGGTACGAAAGACCCCACCACACCCCGAGGGGCCGGGTGAACCCAAGGTCGCACCGTCCACGTTGACTTTGATCCATGATGTAATTGTGAGAATCCATTGGATAAATTTTAAAACCTGTGGATTTTTTCTCCTACTAGAAACTCCAAGAAAACTCAATAGAATAAGATCATTGACATTAGTAGCCATCGAACTTGTTTTTATGAGAGACACCACCTATACCGCCCTGTGGATTTTGAAAACTCCTCCATGGAAGGAGTAAGGCTGGTGGTTGAAGGCCGCCACATTACTAGAATTCCAAATGTAAGAGACCATAGTAGAAACACCTGCAAGTAGCGAGTTGTACACATATTCTCCGCACTACATTGCCATCAGGCTATGGATCAGATCAAATAGTGAGCCATGCATGCTGTAATAAAACCCAAACATCTGCTGCAGGTGAGCCCATAATTCGGTAGCAAAGCTGCAGTAAAGGAAGGTGTGATAGATGTTCTCCTTAGACCACATGCAGAGGTAGCAAACGATGACCAGATTATAACTGGTTTTCTTCAGCTTCTCTTAAGTTGTCATCCAATTCCTCTAGAGTTTCCACATTAGTAGGTGACATTCAGGTGGATTGAAAGAGGCTTTGAATTTTAATAGCTAAGATGGTGGGACAATGCCTTGTGAACATTTAAGGTTTTGGGGGGGTGGTGGTTTTCAAGGGGTTTTCAGGGTTTTTAGGGTTTTTTACATTTCCAAGGATTTTTAGGTGTTTTTAAGATTTATATGTTTTTAGGGTTTTTTTGTATTTTAGGGATTTTGAGGGGTTTTAGGGGTTTTCATGGGTTTTTAGGGTTTTTTATAGGTTTTCAGGGTTTCTGGTGTCTTTTTGGGTGTTTAGGGTTTTTTTGAGTTTCATAGGGGTTTTAATGTTTTTTTGGAGTTTTTTAACATTTTTAGGGGTTTTAAGGGTTTTAAGAGTTTCTAATGGTTTTTAGGGTTTTTAGGGTTTTTTAAGGTTTTTAAGGGTATTTATTGATTCTTGTGTTCTTCAAGGTTTTTAGGGATTTTTACATTTTCATGGATTTTTTGGGGGTTTTTATGATTTTTATTATTTTTATGGTTTTTAGGGGTTTGGGGTTTTTGATGGTTTTTAGGTTTTCAGGGTTCTTCAAGGTTTTTAGGTTCTTTTGGGTTTTTAGGGGGGTTTTTAGTTTTTTTGGGGGTTTTACGTATTTTAGAGTTTTTAACCTTTTAGGGTTTTAAGGATTTTGTGAGTTTTTAGTGGGTTTTTATGGGTTTTTAATGATTTTAGGGTTTTTATAATAACCCGGTTTTTCCCTAGCCTTTCCTTTTTGAAAATCCAATGGTCGTAGTATTCGTAGGGATCAATGTGGCTTGTTTCGGGAGTTTTCCAAAAATTTAGTTCCACCAAATGATTCCACCGAAACGATGACACCTTTACAATGACACCAGTTACGGTGGCACCGTCATGGTCACAGTCACACTTTCACGGTCTAATTGTTTATGGTAGCACTTTTACTGTGGCACCATTATAGTAGCATAGTCACGGTCACACAATTTACTCCCCCTTGCCCAGTTTTCCGAGTTTTCCGAGTTTCACCCCTATTATGTGTTTTTCTCCATTTAAAGTTGATTTATCAACTCACATTCATCCCCTAATCTATCTCTACCATTTTCAAGGAGAATTATTAAATCTCAATTAATTCCAACATGTAAAACCACCCAGCCACATGGTCAATCCAGGATTTGACTTTTAAGTACTTCAAAATGGTCTCCCTGGTTTTAGGATCTAGCCTCTTCTTAAGCTAAGATCCTCTATTCCTTCTTCCTTTTTGTTTCTCTTGGTGCATCTGAGACTTCCTCCTGAGATGAGTCATGCGCCCGTGCTGGAGCCCTTCCTTCTCAACCTTAGAGTTTTTCCTGCAAGTCTCACCATCCCCTATTCTTGGTGCAAGAAGGAACTTCGATCATTGATCATCCAAGTAGGGATTTTGTTTTGCTTCTCTTCAATTGTGCATCATGTAGGGTGGGTATATTAATTGTTCCTTGTAAGGAATGTCTGTATAATCTTATTGAAATGAGAATTTAACGAGGATTAAATATGATCAAAATATAACTCATATAAGTAAAATAATGGGAAGGGTGTGGTTTGATGTCTGATCGCCTATTTTACTTGTTATATTTGATTGTTTTATGGATTGTTGTGGTTGTATGGATTCTGAAAATCATGACAGTTGGTGGTCTTTGTTTGCACACCGGTAATACCCTATATTTCTTGTGGTGATTTGAAAAACACCAGAAACATGAAATTTGATTAATTACATACACCGAGTTAAATAAAAGGATTCCCCATGATCAATCCTGTTTTATGATCACCCTGATTATATTAAAGTGGAAATTAAAAAACCCTTGATGGTTAAATTTGAATACATCTGGTTTGATGGTTGTGGTTATGTGCAGTGTGTGCTGATCTGGGTTCTATGGGTTTGGTTTGTGGGGTGGTACAGTGTGGTGTGTTGGTGTCTCAGTCCGAGAGATTGATTTCAGAATGGATAAACTTGTACACGGTGGGACTGTCCTTGGTGTTTTGGTGTCTCAGTCTAAGAGATTGATTGATTCTGGAATGGATGAACTTGTAGGCAGTTGAACTACCTTTTGGTTGTGTTGTGGCCACGAAGCGACATTGAGGAGTGGGGCTGCGGTGTGGTTGTGGACTCATTATGTAGTGGAACTACATTGGAGATTTGTTTGGGAAGTGGGGCTACACAGTTGGGTTGTGTGAGGAGGAATGGGCAGTTTTACTTTTGAAGAATGATAGTTGATTGTAGTTAAACGGGGTTGTGCAGTGGGACTGCAAGTCCAGTTTTGTGCTGTTGTGTAGTGGGAATGAAATTTGGTTTTGTTGGTTGCTTGGTGTGTTTAGGGTTGTTAGTTTCCTGATAGTGTTGTAATAGATTAAGTGAATCCACTTAAATAAATGAATGGAAATTGAACCAAAAGGGTATGGGTTAAGCTTTGGCAGTGGTTGTTGTGTGGTTGTGCATGTAGAGGTTGCATTAAAAGCGGTGCTGGTGTGGGCTTTGTTATATGTTGTGTGAAACCCGTAGGTTGGTTTTGAGTGTTTGTATAATTATATATGTATATTTTAGTTCCTTGTAATTTTTATATGCACCCCACTCTTGTTGGGCACTAAATTCTGAACACCTCCATTTCACGGGGGAGGGTGTCTTTCCCAAACATCCTGGTGGGAGGATGGATGGATGGTTACTGATTTTCTTCCTTTCACCATCTTCCGGATCTTGTCGCTTGGACATATCCGGGTAGGATTTAATGTCTTGAAGCTTACCAAATTCAATGATCCTTCGGGAAAAGTTTTGTTTTTGATGAGGGGCTCAAGTGTTTGTGGGCCAACAATTTTTTCCCAAGTATCTTCGGGATGTGGACCAGATGTCTCCAGGAATGGTGTCTGGTTGTTGAGGCCTAGGTGTATTCAGGTGTGGTGTGTGGTTTTTGAGGCCCAGGTGTCTTCAAGTGTGGTGTGTGGTTGTTGATTCCCAGGCATGTGCTGGCAGGTTGTGGCAGTGGAACTGCATGTGGGAAGAGTGGTAGTGTCAAGATGTCAGATCGTTGGGAATGAGCAGTTAACCAGTTGGAAAGTGGCATGCGGGGTACCCAAATATCGATGTTCTTATATTATTAATTTTCTTGACTTGTGTTACTTGGGTGAGTGTGACTTGGTAAGGTTGGGTTGGTTATTGTTCCTTAGTAGGTGCTTGAGGTTCTACTATTCTCTCACAGGGGAATTAGTATGTTCCCTTACTTGTGCATGAGTATCTTTAGTTTCCCTACTGAGTATACTTGTATGCTCACCCTACATATGTAAAACTTTTTTCAGGTTTCCAGGAGGACATTGAGGACTATGCTGAACTTTACTAGATTGGGCGTCGAGATAGTTGTTGTTTCTGTTTAGTTTCTTTTCTTTGGTACATTATTTGGGAGTTTTTTATTACTTTGTATCAGTTTTACTTTTAAAAATGAATGTGGGGATGGATTCTTGGATTTACTTTTACCTTTAGTCCTTGGTGTTGCTGGGATTTACCATCATATCTCCCGATCTTGTTTCAAAAAAATGGAAATGCCTTCCATATGGGTGAGATTCTATACCCTTGGTGTTAGTCTCTACTCTGGGGCCTACTGAAGGCGGGACTTGGGGGTCATTATCTCTCCTTCATCATGAGGAAGGAAGGGTAGGGCACTTTGTCATCCCTTCCCTCATCTTGGGGAAGGCAGATCATGACATAATGGTATCAGAGGTGATTTTTGAGAGATAAGATGAAGTTCGGGGTTAGGAATAGTGAGTATTTCATGGGATGGTAGGGAAAAAGTATTAGGAAATATTGGTGTGTGAAATAGACCAAGGAAGACCGGCTAGGGCATGGGATTTTAGCCCCCCCCTGTGATCCGATGCAAGGACTCTGGACCTACTGAACAACCAGGTGAGACTACACTGATTGCAGGGTAGAGACCATAGGAAAGGTACATTCATCATAACTACCTATGTTCTGGTGTGTCTTGGGTGTTTTAGAATTAAAAAAAATAAGAAGTTAAAACAAAAATTTAAAAGAAATTTTTTACACTACTTGACCTTAGGAGTTTCTTGTTTTCTTTTTCAGCTATGGAACCCGAGCATCGTCCACAAGTAGTGTGGGCAGTCGAGGCCTAGTACGTTGATCTGGTTGATCAGTAGAGGGCTGATTAAGAGGAGGAGGAAGACCAACGGAAGAAAACTATTTGTGCCATTTAGCGGCAGACTCTGGTAAAGTACGAGGGTAACATCTCGAACATGAGATGGAGAGCTAGCTCGAAGAGCTGGTGATCGCTTTCAGCTTGATCTGGGCTGTAACAGGGTACTGGGTTCTTCTATCCATGAGCCAGATGTAGGGAATGACATGTCAGTGGTGGATTCTTTACCTTAGGGAGAAGACGGAAACTGAGTTTTTGTGGACTGACTTTGAAAAGGAGTTCTGGGCAGAATTCCTTTCTTCCATGATGAAGGTCAAAAAGAGGTAAGAGCTTCTCTCACACTAGTAAGGGAGTATGACAGTGGGGGAATTAGGGATCAAGTTCGAGGATCTCTTTTGTTTTTCTCCAAACCTCTTTCTAGACGAGGATTCATGGGAAATTCCCTTGGAAAAGGCACTCCAACCTTCTCTTTAGTATGCTATTACTCCCTTCACCCTACCAATGTACTTGGAGGTTCATAAAAAGGTTGAAGTAGTGGAAAGGATGCACGCACTGGGAGGTGTGTCATGAGAGAGGAGCCATTTGAGTTCATCAATCGGAAAGGTTGTCGGCAGCATACCTCCTGCGCCAAGACCTTCTAGGTTTCGACCAGTAGGTATTAGGCCTCAGCAGTTCCTGTTTCAACCTCATGATCCTTGACCTTTATCCACAGGCTTGAGACCGAGGTGATTTATCTATAGGAACCATGAGAATATTGAAAATCAGTGCCATGTCCGAGTGTAGTACAGTGGGGTGGGAAGGTTCAATGCCCACATCAGCAGTAGCAGTTTCCAGCTGGGCCCTTACAATAGTAGGGGTAGCGATCTCCCGCTCTACCGAGGGAGGATGGTGCTGTAGGAGGCCAACTTGAGAGTGCCCCTCAGGGACCTTGAAGAGGGCATGGTCGGGGAGGCGGCTGATAGTCATAGGGCATAGGAGTTGGGCATGGGCAGTTACACGCCATATAGGTAGCAGTTTTAGTAGGGCTAGAAGTTGTTCAAGGTACGATCATCCTATTTAGTACTCTTACATGTTCTTTGTTTGATTCAGTAGCTTCACACTCCTTTGTTGCACCCAGTCTAGCCCATGCCCTAGGTCTAAACGTAGAGAGAATTTCCATGCCCCTAGTGTTGAGTACACCAGTTGGAGGTCTGACCAGCCTGTTTGATGATTGTCTATGATGCAGACTGATTTTGGGGCCACATCAGTCCAATGAGGATCTTCTTCTATTACACATGCAATCATAATATGTCATCATAGGCATCGAATGGTTGTTTTCCATGCACGTTGTTATCGACTGCTTCTGGATAAGGGTCATGTTCTCAGATATGGGCATCCAGTGTGTATCTTTCATTGGTGAGAAGGGTTTCTTGGAGGACAGTTAGCATGTGGAGACCCTTCTTTCCTTGTTAGCTGAGCTGTTAGTGGAATCTACATACTCAGAGATGGAGGAAGTTCTGGGGATTTTCATTAAGTTCCTGGACATATACTCTGAATAGGTTGTGACTCTACGCCCTCGATGTGATGTTGAGTTTAGGATAGACTTACAACCCGGTGCCCAACCGATTTTGGTGGCTACCTATCGGATGGCGCCTTATGAGTTGCAAGAGTTGTAGATTCAAGTTGATGACCTGATGAAGAAGGTTTTCATTCGACTGAGTGTGTTGTGATGGGGTGCTCCAGTCTTGTTCGCAAAGAAGGCTGACAATGGTCTTAGGCTGTGCATAGACTACTAGAGACTGAATCAGGTAACGGTCAAGAACCGTTACCCCCTCCTTAGGATCGATGACCTTTTTGAACATTTAAAGGGATAAGGTTGGTTTTCTAAGATCAACATGCAGTCTGGATATCACCAATTGAGGGTGAAGTATGGTGACATTATGAAGACTGATTTAAGGTGAATATATGGGCACTTTGAGTTCATGGTCATGATTTTTGGCGTTACGAACGCAATGACTGTGTTCTTGGGACTCATTAACACTGTTTTTCGTGAGTATCTAGATCGGTTCATGGTCGTGTTCCTTGATGACATCATGATCTACTCAATATCATAGGGGGATCACGCTGAGCATCTAAGGATAGTTTTGGAGGTCCTCTGACACTACCATCCCTATGGTAAGTTTTCCAAGTGCAAGTTATGGACTTGAGAGGTGCACTTACATGGAAATGTGGTGTCCCATTAGGGAATATCAGTAGACCCGTTGAAGGTAAAAGTGGTTGTTTCTTGGGAATCACCCAAGAATGTAGCATATGTTCATAATTTCCTGGGTATGGTAGGTTACTACTAGAGGTTCGTGCCTGACTTCTCTTGAGTTGTGGCTCTATTGAAAGCTTTAACCAGAAAGGAACAGGATTTTGTATGGAGGGAGTAGTGACAAGCAGATTTCAGTTATCTGAAAGGGAAGCTGGTCAGTTCCCCAGTGCTGATGTTTCCATAGGAAGGGGTGATGTTTGAAGTGTTTTGTGATGCTTCCAGTCGAGGCTTGGGATGTGTGCTGATGCAACAGTGGGGAGTGATCTCTTATGGGTCTAGGAAGTTACATCCCCACAAATTTAACTATTCCAACCACGACTTGGAACTTACAGTAGTTGTATTCACGCTGAAGTGGTGGAGGCATTACCTCATTGGGGAACACTTTGTGGTCTTCACATATCACAAGATCTTGAGGCATGTCTTCTCCTAGCGAGACCTGAACTTGCGGCAGTAGAGGCAGATAGAGTTACTTCAGGACTATGACTTCGAGATCTCCTACACCTCAAGAAAGGGGAATGTGGTGGTCTATTCCTTGATTAGGAAGTCATAGAAGGATGTGTTTCGGGAGTCAGCAGATGCTTGGAAGGCAATGGAGGAGTTAGCTTCTTTACATCTGGGCATGTGAGTGGAGGATGGTAGAGGCTGCCTATTTCAGATGACAGTGCAATATTCCTTGGTAAGGAAAGTGGAGGAGTCTTAGTGGGAGACTCAAAGGTTGAAGTGATGTGTGATCAAATTAACCAGGGTGATGCACTAGAGGGATGATTAGAGGATAGTCAGAATCAGATGTTTTTTTGTGGGAAGCTATTTGTCTCAGTGGCAATGCACGAGGTAGTTCTTGATGATTTTCATAACTCACCCCTGGCGGTACATCTAGGAGTCTCCAATATGTACTGGGGAATGAGAGGTTAGTGTTGGTGGCCCGGAGTGAAGCGGTCAGTGGCAGAGTTTGTGGTAAGGTGCCTCATGTGTCAGCAGTTGAAGGCTGAACACCGTGTACCTGGAGGTCTGTTGCAGCCCTTAGACATTCCCAAGTGGAAGTGGGATGACGTATCGATGGATTTTTTCACAGGACTACCTATGGATGAGGGAGGTTGTGATTACATTAGGGTAGCGGTGGACCGATTGACAAAATTGGCTCACTTCTTAGCAGTTAAGGGGACGAGCACAGTGGTTCCCTTATCATAGAGCTATGTGGGTGAAGTGGTGCGGAAACACAGAATTCCAAAACCCATTGTTTCGGATCAGGATACACACTTTATGTCATGAGTCTAGAAGGGATTACAACATGATTTTGGAACTCGGTTATGCCTCAACACTACTTTCCACCCTCAGACAGATGGGAAAACAGAGAGGACCATCCAGACATTGGAAGACATGCTACAGGCATGTGTTTTGGAATTTGTAGGATTGTGGGTATAACACTTGCCCCTGGTGGAGTTTTCCTACAATATTTTCTATCACTCTACCATTGGCATGACACTGTATGAAGCCTTGTACGAGAGTCTGTGTCGTTCTCCCGTGTGCTGGACAGAGGTTGGGGAGGCTTGTGTTCTTGGCCTAGAGGTAGTGCAGAGCACGATGGAGAAGGTTCAGCTTGTGCGTGAGAAGATAAAGTTAGCTCAGGACTGGAAGAATTTGTATTCCGATCATAGGAGGACACCTTTGGAGTTCGAAGTTGGGGACCACGTGTTCTTAAAGGTATCCCCTCAGCGTGGACATTAGAGTTTTGGCAGGGGGTAAGCTTTCTCCCAGGTTCATCGGACCATTCGAGGTTTTGGGATGAGTTGGCGAGGTAGCGTATCAGCTGGTGTTACCAGCACGGTTGGAGAGTATCCACAACATATTTCATGTCTCTCAGCTCTGTCGGTATCTACACGATGACTCCTACGTCCTAGACTAGAGAGCGTTGGATATCGAGGATGATGTGATATTTTTGGAGTGGCTAGTGAGAATCAAGGATCGTAAAGAGAAGGTGCTTCGTGGATGGACCATTCCTTTGGTTTGTGTGTTATGAAGGCATGGTGGCCTTGAGGAGAGTACCTTGTAACAGGAGGCACAGATGAATGCCCAGTACCTAGAACTACTTTGAGTTTTGATCTTGTGTTTCTTTTGTGCCTTGCTTATGATATAATGTTTAACCTCACTTGTTGTACAATAAGTTGTTTCCCTATTCTATGATTTAGTGTGAAAAGTACTGATTATAGGGACGGTAGAACCTGATCCGTAATAAATATGCATTAATTTGGATGTGATTAAACCCGTGCGGGCGAGTCAGTACCACCCAAAGCAGATAGTATCCTGACCTGGAAAAAGGAGAAACCTAATACATGTGTCTGGGTGGTGTGAAATTTTGTTACTGTGTGGTTACTTAGTGTTTCTACAATTGTTCAGGATATAAAAGACATATGTGTTCCTACATGTTGATGCTCCCCCTCCAGTTTTCAACTTAGGGTGGTTTATCCCTGAGAGGTATCTCAAGAGGAGGTTGTTTGGACTCTCTCTCTTCTGGTTTGGTTTTGGATTCTCAGGGACGATAATAGTTTGAGAGGCATCTAATGTAATAACCTGGTTTTTCCTAGCCTTTCCTTTGTGAAAATCCAATGGTCATAGTATTCTTAGGGATCAATTTGGATTGTTCCATGAGTTTTCCAGAAACTTGATTCCAACGTCACGGTTCCACTGAAATAGTGGCATGGTTACGGTGGTACCATCACAGTCACATTGTCACAGTCACACCATTTATGGTCGCACCGTTGTGGTGGCACTATCACAGTCGCACTATCACGGTCACACCGTTTATGGTGGCACCGTTACAGTGTCTCACCAAACGGTGTCACACCCCCTTGACTAGTTTTCTGAGTTTTCCTAGTTTTTCCCCTAATATGTTTTTTTATCCGTTTAAAGTTTATTTATCAACTCACAACCATCCCTTAGTCTATATCCACCATTTCTAAAGGGAATTATTAAATCTCAATTAATTCCAACATGTGAAACTACCCAGCCATGTGGTCAAGCCACGATCCACCTTTTAAGTACTTCAAAATGATCTCCCTAATTTTAGGATCTCGACTCTTCTTAAGCCGATATACTCTCTTCCTTGTTCCTTTTCGTTTCTCTTGGAGTGCCTAAGACTTCCTCTCGAGACAAGTCATGTGCCCATGCTGGAGCCCTTCCTACTCAGCCTTGGAGTTTTTCCTGCAAGTCATTCCATCCCCTATTCTTGACGCAAGAAGGAACTTTGATCATTGATCATCCAAGTAGGGATTTTCTTTTCCTTCTCTTCAATTGTGCATCATTTGGGGTGGGTATATTAATGGTTCCTTTTAAGGAATAGCTTGATACTCTTATTGAAATGATAATTTAACAAGGAATTAATATGATCAAAAGATAACTCGTACAAGTAAAATAATGGGAAGGGTGTGGCTTGCTGTTTGATCGCCTGTTTTACTTGTTATCTTTGATTATTTTATGGATTGTTGTGGCTCTATGCCTTCTGATAATCAAGAACATTGGTCGTCTTTGTTTGAACACCGGTAATACCCCATCTTTCTTGTCGTGATTTGAAAAATGATAGTAACATGAAATCTGATTAATCATGTACACCTGGTCAAATAAAAGGATGCCACATGATCAAACCTATTCTATGATTACCCTGGTTATATTAAAGTGGAAATTAAATAACCCTTGTTAGTTAAATTTGAATACATTTGGTTTGATGTTTGTGGTTATGTGCTGTGTGTTCTGGTCTGGGTTCTATGGGTTTGGTTTGTGGGGTGGTATAGGGAGTGTGTTAGTGTCTCAGTCCGAGTGATTGATTACAAAATGGATAAACTTGTATACATTAGGACTGTCCTTGGTTTTATGGTGTCTCAATATGAGAGATTTATTTATTGTGGAATGGATGAACTTTTAGGTAGCCAAATTTCCTTTCTGTTGTGTTGTGGTCGTGAAGCGACATCAAGCAGTGGGACTACGGTGTGGTTGTGGACTCGTTATACAATGGGACTGCATTGCGGATTTGTTTGGGCAGCAAGGTTGCACGACTGGGTTGTGTGAGGAGTAATGGGCAGTTTTACTTTGAATAATGATAGTTGATAGTTTTTGAATGGGGATGTGCAGTGGGACTGCAAGTTTGGTTTTGTGCTGTTGTGCAGTAGGACTATAGTTTGGTTTTGTTGGTTTCTTGTTGGGTTTACAGTTGTTAGTTTCCCGTTAGTGTTGGAATAGATTAAGTGAATCCCCTAAAATAAATTAGTAAAATTTGAACAAAAAGGGGGTGGGTTAAGCTTTGGTGGTGGTTGTTGTGTGGTTGTGCATGTAGGGGTAGCAATAAAAGTGGTGCTGGTGTGTGCTTGTTATATGTTGTGTGAAACCTGTAGGTTGGGGATGAGTGATTATTTACTTATATATGTATATTTTAGTTAATTGTGATTTTTATATGCACCCCACCCTTATTGAGCACTATGTGCCGAACACCTCCATTTAATGGGGGAGGGTGTATTTCCCAAATATCTCGGTGGGAGGATGGATGGCTGGTTACTGATTTTATTCCTCGCACCCTCTTTCGGATCTTGATGCCCGAGCGTATCTGGGAAAGCTTTAATGGCTTGAGGCTTATCAAAGTAAAAGATACTTTGGGAAAAGGTTTGTTTTGGATGAGGGTCTCATGTGTTTGTTTGCCAAGTATGTTTTCCCAAGTATCTTTGGGATGAGTCCAACGTGTCCTCGGGCATGGTGTGTGGTTGTTGAGGCCCAAGTGTCTTCGGGCATGGTGTATGCTTGTTAAGGCCCAAGTGTCTTCGGGCATGGGGTGTGGTTGTTGAGGCCCAGGTGTCTTTGAGTGTGGGGTGTGGTTGTTGAGGCCTAGGTTTCTTCAGTCCTGGTGTGTTGTTTTTTAGGCCCTGGTGTGTGCTAGAAGGTTGTAGCAGTGGGACTGCGTGTGGGACGAGTGGAAGCGTCAAGACGTCAGATCATTAGGAATGAATAGTTAACCAGTGGTAAAGTGGTGCGCGGGGTACCCAAATATCAATTTGATTATATTATTATGTTACTTGACTTGCATTACTTGGGTGAGTGTACCTTGGTGAGGTTAGGCTGGTTAGTGTTCCTTGGTAGGTGGTTGAGGTTCTACTGTTCTCTCACAAGGGCACTAGTATGTTCCCTCACTTGTGCATGAGTAGATTCAGTTTCCCTACTAAGTATACTTGTATGATCACCCTACATATGTAAAACTGTTTTTAGGTTTCCATGAGGACCTTGAGGACCGTGCTGGAATTTACTAGATCGAGCATCAGGATAGTTGTTGTTTCCATTTAGTTTCTTTTCTTTGGTACATTATTTGGGAGTTTTGTCTTACTTTGTATTAGTTTTGCTTTTGAATATGCATGTGGGAATATTCTTGGCTTTACTTTTACCTTTAGTCCTTGGTGTTGATGGGATTTACCATCTTGATCTCCCGATCTTATTTCAAAAAAGGGAAATTCCTTCCATATGTGTGAGATTCTATACCCTTGGTTCTAGTCTCCACTCTGGGCCCTACTGAAGGAGGGACTCAGGTGGTCATTATCTCTACTTCATTTTGAGGAAGGAAGGGCAGGACACTTTTCTATCTCTTCCCTTATCTTGGAGAAGGCAGGTCGTGACATGTTTTTATGGTTTTGAGGTTTTTTAGGGTTTTTGGGTTTTCTAGTAATTTTATGGATTTTTTGGGAGTTTAGGGGTTTTCATGGGTTTTTAGAGTTTTTAGAGTTTTTAGTGTCTTTTTGGGGTTTTTGGGTTTTTTGAGTTTTTTAGGGTTTTAATGGCTTTTTAGAGTTTTTTAACATTTTTAGGGGCTTTAGGGTTTTTAGATTATTTAATAGTTTTTTAGGTTTATATGGGTTTTCATGGGTTTTTAGGGTTTTCTAAGGTTTCAGGGTTTTTTATGGTTTTTAAAAGGTTTTTATGTTTTTAAAATTTTCTGGGATTTTTAGGGTCTTTTAGGATTTTATGTTATTAAGGTTTTTAGGGATTTTGAGGGTTTTTAGGGTTCTTTAAGGGTTATTGTTTTTTTCAGGTTTTTCAAGGTTTTAGGGTTTTTAGAGTTTTTAGTAGATTTTTAGGATTTTTAAGGGTTTTGGTGTTTTTTAAGGTTTTGGGGTTTTTATGGTTTATAAGGGTTTTTCAGGGTTTTTTGAGATTTTTATGTTTTCATGGATTTTAGCGGGTTTTAAAGATATTTATGGTTTTTAGTATTTTTAGGGGATTTAGGGATTTTTAGGGTGTTTTTGGGTTTTTAGTGTTTTTTAGGGTTTTTAGGGTTCTTTTAGTTTTTTAGTGTTTTCTGGGTTTTAGATTTTTTAATGTTTTTAGGGGTTTTAAGGGTTTTTAGAGTTTTTAGTGGGTTTTTAGGCTTTTGGGGGGTTTTTTTTAAGGGTTTTAAGGGTTTGTAAAGTTTTCAAGGGGTTTTCAGTGTTTTACTGTTTTTTACCTTTTCATGAATTTTTAGTGGTTTTGAGGATTTTTATGGTTTTTAGGGATTTTAGGGTTTTTATGAATTTTGAGGGTTTTGGAGTTTTTCAATGGTTTTAGGGTTTTTAGGGGTTTTCACTATTTTTAGGGCCTTTCTTGGGGTTTTTGGGGTTTTTGAGTTTTTATGGGTTTAAAGGTTTTTTAGAGTTTTTTAATACTTTTAGTGGTTTTAAGGGTTTTTAGAGTTTTTGTGGTTTTTTGAGTTTTTATGGATTTTTAGGGGTATTAAAGGTTTTGGAGGTTTTTCAGGGGTTTTTAGGGTTTTTAAGATTTTTAGGGTTTTTCCAAGTTTTTAGGGTCTTTATGGATTTTTTTGGGATTTTCTTTGAGTTGTTTTTGGGGTTTTAAGGTTTTTTCGAGTCTTTTAGCATTCTTAGATGTTTTAAGGTTTTTTAGAGTTTTTAGCAGTATTCTATGGTTTTTATTGGTTTTTAGGGTTTTTAGGGTTTTTAGGTTTTTTATGGTTTTCAGGGGGTTTTCATTGTTTTTAGGGTTTTTTACATTTTCAGGGATTCTTAGGGGTTTTCTAATATTTTTATGCTTTTTAAGGTTTTTAGGGACTTTTATGGTTTTTTGGGGTTTTCAGGGTTTTTGGGGTTTTTGGGGGTTTTTAGGTCTTTTTTGGTTTTTAGGGTTTTTTTGAGTTTTTAGGGGTTTTAAGTTTTTTAAGATTTTTAACATTTTTAGGGGTTTTAATAGTTTTTAGAGTTTTTGGTGTCTTTTTATGGTTTATATGGGTTTTTAGTGTTTTTTAAAGTTTTAGTATTTTTTATGTTTTTCAAGGGGTTTTTAGGGTTTTTAGGGATTTTTACATTTTCATTGATTTTAGGGGGCTTTTAGGATTTTTATGGTTTTTAGGGTTTTGAGAGATTTTGAGGTTTTTTAGGGTTTTTTAGGGTTATTAAGGTTTTTCAGTATTTTTAGGGTATTTTTGGGTTTCTAGGTTTATTTTTGAAATTTTTAGGGTTTAAAAGGTTTTTTGGAATTTTTAACATTTTAGGGGTTTTAAGGGTTTTTAGAGTTTATTTTTATTTTTATGGTTTTATGGGTTTTTAAGAATTTTTAATGTTTTTAGGGGTTTTATGGTTTCTAGGGTTCTTTAAGGGTTTATGGTTTTCTACATTTTTGTGGATTTTTAGGGATTTTTTAGGATTTTATGGTTTTTTAGGGTTTTTAGGGACTTTGAGGGTTTTTTATGTTTTAAGGGCAGAAGAGGTGCAGGAACAGGCTATTCCTGGTCCTCCAAAAATTTATTAAATTAAAACAAAGAAGACAAGGGCAGGGCAGAGCCAAACTGCCAAAACCCAAAAATCCCTGGACCCCCATGTTTTTTATGTTGTAAGGGGTTTTAGGGTTTTTAGGGTTTTTCAGGGGTTTTAGGGTTTTTTGTGTTTTTAAGGTTTTTTGAGTTTTCTAGGGGTGTTAAGGATTTTTAGTGTTTTTTAATGTTTTTGGGGGTTTAGAGGGTTTTTAGAGTTTTTAATGGTTTTTTGGTGTTTTTTGGGTATTTTGGGGATTTTATGGTTTTGAAGGGTTTTTTTTGGTTTTCAAGGGTTTTTCAGGGTTTTTATGTTTTCATAGATTTTTAGGGGTTTTTAGTATTTTTATGGATTTTAGGGTTATTAAGATTTTTAGGTATTTTGAGTGTTTTTTGGGTTTTTAGGGGTTTTCAGGGTTTTTAAGATCTGTTGGGTTTTTTGGGATTTTTTTAGTTTTTTAGGGTTTCTAAGGGTTTTTAGATTTTTTTAACAATTTTAGAGGTTTTAAGGAGTTTTAGAGTTTTTAGTGGTTCTTATTGTTTTTATGGTTTTTAGGGGTTTTTATTGATTTTAGTTATTTTTAGGGATTTTAGTGTTTTTTATGTTTTCATGGATTTTTAGGATTTTTATGCTTTTTTAGGTTTTTAGGAATTTTGAGGATTTTTAAGGTTTTTAGGGTTTGTAGGGGTTTTAAGGGTTTTTAGGATCTTTTGGGGGTTTGGGGTTTTTTTGAGTTTTTAGTGTTTTTATTTTTTAGGTTTTTTAACCATTTTTAGGGGTTCTGAGAGTTTTATGATTTTTTATGGTTTTTGGGGCCTTCATGGGTTTTTAGGCAAAGAAGGCACGGGTCCAGGCTATTCCCGGAACCCCCCAAAATTTATAAACAAAGGATACAGACACTGCAGACAAGGGAGGGGAGGGATCAATCAATCCACACCCAAAACCCCTTACGACCTCAGCTCGAGGGCCACAAAAGGAATCCTTCTTGGGTTTTTATGATTTTTTAAGTTTTTTCAGGGTTTTTTTCATGGGGGTTTTCAGGGTATTTTGTGTTTTTTACGATTTCATGGATTTTTAGTGGTTTATTGTGTTTTTCATGGGTTTTAGGGTATTTTAGGGTTTTTAGGTAGTTTGACGTTTTTAGTGGTTTTTAGGGTTTTTTAAGGGTTTTATGGTTTTCAATGTTTTTCGGATGTTCTTGGATTTTTAGGGTTTTTTAAAGGTTTAGGGTTTTTAAGGTTTTTTGGAGCTTTTTACCATTTTATGGGGTATTAAGGGTTTTTAGAGTTTTTAGTGGTTTTTAGGGATTTTATTGGATTTCAGAGTTTTTTATGGCTTTATGGATTTTTCAGGGTTGTTAGGGTTCTTTATGTTTTCATGGATTTTTAGGATTTTTATGGTTTGTAGCTTTTTTTAGACATTTTGAGGGGTTTTATGGATTTTTAAGGGTTTTTATGTTTTTTAGGGTTTTTAGGGTCTTTTGGGTTTTTAGATTATTTTTAGCTTTTATGGGTGTTAGAGTTTTTTTAACATTTTTTAACATTTTTATTATATTTATGTGTTTTTTAGGGTTTTTAAGGTTTTTAAGTTGTCCCATCGGATCAATCACACCCATAGAGATCCAGAAACTATCGAACCGGGCCAAGGAACCACTAGAGAAGAAGATCCACAAACCCCTCCTAACAAATGTCCAGGACAAGGTTTGGCCAAGATACATACCTAGAGAAAGAAACATGATTTCCTAGAGAGCACGTAGAAGGAAATAGACCCCCGATGGCCTACACCCACAGTGAAGCTTCCAACCAGCCAAAGATGGTGGTGATGGGTGACGCAGACCCAAAAGTTCGACCCCGAAGCCAAACCCAATAGCACCAATTAAAGCTGAATCAAGAGTATCGATGAGAGAAGCAAGGCCAATGATGAAGGAAAACCAAGCACACTACTACCCATCATTGTAAAAAAGCCAACAAGAACAACATCACCTACCATCGAGAAAAAAACCAAAAAATTCATGAAGAAGAAAGGCCGTCTAACCTTAGTCACTAACAAAACCACACCAAACAAGTCCTATTGGACCTCCATAAAACTGCTACAAGATTACCAACTCCTGGCACCAATAGTCATCGATAGCCAAGACTATGAAAATGGATTCAACAAAGAACTTTTGAAACCAATGAAAGGGTCGAACCACCGGCTCGAAGCAACGTTAACAAGAACAATGCTGCCGGCCAATGCATCCATAGCGAGCAAACCAAAAGCCATAGACAAAACACATGTCATTGAACCAGTAGAACCATAATCGTCGTCTGACGACAACACACTGAGAGAATGATGAACCTCCCTCTCTAGAAAAAAGTCAACGAGCAACCAAGGCACCAACAAACTCGAAG
Organism: Viscum album; assembly: GCA_963277665.1. NCBI lineage: Eukaryota > Viridiplantae > Streptophyta > Magnoliopsida > Santalales > Viscaceae > Viscum > Viscum album. The sequence continues at coordinate 609,887,689 of OY728147.1, forward strand.
ACAAATCATCCAAAAAAGAAACCTAACATTGAATCATCACCCGCGACACCCACGAGTACCTGACACACTACCTCAAAACCCACACTTCTCACATACACCTGCCACATAATGATAAAACCAATACAACTTGAGAAAGGAAACCAGGAAACCAGTGGTGCCCACTAGCACCTTTGAAACCAGGGAATCCAGAACTACTTCCCACAATGTCCAATGAAGACCAACCGAGTAAAAAAATCCCACCACCAAACAAAAACTGATGAGCAACCACACCCTAGAATCCTCTATCGATGAAAACCTAATCATCTAAAGCTAAAGGAGGATTGGAACCGGAAAACTTGTGTACAGTAATTACTGGAACCCTCCTTGAGTTGCATTCATCGACCTTAGCAAGCTTATCCCTCAAAGGATTATCAATTAAAATAGAAGAACCTAAGCTAAGCTGGACATGGGACCTCAAGCATGAAGAAGGAGAACCATCCACCATGAGATAAAAAGAGTGCATCAAAGCATAACCCGCTACCTCTAAACTAACCTCATCACCAGGGATATACCCCGATAAACAACCAAAATCATTATGAATCGAGAAGAAATTGTCCTTTGAAGCACCAAGGGGAACCAACTTAGTCAAACACGATGAAATTCCCACTGTCAAGGGATCCGATGCAATAGGAGGAATAAAACCATATTTACAAGTAGAGGATGAATCATCCTTGGAGTCCCTCCCAACATTATTTGGGGAATGAATATGCAACTTACTTCTTAGATCATGAACAAAAACACAGGGACGATCCTTCCTCTTATAAATATGCTCCCTCCAAGAGAATTTGGTCCAACCTGATTAAGAATCATGCTTAACGTTCATCTTTCACTGATTAAAGTGGTGCCCAAAAACCTTGTAGGAACTGTGGGTTTTGGGAACCCAACCATACTCAAACTTAACAGAGGCGGTTCAAACCAAACCTAAATCCAGAGATATAACCTCTACTAACTCCTAATCGGATGAGATTTCAATGAAAATGCACTCATAGATGAGCCTGTTAATTTCTAATGTGGCTTTATCAGTAAAGAGGGGCTTGTTGACCGCACTCGCGATGTCGCACAGACCTTTCGCCAACTAAGTTTCAAGTGGAATGTTCTTGAAGTTCACCCAAACTAGAAAAAGAAGGACTCTTTTTTCAGAAACATACTCGGCTTCCATGATCTAAGAATCATCAATCTACCAGCGAAGAACCAAGGACTAAATGAAATGATATCCGCAATATCACATGAAGGAGAGAAAAATAAGAAAAATAAACCTTCATCGTTGAAAAGAATCTCGATAAGATCCTTTTCCCAGAAGTCTAAAGCGATTCTTGAGACTAATGAAAAGGGAAATTTCTTCTCCAAGGAATAACAAAATGAGGTGTTAATCTACCTGAATGCACCATTTTGAAGAACTTATTGAGGAACATAAACCTTCAGAAATTTACCCCCATCCAACAGCTGATGGAAAACCAAATCCATAGAGACAACTAAAGGGGGTGTGTCCACAACAGGCACCACCACAACTGAAGGATGGAAATCAACCTCTACCAAGCCTCTTGAAGCACCTCCTTCATCAAAACCACTAGAAGTAGGATATGGGCATTAGGTACCCAAACTTACTATAGAAGAACCAACAAGGAGCCCATTCGAGCAAACCTTAACCTCCTTAGCCCTTAAAAATGCACCAATCTACAAAATCCCACCCGCAATAGGATTAGGGGACAAAAAAGTCACCTATATTAAAGGAGATCAAGTAACATCCCAAGATAGGGGATCCAAATTCTTTACAGCCACACTAAGCAAGGAATCAACTCCCTTCACCTCCATAGAGATTCCATCTCCACCCTTGGACTAAGAAAGACCAGTGTCCGCAGCCTCGGATTCCACCCAAGAGACCCTAAAAGACATAGTTGTGTCTTAAGAAGCCCTAAAGGTTACAAAGAGAAGATTAGTAGAAGGAGAACAAGCAAGGAAGATAAGGCCCACAGGCTACTCACCACCTCTATGCCCAAGAATCCCATTGAGATCCATCGAGAGATAAAGAGAGGATCTCAATGAGAGAGCCATGGAATTTTGGTTTTTATGATTTATTTTTGAGTTATTTAGGGTTTTTAAGGGTTTTAGAGTTTTTTTAAAGATTTTTAGGGGTTTACAGGATTTTTAGAGTTTTAAGGGTTTTATGGATTTTTAAGGTTATTTATGGTTTTAATGGTTTTCAGGGTTTTTAGGGTTTTTTTTTGGGATTTTAGTGTTTTTTATGTTTTCATGGATTTTAGGGGTTTTTAGGGTCCTTATGGTTTTTAGAGTTTTTTAGGATTTTTAAGGGTTTTCGGGGTTTTTAGGGGTTTTCATGATTTTTTGGATCTTTTTGGATCTTTTGGGGTTTTTTGAGTTTTTAGGGTTTTATTGAGTTTTTAAATATTTTGTGAGGTTTAAGGGTTTTTATAGTTTTTAGTGGTATTTAGGGTTTTATGGGTTTATAGGGTTTTTACAATTTTTAGGTGTTTTATGGTTTTCAGAGGTTTCTCTGGGTTTTTAGGATTTTTTATGTTTTCATGGATTTTTAGGGCATTTTTAGGATTTTTATAGTTTTTAGGGGGGTTTAAGGGGTTTTTTGGAATTTTGAGGTCTTTTAGTGGTGTTCAGGACTTTTTAGGGGTTTTAAGGTCTTTTGGGCTTTTAGGGGTTTTTTTGATTTTTTATGGTTTTAAGGTTTTTAGATTTTTTAAACATTTTTATGGGTTTTTCAGGGTTTTAGGGGTTTTTACGTTTTTATTGATTTTTAGGGGTTTTCTTTGTACTTCTATGAATTTTATGGTTTTTATGGATTTTAAGGGATTTTAGGGATTTTTAGGGTTTTTAGGGGTTTAAGGCTTTCAAAGTTTTTAGGGACATTTTTGGGTTTTTTTATTTTTTTAAGGTTTTTATAGTTTTTTAGAGTTTTTAATCCTATTTGGAGGTTTTTAGTGTTTTAGAGGTGGGTTTTTAGATTTTTATGGTTTTTAGCATTTTTTAAGGTTTTTAAAAGTTTTTATGGTTTTCAGGGGTTTTATGGGGTTTTCAAGGGTTTTTTTTTACATTTCCACAGATTTTTAGGGGTTTTTAGGATTTTTTTGGTTTTTAGAGTTTATTAGGGTTTTTAGGGATTTTTGGGAGTTTTAGGGTTTTTAAGATATTTAGAGGTTTTCAGGATTGTTATTGACTTTTAGGGGTTTTTTGGATTTTTTAAGGTTTTTATGGTTTTTTAAAGTTCTTTAGAGTTTTTAGGGGTTTTAAGGGATTTTATAGTTTTTAGTGGCTTTTTCGGTTTTTATGGGTTTTTAAGGTTTCTTAAGGTTTTTAGGTGTTTTTATTATTTTTTGGGTTTTTCTATGGTTTTTAGGTTTTTTTACGTTTTCTTGGATTTTTAGTAGTTTTTTAGGATTTTTATGATTTTTAGGGATTTTAGGGATTTTAGGGCAGAAGAGGTGCGAGGCCAGGCTATTCCTGGCCCCGCAAAATTTATTAGAAAAAAGACACAGCAGACAAGGGAGGGGAGGGGTCAAAGGACCCACACCCAAAAGCCCTTTACAACCCCAAACCCAAAAAACACCCAAAAAGAAAGACCAAAAAACACACAAATCCAAACAAAGAAGAAAAATAGAATTGTCCCCAACATCACCTCCGAGCCAATCAGCAACTAGCATCAATCTGCACCATAACCGCCAATCAGCAACAATCATCTAGGAGCACAAAAACCATCTTTAGCAATTCCATCAACCCAACCTCAGCACCACAACATTAGCCATCAAGCAGCAGCATCTTCTTACCATCAAGCCAATCAAGAGCACTCAAAACATAGCAAAGAAAAACCAACCAGCATCATCAACCATCACCAAGAACCATCAACTCGCACCCAACAACTCCTTGTTGGACGCAGCCAGGAAAACCAGAATCCAGTCACTCCAATTCTAGCTTTCATCACCTCCTCCCCAGTAGGATCCAACACCAGCAAAAAACCATCTGCGCCAAATCCCAGTCCATCCAAAAACATCATTCAGCACCAAGGTCTCCGACGGCCAGCATATCCTTTCGCTCCATACAAACAGGCAGTAATAAATGGCATATATCTCTTATCAACACACACAAAAAGTCGAAGCAACAGATTCGACAAACCCAGAACCAACGCAGCCAGAAACTCAAGCAGAAAAAATATACAGCACCCTCGACCAATAAAATTAAACCAACCACAACACAGGAGGCCACAAAACTAATAGAAGCCATGCCGCAACAAACCTTAAAAAGCCCTTCATCAACAACATGAAACAAATCCATGGGATAAGAAATAAGAACCAGAAACTTCTGCACAAGCCGATGCCAAGCCGGTCTCATCTGCACCTCCTGTAGCCTTTGAGAAGATCCAAAACCCCCCATCACAGCGTCAAGAATTGAATGCCGAAAACGACTACATAGCCAGAAAGTCCACCAAGAGATAGCCATCCCCAGGTCACTACCGTAAGACCTCGCGTCATCGTGACTTCACACAAGTCGCCTACATCTGAGCAACACAAGAAGTAGCAAAGTCTCTAGAAAACCAGATCTCACCTCGACATCAAAACTGGATTCCAGATCTGCCAAGGCCGAACCAAAATGCCTCCAGTCCAAGCCGACACATCCCTTGTTCGACTCGCGTGGAAGGTCTGAATCCAGATCTGCCAAAGCCAGACCAAAACGCCACCAGTCCAATCTGACTCTACCCTTGCTCGACTCTCGCGGAGGTTCAGTTGAAGTCAGGCCAAGTCGCTACCAATCCAATCCTACTTTGCCCATTCTCAAACAGATCCTCCCATCACCACCAATCCTCAAGCACAACACCGATGAAGAAGACCGCTTCCCATCCAAAGAACAATCAATCCGGAAGAAGATGGTGCCATGGGGAAATCCACGAGGGAAGGAACATGGCATCGGGAGAGAGAACCCAGGAGAGAGCGCCGCCATCTTTCTTATGGATTTTAGGTATTTTGAGGGTTTCTAGGGTTTTTAAGGGGGTTTTAGGGTTTTGGGTTTTTTAGGGATTTTATAGCATTTTTGGGTTTTAGGGTTTTTTTAGTTTTTTAGGGATTTAAAGGTATTTTAGATTTTTTATAACTTTTTAGGAGTTAAAAGGGGTTTTAGATTTTTCAATGGGTTTTTAGGGGTTTTATGGGGTTTTATGGTTTTTTAAATATTATTAGGGGTTTTATGGTTTTTAGGGATATTTTATTGTTTTAAGGTTAATACATTTTCAGGAATTTTAGGGGTTTTTAGGGATTTTTTTTGGTTTTTAGGGTTTTTAAGGGTTTTTAGGTATTTTTAGGGGTTTTTGGTATTTTTAGGGGTTTTTTTTGGGCCTTTTGGGTTTTTAGTTTTTTTTTGAGTTTTTAGGGGTTTTAAGATTTTTTAGAGTTTTTAACATTTTTAGGGGTTTAAATGGTTTTTTTAGTTTTTATTAGTTTTTAGGACTTTTATGAGTTTTTAAGGTTTTTTAATGTTTTTAGGGTTTTCAATGTTTTTAGGGTTTTTTATGTTTTTACTCTTTTTTGGGGGGGTTTAGGATTTTTTTGTTTTTATGGTTTTTTAATGTTTTTAGGTATTTTGAGGTTTTTTAGAGGTTTTATGGTTTTTTAAGGTATTTAGGTTTATTTTTATTTTTAGGGTTTTTTAGGGTTTTTAGGGTTTTTAGGGTTTTTAAGATTTTTAGAGTTTTTTAACATTCTTTGGGGTTTGAGGGGTTTTAAGATTTTTAGTGGTTTTTTAAGGTTTTATGTGGTTTTGGTATTTTTAATGTTTTTAGGGTTTTTTATAGTTTTCATGTGGGTTTTAGGGTTTTTAAGGATTTTGAGGGTTTTTAGGGGTTTTTAGGGTTTTTAAGGGTATTTAGGGTCTTTTGTTTTTAGGGTTTTTTTTTTGAGTTTTTTTGGGTTTTTAAGGGTGTTTATATTTTTTTAACATTTTTTATGGATTTTAAGTGTTTTTAGAGTTTTTAGTGGTTTTTAGTGTTTTTAAGGGTTTTTAGGGGTTTTAAGGTTTTTAGGGGTTTTTATGGTTTTTACGGGTTTTTTAGTGTTTTCAAAGTTTTTTATGTTTTACTGGATTTTTATGTATTTTTGGATTTTTATGGTTTTTAGAGTTTTGTAGGGTTTTTAGGGTTTTCTAGGTTTTAGGGTTTTGGAGGGGTTTTATGGTTTTTCGGGGGTTTTCGGGATTTTTAAGGTCTTTTGGGGTTTTTTTGAGTTTTTTAGCATTTTAAGGTTTTTTAGAGTTTTTTTAATTATTTTTAGGGGTTTTAAGGGATTTTAGAGTTCTTAGTGATTTTTAGTGTTTTTATGGGATTTTATGTGTTTTATGTTTTTTAGGGTTTCTTAGGCTTTCCAGGGTATTTTTTATGGTTTTTAGGGTTTTTTATGTTTTCATAGATTTTTAGGGGTTTTTTAGGATTTTTTTGCTTTTAGGGTTTCTTGGGGGTTTTAGGTATTTTGAGGGTTTATAGTGTTTTTAATGGTTTTTATGGTATTTTGGGATTTTAGTTTTTTTTTCATTTTTGTAGGGTTTTTAGGGTTTTTAGGATTTTTAATATTTTTATGGGTTTTTAGAGTTTTTAGTGGGTTTTAGGGTTTTTCTTGGGTTTTAGGGTGTTTTATGGTTTTTTGGGGTTTTTATGGTTTTCAAGGGTTTTTCTGGGTTTTTATGGTTTTTTATATTTTCATGGATTTTAAGGGGGGTGCGGCTAGTATTTTTATAATTTTTAGTATTTTTAGGGGGTTTTTTTGGATTTTGAGGGGTTTAAATGTCCAAGGGTTTTTAGGGTTCTGGGGTTTGTTATGGTTTTTAGGGTCTTTAGGGTTTTAAGGTTTTTTGAGTTTTTTAGGGTTTTTAATTTTTTTTATAGTTTTTTAATGTTTTTAGGTTTTTATGCGTTTTTAGAGTTTTTAGTGGGATTTTAAGGGTTTATGTATTTTTAAGGTGTTTAGTGGTTTTTTAGTGTTTTTAGGTTTTTTTACATTTTCATGGATTTTTAGGGTTTTTTAGGATTTTTATGGGTTTTAGTGTTTTTAGGGATTTTGAGGGGTTTTATGGTTTTTTAGGGTTTTCAGAGGTTTTTTGTGTCTTTTTGGGGTTTTAGGGGGTTTTTTTTGAGATTTTTGGATTTTGAAGGTTTTTAGAGTTTTCTGGCATTTTTAGGGGTTTTAAGGGTTTTTAGAGTTTTAGTGGGTTTTTAGGTTTTTATGGGTTTTTAGAGGTTTTTAATGTTTTTAGTGGTTTTATGGTTTTTAGGGTTTTTCAGGGTTTTTACATTTTCATGGGTTTTAAGTGGTTTTGAGGATTTTTATGGTTTTTACGCTTTTTTAGGATTTTAGAGTTTTTTAGGGGTTTTCAAGGGTTTTAGGATATTTAGGGGTTTTTTGGGTTTTTTGGGTCTTTTTAGGTTTTTAGGGCTTTTTTCAGTTAGGATTTTCAAGGTTTTTTTAGGGTTTTTTAATAATTTTATGGGATTTAAGGGTTTTTAGAGTTTTTAGCGGATTTGGGTTTTTTTTTGGGTTTTTATGGTTTATTATGGTTTTAAGAGGTTTTTAGGGATTTTTTAAATTTTCATAAATTTTTAATGTTTTTAGGATTTTTATGGTTTTTAGTGTTCTTAGGGATTTTGAGGGTTTTAGGGTTTTTAGGGGATTTCAAGATTTTTGAGGGATTTTAGGGTCTTTTGGGTTTTTGATTTTTTTAGTGTTTTAAAGGTTTTTTTGAGTTTTTTTAACATTTTTAGGGGTTTTAATAGTTTTTATAGTTTTATTGGGTTTTTAAGTTTTTATGTGGTTTTTGGGTTTTTATGGAATTTTAGGGGTTTTAAAGGGTTTTGGGGGGGGGGGGGTTTAGGGTCTTTTGTGGGTTTTATGGGTTTTTCGAGTTTTTAGGGGTTTAATGGTTTTTTAGTGTTTTTAACATTTTTAAGGGTTTATGGTTTTTTAGAGTTTTTGGTTGTTTTTTGGGTTTTTATGTTTTTAGGGGTTTTTAATGTTTTTAGGGGTTTTATGGTTTTCATGGGTTTTTCAGTGTTTTTAGGGCTTTTTACGTTTTCATCGATTTTTAGGGGTTTTTTAGAATTCTTTTGTTTTCAAGGTTTTTAGGGATTTGGGGGGGTTTTAGGATTTTTCAATGGTTTTAGGGTTTTTAGGCGTTTTAGGGTTTTCAGGGATTTGAGGGTCTTTTAGAGTTTCTTAATGGATTTATGGTTTTTTAATGTTTTTAGTGGGTTTTCATGTTTTTATGGGTTTTTAGAGATTTTAAGGAGTTTATCGATTTTTTTTGTTTTCAGGGGTTTTTCAGGGTTTTTAGAAATTTTTACATTTTCATGAATTTTGAGGGGTTTTTTAGGGTATTATGGTTTTTATGGTTTTTAGGGTTTTTAGGGTCTTATGGGTTTTTCAGGTTTTATGGGGTTCTTAGGGTTTTGTGGGTTAATAGTGTTATTTAAGGTTTTTAGGGGTTTTAATGGTTTTCAGGAGTTTTCAAGGTTTTTCAAAGTTTTTAGGGTTTTTTTACTTTTCCTAGATTTTAGAGGTTTTTTAGGATTCTTATGATTTTTAGGGTCTTTTAGGTATTTTAGGGATTGTGATGGTTTTTTGGGGTTTTCAAGGGTGTTTAGGGGCTTTGAGGGGTTGTACGGTCCTTTGGTTTCTTAGGGATTTTTGAGTTTTTTAGGGTATTTAATGTTTTTTAGGCTTTTTAAACATTTTTAGGGGGTTTAAGGGGTTTTAGAGTTTTTAGTGGGTTTTTGGGGTTTTATGGTTTTTATGGTTTTTTAAGATTTTTAGGGTTTCTTTGGTTTTCAAGGTTATTTTAGGGTTTTAAGGTTTTTATAGTTTTTTTTAAAAAAAATAGGGGTTTTAAGGGTTTTTAGAGATTTTTGGGTTTTTTGGGTATTTAAGGTTTTTAGTGGTTTTTATGGTTTTCAAAGTTCTTTTGGGTTTTTAGGATTTTTTGTGTTTTCATGGATTTTAGAGGGTTTTTAGGTTTTTTACGGTTTTTAGGGTTTTTTAGGGTTTTAGGGGTTTTCAAGGTTTTTAGGATCTTTTTGTGTTTTTTGGTTTCTTTGAGTTTTTAAGGGTTTTTAGGATTTTTTTTGAGTTTTTTAAAGTTTTTGGGGGTTTTAATGATTTTTAGAGTTTTTATTGGTTCTTAGGGTTTTTATGGGTTTATAGGGTTTTTATGGTTTTTAGTGGTTTTTATGGTTTTTAGAGGTTTATCTAGGTTTTTAGGATTTTTTACATTTTCAGGGATTTTTAGGTGATTTTTAGTATTTTAATGGTTTTAAAGGGTAAATAGGGATTTTTTGAATTTTGAGGGTTTTTATAGAGTTTTAGGGTTTTAAGGGGTTTAAGGGTCTTTTGGGATTTTAGGGTTTTTTGAGTTTTTTAGGGTTTTAAGGTTTTTACAGTTTTTTTAATATTTTAGGGGATTTTCATGGTTTTAGGGTTTTTTACATTTTTATTGATTTTTAGGGGTTTTTTATTTTTATGGATTTTATGGTTTTTAGTGATTTTGAGGGGTTTTTGGGATTTTCAGGGTTTTTTGGGGTTTTAGGGTTCTTTAGGGTTTTTAGGGACTTTATGAGTTTTAGGGGTTTTGTTGTTTTTTTTCAGGTTTTAAAAGATTTTTAGAGTTTTTAAACATTACTAGGGGGTTTAAGGGTTTTTAGAGTTTTTATTGGGTTTTTAGAGTTTTATGGGTTTTTTTATATTTTTTAAGGTTTTCAGGTTTTTATGATTTTCATTATTTTTTCAGGGTTTTGAGGGTTTTTTAAATTTTCATAGGTTTTTTTGGGGTTGTTGGGATTCTATTGGTATTTAGAGTTATTTAGGACATTTAGGGATTTTGAGTGTTTTTAGGGTTTTTTAGGATTTTGAGGGGTTTAAGGAGTTTTCAAGGTTTTTAGGGACATTTAGGGTGTTTTATGGGTTTTTATGGATTTTAAGGTTTTTTAGTGTTCCTTAACATTTTCAGGGGTTTTAATGGTTTTTAGATTTTTTAGTGGATTTAGGGTTCTTAGGATTTTTAGTGTTTTTAGGGGATTTTATGGTTTCTTATATTTTCAAGGTTTTTTAGGAATTTTTTAGGACTTCTATGATTTTTAGGGTTTTTAGTGGTTTTAGGGGTTATGAGGGTTTTTAGGGTTTTCAGGGGTTTTTGGGTTTTTGGGTTTTTAGGGGTTTTTATGTATTTTAGAGTTTTTTTAACTTTTTTAGGAGTTAAATATTTTTTAGTGTTTCAGTGGTTTTTTTGGGTTTTTTTGGGTTTTATGGGATTTTAGGGTTTTTAAATGTTTTTAGGGGTTTTATGGTTTTCTTGGATTTTTCAGGGTTTTTAGTGTTTATAAATTTTCATGGATTTATAGGGGGTTTAGGATTATTGTGGGTTTTAGGGGTTTTTAGGGGATTTAGTAATTTTAAGTGGTTTAGGGTTTTTTAGGGATTTTTAGGGCCATTTGGGTTTTTCAGGGTTTTATGGACTTTTGGGTTTTTAGGTTTTTTTGAGTCTTTTAGGGGTTTTTAGGTTTTTTAGAATTTTTTAACATTTTTAGGGGTTTTAAGGGTTTTTAGAGTTTTTAGTGGTTTTTGGAATTTTTATGGTTTTTTGGGATTTTAAGGTTTTTAGAGGTTTTATAGTTTTGGGGGGTTTTAGGTTTTTTATGTTTTCATTGATTTTTTGGGGTTTCAAAGGATTTTTATTGTTTTTTGGGGGGTTTTAATGTTTTTAGGGATTTTGAGGGATTTCGGGGGTTTTAGGGATTTTAGGGTTTTTCAAGGTATTTAGAGTCTTTTTGGATTTTTAGGGGTTTTTTTGAGTTTTTTGGGTTTTAAAGTATTTTAGAGTTTTTTTAACATTTTTAGGTGTTTTCAGGATTTTTAGAGTTTTTATTGATTTTTAGGGTTTTTATAAGTTATAAAAAAAAATTATGGGTTTTTTGGTTTTTTTGTGGTTTTCAAAAGGTTTTTAGGGTTTTGGGGGATTTTGAGGGTGTTTAGTGTTTTTCAGTGGTTTTTTTTTGGGGGGGGGGGGTTTAGGGGTTTTAAGGGTATTGAGGGTCTTTTGGGGTTTTTAGGGTTTTTTAGAGAATTTGTGGTTTTAAGGGTTTTCATAGTTTTTAACGTTTTTGAGGTGTTTTTAGGGGTTTCGGAGTTTTAGTGGTTTTTAGGGTTTTAGAAAGTTTTTAGGGGTTTTTATGGTTTTTAAGGGGTTTTCAATGTTTTTTAGGTTTTTTTTACGTTTTCATCGATTTTTATTGTTAGGTTTTTTTTTTGTTTTTAGGGTTTCTAGGGTTTTTGAGGTTTTTTAGGGGTTTTAGGGGTCTTTAGTTTTTTTAGGATTTTTAGGGGTTTTTAGGGTTTTTAGGGGTTTTCAGGGTTTTTATAAGGTCTTTTGGGGGTTTTTTGAGTATTTTAGGGTTTTCAAGTTTTTTTAGAGTTTTTTTTATCATTTTTAGGGGTTTATAGGGTTTGTATAGTTTTTAGTGGTTTCTAGTGTTTTTATGGGTTTTTAGGGTTTCTAAGGTTTTTAGGGGTTTATAGGCTTTTTAGGGGTTTTTTAGTGTTTTTTACTTTTTATGGATTTTTAGAGGTTTTTTAGGATTTTTTTGCTTTTACAAATTTTAAGGGTTTTTAGGGATTTTGAGGGTTTTATAGCATTTTTCAGGGTTGTTAGGGTTTTTGAGTTTTTTCATGGTTTTTAGGGTATTTTTTGGGTTTTATGGTTTTTTTTGAGTTTTATAGGTTTTTTAAGGATTTTTAGGGTTTTTAATGTTTTTAGGGGTTTTAAGGTTTTTTAGAGTTTTTAGTGTTTTTTTTGGTTTTTTTGGTTTTTTAAGGTTTTTTGTGATTTTTATGTTTTCCAGAGGATTTCAGGGTTTGAGGGTTTTTTATGTTTTGATGGATTTTAAGGGGGGTTTTAGTATTTTTATTATTTTTAGGGTTTTTATGGTTTTTAGGGATTTTTAGGGGTTTTAGGGTTTTTAGGGTTTTGGGGTTTTTTCTGATTTTTTGGGTCTTTTGGGGTTTTGGGATTTTTTTGGGTTTTTTAGGGGTTTTAAGGTTTTTAGAGATTTTAGGGGTTTAAAGGGTTTTTAGAGTTTTTTGTAGGATTTTAGGGTTTTTATGGATTTTTAGGGTCTTTAAGGTTTTTAGGGTTTTTAGGTTTTTTTACATTTTCATGGGTTTTATGGGGTTTTGGGATTTTGAGGGTTTTTCGGGGTTTTTAGTGGTGTTTAGGGATTTTTTATGGCTTTAGGAATTTTAGGGGATTTAAGGGATTTTAGAGTTTTTAGTGGGTTTTGGGTTTATATGGAATTTTAGGGGGTTTTTTAATTTTTATTGGTTTTATGGTTTTACGGGGTTTTTAGGTTTTTTTACATTTTCATGGATTTTTTAGGGGTTTTGGGTATTTTCATGGTTCTTAGGGTTTTTAAGGATTTTAGGGATTTTGAGGGTTTTTCGGTTATTTCAAGGGTTTATGGGGTTTTAGGGTTTTTTGATCCTTTTAGGTTTTTAGGGGTTTTTTAGTTTTTATGATTTTCAAGGTTTTTTAGAGTTTTTTTTAATGATTTTAGGGTATTTAAGGGTTTGTAGAGTCTTTAGTGGGTTTTATGGGTTTTTAGGGTTTTCATGTTTTTTATGGGTTTTAGGGGTTTTTATGATTTTCAGGGGTTTTTCTGGGTTTTTACGTGTTTTTTATGTTTTCATAGAATTTTTAGGTATTTTTAGGATTTTTATGGTTTTAGGGTTTTTTTAGAGTTTTTAGGGATTTTGATGGTTTTTAGGTGTTTTTATGATTTTTCCAGGTTTTTAGAGTCTTTTTGGGTTCTTGGGATTTTTTTGGTTTTTTAGGGTTTTAATGGTTTTTAGAGTTTTAACCTTTCTAGGGGTTTTTAGGATTTTTAGAGTTTTTATTGGGATTTTAGGGTTTTTATGGATTTTTAGGGGTTTTAAGGGTCTTACAGTTTTTTATTGTTTTCAAGGGTTTTCAGGGTTTTTTACACTTTCTTGGATTTTAAAGGTTTTTTTATGGTTTTCAGGGTTTTTAGAGAATTTGACTGGTTTTAAGGGTTTTCAAGGGATTTTATGGTTTCAGTATTTTTTAGTAATTTTAGGGGTTTTTTGGGTTTTTTGAGTTTTTTATGGTTTTATGGTTTTTTAAAGTTTTTTTAACATTTTTAGGGGTTTGAATGATTTTTTCTATTATTAGTGGGTTTTAGGTTTTTTAATGTTTTTAGGGGGGGTTTTTAGGTTTTTATGGTTTTTCATGGTTTTTAGGGTTTTATACATTTTCATTGATTTTTAGGGTTTTTAGGATTTTTATGGTTTTTAGTGTTTTAGGGTTTTTATAGATTTTGAGAGTTTTTTGTCTTTTTAGGTGTTTTGGGGTTTTTATGGTTCTTCATGGATTTAGGGTCTTTTGGGGTTTTAGGGATTTTTTTGAGTTTTTTATGGGTTTAAATATTTTTTAGTGTTTTTATTGTTTTAAGGGTTTTTATGTGTTTTTAGATTTTTTGGTGGTTTTTAGGGTTTTATGTGTTTTTATGGGTTTTTAAGGATTTTAGGAGTTTTTATTGTTTTCATGGGTTTTTTGGGTTCTTTATGTTTTCATGGATTTTTAGGATTTTTAGGATTTTTTTTGTTTTTAGGGTTTTTAGTGATTTTAAGGTTTTTTAGGGTTTTAGGGTCTTTTCAGGTTTTTAGGGTTTTTTTGAGTTTATTTTGAGTTTTGTTTTTTTTTGAGTTTTTTATTGTTTTTAGTGGTTTTAGAGTTTTTTGTGGTTTTTAAGGGATTTATGGGTTTTTAGGGTTTTAAAGGTTTTTTTTTTGGATTTTAAGGGTTTTCAATGTTTTTAAAGGGTTTTTAGGGTTTTTTACATTTCTTGTATTTTTAGGGGTTTTTTTGGATTTTTATGGTTTTTATGACTTTTTAGGGTTTTTATGGATTTTTAGGGTTTTTATGGTTTTCCAGAGGGTTCATGGATTTTAGGTGTTTTTAGGGTTTTTAGGTTCTTTAGGGTTTTTATGGTTTTTTGGGGTTTTTAGGGTTTTTAATGTTTTCTAGATATTTTACAGGTTTTAATGGTTTTTCTAGTTTTTAGTGGTTTATTAGGGGTTTTTATGTGTTTTAAGGGTTTTTAAGGTTTTTAAGGGTATTTATATTTTTAAGGGGTTTTATGATTTTATGGTTTTTTACATTTTCATAGTTTTTATTGTTTTTTTAAGAATTTTATTCTTCTTAGCGGTTTTAGGGTTTTTGGGGATCTTGAGGGGTTTTAGAGTTTTCATGGGTTTTTTTATGGTTTTTCAGTGTTTTAAGGATTTTTGAGGGTTTTTTTTAGTTATTTTTGGGTTTTTCAGGATTTTTATAATTTTTTAATATTTTTTTTGGGGTTTTATGGGTTTTTAGAATTTTTAATGCTTTTTAGAGTTTTTTTATGTTTTTTATGGTTTTTAGGGGGTTTTTAGGTTTTTTTATGTTTTCATGGATTTTTAGGATTTTTATAGTTTTTGGTTTTTTATGGTTTTGAGAGATTTGAAGGGTTTTTAGGTGGTTTTAGAGTTTTTAGGGGTTTTGGGTTTTTTTAGGGTCTTTTGGGTTTTTAGGGATTTTTTGAGGATTTTAGGGTTTTTATGATTTTTTAGATTTTTTTAACCTTTATGTGTTTTAAGGGTTTTGGGAGTTTTTAGTTGTTGTTAGGGTTTTTATGGGGTTTTAGGGTTTTTAGGTTTTTAGGGGTTTTATGGTTCTCGTGGGTTGTTCAGGGTTTTTATGGTTTTTTACATTTTCATAGATTTTTAAGGGATTTTTTTTTATTTTAGTTATTTTTGGTTTTTTAGGGTTTTAGGTATTTTGAGGGTTTTTTTGGGTTCTTTAGGGGTTTTTAGTGTTTTAAGGGTTTTTTAGGGCATTTAGTATCTTTTTGGCTTTTTAGGATTTTTTTAGTTTTCATGGTTTTTAAGGTTTTTTTGAGTTTTTAACGTTTTGATGGGGTTTTAGAGTTTTTAGAGTATTTAGGGGTTTTGGGGTTTTAGGATTTTTTTCATGGTTTTTACGTTTTTACGTTTTCATTGATTCTTAGGGGTTTTTAGGGGTTTTATCGAATTTAGGGGTTTTTTGGTTTTTTTGGTATTTTGAGAGTTTTTATGGTTTTTATGGGTTTTTAGGGTTTTCAGGGTTTTTAGTTTATTTTTGTGTTTTTAGGAATTTTTTAAGTTTTTACTGTTTTAAAGGTTTTCTAGAGTTTTTAATCGATTTTAGGGGTTTTTTGGGTTTTTATGGGCTTTTATTGTTTTTTAATGTTTTTATGGGTTTTATGGTTTTCACGGTTTTTTACATTTTTATGGATTTTTAGGGGTTTTTTAATATTTTTACGGTTTTTAGGGGTTTTAGGGGTTTTAGGGATATTGAGGGTTTTTATGGGTTTTAGGGTTTTAGGTTATTTTTCAGTTTTTAGGTTTTTTTGAGTTTTTTATGTTTTTAAGGTTATTTTTGGTATTATAACATTTTTGGAGTTTAAATGGTTTTTTAGAGTTTTTAGTGGGTTTTACGGTTTTTGTGGATTTTTATTGATTTTTATGGGTTTTTTGTTTTTATAGTTTCAGTGGTTTTTCAAGGTTTTTATGTTTTTTAATGTTTTCATGGATTTTTAGGGAATTTTTAGGATTTTTATGGGTGTTTTGGGGTTTTAGGGTTTTAGGGGTTTTAGGGGTTTTAGGGGGGTTTAGGGGTTTTAGGGTATTTCAAGGTTTTTAGGGTTTTTTGGAGTTTTAGGGTTTTTTTGGTTTTTATGGTTTTTTAGGGTTTTTGATGGTTTTAGGTGTTTTATGGGTTTTTGAAGTATTTAGTGGGTTTTATGGGTTTCTAGGGGTTTTTATGATTTGGGTTTTTTTTATTGTTTTTAGGGGATTTTCATGGATTTTAAGGTTTTATACATTTTCATGGATTTTTAAGGGTGTTTTAGGATTTTTATGCTTTTTAGTGTTTTTAGGGGTTTTAGGGTTTTTAGGGATGTTAAGGGTTTTTAGGATATTTCAAGGGTTTTCAAGGGTTATTAGGGTTTTAAGGATCTTTTTGGGTTTTTATGGTTTTTTAGGGATTTAAGGTTTTTTAGAGTTTTTAAACATTTTTAGGGGTTTTATGGGTTTTTAGATTTTTATTGTGTTTTTAGGGTTTTTATGGATTTTTAGGGTTTTTTAAAGTTTTTAGGGGTTTTTATAGTTTTCAGGGGGTTTTCAAGTTTTTTGGGTTTTTTATGTTTTTATGGATTTTTAAGGGGGTTTTAGGAATTTTATGGTTTTTATATTTTTTAGGGTTTTTAGGGTTTTTGAGGGGTTTAGGGTTTTTTATGGGGTTTTTATGTTTTTAGAGTTTTTAGGGGTTTTCAGGATATTTTGGGCATTTATGGGTTTTTTTGAGTTCTTAGGGCTTCTGAAGTTTTTAGATTTTTTAAACGTTTTTAGGGGTTTTAAGGGTTTTTAGAGTTTTTAGTGTATTTTTAGGGTTTTATGGGTTTTAGGGTTTTTAAAGGTTGTTAGGGGTGTTTATGGTTTTTTGAGGTTTTTCAGGATTTTTAGGGTTTTTATCATTTTAGGGTCTTTTGGGTTCTTAGGGTTTTCTTTGAGTTTTTAGGGGTCTTAAGGTTTTTAGAGTTTTTTTTAACATTTTAGGGGTTTAAAGGGTTTTTAGAGTTTTTGTGGGTTTTTAGTGTTTTTTGGAAAATTTTAACATTTTTAGTGGTTTTATGGTTTTTTGGGTTTTTTTAGGTTTTCATGGTTTTTAATGGTTTTTTAGGTTTTTTATGTTTTTTAGATTTTTTTGGGTTTTCAGAAATTTTGAGGGTTTTTAGTGTTTGTTAGGGGTTTTCAGGGGTTTTAGAGGGGGTTTTTTTCGGTTTTTAGGGGGGTTTTGAGTTTTTTAGGGTTTTTATGGTTTTTAGAGTTTTTAATGAGGTTTTAGGGTTTTTAGGGGTTTTTAAGGATTTTATGGTTTTTTATTGTTTTCCAGGTTTTTAGGGTTTTTTATGGTTTTCCAGGTTTTTTAGGGTTTTTTACATTTTCAAGGATTTTTAGGTGTTTTTTAAGATTTTTATGATTTTTAGGTGTTTTTTAAGATTTGTAAGGTTTTTAGGGTTTTTAGGGATTTTGATGGTTTTTAAAGATTTCAAGAGTTTTAGGGGTTTTTAGGCTTTTAGTTTTTTTTGTTTTTAGGGGGTTTTTTTGAGTTTTTTGGGTTTTTAATGTTTTTTAGAGTTTTTTAAAATTTGTTTGGAGTTTTTTAGGATTTTTATGGTTTTTAGTGTTTCTCAGGGTTTTTAAGGATCTTGAGGGTTTTATGGTTTTCGAGTGTTTTTAGGGGCTTTTAGGGTTTTTAGGGTCTTTTTCAATTTTTAGGGATTTTGAAGGTTTTAATGGGCTTTCATGTGTTTTTAGAGTTTTTAGGGGTTTTCAAGGGCTTTCCGGGGTTTTAGGGTCTTTTGGGGGTTTTAGGGATTTTTTTGATTTTTTTAGTGATTTATGGTTTTTAGGGTATTTAGGGTCTTTTGGTGTTTTAGGGATTTTGAAGGTTTTAAAGGTTTTTCATGGGTTTTTAGAGTTTTTAGGGGTTTTCTGGGTTTTTTGGGTCTTTTGGGGGTTTTAGGGTTTTTTTGATTTTTTTACTCATTTTAAGGTTTTTTAGAGTTTTTTAACATTTTTAGGGGTTTTAAGGGTTTTTAGATTTTTTAGTTGTTTTTTGGGCTTTATGGTTTTTATGGTTTTTATGGTTTTCAGGGTTTTTCATGGCTTTTTGGATTTTTTTTACGTTTTCATGTATTTTTAGGGGTTTTTAAGTGTTCTTATGTTTTTTTGAGTTTTTTAGGGTTTTTAGAGATTGGGGGGGTAGGATTTAAGGGGTTTTCATAGTTTTTAGGGTCTTTGGGGGTTTTATGGGTTTTTGAGTTTTTTTAGGGTTTTTAGGTAATTTAGAGTTTTTTAACATTTTTAGGTGTTTTAATGATTTTTAGAGTTTTTAGGTGTTTTAGGGTTTTTATGGGCTTTTAGGGGCTTTAATGTTTTAGGGATTTTTATGGTTTTTAGGGGGTTTTCAGGGTTTTTATACTCAGTTATGATTTCATTGATTTTTTAGGGTTTTTAGGATTTTTATGGTTTTTAGGGGTTTTAAGGGATTTTAAGGGTTTTCAGGGTTTTTTTTGGTTTTTTGGGTTTCTTAAGGGTTTTAGGGTCTTTTTGGGATTTTAGGGGTTTTTTGCGCTTTTTAGGGTTTATAAGTGTTTTTTGGCTTTTTTTATATTTTTAGGGTTTTTGAGGGCTTTTGGAATTTTTAGTCGGTTTTTAGGATTTTATGGTTTTTTTTAAAGTTTTGGGCGTTTTTTGGTTTTCAGGGGTTTTTCAGGATTTTTGGGTTTTTTAGGTTTTCATGGATTTTTAGGGTTTTTTAGGATTTTATTGTTTTTAAGGTTTTTAGAGATTTATAGGGTTTTTAGGGGGGTTTAAAAGGGTTTATAGGATTTTCAGGGTTCTTAGGGTATTTTTGGGTTTTTTAGGCTTTTGAGGTTTTTTATAGTTTTTTAATGTCTTTAGGGAATTTAAGGGTTTTTAGAGTTCTTACTGTTTTTTGGGATTTTTTGGGGTTTTTGTGTTTTTTAATGTTTTAAGGGGTTTTATGGTTTTCCGTGGTTTTTTAGGGTTTTTAGCATTTTGTATGTTTTCATGGACTTTTAGTGGTTTTTAGTATCTTTATGGTTTTTAGGGTTTTTATGGACTTTGAGGGGTTTAGGGTTTGTCTATTTTTTATGGATTTTAGGGTTTTTAGGGTTTTAAAGGGTTTTTAAGGTTTTGCAACATTTTTAGTCGTTTTAATGGTTTTTAGAGTTCTTATTGGTTTTTTGGGATTTTATTGGTTTTTAGAATTTTTTTAAAGTTTTTAGGGTTTTTTTTGTTTTTGGGGTGTTTTCATGGGTTTTGTGGTTTTTTACATTCTTAAAGATTTTTAGTGGTTTTTTTGTATTCTTATGGTTTTTAGGTTTTTAGGGATTCTGAGGCTATTTTTGGTTCTTTAGGGTTTTTATGTATTTTAGGAGGTTTTAGGGTCTTTTGGGGTTTTTAGATTTTTTTTGAGTTTTTTAGAGTTTTTATGGGTTTTTAGAGCCTTTTAATGTTTTTTGGGGTTTTAAGGGTTTTTATAATTTTTAGTGATTTTTAGGGTTCTTATGGGATTTTCGAGGTTTTTAAGGGTTTTTTGGGTTTTTTGGTTTTTAGGGGTCTTTTAGGGTTTTGAGGGGTTTTTTTACGTTTTTATGGATTTTTAGGGGTTTTTGTTTTTTTATAGTTTTTATGGTTTTTATGGTTGTTTGTTTTTTTGTTGGATTTTGGGAGGTTTTGGGGGTTTTGGGTTTTCTTGGGGATTTTTGCTGTTTTAGGGTCTTTTGGGTTTTTGGTTATTTTTATTTTTTAGGGTTTTAAAGAATTTTTAGTGTTTTTAATATTTTTAGGGGTTTAGGCGTTTTCATGGTCTTCAATGGCTTTTCATTTTTTTTAGGGTTTTTTACGTTGTCATAGAATTTTAGGAGGTTTTTAGGATTTTTAAGGTTTTTAGGTTTTTTAGGGTTATTAAGGATTTTGAGGGGTTTTAGGGGTTTTTTGAGTTTTTTAGGGTTTTTAATGGTTTTTTTTTTGTTTTCAACATTTTTAGTGGTTTGAGGATTTTTAGAGTTTTTAGTGGGTTTTAGGGTTTTCTTATAGTTTTTAGGTGTTTTATGGTTTTTAGGGGTTTTAGGGGTTTTTACCTTTTCATGGATTTTTAGGGGTTTTGTATCAATTCTATTGTTTTTAGGGTTTTTTAGGGTTTTTAGGGGTTTTACAGATTTTGAGTGTTTTAGGGTTTTTTAGGTGTTTTAGGGGTTTTCAGGGTTTTTAGGGTCTTTTTGGGTTTTTGGTGTTTTTTTTACTTTTTGTGGGTTTTTAATGTTTTTAGAGTATTTTAATATTTTTAGGGGTTTAAAGGGGTTTTAGAGTTTTTAGCGGGTCTTTAGGGTTTTTATCGATTTTTTGGGTTTTTAAGGTTTTTATCGGTTTAATGGTTTTATGGGGTTTTTAGGGGGGGTTCAGGGTTTTTAGGGTATTTTATGTTTTCATGGATTTTTAGGGAATTTTTAGGTTTTTTATTATTTTTAGGGTTTCTTCTGGGTTTTAGGGATTTTGAGGGTTTTTAGGGTGTTTTGGGTTTTTAGGGTTTTTTAGTGTTTTAAAGGTTTTTAGAGTGTTTAAAAGTTTTTATGGTTTTTAAAGAATTTTAGAGAATTTAGTGGGTTTTAGGGTTTTTTTGGGTTTAAAGAGATTTTTAAGGTTTTTTGGGGATTTTATAGTTTAAGGGGTTTTTAGGGTTTTTAGGATTTTTTACGTTTTCATGGATTTTTAGGGATTTTTTAAAAAATTTATTGGTTTTTGTGTTTATTTAGGGTTTTTTAGGGTTTTTACTGTTTTTTGGGTTTTTAAGTTTTTAGAGTTTTTCAACGTTTTTAGAGGTTTTAAGGGTTATTGTTGTCTTTAATGGTTTTTAGAGATTTTATTGGGTTTTAGAGTTTTAAAATTTTTAAGGGTTTTTAGGGTTTTAGGGGGTTTTCAAGGTTTATAGTGTTTTTTATGTTTTTATGGATTTTTAGGGTATTTTTCACATTTTTATGGTTTTAGGAATTATGAGGCTTTTTATGTTTTTTCAAGGGTTTTTAGATATTTTAAGGGTTTTGGGGTCTTTTTGGTTTTTTAGGGTTTTTTTTTGTTTTTTTGGGTTTTTATGGTTTTTTTAGAGTTTCTATGTTTTAGGGTTTTAAGGGTTTTTAGTATTTTTAGTGGTTTTTAGGGTTTTTTACAAGGAAAATAGAACATGATATGTAAAAGGGAAAAGGAATTGAAGTATAGATGATCACCCAAGGGTGATTCAACTCAACCAAGGCTCGAAGACCAACAACTGGAGAAAGAAAAACAAAGCCAAAGTAACCTCGGACAAGAAGCCAACTGGAAGGCCCAAGAAGCTTGTGAATCCCAACTAGTCCAACACCAAGCATCATAAGAAAGCAAGAACTCCAGCAAACAAGAAGCACCAAAGCACCCACCATGAGGCACCAAGCAGCAGCCCACCAAAGAGAATCTAGAAATCTAGCACTAACCCAGGTAGAAAAGAAAATCAGCGGTGCATGTGCCCAACAAGAAGCCACTTGTAAGAAAACCAACAGCAATGAACACATCAACACCTCCACCAGACATCCACCAAAAATAACTAAGTCAACAGGACCAATGATCGGCAGCTGATATCATTAGCTAAGTAGACAACCCAACGAACCAATAGAAGGATTCACAACAACTCCAGGTTGCGAACCAGAAAACACGCTTAGTAGCAACATCGCCAAGGCCTCAAGAAGGCCCAAGGAAAGACAACGTCTTCACAAGGATGATCCAACACAACCACACACCCACTCACACACCACCACCCACTCACGCAATAATGCACACGCGCGCACACATACACATGAACCACCCCCATCGTACACACATATGCACGCATGCACACAAACCAGCATCCCCATGAACACCCACCCAACTCATCCAACCAACATCCCAACCTTCCATGGATTTCCTGGGGTTCTTAGGGTTTTTTATGTTTTCATGGATGTTTAGTGGTTTTTTTTGGATTTTTATGGTTTCAGAGTTTTTTAGGGTTTTTAGGGATTTTGAGGGTTTATAAGGATTTTCAAGTGCTTTTAGGGTTTTTTTCATTTTTAGGGTTTTTGGAGACCTTTTAGGTTTTTAGGGTTTTTTTTAGTTTTTTGGGTTTTTAAGGTTTTTTATCATTTTTAGGGGTTTTAAGAGTTTTTCGAGTGTTTAGTGGTTTTAGGGTTTATTGGGTTTTAGAAATTTTTACGATTTTTAGGGGTTTTATGGTATTAAGGGGTATTCATATGTTTTCCGGTTTTTTATGTTTTCAAAGATTTTTAAGGGTTTTTTGGAAATTTATAGTTTTAGGGGTTTTTAGGGTTATTATGTATTTTGAGGGGTTTTAGGGGTTTTTTAGTATTTTTATAGTTTATAGGGTTTTAGGGATTTTGAGGGTTTTTAGGGGCTATCAAGGTTTTTAGTGTCATTTTGGGGTTTTAAGGGTTTTTTTTGAGTTTTTTAGGGCTTTAAAGGTTTATTGGTGTTTTTTAATGTTTTTAGAGGTTTTAAGGATTTTTATAGTTTTTAGTGATTTTAGAGTTTTTATGGGTTTTTAGGGGTTTTGAAGGCTTTTAGGGGTTCTTATGGTTTGCTGGGTATTTAGGGTCTTTTACATTTTTATGGATTTTTAGGGGTATTTTAGGATTTTTATGGATTTTAGGGAATTTGAAGGTTTTTATTTGTTTTCAAGGTTTTTAGCATTTCTCGGGGTTTTTAGGGTCATTTTGGGTTTTTAGTTGTTTCTTGATTATTATTTTTACGGTTTTTAAGGTCTCTTAGATTTTTTAACGTATTAAAAGGTTTATGGGTTGTATAGTTTTAGTGGTTATTTTTGGTTTTTATGGGTTTTTTGGATTTTTTATGGTTTTTATGGGTTTTGGGGTTTTTTATGCTTTATAGTGATTTTCAAGGTTTTTAGGGTTATTTTTTCATGGATTTTTAGGGTATTTTTATGATTTTTATGGTTTTTAGAGATTTTAAGGGTTTTTAGGGTGTTTAAGGGGATTTTAGGGTTTGAGGGGTTTGAGGGTCTTCTGGGGGTTTGAGGGTTTTTAATTGCTTTTATTGTTTTTTAACATTTTTAGGGGGTTTAAGGGTTTTTATATTTTTAGTGGCTTTTAGATTTTTTATGGGTTTTTAGGGTTTTTTAAGGTTTTTAGGGGTTTAATGGTTTTCTGGAGTTTTTTAGGGTTTTTAGTTTTCTTACGTTTTCATGGATTTTTTCCCATTTTTTATCATTTTTATCATTTTTAGTTTTTTATTGTTTTTAGGGATTATGAGGGTTTTTAGGGGGTTTCAGTGGTTTTTACAACTTTTGGGTTTTTAGGGTTTTTTTGAGTTTTTTAGGGTTTAAAGGTTTTTTAGAGTTTTATAAAAAAAATTAGGGGTTTTAAGGGTTTTTGGAGTTTTTAGTGATTATTTAAGGTTTTTTATTGGTTTTTAGGGGTTTAAAGGTTTTTTAGGGTTTTATGGTTTTCAGGGGTTTTTTAGGGTTTTTGGTCTTTTCATGTTTTCTGGGGTTTTAGGGTTTTTTATGTATTTTAGGGATTTTGAGTATTTTTTGTGGTTTTTAGGGGTTTTTAGGTATTTTTAGGGTTTTTATGTGTTTTTAGGGTCTTTTGGGGGTTTTCTGGTTTTTTTCATTTTTTAGGCTTTTAAGGTTTTTTAGAGTTTTTAACATTTTTAGGGGTTTAAAGGGTCTTTAGATTTTTTAGTGTTTCTGTGGGTTTTTATGGGTTCTTATGGTTTTTTATGTTTTTAGGGTTTTTTATGGTTTTCAGGAGTTTTTTAGGTTTTTATTGTTTTTAACATTTCCATGGATTTTATGGGTTTTTAGGCATTTTGAGGGTTTTTAGGGTTTTTAGGGGTTTCTAGGCTCTCTAGGGGTTTTAGTTTTTTTTTTGTGTTTTTAATGTTTTAATGGTTTTTAGTGTTTTTTAACGTTTTTATGGATTTTAAGGGTTTATAATGTTTTTAGTGTTTTTTAAGGTTTTTTGGGGTTTTTAGGGTTTTTAAGGTTTTAAATTGTTTTTATGGGTTATATGTAGTTTTCTAGGTTTTTTAGGACTTTTAGGGATTTTTTGGGATTTTGAGGATTTAAGAATGGGTTTTTAGGGTTTTTAATGGTTTTAGGGTTTTTCATAGTATTTTTGGGTCTTTTTGGGTTTTTCGGATTTTTTTTGAGTTTTTTAGGGTTTTTAAGTTTTTTAGAGTTTTTAACGTTTTAAGGGGTTTTACAAGTTTTAGAGTTTTTAGTGGGTTTTTATTGTTTTTATGGGTTTTAGTATTTTTTTAAGGTTTTTATGATTTTCAGTGTTTCTAGGGTTTTTAATGCTTTATTATTGTTTTTAATGTTTATTATTGTTTTTAATGTTCTTAAAGGTTTTAGGGATTTTTAGAATTTTTAGTCGTTTTAGTGTTTTATGGGTTTTTAGTCGTTTTTATGGTTTTTAGGGATTTTTCAAGGTCTTTAGGGTTTTTTTATGTTTTATGGGTTTTTTACAATATTTATAGTTTTCTATGGTTTTTAGGGAATTTGGAGGTTTTTATCGGTTTTCAAGGTTTTTATAATTTTTCCGGGTTTTTAGGATCTTTTGCGTTTTTTGGGATTTTTGAGTTTTTTATAGTTTTTAATCTTTTTTAGAATTTTTAAAATTTTATGGGGTATTACAGGTTTTAGAGTTTTTAGTGGTTTTTTTATTTTTTAGGTTTTTTATGGCTTTAGGGGGTTTTATAGTTTTCTTGGGTTTCAGGGTTTGTTTCTTTTTCATGGATTTTTTTGGGTTTTTTATGATTTTTATGTTTTTTAGTTTTTTATGTGTTGTTAGGGATTTTGAGGGTTTTTAGGGTTTCTAAATGGTCTTTAGGGTTTTTAGGAGTTGTCAAAGTTTTTATGGTCTTTTGGGTTTTTAGGGGATTTTTTTTAGTTTTTTAGGGTTTTAAAGACTTATTAGTGTTTTTTAATGTTTTATAGGTTTTAAGGATTTTTAGAGTTCTTAGTGGATTTAGGGTTTTTATGGGTTTTTAAGGGGTTTTTAGGTTTTTATGGGGTTTTATGGTTTTCAGGGGTTTTTCAGGGTCTTTATGTTTTTTTTACATTTTTATAGATTTTTATGATTTTTTAGTGTTTTTAGGGAATTCAAAGGTTTTTAGGGGTTTTTAAGGTATTTAGTGCTTCTTAGGGTTGTAGGTTCTTTTGGGGTTTTTAGGTTTTTTTAGTATTTTTGAGCTTTAAAGGTTTTTTAGATTTTTTTAACATTTTTAGTGGTTTTACCGGTTTTTAGAGTTTTTGTGATTTTTAGGGGTTTTTTGGGTTTTTTGGGTTTTGAAGGTTTTTTGTGGGTTTTATGGTTTTTGGGGGATTTTTTAGGGTTTTTAGGGTTTTTTACATTTTCATGGACTTTTAGGTGTTATTTCGGATTTTTAGGGTTTTAGGGTTTTTATGGATTTTGATGGGTTTTTGGGTTTTTTAGGGGTTTTTAGATTTTTTAGGGGTGTTCAGGGATTTTTGGGTCTTCTTGGGTTTTTAGGGGTTTTTTTGAGTTTTTTGGGGTTTTTAAAGTTTTTTATAATTTTTAACATTTTTAGGGGTTTTAAGGGTTTTTAGAGTTTTAAGTGTGTTTTAGGGTTTTCATTGGTTTTTAGGGATTTTAATGTTTTTAGGAAGTTTTAGGATTTTTAGAGTTTTTCTGGGTTTTTAGGGTCATTTTGGATTTTCTTTATTTTTTAGGAGTTTTAATGAATTTTGGAGTTTTTTAATGTTTTTAGGGGTTTGAAGTGTTTTAAGAGTTTTTTAGTGTTTTTTTTGATTTTATGGGTTTTCAAGGTTTTTTAAGGTTTTTAGGATTTTTTATTGTTTTCAAGGGTTATTTTAGGGTTTTTTACATTTTCATGGATTTTTATGGAGGTTTTAGTATTTTTATGGTTTTTAGGGTTTTGGGTTTTTTTTTTGGATTTTGAAGGTTTTTACTGGTTTTCAAGTGTTTTTAGGGGTTTTAGGGTTTTAGGGTCTTTTTGGGTTTTTAGGATTTTTTAGGGTTTTAAGTTTATTTATAGTTTTTAATAGTTTTTTGGGGTTTTAATGGTTTTTAGGGTTTATAGTGTGTTTTTAGGCTTTGTATGGGTTTTTAGGGGTTTTAAGGTTTTTAAAGGTTTTTATGGTTGTCAGTGGTTTTTCATGGTTTTTAAGGGTTTTTAAGTTTTCATATATTGTTAGTGGTTTTTATGATTTTTATGGTATTTTGTTTTTTAGCGGTTTCATGGATTTTTTGGGTCTTTTAGGTTTTTAGGGGTTTTTAGGGTTTTTAGGATTTTTAGGGTCTTTAAGGTTTTTTTTTGTTTTTAGTCTTTCATGGGTTTTAATGTTTGTTTTTAATGTTTTTTGGGGGATTTGGGGGATTTAAGGGTTTTTACGTGTTTTAGTTTTGTATGGGTTTTTACAGTTTTCAGGGGGTTTTAATGGTTTTTAGGGTTTTTAACAATTTGTTTGATTTTTAGTGTTTCTTAGTTTTTTAGGGATTTTGATTGTTTTTATGGTTTTTAGGGGTTTTTAGGGTTTTAGGGGTTTTCTATATTTTCAAGGTCTTTTGGGGTTTTTAAGGTTTTTTTGATTTTTAAGGGGTTTTAAGGATTTTTAGAGTTTTTTAACCATATAGGGTTTTAAAGGGGTTGAGTATTTTAGTGGGTTTTTAGGGTTTTTATGGGTTTTTAGTCTTTTTTAATGTTTTTAGGGATTTTATGTTTTTCGAGGGTTTTTAGGATTTTTTACATTCTGGTGTATTTTTTGGGATTTTTATGGCTTATTGTAATTTTTATAGCATTTTTAGGTATTTTGAGGGGTTTTAGGGGTTTTTTATGGTTTTTAGAGCCTTTTGGGGTTTTTTAGGGTTATTTTGATTTTTTAGGGTTCTTTGATTTTTAGTGTTTTTTAACCTTTTTATCATATTAAATGGTTATTAGTGTTTTATTTGTTTTTAGGGTTTTTATGTGTTTTTAATGTTTTAAAGGTTTTTTTTTGGTTTTATGGTTTTTCGTGGTTTTTCACGATTTTTAGGGTTTTTTACAATTTCATGGATTTTTGGGGGGTTTTAGGATTTTTAGGGTTTTTTGGATTTTTAGGTTTTTTTGGGATTTAAATGTTTTTTAGGGGTTTTCAGGGTTTTTTGGGTTATTAGGTTCTTTTGGGGTTTTAGGGGTTTCTAGAATTATAAAAAAATTAGAGATTTTTAATGTTTTTTGGGGCTTTAAGGGGTTTTAGTGTTTTTAATGTTTTTTGAGGTTTTTATGGGTTTTTAGGGGTTTTTATGTTTTTAGGGGTTTTTATGGTTTTAAGGGGATTTTTAGGGTATTTATGGGTTTTTACGTTTTCATGTATTTTTATCATTTTTTTAGGATTTTTATGGTTTTTAGGGGTTTTAGGGATTTTGATGGTTTTTAGGACCTTTAGGGTTTTAAGGATTTTTTGGATTTTTTAGGGTTTTTAGGTTTTTAGGGATTTACAATGTTTTTAAATACTTTAAGGGTTTTTTGAAATTTTAGTGGTTTTAGGGTTTTTATGGGTTTTTAGGGGTTTTAATGTTTTTAGGGGTTTTATGATTTTCATATGTTATTCAGTGTTTTTAGGGTTTTTTATTTTTTTATGGATTTTTAGGCGTTTTTGAATATTTTATTGGTTTTTACCATTTTTTATGGTTTTGAGAGATTTTAACATTTTTAAGGGGTTTTGGGGGTTTTTTAGTTTATTTGAGTTTTTTAGGGTTTCTAAGAGTTTTTAAAGTTTTTTAACATTTTTAGGGGTTTAAAACGTATTTTGAGTTTTTAGTGGGTTTTTAGGGTTTTTATTTATTTTTAGGGTTTTAATGGTTTTTTGGGGGTTTTATAGTTTTCAGGGGTTTTTAAATGTTTTTAGGGTTGTTTACATTTTCATGTATTTTTATGGGTTTTTAGAAACCCATAACACTTAAAACAGGGTTTTTATTTATTCTTAAGGCTTTTTTGGTTTTCATGATTTTTAGGGTCTTTTGGGGTTTTTATTTTTTTTTAGTGTTATTGAGGTTTTAATGTTTTTTATATTTTTTCATCATTTTTAACTGTTTTAAGTGTTTTTAGAATTTTTAGTGGTTTTTAGGATTTTTATGGGGTTTTTGGGTTTTTATGGTTTTATGGGTTTTTATGGTTGTTTGTGGTTTTCAGGGTTATTAGGGTCTTTTATGTTTTTATGTACTTTTAGGTGTTCTTAGGTTCTTTATGTTTTTGGGTTTTTAGAGAATTTCAGGGGTTTTTAGGAGTTTTTAGGGTTTTTCAGGGTTTTTAATGTCTTTTTGTCTTTTAGGGGTTTTTTTGAGTTTTTGGTCCTTTAAGATTTTTCAGAGTTTTTTTGCATTTTTAGGGGTTTTAGTGGATTTTTTGCATTTTTATGCAGGTTAATGGTTTTTTAAGATTTTTAGGGGTTTGTATGGTTTTCAAGTGTTTTAAGGGATTTTAGGGTTTTTACGTTTTCATGAATTTTTAGGTATTTTTAGGATTTTTATTGTTTTTAGGGTTTTTAGGGTCTCTTTGGGTTTTTAGGTTATTTTTTATTTTTTAGTGGTTTTAAGGTTTTTTAGAGTTTTTAATGTTTTTTGGGGTTTTAAGGGTTTTTAGAGTTTTTAGTGGTTTTAGGGTTTTTATGGGTTTTTAGGGTTTTTATGGGTTTTAGGGGTTTTTATGATTTCTAAAGGTTTTTAGGTTTTTTAATATTTAAATGGATTCTTAGGGGATTTTTAGGATTTTTATGGATTTTATGGTTTTTAGGAATTTTGATGGTTTTTTAGGGATTTTAGGGTTTTCCAGGTTTTTTGGGGACTCTTAGGGTTTTTAAGGGTTTTTTTATTTTTTCAGGAAATTTATGGTTTTTAGTGTTTTTAAATACCTTTAGGGGTTTTAAGGGTTTTTAATGTTTTTAGAGGGGTTTTATGATTTTAAAGGGTTTTTCACGTTGTCATGGGTTTTTTGGGATTTTAGGATTTTTATAGTTTTTAGGGTTTTTATGGATTTTGAGGGGTTTTGGGGGGTTTTAGAGATTTTTAGGGGTTTTAGGATTTTTTAGGATTTATGGGGTCTTTTTTGGTTTTTAGGTTTTATTTTTGAGTTTTTTTTGGGTTTTTAAGGTTTTTAAAGTTTTTGTTAACATTTTAGGGGTTTTAAGGGTTTTTAGAATTTTTAGTCATTTTTAGGGTTATTAGGGTTTTTTAAGGATTTTAGGGGTGTTTAGGTTTTTTAGGTTTTTAGGGATTTTAGAGTTTTTTACATTTTCATGGATTATAGGAGTTTTTTAGGAATTTTATTTTTTTAAGGATTTTTTGGGGTTTTAGGGTTTTTAAGGGATTTTGATGTTTTAAGGCATTTTTTAGGGTTTTCGGTGTTATTATGGACTTTTGGGGGTTTAAGGAATTTTTTTTATTTTTTTAGGGTTTTTAGGCGTTTTTAGATTTTTTGAACAATTTTCAGTGGTTTAAAGGGTTTTTTGAATTTTTAGTTATTTTTAGGGGTTTTATGGATTTTAGGGTTTTTAAGGTTTTTAGGGATTTTTATGGTTTTATGCGGTTTTTCAGGGTTTTTTATGTTTTCATGGATTTTTTTGTTTTTAGGATTTTTAGGGATTTTTAGGGGTTTTAGGGATTTTGAGAGTTTTTAGGGGGTTTTAGGGGTTTTAAGGTTTTTAGTGTCTTCTTGAGGTTTTAGGTTATTTTTATTTTTTTAGGGTTTCTATGGGTTTTTAGGGGTTTTTAGGGTTTTATATTTTTAGTGGTTTTTAGGGTTTTTGTGGATTTTTAGGGTTATTTAGGTTTTTAGGGGTTTTATGGTTTTCGGGGGGTTTTTAGTGTTTTTTATGTTTAGCAGTACTTTAGGATTTTTATGGTTTTATGGTTTTTCGGGACTTTTTGGATTTTCTATGTTTTTTTTGGGTTTTTAGGGTTTTAAGGTTTTTTATAGTTTTTTAACATCTTAGGGGTTTTAAGGGTTTTTTAGTTTTTAGTGGTTTTTAGGGTTTTTATGGGTTTTTATGTTTTTAGGTAATTTTATGGTGTAGAGGGGGTTTCATAATTTTTATGGCTTTTTTACATTTTCACGGATTTTTATGATTTTTTAAATATTTTTATGTTTTATGGTTTATATTAATTCTGAGGATTTTTAGGGGTTTTCAGGGGTTTTTATGGTTTTTATTGTTTTAAAGTTTCTAGAGGGTCTTTTTGGGTTTTTTGGGTTTTCTTGAGTTTTTTCTAGTTTTTAATGTTTTTAGAGTTTTTTTTAACATTTTCAGACTTTTAAGGATTTTTAGAGTTGTAAGTAGTTTTAGGGGTTTTATGGGTTTTTAGTGGTTTTAAGGTTTTTTTAGGTTTTTATGGTTTTAAGGGGGTTTTCTAGGTGTTTTGGGTGTTTTACCTTTTCATGGATTTTAGTGATTTTTTATGATTTTTATGGTTTCTAGTGTTTTTAGGGCTTTTAGAGATTTTGAGGGTTTTTAGGGTGTTTTAGGGATTTTTAGTTATTTTCAGTGTTTTAGGGTCTTTTGGGGGTTTTAGGGATTTTTTAGGGTTTTTAATGGTCTTTAATGTTTTTTTAACATTTTTAGGTGTTTTATGGGTTTTTAGATTTGTAGTGGGTTTTTAGAGTTGTAATGGGTTTTAAGGTTTTCCGGGGTTTGGATGGGCTTTTAGTTTTTCTTACATTTTCTTGGATCGTTTTTGGGTTTTTATAATTTTTAGGGTTTTTAGTGTTTTAGGGTTTTTAGGAATTATGAGGATTTTTAGTGTTTTTCAGGGTTTTAGGGTCTTTTAGGTTTTTTTTTATTTTTTAGGGTTTTAAAGGTTTTTTATATTTTTTTAATGTTTTTTGTGGTTTTAAGGGTTTTTAGATTTTTTAGTGGTTCTTTAGGGTTTTTAGTTTTTTTTTTCAGGGGTTTTAGGTTTTTTTATTTTTTCATGGTTTTTTAAAGGTTTTTTTAAATTTTTATGGTTTTTATGGGTTTTTAGGGATTTTGAGGGGGGGGGGGTAATTAGTTTTAGGGTTTTTAGTTGTTTTAAGGGTATTTTTAGGATTTTAGGGTTTTTTTTAGTTTTTTAGGATTTTTAAGGTTTTTTAGAGTTCTGTATCTTTTTGGGGGTTTAAAGGGTTTTTAGAGTTTTTAGTGGTTTTTTGGTATTTTATGGGTTTTTAGTTTTTCATAGGTTTTAGGTTTTTTTATGGTTTTTAAGGGGTTTTCGGTTTTTTTAATGTGTTTTACCTTTCCATGGATTTTTATGGGGTTTTTAGGATGTGTATGGTTTATAATGTTTTTAGGGTTTTTAGTACTTTTGAGGGTTTTTAGGGGTTTTTAGGGTCTCTTGGGTTTTTAGGGGGTTTTTTTTTGAGGTTTTAGTGTTTTAAGGTTTTTAGTGTTTTTTAATGTTTTTAGTGGTATTAAGGGTTTTTAATGAGTTTAGTGATTTTTAGGGTTTTTTAAGGTTTTGAGTTGTTTTATGGGTTTTGGGTGTTTTTTTTGGTTTTTAGGGTTTTTTACATTTTCCTGGATATTTTATGTTTTTTAGGATTTTAATGGGTTTTTGGGGTTTTTAGGGATTTTGAGGGGTTTTAGGGGGTTTAAGTATTTTTTTGGATTTTTATTGGTTTTAGGGGTTTCCATAGTTTTTAGGGCCTTTTGGGTTGTTAGGATTTTTTTGAGTTTTTTAGGGTTTTTAAGGTTTTTTAGAGTTTTAACATTTTAAGGGGTTTTAGTGTTTTAAGTGGTTTATTAGAGTTTTTATTGGTTTTTAGGAATTTTTATGCATTTTAGGGGTCTTTATGTTTTTCAGGGGTTTTTAGGGTTTTTGAGTTTTTTACGTTTTCATAGATTTTTATGGGTTTTGAGGATTTTTATGGTTTTTAGGGTTTTTAGGGTTTTTAAGGATTTTGAGGGGTTTTAGGATCTTTTGGGTTTTTAAAAGTTTTTCAATTTTTTAGGGTTTTAAAGGCTTTTTAGTGTTTCTTAATTTTTTAGAGGTTTAAAGTATTTTTAGAGTTTTTAGTGGTTTAGGGTTTTTATGGGGTTTTTATGGTTTTCTCGTGGATTTCAGGGTCTTCAGTGTTATTTTACGTTTTTATGGATTTTTAGGGGTTTTTAGGATATTTATAGATTTTTAGGGGTTTTGAGGTGTTTTGAGGGGTTTTAGAGGTTTTCAAGGGTTTTTTTTGGGGTTTTAGGGGTTTTGGGGGTTTTGAGTGTTTTTAGGACGTTTTGGGGTTTTTAAAAAAATTTGATGGTTTTAGGGTTTTTAAGGTTTTTTTAGAGTTTTTAATATCTTAAGGGATTTTAGGGGTTTAAAAGATTTTTGAGTTTTTTTTGGGTTTTTAGGATTTTATAAGGGTTTTAGGGGATTTTATGGTTTTCAGGGGTTTTCAACATTTTTAGGGTTTTTAATGTTTTCATGGATTTTTATGGGTTTTTAAGATTTTTATGATTTTTTATGGATTTTGAGGGTTTTTTCATTGATTTTTACGATTTTTAGGGTTTTTAAGGGTTTTTGGCTTCTTAGCGCTTTTCTAGTTTTGTAGGTTTTTAAATGTTTTTTAGAGTTTTTTAATGTTTTTATAGGTTTTAAGGGTTTTTAGAGTTTTTAGTGGTTTTATGGGTTTTAATGTTTTAGGGGGTTTTATGGGTTTCAGGGCTTCTTCAAGGTTTTTAGGGTTTTTTATGTTTTTATGGATTTTTAGAGTTCTTAGGATTTTTATTGTTTTTTGTATTTTTATGGTTTTTAGAGATTTTGAGGGATTTAATGGTTTTAAGGGGTTTTTAGTGTTTCTTAGTTTTTTAGGGTTTTTTTAGATTTTTAGTGTTTTTTAAGTTTTTTCGGGTTTTTTATATTTTTTTGAGTTTTTTAACGTTTTTAGAGGTTTTAAGGATTTTTAGGGGTCTTTGTGGTTTTTAGGGGTTTTTATCAGTTTTTAGGGTTTTTAAAGGTTTTTTGTGGGTTTTGGGGTTTTTCATGGGTTTTAGTTTTTTTAGGGGTTTTCAAGGCTTTTAGGGTCTTTTAGGGTTTTTATAGGGGTTTTTCAGTTTTTGGGATTTTTAGATATTTTTTAACATTTTTAGGGCTTTTAATGGTTTTTAGAGTTTTTAGTAGTTTTTAAGGCTTTTATGGGTTTTTAGGGGTTTTAAGGTTTTTATGTGTTTTTATGGGTTCCATATTTGAGGGTTTTTATGTTTTCATTGATTTTTATGGGTTTTTTAGGATTTTTATGGGTTTTAGGATTTTTATGGATTTTGAGAGTTTTTGGGTTTTTTGGGTTTTTCTAGGTTTTTACAGTGTTTTTGGTTTTTAGAGATATTTTGATTTTTTTTGGGTTTTGATGGTTTTTCATGTTTTTAATGCTTTTATGGGCTTGAAGGGTTTTTTGAGATTTTAGTGGATTTTTTGGGGTTTTGGGGTTTTTAGGGGTTTTGAAGGTTTTAGAGGTTTTTATGGCTTTTAATGTTTTTAGGGTTTTTACGGTTTTTTATGTTTTCATGGATTTTTAAGTGTTTTTAGTATTTTTATGGGATTCAGGTGTATTTTGGGTTTTTAGGGATTTTATTGGTTTTAGGGGTTTTCTGGAGTTCTTACAATTTTTTAAGGCTTTTAATGTCTTTTGGGGGTTTTAAGGTTTTTTTGAGTTTTTTAGGATTTTTGAGATTTTTTAGAGTTTTAATGCTTTTAGGGGTTTAAAAGGTTTTAAGAGTTTTGGTGGTTTTTTGGTTATTAGGGTTTTTATGTTTTTTAGGGGTTTGTGGTTTTTAGTGGTTTTTCAGGGTTTTTTATGTTTTCATGGATTTTTATATGTTTTTAGGATTTTTATGGTTTCAGGGGTTTTTAGGGTTTCTCTGGTTGGGGTCTTTTGGGGTTTTAGGGGTTTTTCTGAGTTTTTAGGGTTTTCAAGGTTTTTTAGAGTATTTTTATATTTTTGGGGTTTTAAGGGTTATTAGAGTTTTCAGTGGTATAGGGTTTTTATGGTTTTAGGGATTTTTACAGTTTTATGTGTTTTTATGGGTTTGAGGAGTTTTTCAAGGGGTTTAGGGTTTTTAATGTTTTCCTGGATTTTTAGGGTTTTCTAGGATTTTCATGGTTTTTATTGTTTTTTGGGTTTTTTTAAGATTTTGAGGTTTTTAAATGGTTTTAGGGTTTTTAGGGGTTTTCAAAAATTTTAGGGTTTATGGGTTTTTATGGTCTTTTTGGGTTTTGGGGGGTTTTTTAGTTTTTAGGTTTTGAAAGATTTTTTAGAGTTTTTTAATGTTTTTTGGGATTTTAAGGGTTCTTAGAGTTTTTAGTGTGTTTTTATGGTTTCTATGTATTTTTAGGGTCTTTTGAGGTTTTTAGGGTTTTTATGGTTTTTAGGATTTTTCCAGGGTTTTTAGGATGTTTTGGGATTTTTAGGGTTTTTTGAGTTTTTTAGGGGTTTAAAGGTTTTATAGGGTTTTTTATCATTTGGATGGGTTTTAAGGTTTTTTAGAATTTTTAGTGGGTTTTTAGGGTTTTTTAGGGTTTTGAAGGTTTTTATAGTTTTTGTGGGTTTTGTGGGGTTTAGGGGGTTTTTTCAGGGTTTTTAGGGTCTATTAAGTTTTCATGGATTCTTAGGGGTTTTGTAAGCTTCTTTTTTGTATTTTTAGGTTTTTTCGGAATTTTAAGTTTTTTTGAAGTTTTTAGAGGGTTTTAGGGTTTTTAGGGTTTTTTTATTTTTATTTTTTGAATTTTTATGGTTTTTAGAGTTTTTGAGTTTTTTAACATTTGTAGGGGTTTTAAGGGTTTTTAGAGTTTTTAGTGGTTTTATGGTTTTATGGGTTTTTAGAGTTATTTATGGGTTTAGGGGTTTTTATGGTTATTAGGGCGAGGAAGGCTCGGGGCCAGGCAAAAGTGCCCCCCCCCCCAAATTTAAACAAAAATAATGGTACAAAAAGAGTTCTACAAAGGGGGATTACATAATCGGGTGTGCACCTCACCCTTCAAATCAGACACAACAAAGGAGGAGCAGGGAGGTGTGGCAACAAAGGACCGCAAAGAACAATGTTCCACAATAGCCTACTTGGAGAGAGCATCCGCAACCGCATTGGCCTCCCAGAAGACATGTGTCACAGTGAGATGCAGCCTTTGGCACATGGAAAGGCAGTCCATCCATGGGGTAAGAAGCCTCTAAGGGACGCACCTAGATCTGTTTTTAAGAGCACTCACAGCAAGCATGGAGTCAGACTCGAACCACAGAAAAATCCACCCGAATCTGACAGCATATTCAATCGCCTTTATAATGGCCCATAACCCAGCTTCAAGAGTACACCCATCACTGATAAAGTGTTGAAAACATCCCTTGACAAAACCCCGATAAGTGCGAAAGACTCCACCACATCCAGCAGGGCCTGGGGCACCAAGGGTCGCACCATCCACATTGACCTTGATCCAGGAGGGGAGTGGAGGAATCCATCGAATAAACCTTGGGACCATGGGTTTTTTTGCCCTACCAGATACACCAAGCAATCGAAGGATGATCAGTTCATGGACGTCATTCACCATATGTCCTGTCTGAATCCAGGAGGCCGCATAAACAGCCCTGTGAATCGCCACAACTCCAGCATGAAAGGAGAGTTATTTCTTACTGAAGGAAACCGCATTCCGAGTGGTCCAAATAAAGTAGATGGTGGCTGCAACCACATCAAACAAACAATTTCGGACCTGATCACTGTAATCCCAGTTGGACAGGTCCGCCAGGAGCTCAAAAAAAGGCCTGTTAAGGCCAGCTGGGAAGCCAAAAGTCCACTGCAAATAACCCCAAAGATCAGCGTTGAATCTGCACTATAGGAAGGTGTGCTGGACATTTTCTTCCGCACTGTGGAAAAGGAAACATGAAGAGGCATGGTTGAGACCCGCTCGCTGCAATTGACCCTGCATGGGAAACTGATTTTTTCAGATTTTCTAGATAAGAAGGTGATTTGCAGGGGGAATGAAATTCCTCTTGAACTTAGAAAGCCAGGTCGGTGGAGGGGATCCCCTGGCACAATTGTACTGATAGTATTCCTTAGCAGTGAGTTGCCCAACCAGATTGGACTTCCAGATCAGGATATTAGAATGTATGAAGTTATATCACTGAATTTGGAGTAAGACAATAGGCGGGAGGGCCTCCAATTGTTCCAGCCTCGGGATGAACTCCGCAATAGACAGTCGCTTCAATCTAGGAGGAGGGATGATGAGATCTTGCAGGGGCCTGTCAAGCCAGGGCGTAGAACAAGCATTCAAGGCTGAGTGCTTGGAGACAAACCATTTAGAAAGATGGACAATGGCCTTGTATGAGGCCCAAATTACTGGCCAAATAGAGGAGGGGAAATACCCTTCATATCCATCACAGAGCTTGAGCACAAATCTTTCCCAATTGAAATCCAAGCTCGGAGCCATAGGACTTAGCATCCCCCAAGTATACTTATCAAGGAGGGCATCGTTTTAGCGTCTGAGGTCTTTGATACCAAGCCCACCCAACTCAATTGGCTTGGTGCATTCCTTCCAGGCCATGGTGACCAGTTTCCTTTGAGTTATGCACCCCATCCAGGCAAAATTCCTGATCTTTTCCTACAGGTCCTTGATGAGATTAACCGGCCACCTATAAATGGATAAAGCATAAGTGAACATAGAGGTAATCACCGAGTTGATGAGGAAGACCCTACCAGCTTGCGAGAGGGACTCCCCTTTCCATTTCGCCAGTTGTTGAGTGATTTTAGAGGCAATTTCTCAAGGTAACACCGCTTGACACATACCCAAAAGATGGGAACACCTAGGTAGTCGAAAGTTAACGACCCTCTCTTTACACCAAGGGACATGGCAATGGAGATCCGCCAGGACCATGAAATCCCCTCCCTGAAGACAATCAAAGACTTACTACAGCTAATGGATTGTCCTGCAACATGCTCGTAATGCTGGAAAATCATCTGAATGGAATCAAGAGTACATTTATCAGCCTGCCTGGACAGGAGAATATCATCTACATACAGTAGATGTGATGTCACATGAAGGTCCCTCCCTGCCTGGATAGGACTGAAGAGGCCAGCCTAACAAAGATCAATGAGTCACCTGCTAAGGTTTTCTTCAGTGATCGCAAAAAGGATTCCTGAAAGAGGATCACCCTGTCTGACTCCACGGGAGCAGGGGAAAAACCCCTTAGGGGATCCATTAAGAAGAATAGAGGCCCATACACTGCTAATAATGGAAATGATGATCCTAATAAAATTACTCTAGAATCCATACTTAGTCAGGACCTGATAAATAAAGCTCCATTTAATAGTTTCAAAAGCCTTGGAAATGTCAACCTTTAGTGAAACGTTTCCATTCTTAGACAGCTTTCACATGACGTTGATGCTTTCCGAGCCCGTGAACAAGCAGTCTTGGATGCCCCTGCCCAGGACAAACCCAAACTAGTAAGGGGTGAGGATAACCCCCAGGAACTTCCTAAGTCACCTGACCAAAATCTTTCTGATAATTTTGGGGACAGTGTTTCCAATGGCCACTGGTCGAAAATCACCAATATCAATGGCACTGTCCCTTTTAGGAATCAGAGCAATGAAGTTAGAGTTGAACCCACGTGGAAAGACAGTAGTGAGAAATAATTCCCGCACAGTGCTGACGATTCCTTCATGCAGGATGTCCCAGTAGAACATGAAGAATTTGTTGGTGAAGCCATCCGGTCCTGTTGTGCTGTCAATGTTCAAAGATAACAGAGTAGCCCTAACCTCCTCCACAAGGGGCGGGATCATGAGAGCTTGGTTGTGATGCTCATCAACACATGGAAGGATGGAGCCCATCAAGGGGAGGGTGTATTCTCTACCATCATCCGAAAAAAATCCATTGAAAATGATTAACAATAGCTGAGGAGATATCATCCTCCGAAGTAAAGGTAGAACCCGAAATGCGAACAGCCTTAAGACAGGTTTTGGCTTTTTTCTCCCCGTGAAACCTTATGGTTATTAGGGGGTTTCCAGTGTTTTTTTGGTTATCATGGATTTTAGGGGGGTTTAGGATTTTTATGGTCTTTAGGGTTTTTTAGGGTTTCTAGGGACTTTCAGGGTTATTAGAGTATTTTGGGGTTTTTTTGATTTTTTTGGGTTTTTATGGTTTTCAGAGCTTTAAAGTTTTTAGGGGCTTTACAGGATTTTAGAGTTGTTAGTGGTATTTTAGGGTTTTATGGGTTTTTATGATTTTTAAGATTTTTAAGGTTTTTAGGGGTTTTTATGGTTTGCGATGGGTTTTCATGGTTTTTAAGGTTTTCTACGTTTTCATGGATTTTTAGAGGATTAATAGGAATTTTATGATTTTTATACTTTTAGTGATTTTTTGGATTTTGAGAAATTTAATTTTTTTGCAGGGGTTTTTAAGGTTTTTAGTGTTTTTCAGGGTTTCAAGTGTCTTTTTGGATTTTTACAACTTTGTTGAGTTTTTAGGGGTTTTATGGTTTTTTAGAGTTTTAAAAAAAATTAGGGGGCTTTTAGGGTTTTTAGAGTTTATAGTGCATTTTAGGGGGTTTTGGGGGTTTTTAAGGATTTTAGGGGATTTTATGGTTTTCAGGGGTATTTCTAGGTTTTAGGGTTTTTTATTTTTCATGAATTTTTAGGTATTTTTTAGGATTTTTATGTTTTTATGGGGTTTTAGGGTTTCTAGGGATCTTGAGGGATTTTAGGGTTTTTAGGGGTTTTTAGGGGTTTTTTCGTTTACATATATTTTTAGGGGGGTTTATGATTTTTATGGTTTTTAGGGTTTTTTTGGATTTTGGGATTTTGAGGGTGTTCAGAGTTTTCTAAGGGTTTTAGGGCCTTTTTTGGGTTTTCAGTGTTTTTTTGGAGTTTTTTAGGGCTTTTAGATTTTTTTAAAACATTTTTAGGGGTTTTAAGGGTTTTTAGCATTTTTAGTGGTTTTTTAGGGATTTTAGGTTTTAAAGGTTTTTAGGGGTTTTTATGGTTTTTAGGGGTTTAAAGGGTTTTTTGGTTTTCATAGATCTTTAGAAGTTTTTTATGATTATTTTTGTTTTTAGTGTTTTTAGGGTTTTTAAGGATTTTTAGGGTTTTTGAATTTTTGAGGGGTTTTTAGGGTTTTGGTGTGTTTCAGGGTTTTTAGGGGTTTATTTAGTTTTTTTATGGTTTTTAATGTTTCTTAGAGTTTTATTACATTTTTAGGGGTTTTAAGGGTTTTTAGAGTTTTAGTGGTTTCTAGGGTTTTTATTGGTTTTTATGGATTTAAATATTTTAGAGGGTTTTCTAGGATTTTAGGGTTTTTCCCTTTTCATTTCTTTTTAGGGATTTTTTAGGGTTTTTTGGGTTTCTAGGGGTTTTAGTGTTTTTTAGGGATTTTGAGATGTTTTAGGGCCTTTTAGGTGTTTTTAGGGGTTTTTAGAGTTTCTTTTGGTTTTTTATGGTCTTTTAGTGTTATGAGGGATTTTTTCTTCAGTTTTTTATGGTTTTTATGTTTTTTAGAGTGATTTAACTTTTTAATGGGTTTTATGGGTTTTTAAAGGTTTTTAGGATTTTAATGGGGTTTTAGGGTTTTGTGGGTTTTGTGGTTTTTATTGTTTTCAGGGGTTTTAATGCT
The DNA here is from genome assembly GCA_963277665.1 of Viscum album. Taxonomy (NCBI): domain Eukaryota; kingdom Viridiplantae; phylum Streptophyta; class Magnoliopsida; order Santalales; family Viscaceae; genus Viscum; species Viscum album. Next base: position 609,927,071 of record OY728147.1, read on the forward strand.
TCTTATGTTTTCATAGATACTTAGTGGGTTTTATGATTTTTCTATTTTTATAGTTTTTTATAATTTTTCTGGATTTTTAGGATTTTTAGGGGTTTCAGGTTTTTTAGGATTTTTAGTGGTTTTCATGGTATTGGGGACTTTTTGGGTTTTTTTGTTTTTTTGACTTTTTAAGAGTTTAAAGCTTTTTTAGATTTTTTTTATCCATTTTAGGGGTTTAAATGGTTTTTAGAGTTTTTAGTGGTTTTTTATTGTTTATATTGGTTTTTAGGGTCTTTTATGTTTTTAAGGGGTTTTATGGTTTTCAGGTGTTTTAAGGTTTTTAGGGGTTTTCACGTTTCCATGGATTTTTATGGGTTTTTTAGGGTTTTTATGATTTTTTGGATTTTTTCTTATATTTTTATGGTATTTTGGATTTTACTGGGTTTTTAGGGTTTTTAGGGGTTTTCAGGGCTTTTAAGAACTTTTGGGGTTTTAGGTTTTTTTTTGAGTTTTTAGGGTTTTTAAGGTTTTTTAGAGTTTTTAACGTATTTTAGGGGTTTAATAATGTTTAGAGTTTTTATTAGGTTTTAGAGTTTTACATGTTTTTAGGGTTTTTATGGTTTTTAGTTTCGGGGTTATGGTTTTCAGGGGACTTTCAAGGTTTTTAGTGGTTTTTGCATTTTCATTGATTTTTTGGATTTTTTATGATTTTTATGGTTTCAAGGGTTTTTTAGAGTTTTTAGGGATTTTGTGGGGTTTTAGGATTTTTAAGAGTTTTTTGGTTTTTTGGGGTTTTAGATTTGTTGGGTTTTAAGGGTAATTTTTGGTTTTTATGGGTTTTAGTGGTTTTATGGGTTTTTAGGATTTTTAAGGTTTTAGTTGTTTTTATGGTTTTTTTGGGTTTTTAGGGTTTTTACATTTTCATGTATTTGAGAGGGTTTTTAGGGTTTTTAAGGTTTTTAGTGTCTTTTAGGGTTTTAGGGTTTTATAGGGGTTTTATGGTTTTTTTAACATTTTTATGGATTTTAAGGGTTTTTAGAGTTTTTAGTGGCCTTCTAGGGTTTTTATGGGTTTTAGAGTTTTTAGCCGTTATTATGCTTTTCAGGTTTTTTTAGGATTTTTAGCATTTTTTACGTCTTCATTGATTTGATGGGTTTTTTAATATTTTTTTTGCTTTTAGGGTTTTATAGGGTATTTAGGGATTTTGAGGGATTTTAGGGGTGTTTAGGGGTTTTTAGGGGTTTTCTGGGTTTTTAGGGTCTTTTTGGCTTTTTTGAGTTTTTTTGAGGTTTTTAGGGTTTTAAGGGTTTTTAGAGTTTTTTAAACATTTTTAAGGTTTTTAAGGGGTTCTAGAGTTTTTAGTGTGTTTTAGGGTTTATGGGTTTTTAGGGTCTTTATGTTTTTAAGGGGATTTCCTGGTTTTCAGGGGCTTTTTCTATTTTTTTACATTTTATGGATTTTTGGTGTTTTTTAGGATGTTTATATTTTTTAGCGTTCTTAAGGGTTTTTTAGGATTTTGAATGTTTTCTTGTGTTTTGGGTTTTTTTGAGTTTTTTTTTGGGTTTTTAAATTTTTTAGAGTTTTTTAACCGTATTAGGGGTTTTAACTATTTTTGGAGTTTTTTTTTTGCAACACAAAGGGTTTTAGAGTTTTTAGTGGGTTTTTAGGGGTTTTAGGGGTTTTTGTGCTTTTTAAGGCTCTTAGGGGTTTTAGTGTTTTTTTTTGTGTTTTGTGGGTTTTTTAAGGTTTTAGGGGTTTTATGGTTTTTAGTTATTTTTAGGGTTTCTAGGATTTCTTACATTTTCATGAATTTTTAGGGGTTTTTTAGGTTTTTTATAGTTCTTAAGGTTTTTAGGGTTTTTAGAGATTTTGAGGTGTTTTCAGGGATTTTTAGGGTTTTTATTGTTTTCAGGGTTTTTAGGGTCATTTTGGCTTTTAGAGTTTTTTTGAGTTTTAAGGTTTTTTAAGGGTTTTTATGGTTTTTTATGTTTTTAGGGGTTTTAAGGGTTTTTAAACTTTTTAGCATTTTTTAGGGTTTGTATCAGTTTTCTGACTTTTTAAAGCTTTTTTGGGGTTTTTATAGTTTTTAGGGGTTTTCAGGGTTTTGAGGGTTTTTTACGTTTTCATGGATTTTTAGGGGTTTTAGGATTTTTATGGTTTTTTTGGGTTTTTTATGAATTTTGAGGGATTTTAGGTTTTTTAAGTGGGTGTTAGTGTTTTTAAGGGATTTCATGATTTCTAGGGTCCTTTTTGGTTTTTAAGGTTTTTTAGGGTTTTTAACATTTTTAGGGCATGTAAGTGTTTTAGAGTTTTTAGTGGTTTGTGAGGATTTTTACAGGTTTTTCGGGTTACCAAGGTTTTTAGGGTATTTATGTTTTTTTACGTTTTCAGGGAATTTTAAGGGGTTTTTTAGGATTTTTATGGTCTTTATGGGTTTTTTGGGTTTTTGGGGGTTTTTAAGGGGTTTTTGGTTTTTTTGAGTTTTTATGGATTATAAGGTTTTTAGAGTTTTTTAACATTTTGGGGTTTGAAGGTATTTTATCATTTTTAGTGGTTTTTATGGGTTTTTAGTGTTTCTTAAGGTTTTTATGTTTTTTTATGGTTTTTTTCCATTTTTCAGGGTTTTAATGGATGTTTACATTTTCTTGGATTTTTAGGGGGATTTTTTGAATTTTTAGTTTTTAGGGTTTTTTGTTGTTGGTAGGTTTCTTGAATGTTTTTAGGGTTTTTAGGGGGTCTTAGGGTTTTTATGGGTTTTAGGTTTTTTGGCTCTTTTGGGGATTTTATGTTTTTCTAGATTTGTTCAGTTTTAAAGGTTTCTTTCTATTTTTAATGTTTTTAGTGGTTTTAAGAAGTTTTAAAGTTTTTAGTTGTTTTTTTGGTTTTTTATGGGTTTTCAGGTTTTTTTAAGGTTTTTAGGGGTTTTATGGTTTTCAGGGGGTGGGGGGGTTAGGGCTTTTAGGGTTTTTTAGGTTTTCAATGATTTATAGGGGTTTTGGGGATTTATATGATTTTTAGGGTTTTTAGGGATTTTGATGGTTTTTAAGATTTTTCATGGTTTTTAGGGTCCTTTGGGGGTTTTTAGGGTTTTTTTCTGAGTTTTTTAGGGTTTTAGTTTTTTGAGAGTTTTTTAATGTTTTAGGGGTTTTAACTTTTTTTTAGAGTTTTTAGTGTTTTTAAGGTTTTTATGGGTTATTCAGGTTTTTTATGGTTTTAGGGTTTTTTATGGTTTTCATTTGTTTTTATGGGTTTTAGTATTTTTTATGTTTGCATGTATTTTTAGTGTTTTTTACTATTTTTATGGTTTTTAATGTTTTTTTGGGTTTTTTGGGTTTTGAGGGATTTTGGGGGTTTTCAAAGTTTTTCCAGGTTTTAATGGTTTTTATGGTCTTTTGGGGTTTTATTTTTTTAGATTTCAGGGGTTTTAAGTTTATTTAGAGTTTTTCACATTTTTAGAGGTTCAAAGGGTTCTTGGAGTTTTTAGTTATTTTTTAGGGCTTTAAGAATTTTTTGGTTTTTTAATGTTTTTAGAGATTTTATGGTTTTAAAATGTTTATTAGGAGTTTGGGGTTTTTTAAGTTTTCATGGTCTTTTATTTTTTTTTATGACTTTTATGATTTTTAGGGTTCTTAGGGATTTTTTGGATTTTGAGGGTTTTTAGGATTTTTCAGGGGTGTTTAGGGTTTTTTGGGTTTTTAGAGTCCTTTTTGTTTTTAGGGTATTTTTTTTATTTTTAGAGGGTTTTCAGTTTTTTTAATGTGTTTTAAAGTTTTTTGGGGGTTTAAGGGTTTTTAGAGTTCTTAGTGATTTTTAGGGGTTTTTGGTTTTTGGGGGTTTTGTGGTTTAAAGGTTTCTCCGGTGATTTTATATTTTTTTTAAGTTTTCATGGATTTTTAGAGGTTTTATAGATTTTTTATGGATTTTGGGTTCTTAGGGTTTTTTATGATTTTGAGGGTTTTAGGGAATTTTTGGGTTTTTATGGTAATTTTTGAGTTTTAGTTTTTTTAGTTTTAAGGGTTTTTAAGGTTTTTTGGGGTTTTTAGGGTTTTTTACTTTTTCATGGATTTTTAGGGGTTTTAAAAGATTTTTATGTTTTTTAATGGTCATTAGGGTTTCTAGGGATTATAAGGGACTTTAGGGTTTTCAATTGTTTTCAGGATTTTTTCTGTGTTTTCATGGATTTTAAGGGGGGGGGGGTTAGGATTTTTATGGTTTTTAGGATTTTTTAGGTTTTTAGGGATTTTTTAGGGTTCTTAGGGTCTTTTTGGATTTTTATGGATTTTTTCAGTTTTTTAGGATTTTTAAGGGTTTTAGAGTTTTTTAATGTTTTTAGGAGTTTAAGGGTTTTTAGAATATTTAGTGGTCCTTTAGGATTTTTAGATTTTTAAAGGTATTTTGGGGTTTTTATGATTTTTAGGGTTTTTTCAGGGTTTTAAGGGTTTTTTAGTTTTTATAGATTTTTAGGGGGTGTTTAGGATTTTTATTATTTTGGTGTTTTTATGGTTTTTAGGTATTTTTATGGTGTTTTGTGGTTTTCAAGGTATTTTTAGGTTTTTAGGGGTTTTTAGTGTTTTTAGGGTCTTTATTGGTTTTTTTAGTTTTTTTGGGTTTTAAGGATATTTAGAGTGTTCAACATTTTTAGGTGTTTTAAGTGTTTTGAAAGTTTTAGTGGTTTTTTGGGTTTTTATCAGTATTTAGGTTTTTTGAAGTTTTTAGGGGTTTTAAGGGTTTTAGGGTTTCTTACATTTTCATTGATTTTTAGGGCTTTTTTTTGGATTTTTATGGTTTTAGGGGTTTTCAGATTTTTAGGGGTTTTAGGGGATTTAGGGGATTTCAGGTGTCTTTAGTGGTTTTTAGGGTTTTTAGAGTCTTTTTGGGTTTTTAGGGTCATTTAGGTTAGTTTTTTTTAGTTTTTTAGGATTTTAAAGGTTTTTTAGAGTTTTTTAAAATTTTAAAGTGTTTTATGGTTTTTTAGATTTTTTTAGTTATTTTTAGGATTGTTATGGGGTTTAGGGGTATTTAAGATTTTTAGGGGGTTTTATGGTTTTCAGGATTTTTTAGGGTTTCTTACTTTTTCATTGATTCTTAGGGTGATTTTTGAATTTTTATGTTTTTAGGGGTTTTTATGGTTTTTAGGGATTTTAAGGATTTTTAGGGATTTTCAGGTGTTTTAAGGGTTTTAAGGGTTTTTAGGGTCTTTTGGGGTTTTTTTTATGTTTTTATGGATTTTAAAGTTTTTTAGAGTTTTTTTACCTTTTTAGGGGTTTTATGGTATTTAGAGTTTTTATTGTTTTTAAGGGTTTTTAGGATTTTTAAGGTTTTCAGGGACTTTATGGTTTTTATGGTTTTCAGGGTTTTTCACATTTTCATGGATTTTTAGGTGTTTTTTAGGATTTTTATGGATTTTATGTTTTTTTGGGTTTTTTGGATTTTGATGGGTCTTAGGGTTTTTTGGGGTTTTTTAGGGTTTTTAGAGGGTTTTAGGGTTTTTAGTGTCTTTTTTGGTATGTTGGTTTTTTTTGAGTTTTTAAGGGTTTAAAGTTTTTTTAGAGTTATTTAACCTTTTTAAGTGTTTTAAGGGTTTTTAGAGCTTTTATGCGTTTTCGGGTTTTTAAGGTTTTTTAAGGTTTTTAGGGATTTTAAGGTTTTCAGGGGGTTTTCAGGGTTTTTTCAGGGTTTTTAGCGTTTTCAGTGGTTTTTTGGGGTTTTTTGGGTTTTTAGGTGTTTTGATGGTTTTTAGGGTTTTTTAGTGTTTTTACATTTTAATTAATTTTTAGGGATTTTTTAGGATTTTTATGGTTTGTTTTTTTTGGGTTTTTAGGGATTGTGAGGGGTTTTAGGATTTTCAGGGATTTTTATGATTTTTACATATTTTTAGAGTCTTTTAGGTTTTTAGGATCTTTTGGGTTTTTTAGGTTTTTTGAGTTTTTTTGGGTTTCAAGGTTTTTTAGAATATTTGAAATTTTTAGGGCAAGGAAGATGCGAGGGTCGGGCTATTCCCAGCCCGCACAAATTTATTAGAAAGAAAAAAGAGACACAACAGAAAAGGGAGCCCAAAAAACCCCTTACAACCCAAGACGCAAAAGACCCAAAAAAAAATCAAAAGCGAAAAAAGAAAAACACACAAAGCCAAGAAACCACCACCACCATCCAGCATCAACCAACATCCAGCAGCTCATAACTAACCAACGACCATCATTCAAACTCAAACAAAAATCAGCATCCAGCAGTAGCATGATCATAAACCACAGCTTCAGCAACTCCCAGCTCAACAGCAACCAACATCCAACATCACAATTTCCATCATCCAGTGCATTCCAGCATCCAGCAGCACCACATCCAACCATCATAGCAACACAGCAGCAACAATACGCCCAAACCAACCAGCCCCAGTAACCAACATCACCAAAACCGACATCGCAACCAATCACAACAAGCAGCATGAAACCACAGCATGAGCACCGCAACCAAATGAGGCTATCATCACCTCCCAACAAACAACGAGCAGCAACTCCATTCACAACATTTATAGCAACTAGAATGTACTCCCCAGGAGGATCCACTTCCAGTAAAATAGGACCACTAGCATCAAGAAACAAGCAGAAAACTCCAACGAACGACAGCACCAAAACACCAGCATCAGCAACAAAAGCATCACCGCCTCCATGCCGACCAGCTCCTATCAACTTGCATCTCATAAAGAAACAACCAGCACATCCTAACCCATCGTCAAACAAGGAATCACAGCTCAACAACATGCAGTCATGGTCTTCGAACCAAACAACTTTCAGCATTCCACACCTCATAGCATAGCTAACCGCATACCACCAAGAATTGCACAAATATCGCCAAACCCATCTCAGCAAACCCAGAAACCAGAACCCTTTAATAACCGAAATCACAACCAAGTAGAAGGAGAAAATGGAATTCCAAAAGGTCCGACCGAATCTAGAATCAACAAACTGGAGCGAAGATGAAGCCGAGAGACTAGGTTGAGCACGAACCTACAGCTGCTTCACGAACCGAAAAAAGGATTGAACCGGGGCATAGAAAAAACCTCCTGCAATGTGGGATCGAGAACCTGAGATCTAAAAGAAGGAAGAGTCTTCGCTGCCTGACAACCCCCGCCGGGGAGAAGCAAAACCAATCCACGCCGCTTCCAGAGTCAACGAAAGCCCAATCAAGGTCGCTGCTCGAAGAAGAGGAGGCCATCGCAGAACACCTTCCACCATTGAACTGGAGAAAGCTTTTTTTGACCGTTGTTGCCAGGATCTCCCTACAAAAGCAAGGGCCGAGAAGGGATCCAGTGTTGATGCCCCAGTCAGCGCTGTCGCTTTTGAAGCACAAGGCCGCAGAAGAGTAATTAAATTTTTAGGGGTTTTAAAGAGTTTTAGCAGTTTTTAGGGGTTTTATGTGTTTTTTGGTTTTTTATGGTTTTTAGGGGTTTCATGGTTTTCATGGCTTTTAAGGTTTTTACATTTTCATATATTTTAGAGGGATTTTTGGATTTTTATGGTTTTTATGGTTTTTTAGGTTTTTTAGAGATTTTGAGGGGTTTGAGTTTATTTCACTGGTTTTCAAGGCTTTTATGGTTTTTAGGGTATTAGTGCATTTTGGATTTTTTAGTTTTTAGGGGTTTTATGGTTTTTTAGACTTTTTTAACATTTTTATGGGTTTTAAGGCCTTTTATAGTTTTTAGTGGTTTTCTAGTGTTTTCTATTTTTTTGGGGGGTTTTAGGGGTTTTTTTACTTTTTTTGGGTTTTAAAGGTTTTTAGAGTTTTTTAACGTTTTTAGAGGTTTTAAGGGTTTTTATAGTTTTTTGTTGCTTTTATGGGGTTTTAAGGTTTTTAGGGGTTTTATGGTTTTTAGGGGTTTTTTCAAGGGTTTTTGGGTTTTTTTGTTTTCATAGATTGGGGGGTGGGGTAGGTTTTTTATGTTTTTTGTGTTTTTTAGTGTTTTTTTGGGTTTTTTGACATTTTGAGGGTTTTAAACATTTTTTAGTGTTTTAGGGTCTTTTTGGGTTTTTAGGGGTTTTTTTTGAGTTTTTAGGGTTTTTAAGGTTTTAGAGTTTTTTAACATTTTTAGGGTTTTAAAGGGTTTTCAGATTTTTTGTTGGGTTTTTAGGGTTTTATGGGGTTTTATGAATTTTATGTTTTTTATAGTTTTAAGGGGGTTTTAAAGGGTTTAGGTTTTTATATGTTTTCATGGATTTTTAGCGTTTTTTGGATTTTTATGGTTTTTTTGGTTTTTTCGGGTTTTAGGGATTTTGATGGTTTTTTGAAATTTTTTTGGGGGTTTTAGGGTTTTTAGGGGTTTTCCAAATTTTAAGAGACTTGTTGGGTATTTATCAATTTTTTTAGTTTTTAGGGGTTTTATGGTTTGGTGGATTTTTTTAACATTTTTAGGGTTTTAAAGGGTTTTATATTTTTTTAGTTGTTTTTTAGTATTTTTAATGGTTTTAGGGGTTTTTATGGTTTTATGGGGGTTTTTCATGGTTTCCATTGTTTTCTACATTTTCATGGATTTTAATGAGTTTTTTAGGATTTTTATAGATTTTGGGGGTTTTTAGGGATTTGGATGTGTTTTTAGGTCCTTTTTATTGTTTCTTAGGGTTTTAAGGTTTTGAGAGTTTTTTAAAGTTTTTAGTGGTTTTAATTTTTTTTAAGGTTTTTAGTGGTTTTTTAGGGTTTTTATGGGTTTTTTCAATTTTTTGAAGTCTTTATGGTTTTCAGGGGTTTTAGGGCTTTTTTCGTTTTTATGGATTTTTTGGAGTTTTTTGGGATTTTTTAGGGTTTTTAGGGGTTTTATGGATTTTGATGGATTTTAGGAATTTTTAAGTGGTGTTAGGGGTTTTAAGGTTTTTTAGGATTTTAAAATCTTTTTGTGTTTTTAGGTTATTTAAGGTTTTTTAGAGTTTCTTATAATTTTTAGGGGTTTAAGGGTTTTTAGAGTTTTTAGTGGTTTGTTAGGGTTTTTATGGGTTTTTAGGGATTTGATGGATTTCATGAGTTTTTCATGGTTTTATTGGTTTTTAAGCTTTCATGGATTTTAGGGGGGTGGATTTTTATGATTTTTAGGTATTTTAGTGATTTTTGCTGGTTTTTATGATTTTTCAGTGGTTTTAAGGTTTTTCAAGTTTTTAGGGTCTTTTCTGTATTAGGGTTTTTTGAGTTTTTTAGGGTTTTTAAGGTTCTTTTGAGTTTTTAACATATTTAAGGGTTTTAAGGGGTTTTTAGAGTTTTTAACAGTTTTTATGGGTTTTTAAGTTTTTTTAAGTTTTCATGGAGTTTTTATGGTTTTTAGGGGGGTTTTGGTTATTTATGTTTTCATGGTTTGTTGGGGTTTTTTATGATTTTATTGGTTTTAGGGTTTTTAGTGTTTTTAGAGATTTTGTGGGTATTTAGGGGTTTTCAAGGGTTTTTTCAGGTTTTAAGATTTTTATGGTTTTTCAGGTTTTTCAGGTCAATTCGGGTTTTTAGGGTTTTTTTAGAATTTTTATGGTTTTTAAGGTTATTAAAGTTTTTTAACATTTTGGGGATTTTAAGGGTTTTTGGAGTTTTTAGTGTTTTTTGGGTTTTTTGGGTTTTTAAGGGTTTCAAAGATTTTTAGGGGTTTTATGGTTTTCATGGTGTTTTCAGGGTTGTTTACTTTTTTATGGATTTTTTGGGGTTTTTTGGATTTTTATGCTTTTTGGGATTTTTTGTGATTTTTAGGGGATTTAGGGGTTTTCATGGTTTTTAGGGTCTTTTTGGGATTTTATAGTTTTTTGAATTTTTTAGAGATTTTAAGGTTTCTTAGTGTTTTTAACATTTTTAGGGGTTTTAAGGGATTTTAGAGTTTTTAGTTGTTTTTTTTTGGTATTTCTGGTTTTTTAGTTTTTTTAAGGTTTTTAAGGTTTTAGGGGTTTTATGGTCTTCAAGGGTTTTTCTAGGTTTTTAGGTTTTTTTACGTTTTCATGGTTTTTAGGGGTGGTAGGATTTTTTTGGTTTCTAGGGTTTTTAGGGATTTTTAGGGGTTTTTGGGATTTTCAAGGTTTTTTAGGGGTTTTTAGGGGTTTTGCGGTATTTTTTTGTTTTTAGTGTTTTTAAGAGTTTTTTATGGTTTTAAGGTTTACAGTTTTTTATGTTTTTAGGGGGGTTTAAGGGTTTTTATAGTTTTTAGTATTTTTAGGGTTTTATGGGGTTTTATTGTGTTTTTCATGGGTTTTAGGGTTCTTAGGTATTTCTAGGGGTATTCAGGGTTTTGAGGGTTTTGTATGTTTTCATTGATATAATGGGGTTTTTAGGATATTTATGGTTTTTATAGTTTTGTAAGGTTTTGAGGGATTTTGAGGGTTTTCAGGGTTTTTCAAGTGTTTTTAGTGTTTTAGGGTCCTTTTAGGCTTTAAAGATACTTTAGATTTCAGGGTTTTATTGTTTTTTTGAGTTTTTAATGTTTTTAGAGGTTTAAAGGATTTTATATTTTTTAGTTGTTTTTAGGGTTTTATGGGTTTTTAGTTTTTTTAAAGGTTTGTAGAGTTTTTTATTGTTTTCAGAGGTTTTTTGGGGTTTTGGGGTTTTGGGGTTTTTTACATTTTCATGGATTTTTAGGGGTTTTTATGATTTTTAGGATTTTAGGGTTCTTAGGATTTTTTGGGATTTTGATGTGTTTTAGGATTTTTCAGGTATTTTTAGGGTTTTGGGGTTTTTTCTGGGTTTTTAGTGTCTTTTGAGTTTTTAGGGTTTTTGTTATTTTTATAGGGTTTTATGTTTGTTTAGTGTTTTTTAACATTTTTTGGGGGTTTGAGGGTTTTTATAGTTTTTAGTTATTTTTAGAGCTTTTATGGTTTTTAAGGTTTTTAGGGTGATTTATGGTTTAAAGGGGGGTTTTTAGTGTTTTGAGGGTTTTCTACATTTTCATTTATTTTTAGGAGTTTCATAGGATCTTTATGGTTTTTTGGGTTTTTAGAGTTTTTAGGGATTTTTAGGGGTATTAGGGTTTTTTGTGTATTTAGGTTTTTTACGGTTTTTTAAGTTTTTAAGGGTTTTTAGTGTTTTTAGTTTTTTTAAGGTATTTATGGGTTTTTAGAATTTTTTTTAGTGTTTTTATGTTTTAATGGATTTTTAGTGGTATTATAGGAATTTTATGGTTTTAGGTGTTTTTAGGGTTTTTCACGGTCTTTAGGGACTTTTGGGTTTTTAATATTCTTTTATGTTTTTTAGGGGTTTTAATATTTTTAGAGTTTTTTGACGTTTTTTTGGGGTTTTTAGGGTTTTTAGAGTTTTTAGTGGTTTTTAGGGTTTTAAGTGTTTTTATGGTTTTTAGGGTTTTTCATGGTTTTCAGGATATTTTCAAGGGTTTTACAGTTTTTTAGGTTTTCATGGACTTTTAGGGTTTTTTTATTATCCTGTTTTTATAGTTTTTAGGGTGTTTAGGGATTTTGGGGGTTTTTAGGGTTTTTCATGGGTTTTAGTGGTTTTTTAGGATTTTTATGTTATTTTGGGTATTTAGGGGTTTTAGGGATTTTTTGGGTCTTTTAGGTTTTTTAGGGGGTTTTGGGATTTTTTGGTTTTTTCAAGGTCTTTAAGGTATTTTTGGGTTTTTTTATTTTTTATGGATTTTAATATTTGTTTTTAACGTTTTTTGGGGGTTTTAGGGGTTTTAAGGGTTTTTACAAGTTTTAGTTTTTTATGGGTTTTTACAGTTTTCAGTATTCATGGTTTTTAGGGTTTTTTACATTTTTTAGGATTTTTAGTGTTTTTAATTTTTTTATGGATTTTGATGGGTTTTAGGGTTTTTAGGGTTTTTTAGGGTTTTAGGGGTTTTCCAGGTTTTCAAGGTCTTTTGGGGGTTTTAGGGTTTTTTTGAGTTTTAAGGGGTTTAAATGTTTTTTTGAGTATTTTAACCTTTTTAGGGGTTTAAAGGGTTTGAGTGTTTTTAGTGGGTTTTAGGGTTTTTGTGGGTTTTTAGGATTTTTTAATGTTTTTAGGGGTTTTATGGTTTTCAATGGTTTTTAGGGTTTGTTAGATTTTGATGGTTCTTTAGGGATTTTTATGGCTTATAAGGATTTTTTAACATGTTTAGGTATTTTGAGGGGTTTTATGGTTTTAGGGTAATTTACTGTTTTTAGAGCCTTTTGGGGTTTTAGGTTCATTTCGATTTTTTAGGGTTCTTTTATTTTTAGTGTTTTTAACGTTTTTAGGGGATTAAAGGGTTTTTAGTGTTTTAGTGGTTTTTAGGGGGTTTATGTGTTTTTAATGTTTTTAAGGGTTTTTTAGGGTTTTATGGGTTTTCGTCCGTTTTCAAGGTTTTTAGGGTTTTTTACAATTTTATAGATTTTTTTGGGGGTTTTAGGATTTTTATGGTTTTTTGGGTTTTTAGGTTCTTTTGGTTTTTTAGGGGATTTCTTGAGTTATAAAAAATTATAGTTTTTAATGTTTTTTGGGGGTTTAAGGGGTTTTAGATTTTTTAATGATTTTTGTGGTTTTTATGGGTTTTTAGGGATTTTTAAGTTTTTTGGGGTTTTTGTGGTTTTAAGGGGGCTTTTAGGGTTTTTATGGTGTTTTAGGATTTTTATGGTTTTTAGGGGTTTTTGGGATTTTGATGGTTTTTAGGGGTTTTCTGGGGGTTGTTGGGTTTTTTGGGGTTTTTAGGTCCTTTTGGGCTTTTAGGATTTTTTTGAGTTTTTTATAGTTTTTACATTTTTTAGGGCATTACAATGATTTTAAGGACATAAAGGGTTTGTATAAATTTTAGTGGTTTATGGATTTTATGGGTTTTTAGGGTTTTTAATGTTTTTAGGGGTTTTATGGTTTTCATATGTTTTTAGGGTTTTTTATGTTTTTAGGGATTTTTAGGCATTTTTGAATATTTTATTGGTTTTTTCCATTTTTTTGGTTTTTTGAGATTTTGACATTTTTATGGGTTTTAAGGGTTTTTTGAGTTTTTAAGGGTTTCTAAGAGTTTTTAAAGTTTTTTTAACGTTTTTAGGGGTTTAAAACAAATTTTTATTTTTTAGTTGGTTTTTAGGGTTTTTATTGTCTTTTAAGGTTTTTAAGGTTTTTAGGGGGTTTTATGGTTTTCAGGGGTTTTTAAATGTTTCAACGGTTGTTTAGGTTTTCATGTATGTTTATGGGTTTTTTGGATTTTCATGGGTTTTTAGGGTTTTTAGGGATTTTGAGGGTTTTAATGGTTTTTAGGGGGGTGTAAGGCTTTTTTGGTTTTTATGGTTTTTAGGGTTTTTAGGGTCTTTTGGAGTTTTTAGGGTTATTTTAGTGTTATTGGGGTTTTAATGTTTTTTATATATTTTTATCATTTTTAGGAGTTTTAAGGGTTTTTAGGATTTTTAGTGGTTTTTAGAGTTTTTATGGGGTTTTTGGATGGTTTTATGGGTTTTTATGGTTGTTAGTGGTTTTTAGGGTTATTAGGGTTTTTATGTTTTCAAGGATTTTTGGGGGGGTTTTAGGTTCTTTATGTTTTTTGTATTTTTAGGGAATTTTAGGGGTTTAAAGGATTTTTAGGAGTTTTTAGGGTTTTTCAGGGTTTTTAATGTCTTTTTGTGTTTTTAGGGGGTTTTTTGAGTTTTTTTGTGCTTTAAGATTTTTTAGAGTTTTTTAGCATTTTTAGGGCAAAGAAGGCACAGACCAAGCGGGGAGCTTGGTACTTCAATTTATAAATAAAGAAAAGTACAAAACATTACAGGGGGGCTTGTACATTTGGGGGTGGGTAGTACCCTTCATGTCAGAGTCTACATGAGACGCACAAGAAGAAGGAGCAATGAAAGACCATCGTGAGCAGCATTCTTCAATAGCCATCTTGGAAAGAACATCAGCTACCATATTGACTTCCCTGTATGCATGAGTGATCTTGAGGCTCAGTTTCTTAGATAAGCTAAGGCATTCAATCCATTGGGCTATGAGCCGCCAAGGAACCTTCCTTGATTTCTGACGAAGAGCCTCCACCGCAAGCATCGAGTCAGATTCAATCCAGAGATGAAACCACCCAAATAGATTTGCAAAACATACAGCCTTGATAATAGCCCAAAGCTCTGCCTCATAGGTGCAGCCATTCCCAATGAAATGATAGAAAATTCCCTTGACAAAACCTCGATAGGTACGGAAAACACCACCACAGCCTGAAGGACCTGGTGAACCTTCTGCTGCACCATCAACATTAACTTTGATCCATGACGGGATTGGTGGAATCCATCGAATGTACTTCATAAACATTGGTTTTTTACACCTGCCAGAAACACCTAGAGTGCAGAGTGTGACAAGGTCATTGAAACAGTTGTTCATCATACCTGATTGGATACACCCAGCCATTCGAACAACACTGTGCATGGCAATAATACCTGCATGTATGGAGCATGATTTATTCCGAAACATAGCAGAATTCCTCGCAGCCCATAGGAAGACAAAAATTGCTGCAGATGCAGCAAGAAGAAGATTATGGAGCAGCTCACTGCAACTGAATTATGTAATAAAAATAATCCATTGGGAAAAGGTTCCAGGGGGAAAACGAAGACCAAAGAAATCTTGTATGTGGTTCCATAATCTATGCACAAGATTACATTAAAAAAAAGGTGTTGTACACTTTCAGCATCTCATAAACAGAGAATTCAGGCCGATACAATATGCCATCCAGCTTTTTTTAGCTAACCATGCATAGGAAGATGGTTTCTCCAAATCTTCCAAAGGAGAAGGAAGTGTCTAGGGGGAATGAATTGGAACTTATATTTCAGAATCCATGAGGGGGGTCCAGGCCTTGTTGAAATTTGTGCTTGTAGAACTCCCTTACATTGAGCTGACCAATCGGATTCGGCTTCTAGATGGGAGTATCAGAATCAATGTAACTATAGCGATGAATCTGGGAAATGATGTGTGCTGGTAAAAGTCCATCCAGCTCCATCATCTTGGCATTGAAATCACGGATAGACATGTGTTGTAGACCTTGAGGTACCTACATGATTTCATATAGAGGACAGTCGAGCCACGAAGTGAACCTACAGTTCAGATTGGAGTGATTTGAAACAGCCCAAATTGATTGGGAGATAATTTCCTGATATGAGGATTTAATTGTGGTCCAGACAGAGGAGAGCATGTATCCAGTGTATCCAGTGCACAAGTGAGTAGTAAATCTTTCTTTAAGAAAATCCAGATCACTTTCCTTGTGTGTGAAGAGGTTCCAGGTGAATTTGGCTAGCAAGGCCTCATTAAAAACCCTGAGGTCCTTAATTCTAAGACCACCCATTTCAATGGGTTTAATGCAGTCTTTCCATGCAACAATTACCAATTTCTTTTCATTAATGCATCCTATCCATGCAAAGTTCCAGATCATGGCTTGAAGATATTTGATCAGACTTACTGGCCATATATATATAGATAAGACATGAACAAACATTGAGGTGATGAGATAATTGATAAGGCATACTCTGCCTACTTGAGATAGGGACATTCCCTTCCATTAACCAGCTGATGTTTGATGCTAACAAAGATTCTTTCCAAGTGGAAACGCTTTACCTTTCCCCAAAAGAGGGGGACCCCAAGGTACTTGAATGATAGGGACCCTTTTTTGACACCAAGGCATCTAATGATTCTGTTTTACCTCATAAAGGAGCTCCCTTTCCCAAAGACAATAGATGATTTACTCCAACTGATGGCCTGTCCAGCAACATCTTCATAATGAGTAAAGATTTTCTAGGTAGAATATATAGTTCGCATATTACCCTACCCAAAGAGAAGAACATCGTCAGCATAAAAAAGGTGTGAGGGTACAAAAGAGTGCTTCCTAGCTTTGATAGGACAATAGAATCCACCCATCATTGCATTTGTAAAAAAATGACTCAGATAATCTTCTTCAAGTTCAAAGAGAATCCAAGAGAGGGGATCTCCCTATCTGAACCCTCGTGAACATTAAAAGAAACCTTTTGGTGCCCCATTAACCAGAACAGAGATTTTGGCACTCTCCAAAATGGTAGAAATCATATTGATAAACTTGGCTAAAAACTCATACATGCTCAAAACCTTGAAAAGAAAGTGCAACTTAATGGTATCAAAGGCTTTGTATTTTTCCAAATTTAAATCAAAAGTCTCATTTTTGGATTCTTTCCTCATGATATTAACTCCTTCAGAGGCCATATATATGCGGTTTTGGATGATTCGCCGAGGAAAAAATCCAAATTGATTGGGTGTGATGATGTTACCAACAATCTTCCCCAACCTAATGACAATGATTTTACTAATAATATTTGGGATGGTGTTTCCAATGGAAATTGGTCTAAAGTCACCAATATCAATTGTAGCTTCCATTTTGGGAAGCAGAGCAATGAAATTAGATTTGGATCCAAAAGGGATTGACCCTGAGAGATAGAACTCCCTAACAACATTGGTAATTTCTGTATGAAAGATTTTCCAATAGAAGATGAATAATTTGTTGGTAAATCAGTCCAGTTCGGGGGCACTTTCAGAATTGAGTAAAAAACCAGATTTAACTTCATCCTCATGAGGGGTAAGGTCAGATCATTATTTTGTGAGTCACCCACACACTTCTCTATACATTTTTCAATCAGGGCAGAGGGGGGGGGGGATACTATCATCATTATAGAGAGCTTTGAAATGATCAACAACAGCATCAGAGTGCTCTTTCTCTTCAACCAAGGTTGTGCCATTGATTCAAATACAATTAGGTCCTTTATGAACCCCTTTCTCCCGTTGCAAGCGATGAAAGAACTTTGAGTTTATGTCACCATCTTTGATCCATCGAACATTGAATTGATTTTCTTTTATATTTTCTTTAAGAACAAGAAGATCATCAAGTTTTTTGTGAAACTCAAGTTCCTCACGAGTAGGAACATCCCCCTGGTGATTGTTCTCTTGGAAAGACTCCAGCTGATATTCTGCATCCTTAATCTCATCATCAATTCTTGAGAAATAGAGCTTACTCCAAACTTTAAGAAGGATTTTGATTTTTCTAAGCTTTTAGGCAACCACAAAATGAGGGATACCATGAAAAGTGGAGTTCCATCCATCAAGAACTACTTCCCTGCAACCTAGAATTGAAATCCAGACATTGTTGAACTAGAAAGGTAAGGAAGTGGGTCTCCTATTGTCCTCCCGAATGATGACTACAATGGGATTATGATTAGAGATAAATTTGGGAAGAGTAAATCCTAAGATGTCCAATGGAGCACAAGTATCATTGACTTGCATAAAGAACCTATCAATTTTAGTGGATTTTTTTACGTTTTATGCAGTTTTATGATCTTTTAAGGTCTTTAGGGGTTTTTATGGTTTTCAAGGTTTTTAAGGGATTTTAGGGTTTTTTAAATTTTCATGGATTTTTAGGTATTTTTAGGATTTTTATTGTTTTCATGGTATTTAAGGTCCTTTGGGTTTTTAGGGTATTTTTTATTTTTTTAGGGTTTTTAAGGCTTTTTAGAGTTTTTAATGTTTTTTGGGGTTTTAATGGTTTTTAGAGTTTTTAGTGGTTTTTAGGGTTTTTATGGGTTTTTGGGGTTTTTATGGGTTTTAGGGGTTTTTATGGTTTCTAAAGGTTTTTAGGGATTTTAATATTTTAATGGATTTTTAGGGTCTTTTTAGGATTTTTATGGCTTTTATGGTTTTTAGGAATTTCAAGGGTTTTTAGATATTTTAGGGGTTTTCAGGTTTTTTGGGTTCTCCTTGGGTTTTTAGGGGGTTTTTTTATTTTTTTTAGGCATTTTAAGGTTTTTAGTGTTTTTAAACGTCTTTAGGGGGTTAAAGGGTTTTTAATGTTTTTAGTGGGTTTTAAAGGTTTTTAGAGTTTTTAGGGTTTTAAAGGGTTTTTTACGTTCTAATGGATTTTTGGGATTTTTTTATTTTTATGGTTTTTAGGGTTTTTACAGTTTTTGAGGGTTTTGGGGGTTCTTCAGCGGTTTTTAGGGGTTTTAGGATTTTTTAGGATTTATGGGTTTTTAGGTTTTTAGGATTTATTTTTGGGTTTTTTTATGGTTTTTAAGGTATTTAGAGTTTTTAAAAATTTTAGGGGTTTTAAGGATTTTTAGAGTTTTTAGTCGTTTTTGGGGTTATTAGGGTTTTTTTAAGAATTTTATGGGTGTTTAGGGTTTTTAAGTTTTTAGGGATTTTAGAGTTTTTTACATTTTCATGGATTATAGGGTTTATAAGAATTTTATTGTTTTAAAGATTTTTTGTGGTTTTAGGGATTTTGAGGGATTTTGATGTTTTGAGGAATATTTTGGGTTTTTATGGGTTTTTATGAACTTTTTTGGTGTTTAAGGATTTTTTTATTTTTTAGGGGTTTTAAGGTTTTTAGATTTTTTTAACATTTTTAGTGGTTTAAAGGGTTTTTAGAGTTTCTTTTTTTAGGAATTTTACGGATTTTAGGATGTTTAATATTTTTTTGGGATTTTTATAGTTTTATGGGGTGTTTCAAGATTTTTTATGCTTTCATGGGATTTTAGGGGGTTTTAGGATTTTTTGGGATTTTTAGGGTTTTTAGGGAATTTGATATTTTTAGGGGTTTTTAGGTGTTTTAGAGTTTTTAGGGTTTTTTAAGGTTTTAGTGTCTTCTTGAGGTTTTACGTTTTTAGGGTTTTTATGGGTTTTTAGGGGTTTTAGGGTTTTGGATTTTTTAGTGGGTTTTTTGGTTTTTGTGGAATTTTATTGTTTTGTAGGTTTTTAGGGGTTTTATGGTTTTGAGGGGGTTTTAGGGTTTTGAGGTTTTTTTATGTTTTCATTGATTTTTAGCGATATTTTTGGATTTTTGCGGGTTTTAGGGGTTTTTCGGGACTTTATGGGTTTTCTGTGTTTTTTTGAGTTTTTTAGGGTTTTATAGTTTTTTATAGTTTTTTAACATCTTAGGGGTTTTAAGGGTATTTTTAGTTTTTAGTGTTTTTATGGGTTTTTAGGTTTTTAGGGAATTTTATGGTTTTGAGGGGGTTTCATAATTTTTATGGTTTTTTACATTTTCACGGATTATTTAGGTTTTTTAAAGATTTTTATGGTTTTATGGTTTTTATTGACTCTGAGGATTCTTAGGGTTTTTAGGGGTTGTTATGGTTTTTATTGTTTTAAAGGGTTTAGAGGGTATTTTTGGGTTTTGAGGGTTTTCTTGAGTTTTTTCTAGTTTTTAATGTTTTTTAGAGTTTTTTAACATTTTTGGAGTTTAAAGGATTTTTAGAGTTTTAAGTGGTTTTAGGGTTCTTAGGGTTTTTAAGTTTTTTAGGGTTTTATGGTTTAAGGGGGTTTTCTGGGTGTTTAGGGCATTTTACCTTTTCATGGATTTTAGTGAATTTTTAGTATTTTTATGGTTATTAGTGTTTTAGGGTTTTTAGAGATTTTGAGGGGTTTTAGGGTGTTTTAGGGATTTTTAGGGATTTTTAGGGTTTTAGGGTCTTCGGGGGGTTTAGGGATTTTTTTTTGTTTTTTAGGGTTTTTAATAGTTTTTAAAGTTTTTTTTAACATTTTTTGGTGTTTTATGGTTTTTTAGATTTGTAGTGGGTTTTTAGAGTTTTAATGGGTTTTATGGTTTTCAGGGGTTTTGATGGTTTTTTAGTTTTTCTTTTATTTTCATGGATTTTTTTGTGGTTTTTTAGATTTTTTTGGGTTTTTAGTGTTTTTAGGGGTTTTACGGATTACGAGGATTTTTATTGTTTTTCAGGGTTTTAGGTTCTTAGGTTTTTTAAAAAAAATTACCGTTTTAAAGGTTTTTTAGAGTTTTTTAATGTTTTTAGAGGTTTTTAGGGTTTTTAGAGTTTTTAGTGGTTCTTTAGGGTTTTTAGGGTTTATTTAGGGGTTTTAGGTTCTTTATGTTTCATGGATTTTTAAATGTTTTTAGGATTTTTATGGTTTTATGGTTTTTATGGATTTTGAGGGTTTTGGGAGGGTTTTCATTGGTGATATGGATCAGATTCAGCACAAGGAGAATAATTTTGGGCTTGATAAAAATTCCAAGCCCAATTGTTGTTCGAATTGGACCAGCCCACACTTCTTGATGTCCAACACTATGGTGGGCCACAACACACTTATTTGGGACCCAAAATCATTTATCCACATGGCAAATGGTGGAAATTCGTAGCTGCACATTAATGAGGAGAGAGAAGGTGGAGAAAAGCATCATTAAGAGGGAATCCCGCTACTTTGGCTAGTGGGGTCATTAAATGGCATGGGAAAGTGTTATTTTATGCTTTTTATGTGCCTTTTGGGTTCCCCATGTCTTGTAACTCGAATTGGAGCATTTTTCTTTATTTATTTTGTCTTTATATTGTATTTTCACTCCTTTGTAATGGGGATAGATGAATGTGACGGGATTTTGAAGTTTGCTGTGCAATCTTCTTGCTTTAGCCTCTTCCCTTTGCCCGGAATTGGTGGTGCATCTCCATCGCTGGTGACGTTGTCTTTAAGCGTGGAGAAACCTTGGCGGGTGGCATTGCCTTTAAGCCTCGGTCATTCGGCTACATTACGCTGCTCCTCTTCACTTACTCATTTTTGAGCTTCCGGCGACGCATCAATTGGTATCAGAGGCGCGGTTCCAACGAGTAAGTTCTATCACATTCTTCTTATTACTCTCCATCATGTCTCGCAAGAGCGGATCTTCTACTCCTCCTGCTCCATGGGAAATAGCTAATGCACAGCTACAATCACAAATTACTCAAATCGGTGAGCAACTTGCTCAACTTTTGAGAGCACGGCGACCTGACTCCCCTCCACCGCAGCGACATCCTCGACGTCCATCACCACATAATAGACGCAATCCAGCACCATTTTATGAAGATCATGCAAATGGTGATGATTCCAGCGATTCAGAGGTAGATATGCGAAGAAGAAGAGATGATGAAGACATTGAAAGAGGGTTGAGGATCGACATTCCAGATTTTTATGGGAGTATGAATCCGGATGATTTTCTGGATTGGATGCGGGAAATCGAACGGTTCTTCGAATTTAAGAATTGTTCTGACGAGAAGAAGTGCAAGGTAGCCATTCTGAAATTTAAAGATTATGCATCACTTTGGTGGGAAAATCTGAAGAAACAGCGGGAACGTGATGATAAAGGCAAGATACGCTCATGGGAGAAGTTGAAAAAGCTTTTGAGGAGACGATTTCTGCCTGAGAATTATAAGCAAGATCTTTATTTTCGAATGCATAGCCTACGACAAGGAGATAAGTCTGTTGAAGAGTACATTCGGGAATTTGATCGTTTATTGATGCGAAGTGATGTTCCAGAATATAAAGAGCAAACAATTGCAAGGTTTTTGGGTGGATTAAATGAAGAAATTGCACATTCAGTGGAGTTGCAATCATTCTGCTCACTTGATGATGTTTGCAAGCTGGCGATCAAGGTGGAAAAGCAAAAGCGGACCTCAAGGGCACCGGCGCTCAAAAACTACAATAGAGGTACAACTGTTTATAAGGGTATTTCTTCTAATAAATCTGGTGTTGTTGAGAAGGAATTTGGAAGGAACAAGATGCTGGAAAAAGGGAAAGAGAAGGCTATGGAACAAACAAAAGGGAAGTCGAACTCCTTTGAACGTGGGAATCGAAAGTGTTTCAAATGCCATGGGTATGGTCATTTTCAGGCCAATTGCCCTAACAACCGGATTATTACTATTAAAGAGATTGAAGAAATTGAAGAGGCAATCAAAGAGGATGAACATGATGGTGAAGAAACTGAAAATGAGGAACATGTTGTGGAAGAAGCTGATGTGGGAAACATGCTGGTGCTACGAAGAGTTTTGCAAGCTCAAATCTGCCCGGAAGAAGATCAAAGAGAAAACTTGTTCCAAACTCGCTGCACCATTAATCAGCGGGTATGCATGGTGATTATTGATAGTGGGAGCTGTGCAAATGTGGCTTCAACAACACTAGTGGAGAAATTGAAGCTTCCAACTCAGAATCATCCTCACTCATATAAATTGCAATGGTTGAACAATGGGAGCACACTCCAAGTCAAAAAACAGGTTCTAATTTCATTCTCCATTGGTAAGAACTATGCTGATGAAGTACTGTGTGATGTTATTCCTATGGATGCTTGTCACTTGTTGTTGGGTAGGCCTTGGCAGTTTGACAGGGAAGTGAAATATGATGGGAGGAAGAACACTTATTCTTTTCGATCTGGGGAAAAGAATATCACACTTGCTCCTTTGAAGCCGTCCCAAACTCTGCAAGAAAAATCTGTTCCGGAAGTACCCAAAGGTAGTCTCTTTATCAGCAAAGCTCAAGTGGAGAAAGCCATAAATAAGCAAAAGCCAGTTTTTGCTTTATTGATGATGGAAAAGTCATGCCATGAGGAGAAGAGTCATCAACATCCTTTAGCTCATTCCTTAATTGGGGAATATCATGATGTTTTTCCTAATGATCTTCCAGCAGGATTACCACCATTTAGAGGCATTGAACACCAGATTGATCTCGTTCCGGGTGCACAATTGCCAAATAAACCAGCATATCGGTGTAATCCTGGAGAATCAAGGGAATTGCAGAAGCAAGTAGATGAGTTGATGGATCGAGGCTTTATAAGGCCAAGCATGAGCCCGTGTTCTGTTCCAGCATTATTGGTGCCAAAGAAAGATGGTACGTATCGCATGTGCATTGATAGTAGAGCTATCAATAATATTACCATCAAATACAGGTATCCCATCCCACGACTCGATGATATGCTTGATGAATTGCATGGTTCATCAATCTTTTCAAAGGTTGATCTTCGTAGTGGATACCACCAGATTCGAATGAAGGAAGGGGATGAGTGGAAAACAGCCTTCAAAACTAAAGGCGGATTGTTTGAGTGGCTGGTCATGCCATTCGGCCTCTCAAATGCTCCTAGCACATTCATGCGACTCATGAATGAAGTTCTGAAACCATTTATTGGTAAATTTGTGGTAGTTTATTTGGATGACATTTTGATTTACAGCAAGGATGTGGAGAGCCATGTGGATCATCTTCGGTGGGTATTTGATGTTCTACGGAAACAAAAGCTATATGGGAAGCTTGAAAAATGCGAGTTCTTTTCAACAGAAGTGGTGTTTTTGGGATATGTGGTAACCAAAGAAGGCATCATGGTGGATGAATCAAAAGTGGAAGCAATCAAGTCCTGGCCACAACCAGAATCCATTACCGAAGTAAGAAGTTTCCACGGTTTGGCATCTTTTTATCGTCGCTTTGTTTCCAATTTCAGCACTATTATGGCACCTATCACTGAATGCTTAAAAAGGGGGAAATTTGAGTGGTCAAAGGCAGCAAATGAATCATTTGAAATCATTAAGAAAAAGTTGTGTGAAGCACCGGTTTTGGCGTTGCCTGATTTTGATCAAGTCTTTGAAGTGGAATGTGATGCAAGTGGAGTTGGGATAGGCGCTGTTCTCATCCAAAGCAAGCGCCCTATTGCATATTTCAGCGAGAAACTGAATGATTCAAGGAGGAATTACAGCACCTATGATAAGGAATTTTATGCGGTTATAAGAGCCCTAGATCATTGGTCTCATTATTTGAGACCGAAGCAGTTTGTTCTTCATTCTGACCATCAGGCTTTGAGGTTTATCAATGGTCAACACAAGCTGAGTTCGAGGCATGCAAAGTGGGTGGAATTCTTACAATCATTCTCATTTGTGTCAAAATACAAGAAGGGGCAAGATAATCTAGTGGCAGATGCTTTATCTCGGAGGTATGCATTACTTACAATTCTTGATGCTCGAATTCTTGGATTTCAGCTTATGAGAGAAGATTATCAGCATGATATGGAGTTTAATTCTATTTTAATCCAATGTCAAGATGGATTTGTGGAGGATTATTCTGTACATGATGGGTTTCTCTTTAAGAGAAACAAGTTGTGTGTTCCAAAGGGTAATTACAGGGACTTGCTTATTCGGGAAGCACATGAAGGGGGACTTGCTGGTCATTTTGGCATCCATAAAACCTTGGAGATACTAAAAGAGCATTTCTACTGGCCGAAGATGCAATCAAATGTCCAAGCTATTCTTTCAAGATGCGGAACATGTCAAAGAGCAAAGAGTCATTTCAAGCCTGGTTTATACACTCCGTTACCTATTCCGGAGCAGCCATGGGAAGATCTCAGCATGGATTTCATTATGGCTTTACCAAAGACTCAGCGAGGTAAAGATTCAATAATGGTTGTTGTTGATCGATTTTCTAAGATGGCTCATTTCATACCTTGTCATAAGACTGAAGATGCAGTGAAAGTGGCAGAATTGTTTTTCAAAGAGATTGTTCGCCTTCATGGAATTCCTCGCAGCATCGTTTCGGATAGAGACACAAAATTTCTCAGCCATTTTTGGAGAACATTATGGGGGAAATTCGGTACGAAACTTCTTTTCAGCACATCCCATCACCCTCAAACGGATGGGCAAACAGAAGTTACCAATCGTACATTGGGCACTATTCTGAGAACATTGGTGAACAAGAGCATGAGAGATTGGGATTTGCAACTTGCACAAGCTGAATTTGCATACAATAGATCTCCCAGTGCTACCACCCGACATTCTCCATTCGAAGTGGTTTATGGAATCAATCCAATCACTCCTATAGAATTGTGCTCTTTGCCTCTTGATTTTCAGGTAAATATTGATGCGGAGGAGAAGACAAAGCAGATGAAGAAGCTCCATGAATCTATTCGTGCTCAAATAGAGAAGTCTAATGAGGCATACAAGAGGCGAGCAAACAAGCATCGGAAGCAGGCTATTTTCCAACCTGGAGACAAAGTGTGGATTCACCTTCGCAAGGAGAGATTTCCATCCAAAAGGAAGAGCAAGCTGGCACCACGAGCTGAAGGTCCATTCGAAGTGCTTGAACGAGTGGGAAACAATGCCTACAAAATTGATTTACCAGATGATTTTGGCAGCGTTTCTGCAACATTCAACATTGGGGACTTATCTACTTACATTGAAGAAGATGATGTCGTGGATTTGAGGGCAAATCCTCTTCAACCGGGGGAGAATGATATGGATCAGATTCAGCACAAGGAGAATAATTTTGGGCTTGATAAAAATTCCAAGCCCAATTGTTGTTCGAATTGGACCAGCCCACACTTCTTGATGTCCAACACTATGGTGGGCCACAACACACTTATTTGGGACCCAAAATCATTTATCCACATGGCAAATGGTGGAAATTCGTAGCTGCACATTAATGAGGAGAGAGAAGGTGGAGAAAAGCATCATTAAGAGGGAATCCCGCTACTTTGGCTAGTGGGGTCATTAAATGGCATGGGAAAGTGTTATTTTATGCTTTTTATGTGCCTTTTGGGTTCCCCATGTCTTGTAACTCGAATTGGAGCATTTTTCTTTATTTATTTTGTCTTTATATTGTATTTTCACTCCTTTGTAATGGGGATAGATGAATGTGACGGGATTTTGAAGTTTGCTGTGCAATCTTCTTGCTTTAGCCTCTTCCCTTTGCCCGGAATTGGTGGTGCATCTCCATCGCTGGTGACGTTGTCTTTAAGCGTGGAGAAACCTTGGCGGGTGGCATTGCCTTTAAGCCTCGGTCATTCGGCTACATTACGCTGCTCCTCTTCACTTACTCATTTTTGAGCTTCCGGCGACGCATCAATTGGTTTCTAGGGTTTTTAGGTGTTTTTAGGGTCTTTGTGGGAATTTAGGGTTTTTTTTAAATTTTTAGGAATTTTTAGGTTTTTTAGAGTTCTGTAATGTTTTTTGTGGTTTAAATGTTTTTTATAGTTTTTAGTGGTTTATAGGTATTTTATGGGTTTTTAGTTTTTTTTTATATTTTAGGGTTTTATGGGTTTTTAGGGGTTTTCAGAGTTTTTAATGTTTTTTACATTTCCATGGATTTTTAGGGGATTTTTAGGATTTGTATGGTTTATAGTGTTTTTAGGGTTCTTAATAATTTTGAGGGTTTTTAGGGTCTCTTGGATTTTTAGGTTTTTTTTTTGAGTTTTTAGTGTTTTAAGGGTTTTAGTGTTTTTTATTGTGTCTAGCGGTATTAATGGTTTTTTAAGATTTTTGTGGTTTTAGGGTTTTTTAAGGTTTTAAGTTGGTTTTATGGGTTTTGGGGGTTTTTAGGGTTTTTTAAATTTTCCTGGATATTTTAAGTTTGTAGGATTTTAATGGTTTTTTGGGATTTTTGGGATTTTGAGGGGTTTTAGGGGGTTTAAGGATTTTTTTGGATTTTTAGGGGTTTTAGGGGTTTTCATAGTTTTTAGCGCCTTTAGGGTTTTTTGGATTATTTTGAGTTTTTTAGGATTTTTATGGTTTTTTAGAGTTTTAATGTTTTAAGGGGTTTTAGAGTTTTTAGTGGTTTTTAGGGGTCTTTATGGTTTTCAGGGGTATTTTGGGTTTTTTATGTTTTCATAGATTTTTATGGGTTTTAGGATTTTTATGGTTTTTTGGGTTTTTAGGGATTTTGAGGGGTTTTAGGGTTTCTCGATGTTTTTTTTGGGTTTTTACGGTCTTTTGGGTTTTTAGGGGGTTTTCAAATTTTTATGGTTTGAATTTTTTTTAGTGTTTTCTTAATGTTTTTAGAGGTTTTAAGGATATTTAGAGTTTTTAGTGGTTTAGGGTTTTTATGGGTTTCTATAGGCTTTTAAGGTTTTTATGGGTTTTTTATGGTTTTCTTGGGGTTTTCAGGGTCTTCAGTGTTTTTTACATTTTTCTGGTTTTTAGGGGTTTTTTAGGATTTTTAAAGATTTTTAGAATTTTTTGATATTTTTGAGGGGTTTTAGTGGTTTTCAAGGGATTTTTGGGTTTTTAGGGGTTTTAGGGGTTTTCAGGACGTTTTGGGTTTTTACAAAAAAAAAAGATGAGGATTTTAAGGGTTTTAAGGTTTTTTAGAGTTTTTAAAGTCTTAAGGGATTTTAGGGGTTTAAAATATTTTAGTGGTTTTTATGGGGTTTTAGGATTTTTTTCAGGGTTTTAGGGGTTTTATGGTTTTCAGGGGTTTTCAGTGTTTTTAGTGTTTTTAATTCTTTCATGGATTTTTAGTGGTTTTTTGGATTTTTTTATGGATTTTGAGGGTTTTAGTATTTTTCATTGGTTTTTACGATTTTTAGGGGTTTTAAGGACTTTTGGGTTTTTAGCGCTTTTGTAGTTTTGTAGGGTTTTTAAGGTTTTTTAGAGTTTTTTAATGTTTTTATAGGTTTTAAGGGTTTTTAGAGTTTTTAGTGGTTTTATGGGTTTTTATGTTTTTAGGGGTTTTTATGGTTTTCAGTGGGGTTCTTTAAGGTTTTTAGGGGTGTTTATGTTTTTATGGATTTTTAGGGTTTTTAGGATTTTTATTGTTTTTTGGATTTTTAGGATTTTTAGGGATTTGAGGGATTTAATGGGTTTTAAGGGGGGTTTTAGTGTTTCTTAGTTTTTTTAGGGTTTTATTTGGATTTTAGTGTTTTTTAGTTTTTAGGGTTTTTAAGGTTTTTTAGAGTTTTTTAATATTTTTATAGGTTTTAAGGGTTTTTAGGGGTCATTGTGGTTTTAGGGTTTTTATCGATTTTTAGGGGTTCAAAAGGTTTTTTGTGGGTTTTAAGGTTTTCAGGGGTTTACAGGGTTTTTTACGTTTTCAAAAAAATTAGGGGTTTTTTATGATTTTTATGGTTTTTAGGGTATTTTGGGATTTTGATTATTTTTTGGGTTTCTCAGAGGTTTTTATAGTTATTAGAGATTTTTTAGGGTTTTTACGGTCTTTTGGGTTTTTAGGGTTTTTGTGAGTTTTTTGGGGGTTCTTAAGGGTTTTTATAGTTTTTTATCGTTTTAGGGGATTTTTAGGCACTTTTAGGGATTTATGGCCGTTTTGGGATTTTAGCATTTTTTGAGTTTTTAATGTTTTTAGGGGTTAAAACGTTTTTTTTGAGATTTTAGTTATTTTAGGGGTTTTTTTATGATTTTCAGGTTGTTCTATAGGTTTTTAGTGTTTTTTACGTTTCTTGAGATTTTTTTTATTTTTTATGATTTTTGTAGTTTTTATGGGTTTTTAGGGTTTTTAAGGATTTTTTGGGTTTTGTGGTTTTTTAGAGGTTTTAGGTTTTTTAGGGGTTTTCAAGGCTTTTAGGGTCTTTTAGGGGTTTTATGGGGGGTTTCAGTTTTTAGGGATTTTCATATATTTTTTAACATTTTTAGGGCTTTCAAGGGTTTTTAGAGTTTTTAGTAGTTTTTAAGGTTTTTATGAGTTTTTAGGGTTTTTAAGGTCTTTATGTGTTTTTATTGGTTTCATGGGTTTTCCAGGGTTTTTAGGGTTTTTTAGGATTTTTATGGGTTTTAGATTTTTAGGGATTTTGAGAGTTTTTAGGGTTTTTTAGGGGTTTTCTGGGATTTTACGGTGCTTTGGGTTTCTAGGGATTTTTTGAGTTTTTTAGGGCTTTGAAGGTTTTTCAAGTTTTTTAACGCTTTTAGGGGTTTAAAGGTTTTTTTGATTTTTTAGTGGGTTTTTAGGTGTTTGGGTGTTTTTAGGGATTTTAAGGTTTTTAATGGTTTTTATGGCTTTCAGAGTTTTTAAGGGGTTTTAAGGTTTTTTATGTTTCCATGGATTTTTAAGTGTTTTTAGTATTTTTATGGGTTTTAGGTTTATTTTAGGTTTTTATGGATTTTATTAGTTTTAGGGGTTTTCTGGTGTTTTTAGGATTTTTTAGGGTTTTATGGTTTTTTGAGTTTTTTAGGAATTTGGATATTTTTTAGAGTTTTAATGTTTTTAGGGGGATGAGAATATATGAGGGTCAAGCTATTCCTGACCCCCCCCCCAAATTTATTAGAAAAAAAGACACAACAGAAAAGTGAGGGGAGGGGTCAAATAAACCGCACCCAAAAACCCTTAAATATCCCAAACCCAGAAACAGAAACCCAAAAAAGGCAAGAAGAAAAAATAACCAAGAAAAAAACACACAAAGACAAGAAGCAACCATCACCATCAACAATATTAACCAGCATTCAGAAGCTCACAACCAACACATTCTATTATCCAGTACCTCGTCACCAAAAAGATCATCTGCCAGCAGCACAAAACCATCAGCACCAAATTCAAACTCGACATCTTCATCACTTACCAGCCAATAAGCAACCATCCCAGATTAGTGTTTCCATCATCAATCATCACTTTTCCAAGGAGATCAACCATCAACAGCACAAATCCACTAGCATTACCAACCTCCAACACCTCCTCACCAAGGAGATCCACTGCCAACAGTGCAGGGCCCCCAACACCAAACTTGTAAGAAATAGTTTCATCACAACCCAGCCCATCATCAAGTAGCATCCAACACCAGAATGCCCACCAGCATCACAGAACCAACAACACCAAACTAAAAAACACAAGCTTCATCACATCTCGTCCAAGTAGCAAACAAACCTTAGCACCACTTCTATCACCCATCACCTCCTTGTCAACTAGATCCATCGCCAGCAACACAGAACCACCAGCATCACCGACCCCCAGAACCTTCTCACCAAGTAGATCCAACTCTAGCAACACAGAACCACCACTACCAAACTTGCAAACATCAGCTTCAATCCATCCCAGTACATCAGCAAGCAGCATCCCACACCACCATTTCCGACAGCTATCATCTCCTTCTACACCTCGTAAACAAGCAGCAGTAAATAGCCTAACACTCTCAACGGCACACACCAAGTGCCACAGTAGCATCAAAGAATCCAGACAACCCAAATCCATTTCAACCAAAAACTTGAGTAGAATGTCCCTAACTAGATGAAGAGCACAACTAAAAAACCAATCCATGAGCAGAAAAATCCATAGCAACAGATAAAGGAATAACCCTCAATACCAAAGAGACCTAGATCCACAAGCCACAATCGCACTAGAAAATCATGGGATCCACATTGTAGAAGAAAAAACATACTAGAGATGGATCGCCATTGGAGACAGACACCAAAGCAGCAAACCAGAATAGTCGACCAACCCTCGATGAGGCCTACACCCGTGCCATCGATGCAACTCCCTTTGACGATGAAACACGCCACCCCACTACATCTTCTGAAGGTCCTACCCAAAGGAGCCAAGCACACCACCACCAGTCCATCTAAAATCCCTATGCATCCACCAAAACCATCTTGAATCCAAAGGGGCCATCAACCCATACCGAGAACGACATCTTTCACCATGTAACCACAGATCATCTTTGAATCCTAATGCCACTGAGTTCGCACTTCGCAAAAGGGGAGGGACGAAGATCTAAAATGCTGTAAAATGAAACACCCAGATCTTTCCCAATCCTTCAGGGGTCTATCGCGCCGCACTCCAAAAATTCAAGATCTATACCACCAGTTGCACAAGGTTAAAGCCTCCATATGAAGCTGACGCCCGAGAACTCTCCGCAAAACCACCACAAATCCATGGGATTTTAGGGCTTCTCAGGGGGGGGTATTAGGGTCTTTTGTGGGTTTTATGGGGTTTTTAAAGTTTTTTATGGTTTTCAAGGTTTTTAGAGTCTTTTTACATTTTTGGGGTTTTAAGGGTTTTTAGAGTTTTTTGTAGTTTACGGTTTTTATGGTTTTATGGTTTTTTACAGTTTTAGGTGTTTTTATGGGTTTGAGAGATTTTTAAGGGTTTTTAGGGTTTTTTATGTTTTCATGGATTTTTAGGGTTTTTTAGGATTTTCATGCTTTTTAGTGTTTTTTGGATTTTTTTTCAGATTTTGAGGAGTTTTAGGGTTTTTAAATGGTTTTAGTTTTTTTAGGGGTTTTCAAAAAATAGGGTTTTTAGGGGTTTTTAGGGTCTTTTTGGTTTTTGGGGTGATTTTTAGTTTTTAGTGTTTGAAAGGTCTTTTAGATTTTTTAATGTTTTTTGGCATTTTAATGGTTCTTAGAGTTTTAGAGGTGTTTTAGGGTTTCTATGTATTTTTAGGGTCTTTTGAGGTTTTTAGGGTTTTTATGGTTTTCAGGGGTTTTCTAGGCTTATTAGGATGTTTTGGGTTTTTAAGGTTTTTTTAGTTTTTTAGGGGTTTTAAGGTTTTTAGAGTTTTTAGTGGGTTTTTAGTGTTTTTTTGGGTTTTTAAGGTTTTTATAGTTTTTTTGGTTTTTATGGTTTTTAGGGGTTTTGGGGTGTTTTTTGGGTTTTTTACATTTTCGTGGATTCTTAGGGGTTTTGTAAGTTATTTTTTTTGGATTTTGGGTTTTTTTGGAATTTGAGGATTTTTTTGGGATTTTTCAGGGGTTTTTAGGGGTTTTTTTTAGGATTTTTATGGTTTTTAGAGTTTTTTAACATTTTTAGTGGTCTAAGGGTTTTTAGAGTTTTTAGTGGTTTTATGTTTTTTTGGGGTTTTAGGGTTTTTATGGGTTTTAGGGGTTTTTATGGTTATTGGGGGGGTTTTGGAGTTTTTTTGGTTTTCTGTGATTTTAGGGGGGTTTAGGATTTTTATGGTCTTTAGGGTTTTTAGGAACTTTCAGGGTTATTAGTGTATTTTTGGGTTTTTTTGATTTTTTTTGGGTTTTTATGGTTTTTAGAGTTTTCAAGTTTTTAGGGGTTTTACAGGATTTTAGAGTTGTTAGTGGTCTTTTAGAGTTTTTATGGGTTTTTATGATTTTAAAGGTTTTTAGGGGTTTTTATGGGTTGCGAGGGGTTTTTAGGGTTTTTAAGGTTTTCTACATTTTCATGGATTTTTAGTAGATTAATAGGAATTTTTTGATTTTTATACTTTTAGTGTTTTTTCTGGATTTTGAGAAATTTAAATTTTTAGTGGTTTTTAAGGGTTTTAGTGTTTTCAGGGTTTGTAGGGTTTGTTGGATTTTTACCACTTTGTTGAGTTTTTAGGGGGTTTATAGTTTTTTAGAGTTTTAAAAAAAATTAAGGGGGTTTAATGGGTTTTAGAGTTTTTAGTGGATTTTAGGGTTTTTTTGGGTTTTTTCAGTTTTTTAAGGATTTTAGGGATTTTATGGTTTTCATGGTTATTTTAGGGTTTTTAGGGTTTTTTATTTTTCCTGGATTTTTAGGGGGTTTCAGGATTTTTTTGGTTTTTAGGGTTTCTAGGATCTTGAGGGTTTTAAGGGTGTTTGGGGGTTTAAAGGGTTTTCTTTGTTTTCATAGATTTTTAGGGGGGTTTATGATTTTTAGGTGTTTTAGGGCCTTTTTTGGGTTTTTAGTGTTTTTTTGAGTTTTATAGGGGTTTTAGATTTTTTTTAAACATTTTTAGGGGTTTTAAGGGTTTTTAACATTTTTAGTGGTTTTTTAGGGTTTTTAGAGTTTTAAAGTTTTTTAGGTATTTTTATGTGTTTTAGGGGTTTAAATGGTTTTTTTTTGTTTTCATAGATTTTTAGAAGATTTTTTGGATTTTTATTGTTTTTAGTGTTTTTTGGGATTTTTAGGGTTTTTGAAATTTTGAGGGGTTTTTAGGGTTTTGGTGTGTTTCAGAATTTTTAGGGCCTTTTTGGGTTTCTAGGGTTTTATTTAGTTTTTTTGTGTTGTTTAACGTTTCTTAGAGTTTTATAACATTTTTAGGGGTTTTAAGGTTTTTTAGAGGTTTAGTGGTTTTTAGGGTTTTTATGGATTTTTGGGGATTTAAAGGTTTTTAGAGGGTTTTCTGGGATTTTATGGTTTTCCCTTTTCATTTATTTTTAGGAATTTTTAGGATTTTTATGGTTTCTATGTTTTTTAGTGTTTTTAGGGATTTTGATAGGTTTTAGGGTCTTTCAGGTGTTTTTAGGGGGTTTTAGGGTTTTTAGAGTTGTTTTGGGTTTTTATGGTCTTTTGGGTTAAGAGGGATTTTTTTCCAGTTTTTTACTGTTTTTATGTTTTTTTTAGAGTATTTTAAATTTTTAAAGGGTTTTAGGGGTTTTTATAGGTTTTTAGGATTTTATGGGCTTTTTGGGTTTTATAGTTTTTTGGGGTTTTATGGTTTTTAGGGGTTTTAATATTTCTTACATTTTCATGGATACTTAGTGGGTTTTAGGATTTTATGGTTTTTACAGTTTTTTATTGTTCTTATGGATTTTTAGTATTTTTAGGGGTTTCAAGGTTTTTAGTGGTTTTAGTGGTTTTCATGGTTTTAGGTTCTTTTTGGGTGTTTTGGGTTTTTTAGAGTTTTTTTTAGAGTTTTAAGGTTTTTTAGATTTTTTATCTATTTTAGGGTTTTAAAAGTTTTTAGGGTTTTTTATGGTTTTTTATTTTTTATATTTGGTTTTAGGGATTTTTAAGGTTTTAATGGGATTTTATGGTGTTTAGGTGTTTTAATATTTTTAGAGGTTTTCACGTTTCCATGGATTTTTATGCGGTTTTTTGGGTTTTTATGGTTTTTTGGGTTTTTTTTTTCAGATTTTGATGGAATTTAGGATTTTTTTTCCTGGGTTTTTAGGGTTTTTAGGGGTTTTCGGGGATTTTAGGGTCTTTTTGGGTTTTAGGTTTTTTTTTGAGTTTTTAGGGATTTTAAGGTTTTTTAGAGTTTTTGACGTATTTTAGTGGTTTAAGGATTTTTAGAGTTTTTATTGGGTTTTTAGGGTTTTACATGTTTTTAGGGGTTCTAGGGTTTTTAGTGGGGTGGGGGTTATGGTTTCCAGGGGTCTTTCAAGGGTTTTAGTGGTTTTTACGTTTTCATTGATTTTTTGGGATTTTTATGATTTTTATGGTTTCTAGGGTTTTTTAGAGTTTTTAGTGATTTTGAGGTGTTTTTGGGTTTTTTGGATTTATATGGTTTTTTTGGGTTTTAGAGAATTTGGGTTTTTAGGTGTTTTAGTGGTTTTTATGGGTTTTTAGTATTTTTTAAGGTTTTAGGGGGTTTTATGGTTTTTAGGGGGTTTTAGGGTTTTAGGGTTTTTACATTTTCATGTATTGTAGAGGGTTTAAACAGGTGGTGAAAATGCCAACAAAGGCCAGAAGAAAATGGTGTTTCAACCTAGAGAATGGGTGTGGGTACACTTGAGGAAGGAGAGGTTCCAAAAACAACAAAAATAAAAACTTCATCCATGGGGAGATAGTCATTTCCAAGTCATAGAGAAGATCAATTATAATGCATAAAAGATTGAGTTACCCGATAGGTATGGAAATGTTAGTGTCACCTTTGATGTTGCTGATCTTTCTCCCTTTGAATTTTCAGATTTGAGGATGAATCCTTTTGATAGGGGAGGAGATGTTGAGGATCATGGAATGAAGGCACATAGAGGGGTTGAAGGCGGACTTGATGAGGAGGGTGTAAGGAACATGGTTGTACAAGACCTATTGTGAGGAATTGGTGGCCCAATGAAAAGAGGGAGGACCAAGAGAATAAATAAGGCCTTAAATGGGTTAATCATGGAATTCCATGAAGAGACCAACACCCTCCTTGCTTGGGGAAGAATCATAGACTATAATTACATTAATTAAGGCCCAAACATGCTTTTAAAAGTCCAACCCAAGTGGTGTAATGAATTTTCAAGCCCACTCCCATGGAATCCTCAAAGTCAAAAGGCAGTGGACTATTTGTCTTTACTTTTCCAAAAGGTAATGATACTTGTCTCCTAAATTCATGGGCATGTTATAAAATTTTCAAAAGTTTCATTTATGATTTTTGACTTGAGTAAACTAGGTGTTAGAATTTTGTATCAATATTTGGCTATAAATAGCCACCCCCTTGTACTTTGCACATCATGAATGAAGGTAATGTTATTATGGTGATTTTTCTTCCAACCTTTGTGTTCTTGCTTAATTATTGAATTATAAAAGAATTGGTCAACCTTAGTGTCTTCTTATGGCTAGAGTTCTTAAAGAAAAGTTTTATTTGGGTTCTACCTTGACCACTTCCCCCCATCCTTCCAATTTCTCACTTTCTGTGCCACATTTCACTTGTTTTCTTGTGGCGATCTAGGTGATCAACACATGAGCATTGAAAAAGGTTCCTATGGAAATTCCTAACGGGTCTCGCATCTTGTATAAAAAATCCTAAAAACCCCAAAATCCCTAAAAACCCTAAAAACCCTTGAAATCCTGAAACACCCCTAAAAACCATAAAAATCCTAACAAACCCCTAAAATCCATGAAAACGTAAAAAACCCCTAAAAATCTTGAAATCCATAAAACCCCCAAAAAAATTAAAAACCCTAAGAACCCATAAAAAACATTAAAAACTATAAAAACTTTTAAGCCCTTAAAAATGATAAAAAACTATGAAATTTTTTTAAAACCCTAAAAACCAAAAAGACTATAAAAACCCAAAAACCCCTAAAAACCCTAGAACCCCCTGAAAACCCCCCAAAACCCACAAAATCCTTAAAACCATAAAAACCCTAAAACCCATCAAAATCATAAAAAACCCCTAAAATCCATGAAAATGTAAAAAACCATAAAAACACTAAAACCCCCGTAAAAACCATAAAAAACCATAAACACCTAAAAACCCTCAAAATCCCTAAAAACCGTAAAAAACCCTAAAAACCATAAAAATTCTAAAAAGCCTCTAAAAATCCATAAAGATGTAAAAAGCCCTCAAAACCCAGAAAACCCCCTGAAAACCATAACAACCCCTAAAAATCATAACAACCCCTAAAAACCTTAGAGACCCATAAAAACCCTAAAACCACTAAAAACTCTAAAAACCCTTTATACCCTTAAAAACATTAAAAATATTTAAAAAACCTTAAAAACCCTAAAAATTTTAAAAAAACTAAAAACCTAAAAACCATAAAACCATGAAAAATCGTAAAACCCCCTTAAAACCCCTAAAAACCGTCAAAATCCATAAAAACCCTAAAAAAACTAAAACCCTAAAAATCCTAAAACCCCACTAAATATCCATGAAAATGTAAAAAACCCTAAAACCCACTAAAAACCATAAAACACCTAAAAACCATAAAAACACTAAAAACCCCTAAAACACTAAAAACTACTAAAAACTCTAATGTTTTTAAAGGATTTTAACATTTTTATGTGTTTAAATGGTTTTTAGAGTTTTTATGGGTTTTAAGTTTTTTATGGTTTTCAGGATTTTTAGTGTTTTTTATTTTTCATAGACTTTTAGGGGTTTGTTTAGGATTTTTATTGTTTTTAGGGGTTTTTGGGTTTTTAGGGATTTCAAGGGTGTTTAGGGGTTTTCAGGTTTTTTTAAAGTTTTTTAGTGTTTTTCAAGGATTTTAGGGACTTTTAGGGTTTTTTGAGTTTTTAGGGTTTTTTTTGAGTTTTTTAGGGGTTTTAAGGGTTTTTAGAGTTTTTTAATGTTTTAGGGGTTTAAAGTGATCTTATCGGGTTTAATGGGTTTTTAGGGTTTTTATGTGTTTTGAGGGGTTTTAAAGGTTTTTAGGGGTTTTTATGATTTTCAATTTTTTAGGGTTTTTGTTGGTTTCATGGATTTTTTGGGTTTTATTGTTTTTAGGGTTTTTAAGGTTTTTATGGATTTTGAGGGTTTTTTGGGTTTTTACGTGTTTTTTGGTTTTTCGGGTTTTTGGTGAGTTTTTATGGGTTTTAAGGAGTTTTTACAGTTTTTTTAATGTTTATAGGGGTTTTATGAATTCTAAGAGTTTTTAGTAGTTTTTCTAAGGGGGTTTAGGTCTTTTAAGATTTTTCAGTGTTTTATGGTTTTTAGAGGTTTTTCAGGGTTTTTAGGGCGTTTTACATTTTCACGGATTTTTATGTGGTTTTTAGGATTTTTGTGTTTTTTGGGTTTCAAGTGATTTTAAGGGTTTTTAGGGGTTTTTAAGGGTTTTTAGGGGTTTTTTGTGTTTTTTGAAGATTCCATGGTGGGGTGGGCTTGCAATTCGTAGCACACCATGGGTTGGGTTTTTAGAAGAACATTTGGGCCTTAATTAATATAATTATAGGTCCGGATGCTTCCCCTAAGAAAGGGTGTTGGGCCTCCTCATGAAATTTCATGATTAACCCATTTAAGGCCTCCTTCATTCTTTTGGTCCGCTCCTTTGTCATTGGGCCTCCGATTCCACACAATGGGTCTTGTCCACTTGTGTGCATTTTTCCCTCCTCATCAAGTCTGCCTCTATCCCCACGATGCCCATGTGTTCCATGATCCTCATCAAAACCTAAAAACCCTAAAACCCCTTGAAAATCATAAAACCCCTAAAAAACCCATAAACACCCTAAAACGCAATAAAAACATTAAAACCCTTAAACCCACAAAAAACATTAAAAACTATAAAAAATTTGAAAAATAACAAAAAAAAACTCAAAAAAACCCTAAAAACCTAAAAGACCCTAAAAATCTTAAAAACCCTGAAAATAATAAAACCCTAAAACCCACTAAAAACTCTAAAATCCCTAAAAATCATGAAAATCCTAAAAACCCCTAAAAATCCAAGAAAACATAAAAACCCTAAAACCATGAAAAACCCATGCATAAAACCCCTAAATATCTTTAAAAAATCTAAAAACCCATAAAAACTTTAAAGACCACTAAAACTATAAATACCCTTCAAACTCCTAAAAATGTTAAAGGACTCTACAAAACTTTAAAAACTCTAAAATACTCAAAAAAATCCCTAAAACCCAAAAGACCCTAAAAACATGAAAAACCCTAACCCCCCCCCCTGAAAAAATCGTAAAAACCATCAATATCCCTAAAAACCATAAACCCCTAAAAAGCCCATGAAAATCCTAAAAACCCTAAAAACCTTAAAAACCCCTAAAAACCCATAAAACCATAAAAACCACTAAAAGTCAATGTGGATGGTGCTACCATGGGTGCACCTGGTCTCTCCGGTTGTGGTGGCATTTTCTGGATGTACAAAGGCTTTGTTAAAGGATGATTTTATCACTTCATTGGGAATGTATTTGCATATGAAGCGGAGCTTTGGGCCATGATTAAGGCTGTCCAGTTTGCAGTTCACTTTAGGAGGAAGCAGCTATGGATTGAATCTAACTTGATGTTGGCGGTGGAAGCCCTCAAAAGAAAAAAGGACAATCCCATGGAGGATCCTCCCACAATGGGTTGAGTGTCTAAGGACCTCTCAGGGTATGAACATTATGGTCACACATGCATACAGGGAAGCGAACAAGGTGACAGAAATGCTCTCCAAGAAAGAAATTGAGGATGGATGTTCCATGTGGTCATTTATAGCACCATATTTTTGTACTCCCCTTATGGACTCGGACATGAAGGGTGATTTTCATACTCTGTTGTGCAGACCCTCCCTGTAAATCCTTGTACTTACTTTTTTTGATAATAAATTTTTTGGGGTCTGGACACGCCTGGCCCCGAACCTGCTTTTCCCTAAAACATTGTAAACTCTAAAAACCCTTAAAAACCATAAATACTCATAAAAAACCACTAAAAGGCAAAAAGTTCTTAAAAACCCTAAAAAAACTAAAAGACCTAAAGGCCATGAAAACCCCATAAAACTGTCAAAATCTCTAAAAACCCTAGAAAACAAGAAAAATCATAAGAAACCCATTTAAATCCATAAAAACATAAAAAAAACCCCTAAAAACCATGAAAAACACTGAAAACCATAAAACCCTTAAAACCCTTAAAAAACCCTATAACCACTAAAAAACTAGTAAAAACTCTAAAAATCATTAAAACCCCCTCAAAATGTTAAAAAACTCTAAAAGACCTTTCAAATCCTAAAAAACTAAAAAAAACAGAAAACCCCCCAAAGACCCTAAAATCCCTAAAAACCCTAAAAACCTCTAAAAACATCTTAAAACATCAAAAATCCATAAAAACCCTAAAAATCCCTAAAAAAATAAAAAACCTAAAAGATCCCTAAAAATCTATGAAGATGTAAAAAACCCTGAAAACCCCTAAAACCCCATAAAAACCCTAAAAACCCACAAAAACCCTTAAAAACCATAAAATTGATAAAAAAATATAAAAATCATAAAAAACCTAAGAAAACTCAACACAACCGTAAAAACCCCAAAACAACCCTTAAAACCCTAAAACCCTAAACCCCCCCCCCCCCAAAAACCTTAAAAACTACTGAACCCCCCACCCCAAACCCTCAAAATCCCTAGAAACCCTAAAAAACCCTAAAACCATAAAAATCCTAAAAACCCCTATAAATCTATGGAAGATGGTAGTGTGCTCTCCCGGAGTTTCTCTCCCAGTGCGACAATCTCCAAGGTTCGTGGTTCTTGATTCATCTCTCCTCTCTCAGAGCAGTCTTCACGGCTTGGTTGAAGAGGCGTTCGTCCGGTTATCCTCTCTGGTGGGGGACTCGTGGAGGTTGTCGCTTCTTCTTGGTGGTGAATGGAATTGACGGGGATGGGTGGGTCAAGACAGTGTTGGCTTGGGTAGGTTTCCTTGGCTTCTCGGCCTAGGATCGGTAGGCCTGGTTGTTATTCTTCCTCAAGTGTCATAGTTCTTGTCGTGGTGTCTTTCTCGTGGAGTCAGTGATGGAAGATTCTAGGTCTCGTCGGTAGTATGCATCGAGGTAGTCAGATATGGGTTTCTCATACCCCTACAGCTTAAAATTCATTGTGTGGAGAGGTTCCAAGGTGACTTGCTCTAGATCCATCTCTTCTTCTAGACTGATCTGCGACTGCTTAAGGTGGGTGTGGAAGAACTTGATGCAGCTTGGTGGTGTTTTCTCAATAGATCTGATAGGGGTGGTGTGGTTTGGATGTTCGACAAAGTGGGGATGGCATCAACTCTTGCTGCAGCTTCAGGTTTGATTTCTTGTTCTGTGATGAATTCCCTAGATTTACGACAGATCAGGGTGGATACAGTGGGTGTTATGCCTTCTTGGTGGTGGCGTGATCCCCATGCTTTGGAAGACTACAGATCTTGTCTTCATCGGTCTGCACAGTTGGTGCAGTGATAGTTCTTTCATTTCTTTGGTTTCTGGTTGTTTTGTGTCTGTTTGTTTGTTGGTGCATTGGTTGTGGCTGTATTAGATGTGATTTGCTGATGGTGCTAGCCGTTGAAGTGAAGATGAGGGTTCGCTTGGTTATGGGTCTGAATAAAGAGTTGTGGGTGTTGTGGTATGTCTTGAGGATTGGGAGCTGGCGTTTCTGTGTTGCTACTGTTAGGAGTGATTTTATGTAAGCTGCCTGACATGGAGGTGTTGGTTGCTGGAATTTGAGGAGCTGGGTACTGGTTACTTCTTGGACAGGAACTAGTGAAGGGGGTGTTGTATATGAGGCTTATGATTCTGGTACTAGTGGTAATTTTTTGC
The DNA here is from genome assembly GCA_963277665.1 of Viscum album. Lineage (NCBI taxonomy): Eukaryota > Viridiplantae > Streptophyta > Magnoliopsida > Santalales > Viscaceae > Viscum > Viscum album. The sequence continues at coordinate 609,967,027 of OY728147.1, forward strand.
AGGTTCTTGATCTATATGATTAGTCCTATGAAGGCCGGTGGTCTGATGTTACTGGTTGCACTGCTGGATGTAATGTGATGGGCGCTGTTTGGTTAGGAAGTCCTGCCTGTTGTCTGACCGGTTGGATGTGTGCTGGCCTTGGAAGCTGAGATGTTGGATGATTTCTTTGTGGTTACGGTGCTGTTGGATGCTGGTTGCTGATTGGATGGGAGGTGATGATGGGGACAGTTCTGTTTTTCTTCTTTTCTTGTCTTTTGTTGTTTGGTCTTTTGTGTCTTTTCTTTCTTTGTTTTCCTTTTGGGGATTGTTTTTTGGGTATGGGTCAATTGACCCTACTCCTCCCCGGTCTGCAGTGTCCTTTTTTTCTTAATAAATTTTGGGGGGCCAGGAATAGCCTGGTTCCCGCATATTCCTTGCCTTATAAATCTATAAAAATGTAATAAACCCTAAAGCCCCCTAAAAACCATAAAAACTCTTGAAAACCTAAAAAACCCCTAAAAACACATAAAAACCATAAGAAATCACTAAAAAATCTATAAACCTTTAAACCCCTAAAAACATTAAAAACTCTAGAAAACCTTAAAAACCCCAAAAAACTCAAAAAAAAAACCCTAAAAACAAAAAAACACCCTAAAAGGATTAAAAACCCAAAAAACCCCTAAAAAGGCATAAAGACCCCCAAAATTCCTAAAAATCTTAAATATCCTAAAAAAACCCCTGAAAAACCCCCTAAAAAAACCTCTAAGAGAAGGATGGCGGCTCGGGCGCTCCTGGCGATTCTGCTCCCCTACAATGGAGATTTCCCCTCGGGTTGAAGGCGATGGAAATCGAAGCTCCTCCCCCTATCTCTACGGGGGAGGATCCTCTCCCTGATGATTTCTCGTCGCTCTATTCTGCTGATCTGTTACCCGCCTTCCCACGAACGGTGCTTGGCCCGAAGGTTCTGGAGTTCTTCGATGGCTACCCTCAGCTTCCTCTCTCATTTTGGGAGTTCACTGAGGCCGCAGATCTCCACCGATTGACTCTGGTTGCAAGCTTTTCGAGGCGGCAACCCCCGGTGGTCACCTTCGACAGGTTCGTTGTGGCTTCCTGGAATCTTAGGGCTCACGCAACTGTCGCCCTGCTCGACAGCTCTCATATCATGTTTCGGTTTGCAACGGAGGATGATCTCATCCTTGCCTAGTCAGCGGCTCCTCGGTCATGCAATGGTGCTCGATTCTCCCTCTTTCGATGGAGCTTTGATTTTCATATGAAGAGAAGCTCCCTGATTGCTGCTACCTGGGTGTGTTTTCCTGAACTACCCCCCCCCCTTTCAGAATTTCTCAATTATTTCGATGCTTGGAAACCTGGTGGGGCGATTCCTCTGTGTGGATAGTAGGACGAGGGCCCTCTGTCATCCGGTTGCTCCAAGGGCTTTTGTCAAAATTGATGCATCGAAACCCCCTGTGGACTCTGTCTGGATTGCTGTGGGAGAGGAGCTCAGATGGAGACAATCTGTTGTCTTCGAGCAATGGCCAGTATTCTGCTCTTTGTGCTGGAGCTTTGGGCACAGTGACTATTCTGGAATTTGTTCTAGCGCTTCTAGGGGTGGTGAATCTCTGTCTTTTGGTGGGAGCGGCCTCCCTCGGGTGGAGGTGAAGGGGACGATTGGGAAGGTTTCCCACTCTATGGCTACCGATGTGCCCTGCTCGTCTCCTATGTTGGCTGGTAATGGGTTAGAAATCTCTCTGATGGATTCGGGTGGCTTCTTGGTGAGTCTGGAAGCAAGCACCGGTGTCTCAGGGAATGCTGTTGAGGATGAAGTCATGCTCGCTGAGGGAGGAATTCATGGCTCTGCTGAAGGTGTTCACGGGTCTGGTGAAGATATTAGGAAGCAAACTGAGATAGATAGGACAATTGCGATGGATGTATGGCCAGGAAATGTGAAAAATTCCTGCAAGGATCTGGGATGGGATGAAACAACTGGCTTAAAGGTTGATGAGAATGCTGGTGGATCTTCTCTAACGGATGAGGATCCTGTGAATGTTTCTCAGGCTGCAGGTTCGGCTGAGCCTGCCATGGTTGGGGTGCGGGTGGAAGATGCTGCAAAGGAGGATGTTGTTTCTCAGAAAACCAGGTCTGGAGATGACTGGAGTTCATGCCCAGCTGAGGAAAAGCCAATACTGGATGGGGATATAGACTGGCGTGATGCCCCGCTGGTCCTGCATGGGTATCCTGGCGTGGGGGGACCTGGCAAGGGGCATGGGTTATCATTCCCCTCTGACGGCAGTACTGAGGATCTGCCTAGTGACCAGCTCCGATATGCTGGTGATGCTGGTGGTCCTTCCATGGACCTGCAGAGGGTGATGATCCTTCATTGTGTTCCCTCTGCTGAAGACTTTTGTGTGCAGCTCCATGAGATGGTATGGGTTGAAATGGAAAGGTTCACTCTTGAAGATAAGGCAAGGAGGCTTGGGGAGAGGTTTGCTGAGGCTGATCAACGGATAAATGCTGCTATGGTCACATCAAGGGAGAAAAAAATCAGCGGAGGTGCTGAAACTCTTGAGGCAGAAAGCAAGAAGGGAAAGGCACCATTATCCGCTAGTGATGGTGGCAATGGAACAAAGATGTCTGCTGCGGGAACCTCCTCTGCCCCACCAAGACGAAGAAGGAGGAGGGATTACTCTGCCCTCCCACGCCCAATGGCAACTAGGGCCTCCTCACGAGCTGTCAAACTGAATCTAAAGGTGAATAAGCGAGAGAGGCCTTATTTTTCTGCTGAGCAGGTAAAATCTATGGAGAAGCTGCGGTCCAGACTTGGCATGCAAGAAGATTTTGACCCTGGATGGGACTCAATGGACCAGGGTGATGAATCAGATTTTAGCTTTGCTGACGATGGCGGCGGTTTTGCTGTTGGCATGGGGTTTCGTGATGCAGAGCTGGAGGATTTTGGCGGCGATGTTGACTGACCTACTCTGTGTGTGATTTTCTTTTGGACACTGTGTCTTTTTTGGACTTGCGCTTTGTTTCTTTTTTTTTTTCTTTCCTTTTGTGGCCCTCGGGCTGAGGTCGTAAGGGGTTTTGGGTGTGGATTGATTGATCCCTCCCCTCCCTTGTCTGCAGTGTCTGTATCCTTTGTTTATAAATTTTGGGGGGTTCCGGGAATAGCCTGGACCCATGCCTTCTTTGCCTAAAAAAACCCCTAAAAATATATGAAAACATTTAAAACATTAAAAACCCAGAAAACCCCCTGAAAACCATAAAAATCCCTAAAAACCTTAAAAAAACCCCAAATCCATAAAAATCCTAAAAACCACTAAAACTCTAAAAACCATTAAAACCCCTAAATAAGTTAAAAACTCTAAAAAACCTTAAATCCCCAAAAAACTCAAAAAAATTCTAAAAATTGAAAAAAAAACCCTAAAAACCCTAGGAACCCTAAAATCCCTGAAAAACCCTAAAAACTCTAAAAATCCAAAAAAATCCTAAAAAACAACAAAAAATCTATGAAAACATAAAAACCACTTAACACCATGAAAACCCCATAAAAACTATAAAAACACCTAAAACCTAAAAATACACTAAAAACCTATAAAACCCACTAAATCTGGAAACCCTTTAAACCCCTAAAAATATTAAAATACTCTAAAACCTCCTAAAAACTCTAAAAAACATAAAAAAACTCTAAAACCCCCAAAACCCTGAACATCCCTAAAAAAATAAAAAACCCAGAAAAACCCTAAAACACTCAAAATCCCTTAAAACCCTAAAAAATCCGAAAACCCATAAATATCCTAAAAATCCTTAAAAATCCATGAAAACATAAAAAACCCAAAAAACCTTAAAAAGCCCCTCAAAACCATAAAACCCCCAAAAAACCTCAAAAAAACCCAAAAAAAACCACACAAAACACCTAAAACCACTAAATATACTAAAACCCCTTAAACCCCTAAAAAAAGTAAAAAAAACTCTAAAAAACCTTAAAAACTAAAAACTAAAAAAACCGTAAAAACCCCAAAAAATGCTAAAACCTCTAATAACCCTAAAACCCCAAAACCCATAAAAATCCCTAAAAATCATAAAAAAACCCTAAAATACATAAAAATCCTTAAAACCCCTAAAAATCTATGAAAACGTAAAATACCCAAAAACCATGAAAACCCCCAGAAACCCATAAAAATCCCTATAAATATTCAAAAAGAATCAAAATAACCCATAAACCCATAGAAACCAGTAAAAACTATAAAAACGCTTCAAACCCCAAGAAACGTTAGAAAAATCTAAAAAATCATAAAACCCTAAAAAATAAGAAAAACCCTAAAAACCCAAAAAACAAAGAAACACCTAAAAACCCTAAAACCCCCAAATCCCCTATAAATCCCTAAAAATCCTAAAACACTACAAACTATAAAATCCTAAAAAACCCCTAAAAATCCATGAAAACATAAAAAACCATAAAAACCTTGAAAACCATAAAATAAACTAAAATCCTTAAAAACCAAACAACACATAAAAACTCTAAGAAACTAGTAAAAACTATAAAAACCCATAAAACCCTAAAAAATTTAAAAAAAACTACAAAAAACATTAAAAACCCTACAAACTCAAAAAACCCTAAAAGCCAAAAAAGACCCTAAAAACCCAGAATACCCCTAAAACCCCTAAAAACCCTAAAACAACCCTCAAAATCCATTAAAACCCTAAAAGACCATAAAAACCATAAAAATACTAAAAACCCATAAAAATCCATGAAAGCATTAAATACCCAAAAAACCTTGAAAAACCCCAAAAAACCATAAAACTCCGAAAAACCTTAAAAACCCTAAATCCAATAAAAACTGTAAAAAACATCAAACCCCTAAAAATGTTAAAAAAACTCTAGAAAACCATAAAAACCCTAAAAAAATAAAAAAACCCCTAAATTCTCCAGAAGACCCCGAAAACCTTGAAAACCTCTAAAACCCCCTAAAACGATAAAACCCATCAAAATCCCAAAAAAAACCTAATAAACCCTATAAACCATAAAAATATAAAAACCTTAAAAACCTTAAAAATCCATAAAACTTCTAAAAATCCATGAAAATATAAAAATCATGAAAACCCTAGAAAACAAAAAACCCCCTTAAAACCTTAAAAACTCCTAAAAGCACATAAAAACCCACAAAACCACTAAAACCTCTAAAAATCATTTACCCTCTAAAACGTTTAAAAAACTCTAAAAAACCTTAAAACCTAAAAAAACTCACCCCCCCAAACCCATAAGACCCTAAAAACCCTGAAAACCCCTAAAAACCCTAAAAACTATCAGAATCCCCCAAAACCCCAAAACCCCAAAACCACCTAAACACCACAAAAATTCTAAAAACCCCAAAATATCCAATAAAATGTAAAAACCCTAAAATACTTAAAATCCCAGAAAACCCCTAAAAACCATAAAACCCCTAAAAACCTTAAGAAACCCTAAAAACCCTAAAAACACATAAAACCCCTAAAAACCATAAAAACCCTAAAAACCCACTAAAAACTCTAAAACCTTTTAAACCCCTAAAATTGTTAAAAACTATATAAAACCTTTAAAACTCTAAAAAATAGAAAGAAAACCCAAAAAACCCCAAAAAGACTTTAAAACTCTGAAAAACTCTTAAAACTGATAAAAAACCCAAAAAACCTCCAAAATCCCTAAAAACCCTAAAAACCCATAAAACCCTAAAAACCATAAATACACATAAAATACCTGAAAACCCTAAAATACCATGAAAACAAAAAACCCACTAAAATCTCTAAAATCCCTTAAAATCCCTAAAAAAATTAAAGAACCTTAAAAAATCTAAATAACTCAAAAATACCCTAAAAATACAGAAAGACCATACAAACCCTAAAATCCCCTAAAATCCCCTAAAATCCCCTAAAACCCCATAAAATCCACCCTCAAATCCCTAAACCCCCTCCAAATCACTAAAAATCCTAAAAAACTTAAAAATAAAAAAATCCTAACCCCCTTAAAAATACATAATAACATAAAAACCCTAAAAACTATGAAAAACCCCAAAAAACATAAAATCCCTAAAAACCTTAAAAACCCTAAAAACCCATAAAACCCTAAAAACCACTAAAAACTTTAAACACCCTTAAAATTCCTAAAAACATAAAAAAACTCTAAAAACCCCAAAATACCCTACAAACCCTAAAAACCTTTAAAACACCTAAAAACCCTAAAAACCCTCAAAATCCCTAAAAATCCATGAAAACATAAAAAAATATAAAAACCTTGAAAAATATCTCAAAACCATTAAACCCCTAAAAAATATAAAAACCCTAAAAAATAATAAAAACCCTAAAAACCAACTAAAAACTCTAAAAACCCTTTAAAACCCTAAAATATTTAAAAAGATCTAAAAAACCTTAAACCCCCTAAAAACTAAGAAAACCCTTAAAATCGAAAAAGACCTTAAAAACCTTGAAAAACTCAAAAAAACCATAAACCCAAAAAGACCCTAAAAACTATGAAAACTCCTAAAACACTCATGAAAATCCCTAAAAACCCTCAAAATCTCTAAAAACCCTAAAAACCCAAAAAACCCTAAAAATCTAAAAAACCCCTAAAAATCCATGAAAATGTAAAAATCCATAAAAATCCAAAAAAACCTATAAAAACCATGAAAACTCATAAAAACATTAGAAAGTATAAAAAATCTAAAAACCCTTAAAAAACTAAAAAAATTAAAAAATATAAAAAACTTTAAAACCCCTAAAAATCGAAAAAAACCCTAAAACCCCTAAAAATCCCTAAAAACTCTCAAAATCCCTAAAAACCATATAAATCCTATAAAACCCCTAAAATCCATGGAAACAAAAAAAATCACTAAAAACTATGAAACCCCGCAAAAAAGCATAAAATCCCAGAAAGCCCTAATAACTCCTAAAACCCTTAAAACCCCTAAAAACAACTAAAAACACTAAAAACCCTTAAAACCCCTAAAATCTATAAAAACTCAAAAAAACTTAAAAAACAAAAAAAACTCAAAAAAACCCAAAAAATCCAATGAGACCCTAAAACCCTGAAAAACCTTAAAAACCCTAAAAACACCTAGAAAATCCTAGAAAAAAAACTCTAAAACCCCTGAAACCATAAAAATCCTAAAAACAGACTAAAATCCATGAAAATGTAAAAAGCCTTAAAACCCCTAAAAACACCCTGAAAACCATAAAAACATTAAAAAACCCTTAAAACCTATAAAACCCTAAACCACATTGGGAACTCTAAAAACCCTTAAAACCTCTAAAAACGTTAAAAACCTAAAACCCCCTAAAAAACTCAATGAAAACCTAAAAACTCTGAAAACCCCTAAAAACCAAGAAAACCCCTAAAAACCCTCAAAATCCATAAAAATAATAAAAAAATTAAAAACCATAAAAACCATAAAAACCCTCTAAAAATACCTAACAACATATATAGATTCTTTTTCTTTCCAAACCTGGTGATTTTTGCAATGGACTCTTTGGAATAAGCAGCCTGGGTTCTCTATTCGTTTGGGGTGGGAGGACCTTTAGCCTAAGTTTTCCTCCTTTCCTTGGAAAACCTTGTTTTGGAATTGGTTTATTCCCGTTGATTTGTGGGATATTCATCAAGAGATTATTTTTCTTACTGAACCTAGTAATGTTTGTGATGGGAGTTTTTGGAATAGATAGCCTGGGTTCTCTATTCATTCAGTGTGAGAGGACATTCGGCTTAAGTTTTTATTCATTCCTTGGAAAAACTTAGTTTGGAATCGGTTTATTCCTTCTTGGTTCTCCTTTTTGTTGTTGTTAGAGATCCTTAACCATCATACAAATCTGGATAGATTGCAACATAGGGGTCTTTCTTTGTGAGGCATTTTATGAGTATTTGTATCATCTTTTTTTAGCTATTTTTTTATAGAATATTTGGCACACCTTTTTGAGTTTCTCTAATATTTATTGTCCTAGATTCTTCTTTCTTGTCTTTTATTGTTTGGATTCTAAGCATCCTCATTTGGGATTCATTATTGAATGTTTTCAGAATATTTGGGATGGATACTCTGGTTTATATTATCTAGAAGGAGATTAATTCCAACCTACATGGTTCCCCTCACCATTTGTGTTGGATATCTATAGAACAAGCTCAAATATTATATTTTTTAGGCTCTCCTATTGAAAGAAATTTTCTAATGTCTAAGCTAATCAGGATTTAGTCAATAGATGGAATTTTTTTCACTTCTTTATTCATAGTGGATGCTAGCCTTTTCCATGTGGTTAGCTTAGTTGGTTTTTTTCTACCAAGTGTTATATTATTGATACTTCTTGTTACAGGTTGTTGGTTGCATGGTTTTGTGGGTTTAGGGGCTAGGAGATGTTTGGAGTGGCTATTATTTTTGGTGGTGGTTTCATGTATTACTACGAGCTGGAGGTTGGATTTGTTTCCCTTTGTTTCTGTGTGTTTGGCTGCTGGTTGGAAACTACAGGTGGCTAGGAGGCTTGTATTGCCTCTGCAGGGTTGGTTGTTGATTTTGGTGGGTTTCTATGTACTATTGGGATAATTATGATTATCTTGGGGTCTTGTGGACTGGGGCAAGTTGTTTTTTGGTTTTTTGGTGTGCGATGTTGCTGCAGGCTTGGTCGGGGCTCTCATTGGGAGCTCGTGTAGTTGTGATGGGTGGGGATTGTTGCCTACTAATTTTGTTTGGGTTTGGATGTTGGTTCCATGTGTTATTCAAGTGTGGCTAGTGCAGGGTGTTGGGTGTGGGTTAACTTATGGATTAATATGTTGATGGCATGGGGGATGTTTTGGATTGGAGGCTTGCTTTTATTTAGTTCTTTTTACAGGCTAGTCGCATGGAGCGTGGGGCTGTAGTTTATTTTTTGGGGTTGTAGGTTCTTCCTCCAGGTTTTGGTTCTTCTTCTATGGTTATAGTGCTTTTTTTTATTCAAGGCTTTGGTTTGTTTGGGTGCTTGCTACATGGATCTTGGCTACTGAGGTTTTGGAGGCTTCTTGGGCTTGAATTGTATGTTTTGATGATGGATTTGATGGCCATATCTTAGGTGTGGTTGGTTGTCATTAATGGGGCTTGATGGGATCCAATTGGTAGGTTGTTTCAATATTATGCCTCTTAGGGTAGCTTTCGGTGTTTTTGGTTGCTTGTGTAGGTGATAGGGTTCTTGTAGATGAGGTGGGGCTAGCTTGGTAGACCTGGGAGTTTGGATTCAGCTTTTGGTTGTTGTAAGATATGTTTTGTAGGTGGATGGGTTCATGTGGGAGGCGGGTTGTGAGTGAAGGGGATGGATAGAGGAGGATGTTTGGTGGTGATGCTGGATTGGAAATGATGGTACCTTTTCAGTGTTGGGATGTCTTCTAGTGTCTAGTTTACAGAGGTTCAAGGTGCTGCTACGTGGGTTCTTTTGTTGGTTTGGCATGGTTGCATGGTCCTTCCGATTTCCTACTTGCTACTTTTTTATTTGAGGGGAATGTCTTCTATTTTGGTGACGTTTTTGGCTATTTGTGGCCTGGGTTTTTGACTAGGAGCCACTGTTCAAAAGGGAAGCTGGGGATGCTAGTTGGCTAAGTTTGGTGGGTGTGCATGGGGATGCTAGTTTCTGTGTGTACATGCGTATGGTGGGAGTGCATGTGTGTGTGTGTGCAGCAGGAGGTGTGTGTGTGTGTGCGTGTGTGGGTGGGTGGTGGTGTGTGCGTCTGTGGGTGTTTGTGTTGGATCTTCCTTGTGGAGCTGTTGTTTTTCATTGGGCCTTCTTGAGGTCTTAGCAGTGTTGTTACTCAGCACGCTTGCTGGTTCGTGGCCTGGAGCTGTTGTGATTCCTTATACTGGTTTGTTGGGTTGTCTACTTGGACCATACTATCAATTACTAGTCATTGGTCCTACCGACTCATTTATGTTTGGTGAATGTCTGGTGGAGGTTTTGTAGTGTTCATTGTCGGGGGGTTTCCTTAACAACGACTTCTTATTGTGCATGTTCACTAATTGTTTCCTTTGTTGCCTGGATGTGTGATAGGTTGCTAGATTCTCTTTGGTGGGCTGCTACTTGGTGCCTCATGGGGGGTGCTCTCATGATTCTAGGTTTTTGGAGCGCTTGCTTGCTTGTGATGCTTGGGGCTGGACTGGTTGGGCTTCGCAAGCTTCTTGGGCCTTGCAGTTGGTTGCTTGTCTAAAGTTGCTTTGTCTTGGTTTTTCTTGCTATTATTTTTGGCCTTCAGGCCTTGGGTCAGTAGGTTCACCCTTGGATGAACATTTTTACTTCAATTCCTTTTCCCTTTTATATATCATGTTATATTTTCCTTTCAAAAAAACCCTAAAAGACACTAAAAACTTTAAACACACTTTAAACCCCTAAAAACGATAAAAAACTTGAAAAAAACCATGAAAACCCCTAAAACCATAAAACCCCATGAAAAACCTAAAAACCCCTAAAAACCCATAAAATCCCTAAAAACCACTAAAAACTCTAAAACCCCTTAAACTCCCTAAAACATTAAAAAATCTAAAAACCAATAAAACCCTAAAAAACTAAAAAAATTCTAAAAACATAAAAGGACACTAAAAAACCTGAAAACCCTAAAAACCCCTAAAAACTCCTAAAACCCATCAATATCCCTAAAAACCCCTAAAAACCATAAAAGTCCTAAAAACCCCAAAAAATCCATGAAAATCCTATAAACCTTGAAAACCCCATGAAAACCATAAAACCCCCCAAAACCTAAAAAACCCTAAAAATCTATAAAAAACCTTAAAAATCTAAAATCTCTAAAAAACATTAAAACCCTAAAAATGTTTAAAAACACCAAAAAAACTGTTAAAAAAACTCTAAAAAACTTTTAAAAAATAAAAAAACACAAAAACCCAAAAAACCCCGAAAAATCCTAGAAATCATAAAATGCCATGAAAACCCAAAAATCCCTAAAAACCTTAAAAAGTCCTAAAAACCACAAAAATCCTAAAAAACCCCTAAAAATATTTGAAAATGTAAAAAATCCTAAAAACACTGAAAACCCCCAGAAATCCTAAGAAAAGAAGATGGCGGCGCACTCTCCTGGCGTTCTCTCCCTCTCGTCGCAGATCCTAGGGTTTCCTTCGGATTCCCCTAGAGAAGATGGGGTTAGATCTTCTCTCCGGCCCTCTCGGCCTTATGGGAGACTCTCGTGGCGGCGATGGATCGATGCAGAGTCATTCGGTGCTAATGATACTCTTCGACAACTTCACATTTCCTCAGTTGCGGCGACGTTTGGGGTTTCAGTACCTTTCGCGGTCCTGCCCTTTTGTGCTTGTAGGGGGAGATCTGGGCAACTTCGGCCTTCAGCAGTGTTCTTGGGAACAAAGGCGGCAGGATTCAGTGCTTCTTCCTCCTTTCAGCTCTCAACATCTCGATCTTGCAATGCTGAGGATGGGTCAACAGGGTCAAGGACCACTTCGAAAAAGGTTGCAGCGGCCCAGCCGAAGGTGGAGAGGGATTCATTGGAAGACAGGGGCTCTTTGACAATGCTTGGTGTTCTGAGGCTTCTCATCAGTTTGTATGCGGTGCGGGCTCCCCGATCTACAGGTCAATGACGTGCTCTGAAGATTCAGATCGGAGGCTTTGGCATGGCCTGGTTTTTCCGGTGGTCTGGCTCAGTTATGAAGGTTCCTATTCTCGGCGTGTGGCGTCTCAGATCCACTGAGGTGTGGGCTAGATCCGATCTTTTCCTGGTGCGGCGATGCACTTCCATGGAGGAGCCTCTTAGATCTGGAGTGTGGCAGTCTTGTCGGTCTTTGCCGATCCTTAAAGCTGTGTGGGGAGCCTTTGCTTTGGTCTGGCTCGAGCTTCCAGGTGATGGTGCTGATTTCTCATTGTGGATATCAACACGGAAGCAGGTTCGTTCTTGGATTTATTTTTTGTGCTATAATCTTGTTTCTGTTCTGGATAAGTGCTGCGTACTGGGATCTTTGTTTGGCTATGGTGGTTGTTTCCTAGATTGTGGCAGGATTGGTTTGGTGTGGGTTTTTAGTTCTGTTTTGAGGTATTGGATGATGTCTGCTCTTGGTGTGCGAGTTCTGTGGTGCTTGTGGGGGATCTTCTCAGTAGGGAGGTGCTGGCTACTGGTCTGTGTGAAGAAGGATGATGGTTGCTGTATGGATGTGATGGATTCTGGTCTTTGTGAGTCAGGATGCTGGTTGCTGCTTGGTGGTGAGATGCTGAATGCTGGTGATGGTGAGGCTTGTGATTTTGATGCTGGTGGTTCTGGATGTTGGTTGCTTCTTGTATGGGAGGTGTTGAAGCTGTGGTTTATGGTCGTGCTGCTGCTGGATGTTGTTTGCTGTTTGAGTTTGGATGCTGGTCGTTGGTTAGCTGTGAGGTGCTGGATGCTGGGATGCTGGATGATGGTGGTGGCTGCTTTGCTCTGTGTGTTTTCTTTTTTCATCCTTGAATTTTCTTTTTTTTGGGTCTTTTGTCTTGGGTTGTTAAGGGTTTTTGGGTGTGGGTCAATTGACCCCTCCCCTCCCTTGTCTGCTGTGTCTTTTTATTTAAATAAAATTTGGGGGGATCAGGAATAGTCTGATCCTAGAACCTTCCTTGCCCCCAGAAACCATAAAAACCCTGAAAACCTTTAAACCCCAAAAAACCCATAAAGACCCTAAAAATCACTAAGAACTCTAAAAACCCCTAAAAACATTAAAAACTCTAAAAACACGTAAAAACCCTTAGAACCCCCTAAAACCCCTCAAAAACCTCAAAATCCCTAAAAATCAAAAAAACCTAATAACCACAGAAATACTAAAAAAACCATTCAAATCTAAGAAAATGTACAAACCTTGAAAATTCTGTGAAAACCATAAAACCCTCTAAAAACCTTGAAAACCCCTTAAAACCCTAAAAGGCTCTAAAAACTCTAAAAACCCTTCAAACCCCTAAAAACTTTAAAAAACACTAGAAAACATTAAAAACTCATAAAAAACCCTAAAAACCCAAAAGACCCTAAAACCATGAAAACACTAAAAACCCTAAAAATCCCTAAAAACCCCTAAAAACCCTCAAAATCCTGAAAACCCCTAAAAAATTCTAAAAAAAATAAAAATCCTAAAACCCTCAAAAAAATCTGTGAAAACTTTAAAAACCTTAAAAACCCTAAATAACCCTAACAAAACATAAAAACCATAAAAACCATAAAAACCATAAAAGCACCAAAAACTCTAAAAACCATAAAAACCCCAAAACACTAAAAACTCTAAAATACTTAAAAACTCTGAAAGACCGAGAAAAACATAAAAACCCATAAAAACCTTAAAAATCCCTAAAAACCAAAAATATCCTAAAAACCCCTTAAAAACTCTAAAAACCTTTAAACCCATTAAATTTTATTAAAAAAACTATAAAAAATATTTAAACCCCAAAAACACTCAAAGAAAACCTTTAAAACCCCAAAAGACCCTTGAAACCATGAAAAACCCTGAAAACCCTCAAAATTATTAAAAACCCTAAAACCTCAAGAAAACCATAATAATCCTAAAAAATCATAAAAATCCATGAAAACATAAAAAACACTAAAAATCCTGAAAACCCCTAAAAACCATAAAACCCCTAAAAACCATAAAAACCCTAAACCACTAGAAACTCTAAAAACCCTTAATACCCCTAAAATTGTTAAAAACTCTAAAAAACCTTAAAACCCCTAAAAACCTTAAAAAAACCTAAAAACCCAAAAAAGACCATAAACCACCTAAAAACACCAAAAACCCTAAAAACCCTTAATACTATAAAAATCCCTAAAAACCCTAGAAAACCCTAAAAACATAAAAATTATAAAAAACCCTAAAAACCATGAAAGCATAAAAACCCTAAAAACCATGAAAAACCCCTGGAAACCATAAAAATCCATAAAAACCTAAAAAAACATTAAAACCCCATAAAAACCCTAAAACCTCACTAAAACCCTTTAAAACCCCTAAAACGTTTAAAAACTCTAAAAACCTTTAAACCCGTAAAAACTCAAAAAAGAACCATAAAACCCCCAAAAGACCCTAAAACCTTGAAAACCTCCAAGGTAGGAAAAGGATTATGTTGTCACCATGACACTCATGATTGGGTTCCCCTTTGCTCCTTGTGTTAACTAGTCAACAATTGCTTGATTATGGAGGTTTTGAGTGGCCTTCGGTTCTAATATCCTTTACTCTAGACTTATATGGAGTGCTATCCTCAAAATAAGATGTGGTTTGGATCCCTCCCTACTTTTGAGGATGGGAAGGTGTCACGTCGACTCTCTTGGGCAGAAGAATTCGCTGTTGCGAATAGGGTTTCGACTTCTAAGGTGTCCAGAGTTGATGTTTCTACTATTGGGAAGGGTGAGATCTTACTGGAGGAGGTTAATAAGTTCCTCTCCTTGACTGGTGCATTGGTTCCATTCCCTAGTATGGATTGTTGGGGGTGATGTTGATTCTAGGTATTTGGAGAAGATTATTATCCATCCTTAGGCTACGATTGGGGCTACTGAGAACAAAGATCATTCGATTGGTGGTTTATTGATGTTATCCCAACTTTTGGTGGTGCTGCGATGCAGGAGTTGGAGGTTGCGCCTAAACCTAACTATCTTTTAGATAATGTTGAGGGCTCCTCGGGCAAGGCTGGTGGTTATGTTAATTCATATGTTCCTTCTATGGATCCCTTTGAGGCTACGGAGGACTCGGTTGTTCCTATTCAGTCTATGAATCTGATGTTTTATCCCCTATTAGATGGGGGAAGAATCCTAGACTTTGCTTACCTCCTTTAGTGATCAGAAGTGGTGAGACCAAATGGACCAAAACATTGGTGGGGTATTTCCTTGACAAGAGCCTTTCGTTCAAATTGTTTTCAGAATTACCTCTAATCTTTGGGGGAGAAATATTATTGAGACTTTATGCAACAATGATGTATTCTTCTTTTTCAGTTTTATTCCGTCAAGTAATATGGTCAATCTTTTATCATGTGGCCCCTGGTGTTTTGTAGGATGATCTATGGTTCTTCGTTCTTGGTATACGGGTATGTGATTGAATAAGGAATACTTTTCTATATTTCTAACCTGGGTGAATATAAGGAATTTTCTTCTAGAATCTTGGATAGTGGATGGGATCAGTTATATAGTGAGTGCAATGGGTAAACCACTTTTTTCTGATATAGACACAATGGAGATTAGCATAATTAATTTTTCTAGTGTTTCTGTCAAAATTTTGGCTGAGCAAGCTCTCCTGGAAAAAATCAAAGTGGATTTAGGTAGAGGATCCATAATTCTGGTTGAAGTGGAGTATGAATGGGTCTTTAAGACCTATAGTTTTTGTTACATTTTTAGGAATCACTTTAATCAGAGTAAGAAGAAACATGTGGAAGAATCTCGGTCCAGATGGACTAAAGTTACCCCAAAGAAGCGGGTTTTCGGGAAGAAGAATCCAACCAGAGATCCTACCTTTGATTCAAAGGTCAGCCTATATAATAGTATTTCTAAGATGAATTTTCTAGTATTTTATTTTTCTTCTTCCTCCGGCAACCCTAGATCCCAAGTTGAGGCTGAACTATCTTTCATGGATAAGCCTTCTTCTTGAGCTCTAATTGCGGATATGGCTTCTTCTTTGGCTAAGCCATATGGAATGGAGGTTTCTATTCCCATTCGAAATTACTTTGAATGTTTATTAGAGAATATTACTAAGGCTGGAGCTAGATCGAGCTCATATCCTAATGATACTCTTGAAGATCAAAAGGCAGTTGATGATGTTACTCCTACTTTGGATGGTCTATGGAATTCTGTTGATTCTGGTCTAGTTTATAGGTTTGATTCCTCCAATTCCAATTTACTTCGACCATATGGGAAGGAAGGTGACAATATCTCCTTATGTTCAAACTCTCTGAGTCAATCTTTTGAGGTTTCAGTTCCAGTGGATATTGGTTTTAAGGCATCAGATGTTGCGGGTTCAATTTTTGGATCTTTGGTATCTATTTTGGAGTAGTGATGTTCATCAATTATTAAGGTGGATGGATGCCCTCCATCGAGTTTGGAACTCGTGTATTAGGTCAGTCCCAATTCCTCTACTTTAAGGGATAATCCTCTTAGAAAGAATATTATTAAAGATGATGAATCTGATTTGAATAGGGTTCACATAAAAAATGGCCCCATGTCTAGTAATTCAAGTCCCTCTCTTATTACCAATGTTTAATATTGGAGTTTGGAATATTAGGGGACTTAATACCCCTAGTAATCAAAAGGAGGTTTGGGATCTCATTTTTTCCCATAAGTTGGATTTCTTGGGTATTATCGAAACAAAGGTTAATAGTGTGAATTTGGACTCTATTGTGAGGAATATTATGCCAGGATGGTGTAGTCTTGATAATTCCTCATTCTCTCCTAATTTATGCATCTTGGTTTCATATAATCCTCACTTTTTGATGATTGATTTTTAAGTTTTATTCACTAAATATTATTGAATGACTTGTTAGATATGTTAAGTTTGATATTGTGATTTTGATTACCTTCATCTATTGTTCAAATTATGTTACTGAGCAAAGGGATATTAGGAAATACATGGTTAGTAGGGATTCAATAAGGCATAAGACTCCTGATATTTTTCTTTGTGACTTTAATGCAGTGAGGTTTCTGAAGGATAGGTGTAGGGATTTTTGGATTGGACTGCCTCCATGGAAGAATGAAACACTAGTATTGTTGATGTCAGTTTGGTTTATTTTTTGTGTTTTGGGCTGAGATCATCTTAGAGGGATGGTAATTCAGGGGTTCTAAGGAATCTATAAAGAGACTTGGTTAGCTCCTCCTAGTTGTCTAGGTTCTCTTCTTCATTTATTGATTTCCTATGTTTTGGGGGTTTTCACCATACCCCTATTATTATCAATTTGGGTGAAGGGTTACACTCAGGTAAGATTCCATTTAAATTCTTCAACCATTGGGAGATGTATGATGGGTTTATGTCCATGATTTCCAATAATTGGAATGTTGGTATTTTGGGTTTCAAGATGTTCCAAGCCCACCAAAATCATAAAAAGTTTAAATAGGCTCTTTGTATATTACATTCTCAGGTGTCGGATCAAACTTCCTCTAAGGTTTCCCGGCTTAAGATGTATTTAGCGGAATTTCAATCCTCTATGGTTCTTAATGGCCCCTTGGATTACTTTTCTATGATTGAAGCTAATTTTAAGGATAAGATTAAGATTTTTAACATGATGGATACCCTCTCAATTGAAAAAACAGGGTTTAGTGGCTGAAGTAAGGGGACCAAAACTCAAACTTTTTATTAAAATATGTGAATGCCCGGTTTAACTCTTCCAAGATGAATATCCTCTATCATGATGATTTATCTGATACCACAAATCCAAGAATTATTATTGATGAAATGGTTACTTTCTTACAGCTTCTGTTTGGTTCTCATGATTCATCTTATGAGGGTGGGCTTCTTTGGTAGTATTTTTTCATAATCCTATTGATCAGGGTAGAAGAGAAAATTTGGAAAATCCTATCATGTTAGGGGATGTTCAAAAAGAAATTTTTTCTCTTCATCCCAATAAACCACTGGGTCTGGAGACTTCAATGTTTTTTTCTTTTTCAAGGCCTGGTGAGTGATTGGTTTTGATATGACTGAATCCTTTTTGGAGTTTTTTAGAACTAGGAAGTTGCTATTTGATGCCAATGGAACTATTATTACCTTGGTTCCTAAGGTTCCCAATGCATTTTATCTTTCTGACTTCATACCCATATCTTGTTACAACACTATTTAAAAACCCATTTATAAGATTTTGTTGTCTATATTGAAATTTTTTCTCCCTAAGTGCATTAACAAATCTCAATCTACATTCATTTTTGGGATAAAGATCTCTAATAATATTTTTTATGGCTTAGGAGTTAATGAGGGTGTACCATATGGATTATGGGGTTATTAGATGTGATTTCAAAATTGACTTATTCAATGACTTTTACTCGGTAAGATGGGAGTTCATATGGTATTCCTTGGAGCTTCTTGTCTTTACTAGTCAATTTTACTCCTAGATTAAAAGGTGTGTTTCTTCATCTACACATTCAGTTAATATTAATGGATGCTTGCATGGTTATTTTTTTGGGAAGTAATGGTTAAGGCAGGGAAACCATCTTTCTCCCTTTTTTTCATATGTATGGAAGTTTTCTCGTGTATACTAGATTCTCTTATAGCAAATTATTCCTCTTTTAAATTCCACTAGTGGTCCCATTTTGTTGCTTTGTTGAGGACCATATCATTTTTGATTCAGGTCTTTCTAGGTTTTCCTCGATTTCTGACATTATTTTTGATGGGGTTTGGAATCAATAATTGGTTTTTTCAATTGAGTTATAGGATGTTAGATAAAATATTCTTATGATTCCTAGGCCTTGTGGATCTCGTGATGGTATCCTTTGAAACAGACAGGTTGAGTTCTCCATTTGAAAGTTTTGGGAGGATCTTAGACCAAAGTTTGTCATTTTTCCATGGAGCTCTTTGTTTTGGAATCAGGTTATTCCTACTAGGTATGCTTTTATTCTATGGTTGTCTATTTTAAAACACTTTCCTACTCATGATCATTTTCAATGGAGGTGTTTGATCTTTCCTAATCAATGTTTGATTTTTGAGAATAATGCTGAGGATCTGGATCATCTTTTTTTCAAGTGTGCTTTATCCCGACATTTTTTGTCTCATTTTTTGAGTCTAATGGATGTTTGTTATGGGTTTAGGTCCTTTCTATATGTCACTGACTGGTGTATTGGTTCTTTTGCTGGTGATTCCTTAAAGAGTTTATTAGGGGATCTTGGTTTGGTGTCCTTGGTCTACATCATATGGAAGGATTGTAATTCTCATTTTCATGTTTCTCCCCTATTAGCGGTCATATCATTTAGTATAGGTTCGATCATATTGTTTGTTCTAGTATTTATTCCTGCAAGAAGTTCCCTAACAGTTGGAAAAAACATAAGTTGATTAGAAAATATAATTTCTCGGATTCTTTTCTTCATGTTGGTTAATCCTTACTTGGAATTGGTCTTGGAGATGGACTGTTCGGTTGTTTTCTACATGTTTTGGTTGTTCTCAGGCTGGGATGTGTATAGGTAGTGGTTGGTTGGTAGGGATGGGTTGTGTGGGCCTAGAATCCTCAGGTGGAAGGATTTCGATGCAGTTGTTTTTCTACAGATGCTTGTAGGATCATGTATGGTTCTCTAATGGTAGTGGGTGCTCGAGCTTGAGTGTAGGCGTTAGGGGGGTTTGGGGTGTAGGGTATCATTGGGGAAATCCGGTTGGTGGATTTATTTTACTGGTATTTTTTGTAGATGTGTGTATGGTGTTATAGGGGTTTCAATGGATGGTGTTGGGGTTTTTGGGATGTGGCTGGTTGTGGTGTGGGTGTTTGTTTGTTGTGTGTGGATCTGGGATGGGATCTTGTTGGATGGGTGTTTCTTTGGCTGTGGTTGGGTTGGTGGATGGATTTAGGCTTGGGGATCTTAGTTTTTAGGCTTCATCTTTTTGGTTTCTTGAACTATTAGTTAGGTTGTGCAGTAGGGGGTAGGGTGGACTATGCATGCACAGGGGTGGTTTGTCCATGGTGCTGGGGTGACCTTGGAGGCACTATTTTTTTCTAATTTTTTGCTAGTTTATGGAGTTGGTTGGGTTGAGGCTTGATCTGGTTGTTGGGTTGTGTTGGGTTGGATTTTATAGAGTATGGATTCTGTTTTTGGTGCTTTTCTGTTATGGATGGTTGTAGTTTGCAGGTTTTTGGGTGGGTACAGATGGTGGTGCTTTATAGGGTGTTGGATGTCAGCTGATTTGCTTGTTGTTGGTTACTGGGAGCGTGTGGGAGTTGTGGGTGCTGGTTGGTATTTTCTATTTGTTTTTAGATGGATTTTGGGTGGTTTTACTACTACTTTGGGCTATTAAGAGTTCGAGTTTTGGAAGTTTTTTGGGAATTTCAGGTGTTGGTTGAAGTTTGGGGCTTGTAGGTGTGATGGTGTTGCGGGTAATGGGCCTTCTTCTTGTTGGAGGAGCTTTGGTGCTATAGGGGTGGGTCTTTGGCTTATTAAGGATGTGTTGTTGTATGTATTATAGTGTTTTGCTTTGTGTGGCCTATTTTGTGGGGGTCTGGAGGGTTGGTTGGGGCACTTTGCAGTGGGAGGTGGTTTTTGGATTGGCTTTGGTTATTGCGGGTGGCATGTTTCTTTGATGTGGCAGGTGTGATGCAGGTGAGTAGGGGGTTTTTGGTTGTGTGTGTGTGTCTATGTGTGGGTGTGGCTAGTGATGTGTGGGTGTGGGTGTGTGTGCGTGTGTGTGGGTGGGTGTGCGTGTGGGTCCAGCCTCTCATGGCAGGAGCTTATAGTTCTTCTTGGGTTCTTATTTCCTTGGTGGTGATACCTCTTAGAGGGGCTTGATTGCTTGTTTATGGTTATTCTTGGGTTTCATTTCTGTTGGTTACTTCACCAGTTGGATTGTATGCTCCGATTAGGCCTTTGCTGCTACTGCTAGCCTTTTTGGTTTGCATCCTTTTAGGCTTGTGCTGGTGTTGTCTTGGTGGTGTGATGCTGTGTTGTCATGCTGGTTGTTGTTGGTGATGTCGGCTCCCACCTCTTTGGGCTTCTACCTTTGTGGGGATTTTGGTGGTATTGCCCCGTATTGGTTATTGGCTTACTGTCCTGCTTGGTTCTTCTTACTGTTGGAGGGTTGGGCATCGCGATATTTCTCGAGCCTCCAACTAGCTGCTCTCCTGTGGTCACTTGGTTTCAGGCATTGATTGGATGGGACTCGAATAGTTTCTCAGGCCCTGCTTCTAGTTGTTTGCTTATGGATGTTTGGATTTGGTCTAGTTTTAATGTTGTTGTTGTTTTCGACCTTTGATCCACTGATTCACCCTAAACTGATTGTATTGTACTTCAATTCCTTCTCCTTTTGATATATACTTTGTTCTATTTTCCTTGCAAAAAAACATTGAAAACCCCTGAAAAACCCTATAAAACCTCTCAAAATCCCTAAAACCCCAAAAACCATAAAACCATAAAAATCCTAAAACCCTCGAAAATTCAATGAAAATGTAAAAAACCCTAAAAACCTTGAAAAACCCCAAAAACCATAAAACCCCCAAAAAATCATTAAAACCCAAAAATCCCATAAAAACACTAAAAATCCACAAAAAAACCTAAAAACCCTTAAAATCATTAAAAACACTAAAAAATCTAAAACCTTAAAAAATATAAAAACCTAAAAGACCCTAAAAACCCTAAAAACTCTAAAAATAGTAAAAAAACTATAAAAACCTTGAAAAATCCCTTGAAAACCATAAATCCCCTAAAAACCTTTAAAACCCTAGAAATCCATACAAACCCTAAAACCCCACTAAAAACTCTAAAAACCATGAAAATCCCTAAAACTGAAAAAACCCCAAAAAACCCCAAAAACCCTAAAAACCCTGAAAACACCAAAAACCCTAAAAACCCTTAAAAACCCTTAAAAACCCACAAAATCCCTAAAACCCATAAAAAATTCTAAAAACCACAAAAATCCTGAAAAACCACTAATGATCCATGAAAAAGTAAAAACCCTAAAAACCCTAAAAAGCCCTGAAAACCTAAACACCCCTAAAAACCATAAAAAACCCTAAAAACCCACTAAAAACTCTAAAACCCCAAAAAATGTTAAAAAACTCAAAAAAACCATAAAACCCCTAAAAACACTAAAAAACCCTAAAACCCCTCAAAATCCCTAAAAACCTAAAAACCCTAAAAACCCTAAAAATACTAAAAACCTTAAAAATCCTAAAAACCCCCAATAAAATCCATGAAAAAAAAACCCTAAAACCCAGAAAAATAAATGAAAACCATAAAACCCCTAAAAATATAAAAAACTCTTAAAATTGTAAAAACCCTAAAAAATCACTAAAAACTCTAAAAACCCTTAAAACCCCTAAATTTTTTAAAAAACTCTAAATATCCTTTAAAATCTAAAAAAACTAAAAAACCCCTACAAACCCAAAAAGACCTTGAAAACCCATAAAAACTCTAAAAACCCTGAAAAATACCTAAAAACCATAAAAATACCTAAAACCCCTAACCCCCCCTCAAAACCTTAAAAACACCAAAAAATCTTACAATGAACCTAAAAACATTAAAAAACCTTAAAAATCCATAAAAACCCAAAAGACCCACTAAATACTCTAAAAACCCCTTAAACCCCTAAAAACGTTAAAAACTCTAAAGAAGAATAAAAACCCTAATAAAATCAAAAAAAATCCCAAAGAACCCTAAAAGACCCTAAAAACCCTAAAAACCCAAAAAAACTCTAAAAACCCTCAAAATCCCCCAAAACCACTACAAATCCATAAAAACATAAAAAAACCAAAAAAACCCTGAGAAACCCCTAAAAACCCTAAAAATCCCAAAAACATTAAAAACCCTAAAAAACAATTAAAACCCTAATAAACCACTAAAAACACAAAAACCCTTAAAAACTCAAAAACCCTTAAAAAATTAAAAATGTTTAAAAGTCTAAAAAACCATAAAAACCCTATAAAAATAAAAAAACACTAAAACCCCAAAAGACCCAAAAAAACCTTGAAAACCCCTAAAATATCCTAAAAACCCTCAAAATCCTTAAAAACAACCCCTAAAACCCATAAAAATTCCTTAAAGCCCTTTAAAATCCATGAAAACAAAAAACCCTAAAAAATCCTAAAAAAGGCCTGAAAACCATAAAACCCCTAAATCCCCATAAAAATCCTAAAAACACTAAAGACTCTAAAATCCCTTAAAGCCCCTAAAAATGATAAAAACTCTAAAAACCATTAAAAACCCAAAAATGCTCAAAAATACTCTAGAAATCCAAAAAGACCTTAAATACCCCGAAAACCCCTACAAAACAATGAAAAATCCAAAAACCCTAAAAATTATGGTAAACCATAAAACCCCTAAAACCCTCAAAATCCCTAAAAACCCTAAAAACCCAAAAAACTAGAAAAATCCTAAAAGACGCCTCAAAATCTATGAAAACGTAAAAACCCCTAAAAACCTTGAAAGACCCTTGAAAACCATAAAACCCATAGAAAACTTAAAAGAGTGGGCATGCTAGTAGCAGTTAGTTACAGGTTCTGGATGGTGTCTCTCTGAGTAATAGGTTCGAGGGTCTGGACTCTATTGAGTCAGCTGGTGGAGATGTTGTGCCGGGGGGGCTGAGTAGGGGGAGGTGTCTAAGCCAGGGGAGGTGGATCAGATTGAGCATGAGAAGAATATGGTTGAGAAGTAGGCCTTATAAATTGATGAGGGACCCCCTGATCAGAGTGTGGATGACTCTTCTGTACAAATCCTTGGGTGCGGTGGAAATGGGAGGGCAAGCCTGTAGGTTTTTTCATTAGTTCACAATGAGGAGGTCGGTGAAGATTGTGTTGAGGATGTGGATGGACACTTACTGCCTGGGAATGTTGGCACCACTGGTGAAGGAGGTATGGCTCCAGACATGCAGCTGGCTATGGTGGTGTATGGATGGGCTTCTGCTGATGAGGCCCAGTGTGTGGTTCTACATGACATGGTCTTGGTGGAACGACCAATTTTTTGCATTATGGGTGAGGCTAAAATTTTAGGGGATATTTTTTATGAGTATTATCGTATTATAAACTTCAATATGGCCTAGTTCAGGAGGGAAAGTGCCACGGTTGGGGATGCCTCTCGAAAGTGGGAAGGAAATAAATCAGCAGGGTTCACTTCAGGCATTAATGACCTTGGGTCCAATGGACATGTTGTCAACCCTCTGCTGACAAATTTTGAGAATAGGACTGGTGATAAGGGGTCCTCAAGTGTGGCAAGTGACAACATCTTATATAGGAAGGAATCTCATACTGATGGTTTCACCTCTACCCCCCCCCCCCCCAATAAGGAGGCAGAAGATGGATTATTCTACTCTTCCTCGACCCATGGATACTTGAGCTTCCTCAAAGGTGGCTAAACTGAAAGACAAAGTCAACAAGTGGGAGCGGCCTCCACGAACCTTGGAGTAAGAAAGAATTAGGGAGAAGTATCTGGCGCTCTTTAGACTTCAATAGGATTTTGAGTCCAGATGGGAATCGATAGACACGGGGGGTAGACTCTAACTTCTGCTTTGCTGACGCGACTTCTAGCTATGGTGCAGATGGTGACCCATACAGTGCAGTCCTTGTTTATGACTTTGGTGGTGCTGTTGATTGACTTGTTTCCCTTTTGTTCTTTTGGGTTCCTTGGGTTTCTTTTGGTTTCTATGGGGTTTTGGGAGGTTTTGGGTGTGGGTCGTTTGACTCCTCCCCTCCATTGTTTTCTTTGTCTGTTTTTTCTAATAAGTTTTAGGGGGCCACTAATAGCCTAGTCCCGCGCCTCTCCCTAGAAAACTTAAAAAACCCAAAAACCACTAAAAACCCTTTAAACCCCTAAATTTTTTAAAAAACTCTAAAAAACATTTGAAAACCTAAAAAACTCAAAAAACACTAAAAACCCATAATAACCCTCAAACTACCTAAAAACCATAAAAAATGCAAAAGCCATAAAAATCTTAAAAAAACCCTAAAAATCCATGAAAATGTAAAAAACCCTAAAAATCCTAAAAAACCCCTAAAAACCTTAAAAAACGCTAAAAACCCATAATGACCCTAAAAAGCACTAAAAACTCTAAAAACCCTTAAAACCCCTATAAATGTTAAAAAACTTTAAAACCCATAAACACTTAAAAAACCTTAAACCCCCAAATTCTATTAAAAACCCTCAAAACCATAAAAACCCTAAACCCCTAAATACCCTAAAAACCCTTAAAAACCATAAAAATCTTAAAAACCACCTAAAAATGTAAAAAACCCTAAAAACCATGAAAACGCCCCTAAAAACCATAAAACCCCTAAAACCTTAAAAAACCATAAAAACCTTAAAAAACACTATAAATTCTAAATCCCCATAAAACCCCTAAAAACATTAAAAAACTCTAAAAAACCTAAAAAACCTAAAAAAATCAAAAAAACACTAAAAACCCAAAAGACCCTTAAAACCCCTAAAACCCTCGAAACCCCCCTAAAACCCATCAAAATCACTAAAAATCATCAAAATACCTAAAAACCCTCAAAATCCTTAAGAGCCCCTAAAAATCTGTGAAAATGTAAAAAACCTAAAAACACTGAAATTGCCTGCAAACCATAAAAACCACTAAAATTCATAAAAACCCTAAAAACCAGTAAAAAACTACTAAAAACTCAAAAAACCCATGAAACCCAAAAAAATATTAAAAAAATATAAAAAACCTTAAAACACTAAAAAACCCTAAAAATCCAAAAAGACCCTAAAAACCTTAAAAACCCCTAAAAACCCCGAAAACCCTAAAAACCAATAAAAACCATAAAAACCTTAAAACCCTGAAAATCCCTAAAAATCCTATAAAACCATAAATCCAAAAAAATCCTAAAAACCCCTAAATATCCATGAAAATATAAAAAACCCTAAAAAACCAGAAAACCCGAAAACCCCTAAAAAACATAAAAAACCCTAAAAAGCCATAAAACCCTAAAAAACCACTAAAAACTCTAAAAACCCTTTAAACCCTTAAAAATGTTAAAAAAAATATAAACAACCATAAAAACCTAAAAATCTCAAAAAAAACCCAAAATACCCAAAAAGAACATAAAGCCCCTAAAATCACTAAAACCCTCTGAAAATCTCTAAAAATCCTCAAATTCCCTAAAACCCCTGAAAACCCTAAAACCCTTAAAAATCCTAGAGACTCCTAAAAATCCATGAAAACGTAAAAAACCCTAAAATCCATAAAAAAATATTAAAATCCCCTAAAAACCTTAAAACAACATAAAAACCTTAAAAATCACTAAAACTCTAAAAACACTTAAAACACTTAAAAATGTTAAAAAACTCTAAAAACCCTTTGAAACCCCAAAAAACAAAAAATAACCTAAAATCAAAAAATACCTTAAAAACCCTTTAAATTCCTAAAAACCATGAAAAAACCTAAAAACCCTCAAAATTCATACAAACCCCAAAAACACTTAAAAACCATAAAATTCTTTAAAAACCCCTAAAAATCGTGAAAACATAAAAAAATTCCTAAAGACCCCAAAAAACCCCAAAAATCTATAAAACACTAAAAACCTTAAAAACCCTAAAAACCCATAGAACCATAAAAAAGCACTAAAACTCTAAAAATCCATAAAACCACTAAAAAATCAAAAATCCCTTAAAAACCAGAAAAATTTTATAAAACCCCAAAAAAATCAATGAAAACGTAAAAAACCCCTTAAAATCCATGAAAACATAAAAAAACCCTAAAAACATTGAAAAACCTATGAAAACTACAAAACGCCTAATAACCTTTTAAAACTCTAAAAATCCCTAAAAACCACTAGAAGCTCTAAAAACCCTTAAAACCCCCAAAATGTTAAAAAAAATCTAAAAAACCTTAAAACCCTAAAACTCAAAAAACCCTCAAGACCATAAAAACCATAAAACCATTAAAACCCTAAAAAATATTGAAAACCACTAAAACACCTCAAACTACGTAAAAACTATAAAAAACCTAAAAACATAAAAATAATAAAAAAACCTAAAATCCAAGAAACCGTAAAAAACCCTAAATACTCTGAAAACCCCCTGAAACCCATAAAAACCCCTAAAACCTTAGAAAATCCTACAAACCCATGAAGACCCTAAAAATACACTAAAATCTCTAAAAACCTTTAGAACTACTAAAAACGTTGGAAAATTCTAAAAAACCTTAAAACCCTAAAAACTCAAAAAAACCCTAAACCACAAAAGACCCTAAAACCTTGAAAACCCTAAAAAACCTAAAAGCCCTTGAAAAACCTTCAAATCCACCATGATTCTTAAAAACCATAAACCCCCTAAAAATATAAAAATCATGAAAAAACCCCTAAAAATCCATGAAAACATAAAAAAACTCTAAAAACCCTGAAAAATGCCTTAAATCCATAGAAACCCCTAAAAATCTTAAAACCCCCAAAAAACCATAAAAACCCACTAAAATATAAAAACCCTTAAAACCTATGAAAACGTTAAAAAACTCTAAAAATCATAAAACCCTAAAAAATAAATAATAAAACCCTGAAAACCCCAAAAGACCATAAAACCCCCAAAACCCTAAAAAACCTGAAAATAAAAAACCCTCAAAGTCCATAAAAACCCTAAAAACCATAAAAATCCAAAAAATAAACACCTTAAAAATCCATAAAAACGTAAAAGACCATGAAAAACATAATAATCCTTAAAAACACATTAAACCTCTAAAAATATTAAAAAAACTAAAAAACCTAAAAAACCATAGAAAACTCAAAAAGACACTAAAAACCCCAAAAGACCCAAAATCCTCTAAAAACCCATAAAACCCTAAAACCCTTGAAAACACTAAAAACCCTCAAGGTCCCTAAAAACTATAAAAACCCTTAAAAATCATAAAAAACAAACAAACTCTAAGAATCAATGAAAACATAAAAAACATAAAGACCCTAGAAGACACTTGTATAACCATAAATCCCCTAAAAACCTTAAAAAATACTGAAAAACCTAAAAACTAAAAAAACCCTTAAAATCCTTCAAAATGTTAAAAACTCTAAAAACATTAAAAACCCTAAAAGAATCAAAAATAAATCTAGAAACCCAAAAAGAACCTAAAAACCCTGAAGACCCTAAAACCCTAAAAACCATGAAAAACCCTAAAAACTCTCAAATTCCATAAAAACCCTAAAAAATCTAAAAACCATAAAAATCCATAAAAACACCTACAAAAATGAAAATGTAATTTTTTTAAAAACCTTGAAAACCATCAAACCCCTAAAACCCTTAAAAATGCTAAAACCCATATAACCCCTAAAAAGACACTAAAAATTCTAAAAACCATTTAACCCCCAAAAAATGTCAAAAAATATAAAAACATAAAAACCCTAAAACCCCCAAAAAAAAATTAAAAAACATAAAACCCCCTGAAACCCACAAAAAAACTTTAAAATCTGCCAAAAACCTAAAAAATATTAAAAACTATAAAACACAAAAACCCCCTAAGAATCCATGAAAACGTAAAAAATCATAAAAACCTTGAAAACCCCCTAAAAACATAAAAAATCCATAAAACCCCTAGAAATCCACTAAAAATTATATAAACCCTTAAAACCACAAAGAACATAAAAATCTCTAAGAAACATTAAATACACAAAAAGACTCAAAGAAAAACTGAAAAACCCCATAAAGATCCTAAAAACCCGGAAAACCCCAAAAAATCCCTAAAACCCATAAAAATCCCTAAAAACACTAAAAAACCCTAAAACCCACAAAAATACAAAGAAACCACTAAAAATTCATGAAAATGTAAAAAAACACTAAAACCCTAAAAACCCCTGAAATCCATAAATATCTTAAAACCCATAAAAACACTAAAAACCCTTAAAATCCCTGAAGGTGATAAAAAACTCTAAAAAAACTTAAAACAAATAAAAAACAAAAAAAAATCCTAAAAAAACCCTAAAAACTGATGAGGATCATGGAACACATGGGCATCACGGGGTTGGAGGCGGAAATGATGAATGAAGGTAATGTTATTATGGTGAGTTTTGCTTGCAACCTTTGTGTTCTTGCTTAATTCTTGACTTATCAAAGGATTGGTCATCCTTTGTGGCGTCTTGTGGCTAGAGTTCTTAGAGACAAGTTCTATTTGGGTTCTACCTTGACCATTTCCCCCTTCCTTCTCATTTCACTATCCGCACACCAAATACACTTGTTTTCTTGCGGCGATCCGGGTGCTCAACGCGCGAACATTATACAAGGTTCCTAGGAAAATTCCTAGCGGGTCTTGCATCGTGTATCATTTGGTATCAGAGCCCATTTGCAAGAAATCAGGTTCTTTCTTTCTTATCCTTTCTTCCATTTTCATTTCTCTTCAAATCGGGCCAACAACAATTCTGGTCCATTTTCTTCTTCCCCTACAGACGTCATTTCTTCGTCGTTTCGGACGTACAGTATATCCTTCTTGTATTTGAGAAGCTCATCTTTCTTCTCCATTTGGAATCATTAAAATCAGAGCTATACATAGCGAGATACAGCAGGTTCAAATTTTGCAAAAAATTCTGCAATTTTAAAACCACGGAAATCTCACGTTGATTCCATTTGATGTTACAAATTATTGCTTCTCCTGCATTTAAATATTGAAAAAAATTCATCTTGTTGCCACTGCATCTACCAAAAAAAAAGAGCAAAAAAAAAACAAAAAAAAATCAGAAAAAAAATTAAAGGCTCAAAAAAAAATTGCAACATTTTGAATTCTACGTCCCATTTTCATTCTTCTTCTTCCCTTTTCTTCCTCTTCCCAAATTTTTCATCTTGAATCCAATTTGAATTTTATCTTTGAATTCTAGTTCGGGATTGCCACATTTCAAAGATCCTTTCGATTTGTTGAAATTGGGTAAGAACGCTATAGGAAGCAAGTTGAGTGGTAAAAGGCAAGAGTGTTACATTTTGATAAAAGCCAAAATTGAGTGAAACACGAGCGAACAAATTGTTTTGAGTGTAAACAAGTGAGGGAGTGTGTGAGGTCCATTTTTCCTTTCCCTTTCATTTTTCTCACAGGATACGTAAATGGCGGAGTCGAGTAACACCAGTGAAGCGGACATTAAGATGTTCATGAGGGCTGTACAAGAACAATTCCAAAGGTTGAATGCGAGGATGGATGAACTTCAATCCCCTTCCAATTCTAGAGCACCACCAAGGAGGCGAGTTGTTGAAGAAGAGGAGGAGTTATCCGATTTTCACGAGTCACCAATTCGGAGAAATCAACCACCATGGAGACAAGCCAATGATTTTGGAGGAGTGAAGTTGAGGATCCCTTCATTCCAAGGTAAGAATGATCCTGAAACTTACTTGGAATGGGAAAGAAAGGTCGAACATGTTTTTGGTTGTCACACCTATTCGGAGGAAAACAAAGTGAAGTTGGCGGCCGTGGAGTTCACCGATTATGCTAGTATTTGGTGGGACCAACTACAAGTGAGTCGACGGCGAAGTGGAGAAAGACCCATCCACACTTGGGAGGAGATGAAAGTGGTAATGCGTAAGAGGTTCATTTCTAGCCACTATTATCGTGATTTGTTCCTCAAGTTGCAGGGTTTGAAACAAGGGGTCATGAGTGTTGAGGAGTATCACAAAGAGATGGAGATCATCATGATTCGAGCGAATATTGATGAGGAGCGAGAGGCCACCATGGCAAGGTTTGTGAACGGCCTCAACCATGAGATTCAGGACATAGTGGACATGCACCACTACTTGGACATGGAGGATCTACTTCACATGTCCACCAAAGCGGAGAGGCAAGTAAAGGCAAGAAGGATGCGCCCTACATCTTATGGTAAGGATTCTAAACCTTCATTCAAGTTTAAGGATTCCAAACCACAAGAGCATGTAAGGGAACACAAAACTGATTCGAAGGAGTTGCCCAAACCAAAACCATTATTTCCGGAATCTAAAGGTAAAATGGAGGGTAAGGTTGTTTCCAAATCACGAGATATCAAATGTTTTAAATGTCAAGGATTTGGACATATTGCCTCACAATGCCCAAACAAGAGAACAATGATTATTTTGGATGATGGAGATGTTCTTAGTGCTAGCTCAAGCGAAGATGAAATGCCATCACTTGAGGATGATTCGGAGGTGGAAGTAGAAAGCCCCGTACATGGAGAAATGCTTGTGGCAAGGCGTGCTTTGAATGCTCAACCCGAAGGAGAACATGATCAAGAGCAAAGGGAGCACATTTTTCATACTAGATGCCTCGTCAAAGATAAGGTATGTAGTATGATTATTGATGGGGGTAGTTGTACAAACGTAGCAAGTGGTTTGATGGTTGATAAATTGGGATTGGCTACAACTAGACATCCTAGGCCTTATAGATTGCAATGGTTAAATAACAGCGGGGATGTCAAAGTGACTAAGCAAGCACAAGTTCCATTTTCTATTGGGAAGTATGAAGACAAGGTGATGTGTGATGTTGTTCCAATGCATGCTAGTCATATTTTGTTGGGAAGACCATGGCAATTTGATAGGAGGGTCACACATGATTGATACACCAATCGATATTCTTTTGAGTATAATGGGAGGACGGTTATTCTTACACCATTGAGACCTTTGCGAGCTTATGAAGACCAAGTGAGGATTGAGAGAGATTGTGAGAAGAGAGAAAAAGAAAAGAGAGAAAAAAATAGAGAGATTGAGAGGAGTGGAAAAATCAAGAGTGAAAAAGGAGTGATGAGTGAAATCAAAAGAAATGAGGGAAATAAAAGAGTTGAAAACAAGAGTGAAAATAAGAGTGAAAACAAGAGTGTTGAGGGAAAAGTGAGTCTATTTTCTGGAAAAAGAGAGATAGAGAGAGCATTAGAGGGGGAGGAAACTCTCATGCTTTTATGCAAGGGAGAATGTTTTACGGCTAACTCTCTTAACCCATCATTGCCTTCTAGTGTTGTGTCTCTTTTGCAGGAATTTGGTGATGTGTTTCCGGAGGAAATTCCCGATGGCTTACCTCCCTTGCGGGGTATCGAGCACCACATCGACTTCCTCCCAGGAGCAACACTTCCCAATCGACCGGCCTATCGGGCTAACCTGGAGGAGACTCGAGAAATCCAACGACAAGTGGAAGAATTGCTAAGGAAGGGATTTGTCCGAGAGAGCTTGAGTCCTTGTGCGGTGCCGGTAATTCTTGTCCCAAAAAAAGATGGTAAGTGGAGAATGTGTGTTGATTGTCGAGCTATCAACAAAATCACGGTAAAGTATCGTTATCCCATACCTCGTTTGGATGATATGCTTGATGAACTCCATGGTGCATGCTTGTTTACTAAAATTGACCTAAGGAGTGGATACCATCAAATTAGAATGAAAGAGGGAGATGAATGGAAAACCGCATTTAAAACTAAGTTTGGATTGTATGAATGGCTAGTTATGCCTTTTGGACTAACTAATGCCCCTAGTACATTCATGAACTTAATGAATCATGTTTTCCGTCCATTCATTGGGAAATTTGTGGTTGTGTATTTTGATGACATCCTCGTTTATTCTAAGAGCCTTGATGAACATCATGAACATTTGAAACATGTTTTTGAGACTCTTAGGATAAATAGGTTGTTTGCAAACTTGGAAAAATGTACATTTTGTTTAAATTCGGTTGTTTTCCTTGGTTTTGTGGTAGGAGCTGATGGCATGAGGGTTGATGAAGAGAAGGTGAAGGCGATTCGGGATTGGCCACAACCAAAGAATGCCAATGAGGTGAGGAGCTTCCATGGACTTGCGAGTTTTTACCGAAGGTTCGTGAGGGACTTTTCAACAATCGCGGCACCATTGAATGAGTTGGTCAAGAAAGGGGTGAGTTTCAAGTGGGGAAAAGCTCAAGAGGAAGCCTTCTCCACACTCAAAGGTAAGTTAACCAATTCACCTCTCTTAGTTCTGCCTGACTTTTCTAAAGTTTTTGAGGTTGAGTGTGATGCCTCTGGAATAGGAATTGGGGCTGTTTTAATGCAAGACTCTAAGCCTATCGCATACTTTAGTGAGAAGCTTAATGGGGCTGCATTGAACTACTCTACCTATGACAAGGAATTGTATGCTCTCAAAAGAACTTTAGAAAATTGGCAACATTACCTGTGGCCAAGGGAATTTGTGATTCATTCGGATCATGAAAGCCTAAAATTTCTTAAGTCACAAGGAAAGTTGAATAGGCGGCATGCAAGATGGCTTGAATTCATTGAAACATTTCCTTACATCATTAAGCATAAAAAAGGAAAAGAAAATGTTGTCGCTGATGCTTTGTCTAGGAGATATTCTCTTATTACTTCAATGCATGCTAAAATACTTGGTTTTGAAATGTTGAAAAGCATGTATGAGAATGATGTGGATTTTTCTGAAATTTGGAAGTTGTGTGAAAAACATGGCAAAAGTGATTTTTACAAACATGATGGATTTCTTTTTCGAAAAAATAAATTGTGTGTTCCATCTTGTTCCATGCGTGAATTGCTTGTTAGAGAAACACATGGTGGTGGATTAATGGGGCATTTTGGGGTTGAGAAAACATTGTCCTTATTGAGTGAACATTTTTATTGGCCTCACATGCGTAGGGATGTGGTAAGTGTTTGTGGAAATTGTAATGTGTGTAAACATGCAAAGTCGAAAGTGCTTCCACATGGCTTATACACCCCTTTGCCTGCTGCTTCTCATCCTTGGGTTGACATATCAATGGATTTTGTCCTCGGCTTGCCAAGATCACAATCAGGTAAGGATAGCATCTTTGTGGTGGTGGATAGGTTTAGTAAAATGGCTCATTTTATTGCTTGTTCTAAAACCAATGATGCAACTCATATCGCTGATTTGTTTTTCAGGGAAATTGTTAGGTTGCATGGCTTACCCAAGAGCATTGTGAGTGATAGGGATGTCAAATTCCTTAGTCACTTCTGGAGGACATTGTGGAACAAACTTGGAACCAAACTTTTGTTCTCCACCACTGCACACCCACAAACAGATGGTCAAACGGAGGTGGTCAATAGAACACTTTCCACATTATTGCGTTCCATCCTTAGAAAAAATCTAAAACATTGGGAAAGATGCTTGCCTCACATTGAGTTTGCTTATAATCGAGTGGTTCACTCCACTACTAATGCTTCACCGTTTGAAGTTGTGTATGGTTTTAACCCATTAACTCCACTTGATATTTTATCTTTTCCTACTAATCAATTTTCGAATCTTGAAGGTGAAAAGAAGGCAAAGTTTGTGCAGGAGTTCCATGCAAAGGTAAAGGCCAACATTGAGCGGAAGAATGAACAAGTAGCGAAGCACGCCAACAAAGGTCGGCGAAAAATGGTTTTTCAACCTGGAGATTGGGTGTGGCTACACTTGAGGAAGGAGAGGTTTCCGGAGCAACGAAAATCAAAACTTCATCCACGAGGAGATGGTCCTTTCCAAGTCTTAGAGAAGATCAATGATAATGCCTACAAGATTGATTTACCCGACAGGTATGGGAATGTTAGTGGTACCTTTAATGTTGCTGATCTTTCTCCCTTTGAATTTTCAGATTCGAGGACGAATCCTTTTGAGGAGGGAGGAGATGATGAGGATCATGGAACACATGGGCATCACGGGGTTGGAGGCGGACATGATGAATGAAGGTAATGTTATTATGGTGAGTTTTGCTTGCAACCTTTGTGTTCTTGCTTAATTCTTGACTTATCAAAGGATTGGTCATCCTTTGTGGCGTCTTGTGGCTAGAGTTCTTAGAGACAAGTTCTCTTTGGGTTCTACCTTGACCATTTCCCCCTTCCTTCTCATTTCACTATCCGCACACCAAATACACTTGTTTTCTTGCGGCGATCCGGGTGCTCAACGCGCGAACATTATACAAGGTTCCTAGGACAATTCCTAGCGGGTCTTGCATCGCGTATCAAAAACCATGAAAACCCCTAAAACCGTCAAAATCCCTAAAAACCCTAAAAGACCCTAAAAACCATAAAAATCCTCAAAAACCACTAAAAACCATGGAAACGTAAAAAAACCCTAAAACCGTGAAAAAACCTAGAAAACTATAAAAACCTTAAATACCTTAAAAAACACTAAAACCACCTAAAACCCCTAAAAACACTTAAAATCCTAAAAACCCATAAAAGGTTAAATACTCTAAAAAACAATAAAAATCCTGAAAACTAAAAAAACACTAGAAACCCAAAAAGGCCCTAAAAACCCTGAAAACAATGAAAACCCTAAAAACCCCCCAAACCCCTTAAACCCTAAAGATCCCCAAAATCCCAAAAACCCCAACAACCCCGAAAATCCATAAATATCCTAAAAAACCCTAAAAATCCATGTAAACATAAAAACCCCTAAAAACACTAAAAACCCCTCAAAATCATAAAACCCCTAAAAATATTAAAAACCCCCAAAACCCATAAAAATCATAAAAAACCACTAAAAACTCTAAAAACCCTTAAAACCTCCAAAAATGATAAAAAAGGTTAAAAAACCTTTAAAACCCGAAAATTTTAAAAAAATCCCTATAAACTCTAGATACCCTCAAAAGCCTGAAAAACCTTGAAAACCCTAAAAACCCCTGAAGAACCCCAAACCCCTCGAAATAATTAAAATCCCTAAAACCCATAAAAATCTTTAAAACCACCTAAAAATCCATGAAAATGCAGAAAACTTAAAAACCCTAAAAAACCCTTGAAAACCTTAAAACCCCTAAAACCTTAAAGAAGCCTAAAAACCCATAAAAACACATAAAACCCTTAAAAACCACTCAATAATCTAAAAACCATTAAAACCCCTAAAACGTTAAAAACTCTAAAAAACCATAAAACCCCTAAAAAGATAAAAAGAACCCCTAAAACCCCAAAAGGCCTTAAAACCACTGAAAAAACCAAAAAACCCATGGAAAACTCTAAAATTTATCAAAATCACTGAAAACCCTAAGAAACCCAAAAACCATAAAAAATTTAAAAACCCCTAAAAATCCATGAAAACGTAAAAAACCCTAAAAAACCCTAAAAACCCTAAAAACCACTAAAAACTCTCAAAATCCTTAAAACCCCTAAAAATGTCAAAAAAATCTAAAATCTGCAAGAAGCCCAAAAAACTAAAAAAACCCCTAAAACCCCCAAAACACCCTAAAAACACTGAAAACCCCAGAAAACATAAAACTACAAAAATCTAAAAAACCAATAAAACACCCTAAAAATAATAAAAAACTTAAATCCCCTAAAAACCCATGAAAAACCCTAAAAACTCTCAAAATCCCTAAAACCTCTAAGAAACCCAAAAAACCATATAAATCATAAAAGCACCTAAAAATCCATGAAAATGTAAAAAACCCTAAAAACCTTGAAAAACCCTGAAAACATAAAAATCCTTAAAACCCTTAAAAACAATAAAAACCCATAAACACCCAAAAAAACCAATAAAAACTTTAAAGCACATTAAAACCCATAAAAACCTTATAAATTTTAAAATCCTTAAAAACATTAAAAAACTCAAAAATCCCCTAAAACCCCAAAAGGCCCTAGAAACCTTGAAAATACCAAAAAACCCTAACAACCATTGAAAACACCCAAAAACCCAAAACCCCCCTAAAAACCATAAAAACCCTAAAAACTGCAAAAAAAATCATGAAAATGTAAAACCCTTGAAAACCATAAAACTTCTAAAATCCTTAAAAATCCAAAAAATCAATAAAGCTTCTAAAACCCACTAAAAACCCTTAAAACCCCTAAAATGTTAAAAACTCCAAAATACCTTAAAAACTACCAAATACTCAAAAAATTCCTAAAAACCTAAAAAACCCTGAAAAAACCCTAAAACCTAAAAATCCATGAAAAACTGTAAAAGCCCTCAAAATCCCTATAAACCATAAAAATCCTAAAAAACCACTAAAAATCCATGAAAACTAAAAAACCCTAAAAAACATGAAAATACCTTGAAAATCATAACACCCCTAAAAACCCATAAAAATGATAAAAAACACTAGAAACTCTAAAACTCTTTAAACCCATAAAGACGTTAAAAAAATCAAAAAACCCTTAAAACCATAAAAAACTCCAAAAAAACACTAAACCCCCAAAAGACCCTAAAATCCCTTAAAACCACGAAAAATCCTAAAACTCCTAAAAAAACCTCAAAATCTCTAAAAACCATAAAAATCCTAAAAAACCCTAAAAATCCAAAAAACGTAAAAAGACCCTAAAAATCATAAAACCCCTAAAAACCTTAAAAACCCCTAAAGCCCCATAAAAATCCTAAAACCAGTAAATACTCTAAAAAGCCTTTAAACCCCTAAAAATGTTAAAAAAACTCTAAAAAACCTGAAAACCCTAAAAAAACTCAAAAAAAAAACAATAAAAACCCAAAAGACCCTAAAAACCTGAAAAGCTGAAAAGTCTCTGAAAAAACATAAAAACCCTCAAAATTCATAAAGACCTAAAAATCTATAAAAACCATTAAATTTTTGAAAACTCCCTAAAATCCATGAAAAGTTCAAAAAACCCTAAAAATCCTAAAAACTATAAAAACCCCTAAACATCCTAAAAAACCCTAAAAACCCATAAAAACCCAAATAAAGCACTAAAAAACCTTAAAACCCCAAAAACTTTAAAAAACTATAAAGACCCACAAAAACCTAGAAAACTCAAAAAAAAACCGTAAAAAACAAACATGAACCTTACAGACTTGGAAAATCCTAAAAACCAAAAACCCTTGAAAACCCCTAAAAACCTCAAAATTCCTAGAAACCCTAAAACCCTAAAAAACCCTAAAAGACCCTAAAAACCCCTGAAAACACCTCAAAACCTAAAAAATCCCTAAAAACACTAAAAAAACTAAAAACCATAAAAATCATAAAAACCCTAAAAATTCATGAAATATATAAAACCCCCTAAAAACAATGAAAACCCCATGAAAACCATAAAAAAATTTGAACCCTTAAGAACCCTAAAACCCCATAAAAACCCTAAACCCTATGAAAACCCTTTAAACTCCTAAAAACGTTAAAATACTCTAAAAACCTTAAAAGCACTAAAAAACTCCAAAAAAAACCTAAAACCCCAAATGACCCTAAATACCCTAAAACCCCCTAAAACCCCTAAAAGGCCCTGAAACACCCTAAAAACCATCCAAATCCCATAAAACCCTAAAAACCCTGAACCCCATAAAAAATACTAAAAATCCCTAAAAATCCATGAAAACATAAAAAACCCAAAAAACCTTGAAAGACCCCTAAAAACCATAAACCCCCTAAAAACCTTTAAACCCTAAAACCCATAAAAACCCTAAAAACCACTAAAAACACTAAAAACCATTTGAACCCCTAAAAAGTTAAAAAACTCTAAAAATAATTAAAACCACTAAAAAACTAAAAAAACCCTAGATGCCCAAAAGAACCTAAAAACCTTAGAAAACCTTAAAAACCCTAAAACCCTTGAAAACCCTAAAAACCCTCAAATTACATAAAAACCCTAAAAAACCCTAAAACACATAAAAAACATAAAAATCCTTAAAAATCCATAAAAATGTAAAAAACATAAAAACACTAACCCCCCTAATAAAACCATTAAACCCATAAGAATCATAAAACCCCCCCAAAACCCTAAAAACACTAAAAACTCTAAGAACCTTTCAAACCCCTAAAAACATTAAAAACTCAAAAAAACCATAAAACCCTAAAAGACTCAAAAAATCCTAAAAACCAAAAAAGATCCCAAAAAATCCCAAAACCCATAAAACCCATGAAAAACCATAAAAACCCTCAGAATCCCTAAAAATCCTAAAAAACCAAAAAAACTATAAAAACCCTAAAATCCGAATAAAAATCCACAAAAAGGTTAAAAATCCTAAAAACCCCCAAAACTCCTCATACTATAAAATCCCCCAAAAACACTTACAAAATCATAAAAACCCTAAGAAACAGCTAAAAATGATAAAACCACTTAAAAACCCTGAAAATATTAAAAACATAAAAAACATAAAAACCCTAAAAACTCAAAAATAAAACCTAAAACCCAAAAAGACCCTAAAACCCTGAAGAACCCAAAAAACCCTAAAAAATCCT
This sequence comes from Viscum album, assembly GCA_963277665.1. NCBI lineage: Eukaryota > Viridiplantae > Streptophyta > Magnoliopsida > Santalales > Viscaceae > Viscum > Viscum album. The sequence goes on from OY728147.1 coordinate 610,005,585, forward strand.
AAAACCCCTCTAAATCCCTAAAAATCATAAAAACCCTAAAACCCATAAAAATCATGAATACTTCTAAAAATCCATGAAAATGTAAAATCCACTAAAAACCCTAAAACCCCCTGAAAACCATAAAACTCCTAAAAACCTTAAAACCCCTAAAACCCCATAAAACCCACTAAAAACTCTGAAAACCCTTTAAACAACTAAAAACATTCCAAAATGCAAAAAACCATAATATCCCTAAAAAAGTGAAAAGAACCCTAAAAGCCCCAGAAGACCCTAAAAACCCTTAAATACCTTAAAAACCCTCAAAAACCCTGGAAACCCCTAAAAACCCTCAAAATCCCTAAAAACACAAACAAAAATTCTAAAACCATAAAAATCCTAAAAATCCGTGAAAATGTAAAAAATCATGAATAACCCCATAAAACCATAAAACCCATAAAACCCTAAAAAACCCTAAACACCCATAGAACCCCCAAAACCCACTAAAAACTATAAAAACCCTTTAAACCCCTAAAAATGTAAAAAAATCTAAAAAACTTTAAAAACCCCTAAAAATCCACAAGACCCTAAAAATGATAAAAACCCCTAGCCTTTCGAAAAACCCTAAAACCCCTAAAAAACCTTTGAAATCCCTAAAAATCATATAAATCCATAAAAACCACTAAAAACCATAAAAATATAAAAACCATAAAAATACAAAAACCCCTAAAAATCCATGAAAATGTAAAAACCCTAAAAACACTAAAACCCCCTTAAAAAACATAAAACCCATAAAAACCATAAAATACCTAAAAACACAGCATCATTATGGTGTTGGGAAGTGATGTCTTAATTTCTTATCTGGTGATGGTGTTGGATGACCATTGCTATGGGTGGTAGTGTCCTACCTTTGGTTCTGTTGTTGTGTGCTTGTCGATTCTCTTGCTGCGTGCGTTCAGTGGCTGGATGGTGGCATTACTATGGTACTTGATGTTGCTGCCTCATTACGCTACTATTTAGTAGGGTCTTTACTGTTGGTCTAGTGATAGTGCTCATTGGCCTTTTTTGTCCTTATGGTCATTGGTGCGCAGTTGCTGGTTTTTGGCATCGGCCTTATTTGCTAATGTTGTGTTGTCTTTGGGCTGGTTGGTTCACCTTGGGTGATGGTTGTGCTTCAATTCCACTTTCTTACTATATACCTTATTCTATTTAAATTTAAAAAAATCCCTAAAACCCCCAAAACCTTTAAAAACCACTAAAAACTCTAAAAACCCTTAAAAACCCTAAAATGTTTAAAAACTCTAAAAAACCTTTAAACCCTAAAAAACTGTAAAAATGAAAAAAATACATGAAAACGCAAAAAACCTTAAAACCCTAAAAACCCTAAAAAAAATACCGCCCCTAAAACCTCCTAAAAACCTTAAAATCCTTAAAATCCCATAAAAACCCAAAAAACCACAAAAAACTCTAAAACCCCTTAAAACCCCTAAAAAACATAAAAACTCAAAAAACCAATAAAAATTCAAAAAGACCCTAAAAACCATGAACACCTTAAAAACCCATAAAACCATAAAAACCCTCAAAATCTATAAAAATCCTAAAAACCTTAAAAACCATAAAAATCCTAAACCCCCCTAAAAATACATGAAAACATAAAAATCCTGAAAAACCCCTAAAAACCATAAACCCCTAAAAACCCTAAAAACCCAAAAAACCCTAAGGGCTTGTTTGGAACAGGTGATATGGAGAGAAAAGAAATTATATTGAGGGAAGAAATAGATTTGTGATGTTTGGTGGGGTAATATTAGGAGAGTATAAATGATAAGGGGAAATGGAGAGAAATAAATTTCTCTCCAGCTATAGTTTTTAAATCATTCCAAAATTGGGTTGATATGGAAGGAAATTATGGAGGTTTATTAATATTTTAAAATTCCAATTTTATCTTTATTTTCTACATGTATCAAAAAATTATTTCTTTTCTTTTCTATTAAAAAGATTCACCAAAAAGATGGATAGAAATATGAATCATTTCTTTTCTTTTACAAAGTTATAAATCTAAACATAAGGAGAGAAATCACAATCATTTCTTTTCCTTTATTTTATTTAATAGACTATAAAATAATTTCTTTTATTTTACTAAAATTTCACCAAACACAGTGTAAAACCCATAAAAACACTAAAATCCCACTAAAAACACTAAAAACCTTTAAAACCCATAAAACATTAAAAAACTCTAAAATACCTCAAAACCCCTAAAAACTCAGAAAAAAACCCTAAAAACCAAAAAGACCCTAAGAACCCTAAAAAACCCTAAAACCCCTAAAATCCCCCAAAAATCTTCAAAAACCCTAAAAACCCTAAAAACCCTAAAAACCCTAAAACCCCTAAAAATCCAGGAAAACGTAAAAAACCCTAAAACCCTGAAAAATCCCTGAAAACGATAAAACCCCTAAAAACCATAAAAACCCATAAAAACAAATAAAACCCCTAAAACCATTAAAAACTAGAAAAACACCTTTAAACCCTAAAAATATTAAAAATATCTAAAAAACCTAAAACCCCCTAAAAACTCAAAAATAACCCTAAAACTCCAAAAAGACCTTAAAACCCCTAAAAACTCTAAAAGACCATAAAACCCCTAAAAACTCAAAAAATACTAAAAAACCTAAAATATCCTAAGAACCCTAAAACACATAAAGAACTACAAACCCCCCTAAATCCCAAAAACCACAAAAACCCCTAAAACAAAAAAAAAATCCTTTAAACCCCAAAAAATCCATGAAAATGTAAAAAACCCTAAAAACCCTGAATGGCCCCTGAAAACTATAAAAACCCTAAAAACATTCAAAAATCCTAAAAAACACTAAAAATTATAAAAACCCTTTAAATCCCTAAAAATGTTAAAAAAAATATAAAGAACCTTAGAAACCCTAAAAACTCAAAAAACCACTAAAAATAAAAAAAACCAAAAAAACCCTAAAAACTCTCAATATCCGTAAAAACCAAAATAATTCTAAAAAACCCTAAAAACCTTGAAAAACTTAAATAGCCTAAAAATGATAAAAAAAATCTTGAAAACCATAAAAACCTTAAAAATTCCTAAAGTCCCATAAAAAACCTAAAAACCACTAAAAACTCTAAAAACTCTTAAAACCCCTTAAAACATTTAAAAACTCTAAAAAATATTAAAACCCAAAAAAACTCAAAAAAAATAAACCTAAGGACCCAAAGAGACCCTAAAACCCCGAAAAACCCGAAAAACCCGAAAAACCCTAAAAACCTAAAACCACCTGAAAAACCCTAAAACCCCATAGAATCCCTAAAAACCTAAAAAACCCTAAAAACCATAAAAAACCTAAACCCCCCTAAAAATCCATAAAAATGTAAAAACCCGAAAAACGTTGAGAAAACCCTGGAAACCATAAAAACCCCTAAACACGTTAAAAAACCCTAAAAACCCATAAAACCCTAAAAACCAACTAAAAAATCTAAAAACCCTTAAACCCCCTAAAAATTATAAAAAACCTTAAAACCCCTAAAAACTCAAAAAAAACCTAAAAACCCAAAAGACCCTAAAAACCCCTTAAAACCCATAAAAACCCAAAAAATCCCTAAAACCACTAAAAAAATAAAAAACATAAAACCCCAAAAAAATCCCTAAAAATCAATGAAAACATAAAGAGATTCGTTTTCTTTCTTAACTTGGTGATGTTTGTGATGGATTCTCTAGAATAGGTAGCCTGGGTTCTCCATTCATTTGGTATGGGAGGACCTTTGTCCTAAGTTTGCCTCCTTTCCTTGGAAAACCTTGGTTTGGAATCAGTTTATTCCTGTTAAGTTGTGGGATCTTCATCAAGTGATTCTTTTTCTTGCTGAACCTGGTGATGTTTGTGATGGGATTATTTGGAATAGAAATCCTTGGTTCTCCATTTGTTTAGTGTGAGAGGACCTTCATCCAAAGTTTTCCTCCACTCCTTGGAAAACCTTGGTTTGGAATTGGTTTATTCTTAGTAGGTTCTCCTTTATTTTGTGGTTAGTGATCCTTAACCATATTCCAACTAAAAACATATTGCAACAGAGGGGGATTATCTTTCCTAATCACTGCTTTCTGTGTGAGGGGTTTTCTGAGTATTTGTATCATCTTTTTTTTTTCTTTTGTGTTTTCTCTCGGAATATTTGGCACACATTTTTGAGTTTCTATGATCTTGATTGTTCATATTCATCTTTCTTGAATGTTATTGATTGGATTATGAGAATCGTCATTGGGGATTCATTGTTGAATGTTTTGGGAAAACTTGGGATGGCTTCTCTGGTTTATATCATCTGGAAGGAGCATAATTATTTCCTACATAGTTCTCCTCACCACAGTGTTGGATATTTGTGGAATAATATGGAATATTCAATTCATTCTAGGCTCTCCTATTGTAAGAAATTTCCTAATATTAGAGCTAGTTAGGAGTTTCCCAATATAGGAAATTTTCTGAACTCCTTTGTGGTGGTGGATTATAGTATTGGCCTTGGGGTTACCTTAGTTTCTTTTGGTCTTGCACGGTGTTCTGTTTTGTGCTTGTACTTCTTATAGGTTTCAAGTTGTAGGGTGCTTACAAGTGTTGTGTGTTTAGGGGATAGGAGATGTTTGGAGTGGCGATTGTTTGTGATGGTGGCTACTTTTCTTATTACAGGTTGGAGCTTAGATTTGGTTCCCTTTGTTCCTATGTGTTTAGCTACTGGTTTGAGACTACAGGTGGCTGGGAGGATTGTGTTCCCTCTTGCAGGGTTGGTTTTTTATTTTGGATGGGTTGGTATGTGCTATTTTGTTGCTTCTCTTGGTCTTGGGATCTTGATGACTTGGGAAGGCTTTTTGTTGTTTTTGCGGTATTCTGTGTTACTGTAGGCTCGGTTGGGGCTCTTGTTGGGAGATCGTGTTATTACGTTAGGTGGGGATTGATGCCTGCTAATTTTAGTTGTGTTTGGATGCTTGTTTCATGTGCTATACGAGTGTGTATGGTGCATGGTGTTGGGTTAGAGTTACTTTCTAGTTTGGAATGCTGATGGTAGGGAGGCTAAGTTGTATTGGATGTTTTCTTTTGTTTGGTTCTTATTGCAGGCTGATTCCATGGAGCGTGGGACTATTGTTTTTTTTAGGTTTCATGTTCATCCTCCTTGTTCTAGTTCTTATTCTTAGTCTCTAATTATTTTTTCTTGTTTGAGGTGTTGGTTTGTTTAGGTGTGTGCTTGGATGCTGAGGTTTTTGAGACTACCTTGGCTTGAATTATATGTTCTACTAATGGTGTTGATGGCCTTAGATTTGGTGTGGTCAGTTACTGTTGATGGGGATAGATGGGAGCTATTGGTTGGCCGTTGTAATGGCCTGCTACTTGGGGATGATTCTCATGCTGCTGGTTGATAGTGTTGGTGATAGGTTTCTGGTAGATGAGTTGGGGCTGACTTGGTAAACCTGAAAGTTTGGCTTTGGCTTTTGATTGTTTCATGATACATTTTGCAGGTGGTTGGGTGAACGTGAGCTACAGGTTGTGTGTGTAGGGGATGGATTGGAGGTGTGGGTGCCTTGTTGGTGTTGTGACGTATTCAGGTGGATAGATTACCAAGGTGCAAGGTGTTGTTTCCCAAGTTCTTTTGTTGGTTTGGTTTGGTTGGATGATTCTGCTGGTTTCCTACTTGCTGCCTTTTGCTTTGAGGGAGATGTATTCTACTTTGGTGATGCTATTAAATGTTTTGGTTTGGGTTTTCAGCTGGTAGGCCCTGTTCAGAGGGGCGGGTTGGGATTCTAGTTGGCTGAGTTGGGTGGTTGTGCATGGGGATTCTAGTTTTTGTGTATGTGTGTGTGCATGCGTGTGTGTGTGCAAAAAGTGGTGCATGTGTGCGGGTGAGTGTGTGTAGTGAGCGGTGTGTGTGTGTACGTGTTTGTGTGTGTGTGGTGGTGTGTGGGTGCATGTGTTCTTCTGTTGTATCATCCTTATGTACCTATTGTTTTTTCTTGGTCCTTCTTGAGGCCTTGTCAGTTCTATTACTTAGCATGCTTACTAGTTCATGGCTTGGAGCTCCTACGATTCCTTCTACTGGTTCGTTGGGTTGTCTGCTTGGATCATGCTGTGATCTACTGGTCATTGGTCCTATCGACTAATTTATATGGTGGATGTTTAGTGGAGGTATTACAGTGTTCGTCTCTACTGGAGTGCCTGCTTTGGTTGGGCTTCACGAGCTTCTCGAGCCTTCCAGTTGGTTGTTTGTACTTCAATTCCATTTCCCTTTTACATATCATGTTCTATTTTTGTTCTAGAAAAATCCTTAAAAACCATAAAAACTACAAAAACCCATTAAAAGCCCTAAAAACATTAAAAAACTCTAAAAAACCTTAAAACTCCCAAAAAACTAAAAAACACCCCAAAATACTAAAAAGACCCCCCAAAACCATGAAAACCCCTAAAACACCTAAAAACCCTTGAAAACCCCTAAAACCCTCATAATCACTAAAAATCCTAAAAAACCCTAAAAACCATAAAAATGGTAAAACCCCCAAAAAAACCCATGAAAACATAAAAAACCCTATAAAAACCATAAAACCCCTTAAAAACGTAAAAAACTCAAAAACCCCATTAAAAACCTAAAACCACTATAGATTATAAAATACCTCTAAACCCTTAAAAACCATAAAAACTCTAAAAAACCCTAAAAATCCTAAAAACTCAAAAAACCAAAAAAACCCCCAAAAGACCCTAATTACCTTGAAAAACACTAAAACCCCTCAAAACCTTTAGAAAACCATAAAAGCGTCAAAATCCCTAAAAATCCTAAAACACACAAAAAAATCATAAAAACCCTAAAACCCCCTAAAAATCCATGAAAACATAAAAAACCATAAAAACCCTGAAAACCCCCAAAAATCCTTAAAAATACCTTAAACCCCATAAAAACCACTAAAAACTCCAAAATTCCTTGAAACCCCTAAAAACATTTAAAAACACAAAAAAAACTTAAAAAACCAAAAAAAACCCTAAAAACCCTAAAAGACCCTGAAACCCTAAAAATTCCTAAAAACCATAAAACCACTGAAAAATCATAAAGACTCTCAAATCCCGAAAAATCATAAAATCCAAAAAAACCATAAAAATACAAAAAAAACACTAAAAATCTATGAAAATGTAAAAAACCCTAAAAACCCTGAAAACCAACTGAAATCCATAAAAACCCATAAAAACCCTAAAACCCCACTAAAAACTTAAAAAATCCTTAAAACACCTAAAAACATTAAAAAACTCTAAAAACCTTAAAAACCCTCAAAAAGTAAAAAAATATTAGAAACCCAAAAATTCCATAAAAACCCTGAAAAAACCTAAAACCCCTAAAAACCCTTGAAAAAAACCCTAAAACCCTCAAAATTCATAAAAACCCTAAAAACCATAAAAATACTAGAAAACCCCTAAAAATACATGAAAGCATAAAAACCCTAGATCCCCTTATAAACCCCTGAAAATCATAAAAATCCATAAAAACCTTAAAACCCCTAAAAACCCATAAAAACTCTAAAAATCCACTAAAAACTCTAAAAACCCTTTAAACCCCAAAATTTTCTAAAAACTATAAAAAACCTCAAGAACCCTAAAAACTCAAAAAACACTAAAAACCAAAGACCCTAAAAACCCTAAAAACCCTAAACCCACTGAAAAAACACTAAAAACACTCAAAATCCTTAAAACATAAAAAAACCCTAAAAAAAATTAAAGTCTTAAAAAACTCCTAAAAATCAATGAAAATGTAAAAAATCCTAAAAAAACTGAAAACCCCTAAAAATCATAAAAACCAAAAAAACCTTAAAAAACTCAAAAACCCATAAAACAACTAAAAAAACCCTTTAAACCCCTAAAAACGTTAAAAACTCTTAAAAACCTTAAAAACCCTAACAAACACAAAAAGACCTTAAAAACAAAAAAAGACACAGAGAACCATGAAAAACCATAAAAACCCTGAAAACCCCTCAAAATCCCTAAAAACCCTAAAAACCCTAAAAACCCAAAAAAATATAAAAATCCAAAAACCCCCTAAAAACCATGAAAGAATAAAAAACCCTGAAAACCCCTGAAAACCATAAAAACCCCAAAAACCTTTAAAACCCTAAAAATCTATAAAAATCCTAAAAAGCCACTAGAAACTCAAAAAATCCTTAAAACCTCTGAAAATGTTGTAAAAAATATAAAAAACCTTAAAAACCCTAAAAAACTCAAAAATATCCTAAGAACCCAAAAAAACCCTAAAACCTCTAAAAACCCTAAAACCCCCTAAAACCGTAAAAACTTCCAGAATCCCTAAAACCTTAAAAAACCATAAAAACCATAAAAATCCTAAAAAATTCCTCAAAGTCTATGAAAACGTAAAAATCCATAAAAACCCTAAAAACCGTAAACACCCCAAAGAACCTTAAAGACCCATAACAACCCTACAAATCACTAAAAACTATAAAAACCCTAAAAACCCCTAAACGTTAAAAAGCCCTAAAAACATTAAAACCCTAAAAAATGCTGAAAAGCCTCTAAAAACCCAAAAAGACACTAAACCCCCCCGAAAACTCTAAAATCCCTAAAAACCCCTAAAAAACAAAAAATCCTCAAAATCCCTAAAAACCATAAAAAAAAATAAAAAACTTAAAAAGCCACTAAAAATCCTTGAAAACATAAAAAACCCTAAAAACCCTAAAAAACCCTTAAAACCCATAAACACCACTAAAAACCTTAAAAAACACTAAAACCCCGTAAAAACCATAAAAACCAATAAAAATTCAAAAACCCTTAAAACCAATACAAATGTTACAAAACCCTAAAAAACCTTAAAAACCCAAAAAACACAAAAAACACAAAAAAAACCCATAAAACTTAAAAGACCCTAAAACTCAAAAATCTATAAAAACACATGAACACCCCTAAAACCCTCAAAATTCCTAAAAACCCTAAAAACTATAAAAACCATAAAAATCTAACCCCCCCCCCAAATCCATGATAATATAAAAAATGCTAAAACCCTAAAAAACCAATGAAAGCTATAAAAACCCCTTAGAATATTAATAAAAACCTAAAACCACATAAACCCCTAAAAGAACTAAAAACTATAAAAACCCTTAAACCACCTAAAAACATTAAAAACTATAAAAAATCTTAAAAAGACTAAAAACACAACCCCCAAAGACCCTATGACCCCTAAAGAATACAAAAAACCCCTAAAAACCATAAAAACCCCAAAAATACCTAAAACCCTTAAAAACCACAAAATCCTAATAAACCCTAAAAATCCACAAAAAAAATTAAAAAACCAAGAAAACCTAAAATCCATAAAAACTCCTAAAACCTTAAAAAAACCTAAAACCCATAAGAAACCTAAAAACACACTAAAAACTCTAAAATCACTTTAATACCTTAAAATATTAAAAAATCTTAAAACCTTAAAAACCCTAAAATCACAAAAAACCCTAAGAAACATTAAAACACCTAAAAACCATTGAAAATCCCTAAAACCCTTAAAATCCCTAAAAACACTAAGAAACCTTAAAAACCATAAAAAACCTAAAACCCCCTAAAAATCCATGAAAATCTAACAGACCATAAAAATCCAAAAAACCCCTAAAAACTATAAAAATCCCTAAAAACCTTAAAAACATTAAAACCCCTAAAACCCCATAAAACCCCTAAAAACACCTAAACTCTAAAAACCATTAAAACCATTAAAGATATTAAAACCATTAATTCTTCCAAATTTTTTCTTCTGTGTAAAGAGGATGGCTTAGTTATTTATGATCCTAAGCAGATCATTTTGAGTCTATTGAGTTTTTTCAATCTCTTATTAGGACCCATACTCATCAAGTTATGCTGGAAAGTCAGTTTTGGAATCGTTTTTGTGTTATGTGGTTGATCTTACCTCTGCTAACATGTTGAAAATTATTTTGGATCCTTAAGAGTTTTGTTAGGTGTTTTTTTCTATTCACCCTAACAAAACACCGAGCCCTAATGGTTTTAATGCTTTCTCACTGAATAAGTCATGGTCAGTAGTTGGTCTGGATGTCACCGAGGTGGTTCTTGAATTTTTAGGAACTGGGAAACTTCTTCATGAAGCCAATGGGTCCATTATTTCTCTGGTTTTAAAGGTGCCAAATGTTGTCTCTTTATATGAGTTTAGGCATATCTCGTGTTGAAACACTATCTACAAATATATTTCCAATATTTTAGTGGCTAGATTGAGAAATATTCTTCCTAATTTCATTAACAAGGCACAATTTGCCTTTATTCAAGGGATATGCATTTGTAATAACATTTTACTTGCTCAGGAGCAGATGCATGTCTATCATTTAGACTTTGGGGCTCCCCGTTGTGCTTTCAAGGTTGAATTGTTCAAGGAATTTGAATCTATCTGATGGTAATTCTTATGGGATGGTATGGATCTTCTTGGATTCCCTACCATAATTTCTTCTTGGATCAGGAGGTGCATCTCTTCTTCTATGTTTTCAGTTAATATTAACGGATGCTTGCATAGTTATTTTCAGGGGAAGAGAGTGCTAATACAAGGGGATCTCCTTTCCCCTTTTTTTTTTGTTTTTTTGGAGGTCTTCTCTCAAATTCTGGAATCTATTATCTCAACATTAGGGTCCTATAAATTCTATCAGATATGTGTTAAGACCTTCATTTCTCACCATTGATTTGCATACGATCATTTATTATTCTTGTTTGGAAATTTAGATTTTGTTTTGGTCTTGAAGCATGCTCTGAATATTTTTTATTCTATACCTATGATGTCTCTTTGCCTCTTTAAGTATGTTATGTTCATAGCTGGTATTTCTGTTGAGGTCTGGAACAGTATTTGGGAAACCATGGGTTTCAATATCAGCTCTCTCTTGCTTTGTTATCTTGGGATTCCTCTTATCACCTCCAGAATTAGATATATTGATTGTGTTTTTTATAAGAGAATATTATTAAGAGAATAAAGGTTCGGATGAAAAAATTTCTCCATTTTGTGGGCCAGCTGAAGCTTTTTCAATTCATCTTGTTCAGTATATAGGCTTATTTGGTGCTACCATTTTATCGTGCCTAAAAAAGATGGTTAATTCTATTGAAGGTAAGCTTAGGTGTTTCCTTTGGAAGGGTCCATATCTTGGCATATTTGGGGATAATGTGGCTTGGGAATTGGTTGTCGGGCCCAAGGAGGAGAGAGGCCTTGGGATTAAGCGAATTGAGGAATGGGATAAAGTGGATTTTTCTAGGAATATATGGGACCTTTATAACCCATCCTTTTCTTCTGTCTAGTTTAATTGGGTGAACTTTTTTTGCTTGGTCATTCTCATCTATGGGTTGTTAAAGTCCCTTGGAATAGCTTGTGGTCTTATAGGATGTTATTGGGGATAAGAGATTTCTTTAAGGACCATATTTCATTTTTTATTGGGAATGGATCTCACATATCCCTTTTGTTTGATCCTTGAATTATTAGGGGTTCTAGTTGTTCATCCCTTGAGGATCATATTATTTATTAATTTGGATCCGTGCTTATACTTTGGTTACTAACATCGTCTCTGATGGGAAATGGAACACACCAATGGAAATTTCTATTAATATGTGGGACATTCATCAAGAGATTATTTTTTTTGCTGACATAGGAGGAGACTATAATAAGATTCTTTAGAACAGGTAGCCTGTGTTTATTGTTCGCATGGTCTGGGATTATCTTAGGCTGAAATTTGCACTGATACCTTGGAATTCATTGGTTTGGAATCAGTGAAACCCATCCAGGTTCACTTATATTTTTTGGTTTCAGACTCTTAATTGGCTTCCTACATAGGATAGGTTACAGTGTAGATGTCTTTTTTTCATGATTGGTGCTTCCTTGGTGAATTAGATTCTGAGAATTTGAATCATCTTTTTTTCAACTATCCCTTTTCATGGAATCTTTGGATTACCTTTTTGAGCCTTTATATTTTTTATTGTCCAACCTTGTCTTTTTCTATTGTCATTGATTAGTGCTCAGGGAGCTTCATTGATGACTTGATTACAAGTGTTCTAGGTAGTCTTGGTGTGGCCTATTTGGTTTACCTCATTTGGAAGGAGTGTAATTCTCACTTGTATGGATCCCCATCTCATTGTGTAAGTCAAGTGTGGTTTAAGTTAGAGACTACATTATGTTCTAGGCTCTTATCATGAAATAGGTTTTCCAATGTTAGAGATAATCAGGTTTTGGTTACTAATTGGAGTTTTTTGAGTCCTTTTCTTCATTGTGGATGCTAGATTTGGTTTGAGGAAGGGTGGTTATGGTTTGAATTGTCGTATGGTGTTGATGGTTGTGTGGTTGGGTTGGCCTAGAGGAGTCTTATGGTTTGGATATCCACAGGATGTGGGAATGCTTCTATCCTTGGGATGCTGCTATCCTTGGTTTTCTAGCTTGGGTTTTATTTTTTTAGTTTCTTAGTTACTTATATTTGGTTCAATCTATGCATGTGTGGTCTGGTTGGATTGGCACAGGTGAAAAGTTTGATGTAGGTATTGGGTATGGTAGTGGTTTTTGATCAGACTGGATGTTGGTAGTCGTATGGGGTTGGTTGGTTGTTGGGTGATGTTCTGCTAACCCTGGTGTAGTTTCAGTTGGAGCTGGTATATTTCTTGAAAATGCGCAGAGTTGGTGTTTCTTGTGGTTTTATATTCTATTGTAGGGTTCTTGGTCTTTTCTAGGACATGTGTTGTGAATTTTCAGTGGTTTGGTACTGTCTTTTGTTGGATGGGTGTTCTGGTTGTAGGTTTGGGTGGCTGTAGGGTTGGGGGAAGCTGGGTGAGGGGGTTGCGTAAGTTGTAAGGATACAGCTGGGAGGGTAGGGCGTATGGTACATGATATTTCAGCAGTTTATTGCACTCTGTGTTTCCTTGCTTGCTGTTGGGTTTCCGTTGGGGGTGTTACTGACTGGTATTTTTAGTTGGGTACAAGTGGATACTTTGGTGGAGGTGGTTTCTTTGGTGGGATGGACCAACTAGGCTAGTGTGGGTCCTTCTATTCTTACGGGGTTAGGGATGCTTCGATGGGGGAGAGGGCCGTTTGGAGGCACAACTGGTTCTTTTGTTGGGCATGTCTAGAGCTGGATTTGGGTGGTTTCCTTTATCTAGGGTTTGGGATGCTGATTTTTCATTAGGTTACTATCGTCTGCTTTGGAGGTGGTGTCTTGGGTCATTTTATTTGCTTTCTTTGGGTGGAATTTTTTTTGTTTGCTAGTTTTTAGTTGGCTTGTTTGGTGTTCTGGTATGTACATGGTCAGTGGTCTAGTGGCTATGTTGGTGTCGGTGGTGCTCAAGGATGGTTTTCATGTGGTACTGGTTGGTTATGGCATTGTTTTGGGTGGTTTATAGATGCTCTGGTGGTGTTGTGTCTGTACGTGGGTGTGTGCAAGTTTGGGTGTGTGCATGTGTTCGGGTGGCGTGCGTGCATGCGGGTTTGGGTGCATGGCTCGGTTGTTGCTTGTTACTCATGGTGTCTTTCTTTCTGGGTGGGATTTCTTTGATGGCTCTCCTTGGTTGTTGGGATTATTGTCTTCCTGTAGATCGCGGTTCCTTGCGGTGCTCATGTAGTGACATGTGATGTTTGTCGCGGGGGGATTTCCGGCCTCTTGGAGTGTGGAAACTTGGTGATCATTGTTGTTGTCTTCTCTTAGGCTTGGTTGTTTATTGGGCTCATTTTTTTTCAAGATTGTGTTCTTTGGGGGTGATGTCAGATTCTCGTCTTCTTGGATTGTCTGCTCTTGATGGTGGTGTTGGCTTCCTGACGGGTGAATTTGTGCACTACTCATTGGGCTATTTTTGTTCCTACTAGCTTGTGTGGTTCTGGTGGTGTTGGCTCTCCGTCTCTTGGGTTTTCAGCTTCTTGCAGCTTTGGGGCATGTTTTTTCTTTTGGATTACTTGTTTGACTACTCTTCCAAGGGTATTCCGTGGGTTTTTTTTGTTTTTCTTCCTCTTATTTATTGCCTATCCCCAAACCCTGTGTTTTGGGACAGCTTGGTTCACCCTTGGGTGATTATTTTGTAATTCATCTTTCATCTATATATACTTTCAATTTTCCTTTCAAAAAAACCCCGAACAAGACTAAAAACCCTAAAAAAACCTTGAAAAACCTTTAAAACCCTCAAAATCCCTAAAAACCAATATGAACCTAAAAACCTTGAAATCCCTAAAAACCCCTAAAAACCCTAAAAAACTCAAGATCCCCAAAGACCCTAAAAAACTCTAAAAACCATAAAAATATTTAAAAACCCCTAAAAATCCATGAAAACCCCCAAAAAACCATAAAAACCCCAAAAAACCTTTAAAACCATAAAAACACTAAGAAACCACTAAAAACCCTAAAAACCCATTAAACCCTTAAAACGTTAAAAAACACTAAAAACATTAAAAACCCAACAAAACTAAAAAACCCTAAAAACACAAAAAGACACCAAAACCCCTAAAAAACTTCAAAAACCTTAAAACCCCTCTAAATCCCTTAAAACCATAAAAATAAAGAAATCACCTAAAAACCATAAAACCCCTAAAAATCCTTAAAACACCCTAAAAACCCATAAAAACCCTAAAAACCTTGAAAACCCAAAAAAACACAAAAAAACGTTAAAACCCCAAAAGACCCTAAAAACCATGAAAAAACAAAAAAAACCCAAAAACACACTAAAAAGCAATAGAAACCCTAAAACTGATAAAATCAGAAAAATCCTAAAATACCGATAAAAATCCATGAAAACGTAAAAAACCATGAAAACCATAAAAACCCTCAAAACATTAAAAACCCCTTAAACCCCACTAAAAACACTTAAACCCTTCAAACCCCTTGAAAACGTTAAAAAACTCTAAAAAACTTAAAACCGCTAAAAAAATAATAAAAAACCCTAAAAACCTAAAAGACCCAAAAAATGCCGAAAACCCCTAAAATCCCTGAAAACCATAAACACCAAGAAATTTTTTAAAAAACCCAAAAAACCCATACAAACCCTAAAAACCCCTAAAAACTCTAAAAACCCTTGAAACCCTTAAAAACGTTAAAAACTCTAAAAAACCTTAAAAACCCTACGAACTCAAAAAAAACATAGATAACCAAAATGTGTCTAAAAACCCTCGACAAACCCTAAAAACCCTTGAAAACCTTAAAACCCCTTTAAACCCCTAAAAACTCAAAAAAGACCCTAAAACCCCTGAAGGACCCTAAAACCCTTAAAATAACTAAAAACCCTAAGAAACACAAAAACCCATAAAAATCCTAAAAACCCTAAAAATACATGAAAATGTATAAAATCCTAAAAACATTGAAAATCCTCTAAAAACAATAAAAACCACTAAAACCTAAAAAACCCAAGAAACCCAAAAAAAAAACCCTAAAACCGCACTAAAAACTCAAAAACCCTTAAAACACCTAAAAACATTAAACACACTAAAAAATGTTAAAACCCTAAAAACTCTGAAAAATCCTAAAAACCCTGAAATTTCCTAAAACCCCTAAAAACCCTGAAAAATATTAAATCCCAAAAAAATCTGTAAAAACTCTAAAATAAATAAAAATCCTAAAAATACCTTAAAAATCCATGAAAACTTAAAAAAACCTAAAACCCCTAAAAAACCACTGAAAACCATAGGAACCCTTAAAATGCTTAAAAAATCCCTAAAAACCTCGAACCACTAAAAACTCTAAAAACCCTTAAAACTATAAAAAAATCTAAATAGCCTTAAACACCCTAAAAACTCAAAAAAAAACTTAAAACATCAAAAATCCCCTAAACCCCATGAAAAACCCTAAACCCCCTCAAAATACCTAAAAACCCTAAAAAATTTAAAAGCATAAAAATACTAAAAAACCACTAAAAATTGCTGAAAATGTAAAAACGCAGAAAGACCCCTAAAAACCAAAAGACCCCTAAAAAACATAAAAAGCTATAAAAAACCATAGAAGCCCTAAAAACTCTAAAAACCTTAAAAACTAAAAAAATACTAAAAACCCTAAAAAACCCTAAAACCCCCCAAAAAACCCTAAAAACACTAAAAACACTAAAAACCCCTGAAAACCCTACAAACCCTAAAAATCCCAAAAAACCCTAAAAATCACTAAAAGCAATAGAAATCGTAAAACCACCATATGAATCAATGAAAATGTAAAAAACCCTAAAACCCATGAAAAACGCCTGAAAACCAAAAAAGCCCAAAAAACACTTAAATCCCTAAAACCCCTTAAAAATGTTAAAATACCCAAAAAACCTTAAAACCCCTAAAAACTAAAAAAATACTAAATACCGAAAAAAGGCACTAAAAGGCCTAAAACCCCTAAAACCCACCTGGATAACCCAAAAACTCTAAAAATACATAAAAACACTAAAAAATAAAAAACCATATAAATCCTAAAAATCACCTAAAAATCCATGAAAACGTTAAAACCTTAAAAACCTTGAAAACTCTATGAAAACTATAAAACCCATAAAAACCATAAAGCCCAAAAGACCCATAAAAAACATAAATAACTCAAAAACCCTAAAAACCCAAAAGACCCTAAAATCCCTGAAAACCCCTAAAAACCCTAAAAACCCTAAAACCCCTCAAAATCTCCAAAAACCATAAAAATCCCTAAAAACTATGAAAAAAAATCTTGAAAAACCACTAAAAATATATGAAAACATAAAAAACACTAAAACCCTACATAAAACCATAAAAAACTTCAAAAACCTAAAAACCACTAAAAACTCTAAAAACCTTTAAACCCCAAGAAATATTTAAAACTCTAAAAACCCTTAAAACCCTAAAAAACTCAAACCCCCCCCCCCCTAAAAACCCAAAAGACCATAAAACCCCTAAAACCCCATGAAAACCCTAAAACCCCTCAAGATCCCACAAATCCATAAAAACCCTAAGAACCACAAAAATCCTAAAAAACCCCTAAAAATCCTTGAAAACATTAAAAACCATAAAAACCTCGAAAACCCCTTGAAAACCAAAAAAACTCCTAAAATCATTAAAAGGCCCTAAAACCCATAAAATCCCTATGAAACCTCTAAAAACTCAAAAAACCCTTAAAATGCATAAAAATGTTAATTATCTCTAAAAAACCTTAAAAACTCTGAAAACCCCTAAAAATCCTAAAAACTCATGAAAACACCTAAAACCCCCCATAATCCATAAAAGCCCTAAAAACCCATAAAAACCATAAAACTCCTAAACAACACTAAAAATCTATGAAAACTTAAAAATCCCTAAAAACCATAAAACCCCTAAAAAACTTAAGAACCCTAAAAATGATAAAAACCCTAAAACCCCAATAAAAACTCTAAAAACCTTTAAAACCCCAAAAAACTTGAAAATTTAAAATAAACATTAAAAACCCTAAAAACTCAAAAAATTGCCTAAAAACACAAAAGGACCCTAACAACCCTGAAAAACACTAAAAATCCTAAAAACCCTAAAACCCCCTGAAAATCCCTAAATACCCTCAAAATCACTAGAAAACCTAAAAACCCTAAAAATCTTAAAATATCCCTAAAAATCCTTGAAAATGTAAAAAACCTTGAATCCCTATAAAACCCTAAAACCCCATTAAAACACTAAAAACTCTTTAAAACCCTAAAAATGTTAAAAAACTCAGAAAAATATTAAAAACCTAAAAATCTAAAAAAAACCCTAAAACCCAAAAAGACCCTAAAACCCCTGAAAACCCCAAGAAACAATAAAAACCCTAAACCCCACAAAATATCTAAAAACCCTAAAAACCATAAAAACCCTAAAACCCCCCTAAAAATACATTATAATGTAAAAACCCAAGAAACCCATAAAAAACCTTAAAAACCACTAAAAACTCTAAAATCCTTTTAAACCCCAAAAAAACATTAAAAAACTCTAAAAACCATAAAACCCCTAAAAACTCAAAAAACCCCTAAAAACAAAAAAATGCCCTAAAACCCCTGAAAAAACCAAAAACCCACAAATATCCTGAAACCCATAAAAATCCTAAAAAACCTAAAGAATCCATGAAAACGTAAAAATCCCTAAAAATCCCTTAAAAACCATAAAAACCCCTAAAAACCTAAAAAATCCTAAAAACCCATAAAAACCCTAAAAACCAAATAAAAACTATAAAAACCCTTTAAATCCCCAACAATATTAAAAAAAATAAAAAACTTAAAAACCCTAGAAAACTCAAAAATACCCTAAAACCCCTGAAAACACTAAAAACCTTCAATGTCCTAAAAAACCCTAAAACCCAAAAAAATCCTAAAATCCATAAAAATCCATGAAAATGTAAAAAATCATAAAAACCCTGAAGGACCCCTGAAAACCATAAAACCCCTAAAAACCTTAAAACATCCTAAAAACCCATAAAAACCATAAAAACAATAAAAACTATAAAAACCCTTAAATCGCATAAAAACGTTAAAAAACTCTAAAAAACATTAAAACCCCTAAAAACTCAAAAATAAATCTACAAACCCAAAAAGACCCTAAAAACCATGAAAAAACCCTAAAGTCCCTAAAAAAACCTCATAATCCCTAAAAAGCCTAAAAATCCCTAAAACCTTAAAAATACCAAAAACCACTAAAAATCAATGAAAATGTAAAAATCCCTGAGAACCTTGAAAACCCCTAAAAACCATAAAAACCCATAACACCCTTAAACCACACTAAAAACATATAAAAACCCTAAAAAGAAACTAAAAACACTAAAAACCCTTTAAACCCCTAAAAATGTTAAAAAACTCTAAAACACCTAAAAACCTTAAAAAACACAAAAAACCCCTAAAAACTCAAAAAAAATCCATGAAAACCATAAAGAACCTTAAAAACCATTAAAACCATTAAAAACCATAAACAACGACTAAAGACTCTAAAAATAATTAAGACCATTAAAATGCTAAAAAACTCTAAAAATCCATAAAAACCCTAAAAAACTAAAAAAACCCTAAAGACCCCAAAGACCTTAAAACCCCGAAAAACACTAAAACCCTAAAGAACCTCAAAATCCCTAAAACCATAAATATTCTAAAAAATCCCTAAATATCCATGAAAACATAAAAAAAAACCTAAAACCCCTAAAAAACCACTGAAAACCATAAAAATACCTAAAACCATAAAAACCCCCAAAACCCTTAAAAATCCTAAAAACCACTAAAAACTCTAAAACCCCCTAAAAAACTAAAAAACCCCTAAACTCCCTAAAAACCTTGAAAAATAATAAAAAACCATGAGGAACCCTAAAATCCCTCAAAAACCCTAAACACCCGAAAAACCATAAAAATCCTAAAAATACCAAAAAAATATGTGAAAATGTAAAAAGCCTAAAAACCCTAAAAAACCTTGAAAACCATAAAAACCCTTAAAACCTTTAAAACCCTAAGAACACTAAAAATTCACTAAATAATCTAAAAACCCTTAAAACCCCTAAAAATATTTAAAAACTCTAAAAAACCTTAAAACCCCTAAAAAACTCAAAAACTAAAAAACCCCAAAAGACCCTAAAAACCCATAAAATCCCTAAATACCATAAAACCCTAAAAACCATAAAAATCCTAAAAAACCCCCAAAAATCCCTGAAAACATAAAAAACCCAAAAAGCCCTTAAAACCCCTAAAAACCATAAAAAACCCTCATAATCCTTCAAAAACCCTATTAACCCATCGAAGCCCTATAAACCACTAAAAACTATAAAAATACTTTAAACCCCGAAAAATGTTATAAACTCTAAAATCCATAAAAACCTCAAAAAAACCAGAAAAACCCTGAAAACCCAAAAATCCCCTAAAAACACTGAAAAACCTAGAAAACCTAAAAAACCTCAAAATACCAAAACCATTTAAAAACCCTAAAAACAATAAAACCCAAAAAAACCCTGAAAATTCATGAAAACATAAAAACCCCTAAAAACCTTGAAAAAATCTTGAAAACCATAAATACCCTTAAAAACCTTAAAAATCCTAAAAACCCACTAAAAACTCTGAAATCCCTAAAAACCACTAAAAATGTTAGAAAACTCTAAAAAACCTTAAAACCATTAAAAAACTCTAAAAATCCCTAAACACCCAAAAAGACACTAAAAATACAAGAAACCAAAAAAAAATCAAAAAACCCATGAAAAACCCAAAACCCCTAAAAATCCCTAAAACCCTTAAAAACCCTAAAAATCGTATAAATCTTAGAAACACCTAAAAATCCATGAAAACGTAGAAAACCCAAAAAAACCCCTTCAAAATCCTTCAAAACTATAACAACCACTAAAAACCCTAAAAACACTAAAAACCCATAAACACACTAAAAATCCATTAAAAACTCTAAAAATCCTTAAAACCCCTAAAAGCATTAAAAAGCTCTAAAAACCTTTAAAACACTAAAAAATTTAAAAAACCATAAATCCAAAATGTCCCTAAAATCCCTAGAAAACTCTAAATACCCTAAATACACCTAAAATCCCTAAAACCCCTAAAACCCCTAAAAATCCCTAAAACCATAAAAATACTAAAAATCCCCCAAAAAAAACCTGGAAAATGTAAGAACTCTAAAATCCCTGAAACCCCATTAAAACAATAAAACCCCTAAAAACCTTAAAAACCCTAAAAACCCCAAAAAACCCTATAAACCACTAAAAACTATAAAAACCTTTAAAACCCCAAAAAGAAATTAAAAAACTCTGAAATACTCAAAAAATCCCTAAAAACCCAAAAGACCCCAAAACCTTGAAATCCCCTAAAAACCCTAAATCCCCTGAAAAAACTTTTAAATCCTCAAAATTCCTAAAAGAACTAAAAAACCCTAAAAACCAAAAAAATCCTAAAAACCCCTAAAAATCCATGAAAACGTAAAAAATTATAAAAGTAATGAAAAGTAATTGAAAATATAAAAAGCCTTAAAAACCTTAAATAACCCATAAAAAACCTAAAAACCACTGAATTCCCATAAAACCCATAAAAATGTTAATAACTCCAAAAACCATTAAAAATCTTAAAAACTAAAAAACCCTAAAATCCCTAAAACCCTTGAAAACCACTAAAAACCCTCAAAATCACTAAAAATCAAAAAAAAAACCTAAAAATCTAAGAAAATGTAAAAAACCCTAAAAACCATAAAACCCCTAAAAATATTAAAAAACACTAAAACCAATTACAACTATAAAAAACTAGTGAAAACTCTAAAAACCCTTTAAACCCCTCAAAACTTTAAAAAAATCTAAAAAACCTTAAAAACCCTAAAAACCTAAAAAACCTTAAAAATCCTAAAAAGATCTAAAGAATATGAAAATCCTAAAAAGCCCCTAAAATTCACGAAAACATAAAAAACACTAAAAACCCAAAAAAAATCCTAAAACCCCCAAAAAAATCTAAAAACCATAAAATCCCCTAAAAACCTTTAAAAACCTTAAAAAACACCAAAAAACCACTAAAAACCATTAAACCCCAAAAAATGTTAAAAAACTATAAAAACCACAAAAAACCTAAAAAACTCAAGAAAACCGTAAAAACCCAAAAAGTCCCTTAAAACCTTAGAAAACCGTAAAACACTGAAATCCCATAAACCCCTCAAAATCAATAGAAACCCTAAAAACTATGAAAAACATAAAAACCTAAAAACATCTAAAAACCATAAAACCACTCAAAACCTTAAGAAACCTTAAAACCTATAAAAAATATAAGAAATAATAAAACTATATAACCCTTTAAACTTTTAAAAATGTTAAAAACTCTAAAAAACATTTAAAACCCCTAAAAGACCCTAAAAACCCGGAAACCCCCTAAAAACCGTAAAACCACAAAAAAACCCTAAAACCCCTAAACCCCTCAAAATCCCTTAAAACCCTAAAAAACTCTAAAACCATAGAAATCCTAAAAACCCAAAAAAATCCATGAAAACATAAAAAACATAAAAAACCCCTGAAAACCATTAAACCCCCTAAAAACCTTAAAAACCCTAAAAATCCATAAAATCCAAAAAACCCACTAAAAACACTAAAACCCATAAAACCCATAAAAAGTTAAAAAAAACTCTAAAAAACCAAAAATACCGTAAAAAACTAAAAAACCCTATAGAAACGCAAAAGGCCCTAAAACCCTAATAACCGTAAAAACCTTTGAAAACACATTAAAGCCCTAAAAATCCATAAAAATGCTAAAAAACCTAAAAACCCTAAAAAACGTTAAAAACCCCAAAAAATCCAAGAAAACGTAAAAAATCTGAAAAGACCTGAAAAAACATGGAAAACCATAAAACCCCTAAAAATCCTTAAAAACCCTGAAAATACCTAAAAACCATAAAAAACCATAACAACCCTTAAAAACCCTAAAAACCCCTAAAACCATAAAAATCCCTAAAAACCATAAAACCCAAGAAACACATAAAAACACTAAAACCCACAAAAAACTCTAAAACCCTTTAAACTGCTAAATTTTTTAAAAAAACTCTAAAAAACCTTAATAGCATAAAAAACTCAAAAAACCCCTAAAACCCCAAGAAGACACTAAAAACCACTAAAGAATCTAAAAACCCTTTGAACCCGTCAAAATGTTAAAAAACTATAAAACCCTCAAATACCCTAAAAACTAAAAAATAACCTAAAAACCCATAAGACCCTAAAAACCCTTGAAAAACCTGAAAACCCCTCAAATGCCTAAAAACCCTAAAAAACCCTAAAAACCATAAAAATCCTTAAAAACCCCTGAAAATCCATGAAAATGTAAAAACCCTAAAAACCCCCCAAACCCATAAAACCCCTAAAAACCTTTAAAAACCCTAAAACCCCTAAAAACCCACTAAAAACTCTAAAAAACATTAAAACCCCTAAAACCCCTAAAAGTGTTAAAAACTAAAAAAACCCTTTAAAACCCAAAAAAACTCAAAAAAACCTAAAAGCCCTAAAAAACTATTAAAACCCTTGAAAAGCCCTAAAGACCCACAAAATTCCTAAAAAACCTAAAAAACCCTGAAAACCCCATAAAACCATAAAACCCCCTAAAAACTTTTAAACCCCTAAAATCCCATAAAATTCCAAAAAACCACTAAATTCTCTCAAAACCCTATGTACCCCTGAAAACATTAAAAACTATAAAAAACCTTAAAAAACCTAAAAAACTCAAGAAACCCCAAAATAAAAACCTTGAGAAACCCTAAAAACCCAAAAACCCCAGAAACCCCTTAAAAGTCACAAAAATTCTAAAAACCCTAAAAACCATAAAAAACATAAAAATAATAAACCTAAAAAAACATGAAAATTTAAAAACCTTGAAAACCCCATAAAAACATAAAAAACTATAAAAACCTTAAAAACCCCTAAAAACCCATAAAAACATAAAAAACCACTATAAACTCTAAAAACCATTTAAACCCTAAAAATGATAAAAAAACTCTAAAAAATCTTAAAAAACATAAAAAACTCAAAATACCCCTAAAAACCATAAAATTACTAAAATCACTAAAACCATACAACCCCCCTAAAATTCCATGAAAATGTAAAAAACCCTATACACCCTGAAAAATCCCTAAAAATCATAAAACCTCTAAAAAACAAAAAAAAACATAAAACCCCATAAATACCCTAAAAACCAATAAAAATTATAAAAACCCTTTAAAATGATAAAAATGTTAAAAAGATCTAAAAAACATTAAAACCACTAAAAAATTAAAAAACCCTAAAAGCCCAAAAAGACCTTAAAAACCCTAAAAACTCAAAAAAAACTATAAAAACCCAAAAGACCCTAAAAACCCTAAGAAAACCAAAAAAACCAAGAAAAACCTTGAAACCCTCAAAATCCCTAAAAAACTAAAAATCATAAAAATCCTAAAAACCCTAAAAATTCAGAAAAATGCAAAAACCCCTAGAAACTGTTAAAACCCCCACAAAACCATGAAAACCCCTAAAAATCTCGAAAAACCCAAAAAATCCAAAAAATCCTTAAAGCCACTAAAAACACTAAAAACCCTTCAAAAACCTAAAATCATTAAAAACTCAAAACAACCATAAAAACTCTAAAAAACACAAAAAAACCTAAAACTCCCAAAAGACCCTAAAAACCTAAAAAAATCATAAAAACCCCAAAAAAACCCTCAGAATCACTAAAAACCATAAAACCCCCTAAAACCCATGAAAATATTAAAAATCCATGAAAATATAAAAAACCCTAAAACCCCTAAAAACCCCTAAAAACCATAAAATCCCCTAAAACCATTAAAAAACCCTAAGAACCCTTAAAACCCTAAAAACCACTAAAAACTCTAAAACCCCTTAAAAAACCTAAAAACATTGAAAACTCTAAAAAAGATTTAAAACCCTAAAAAATAAAAAAACCATAAAAACCTAAAAAGACCCTAAAACCCATTAAAAAGCCCTAAAACTACAAAAACCCCTAAAAATCCTCAAAATCCCTAAAACCCTAAAAAACCCTAAAAACCATAAAAATCCTAAAACCCCCTAAAAACCATGAAAACATAAAAAACCTTAAAACCTCTAAAAAATCCTTAAAAATCATAAGGACCCCTAAAATCCTTAAAAACCCTAAAACCCCATAAAAGCCTGAAACCCACTAAAAACTCTAAAACCCGTTTAAACCCCTAAAACATTAAAAAAACTCTAAAAACCTTAAAAACCCTAAAAAACTCAAAATAGCCGTAAAATGCCAGGAAGACCCTAAAAACCTTAAAATTCCCTAAAACCCCTACAAATCCAACAAAACCCAAAAACCATAAAAATCCTAAAAAACCCTAAACCCATAAAATCCATAAAAACCACTAAAAATGCTAAAAACCCCGAAAACCCAAAAAACATTAAAAATTTGAAATAACCTTAAAACCCTAAAAAACTAAAAAAAACCCTAAAAACCCAAATAGATACTAAAACCCTGAAAACCCTTAAAAACTCTAAAAACACTTGAAAACCTAGAAAAAACCCACAAAATCCTTAAAACCCCTAAAAACCCTAAAAAACATAAAAATCGTAACCCCCCTAAAAATCCATTAAAATTTAGAAAACCATAAAACCTTGAAAACCCCATGAATACCATAGATTCCCTAAAAAACTTAAAAACCCTAAAACTCCTAAAAACCTTAAAAACCCTAAAACCCCTTAAAACCCTAAAAACACATGAAAAACTCTAAAAATCCTTTAAACCTCTAAAAATGTTAAAAATGCTTAAAACCCCAAAAAAATCAAAAAAAATCAACATACCCAAAAATTCCTAAAAACCCTGAAAACCCTAAAACCCCTCAATTTCCTTAAAAACCCTAAAACACCCTAAAAACCATAAAAATCCATGAAAATATAAAGTGATTATTTTTCTTTCTGAAATTGGTGATGTCTGTGATGGATTGTTTAGAATAGGTAGTAAGGTTTCTCTATTTGTTTGGTGTGGGAGGACCTTCGTTCTAAGTTTTACTCCTTTACTTGGAAAACCTTAGTTTAGAATCAGTTTATTCCTACTGAGTTGTGGGATCTTCATCAAGAGATTATTTTTCTTTTTGAACCTGGTGATGTTTTCAATGGGATTCTTTTGAATAGGAAGGTTGGGTTCTCCATTTTTTTGGTGTGAGAGGACCTTCGGCTTAAGTTTGCCTCCATTCCTTGGAAAACCTTGGTTTGGAATTGGTTTATTCCTAGTAGGTTCTCCTTTGTTTTGGGGTTAGAGATCCTTAATCATCTTCCAAATCATGACAGATTGCAACGTAGGGGGATTGTCTTTCCTAATTATTGCTTTCTTTTTTAGGATTTTTCTAAGGATTTGTATCATTTTTTTCTCAACTGTGTTTTTTCTCAAAAGCTTTGAAATTCCTTTTTGAGTTTCTCTGATCTTGATTGTCCAATTTCTTATTTCTTAGTTGTTTTTTATTGGAGTCTAGGAATCTTAGTTGGAGATTCTTTGTTGAATGTTTTGGGAATACTTGGGACGTATTCTTTAGTTTATATCATCTTGAAGGAGCATAATTCTCACCTGTATGGTTCTCCTCACCGTAGTGTTGGCTGTCTATGGCACAAGCTAGAATATTCTATTCGTTTTAGGATCTCCTCTAATAAGAAATTTCTTAATGTCAAATATAATCAAGAGTTATTCAATAGATGGAATTTTTCAAACTCATTTCTTCACGATGGATGATAGTATAGGGCTCGTGGTTGGCTTGATTGGTTTTAGTATTTCCTGGTGTTCTATTATGTGGTACTGCTTGTTACAAGTTATAGGTTTGTTGGAGGTGTTGCAGGTTATGGGGATGGGAGATGTTTGGAGTGGCTACTGTTTTTGGTGGTGGATACTTGACTTATTGCGAGTTGGAGGTTGGATTTGTTTCTCTTTGTTTATGTGTGTTTGGATGCTGGTTGGAGACTATAGGTGGCTGGGAGGCTTATATTATGTCTTGTAGGGTAGGATGTTGATTTCATCTAGGATGGTATGTGATGTTAGGATGCTTCTTCTGGTCTTGGGGTCTTGCATATTGGGGTAGACCATTTACTGGGTTTGCGATCCTCGATGTTGCTACAGGCTCTTGTTGGGAGATCATGTTGTTGCTCTTGGAGGGGATTGTTGCCTACTACTTTCAGTAGGGTTTAGATGATGGTTTCATGTTCTTTGCGAGTGTGGATGGTGTAGGGTGTTGGGTTTGGGTTACCTTCTTGTTTGGCATGCTGATGGTAGGGGGTTCTATTGGCTTTGAGTCTTTCTTATGTTTGGTTCTTGTTACAGGTCGGTTCCATGGAGCACGGGACTGTTGTTTGTTTTTTGGGGTTGCATGTTCAACCTCCTTGTTTTAATTATTTTTTTGGATCTAGTGTTTTTTACTAGTTTTAGGTGTTTGTTTTTTTGGGTGCATCCTACTGAAGGTTCTGGGCGCAGCGGAAGCTCGTGGGTGGATGTGCCCACTTGGCTTTTTTTCAATAGCAATGATCAATCCAAGATCAATACGACGATAAACACCAGACTCCACGGATTGAATCACATAAATAGACAAAGAAGGAGAATATTCTTGGAACCATAAATGAGGATCGTCATGGGTTGATTATAATTAATTTAATTAATTGACAAGAAGTAACTTTTATGGCGTTCTTTCTTTGTTGTTATTTCTGATCACGCTCTGATGTGATTCGTCATTGCATCACAGAATTCAAGTGTAGACTTCCTTTAGCGGTGATCCACACGTGTACCACGTATCTATGGATGTCGCCAAAGTAGTCTATAGGTGCTATCATGGAAAAAAAAATTTCTTGCATTGTCTGCCTTAGTTCACATTGATCCGATGGAGGAGGATCTCTCTCGGTCTTGAGAGCGTTCTTGGAGGAAGGACTTCTTTCAGCCTTGAGAGAATTCTCCAGAAATGTTGTGCACCATGATTGGGGAAAATTTTGGGATTGTGAGGATATTTATAATCGGGTTTGAGGTTATAGAGTTATGACAATAAATATACGCATTACACGTTTTATTTATTTCATTAACTCTTATTGAAAAACCCCCGTATTGAATTTTTAATCCCTTGACATGCGCCCACGCTGATTATAATAAATATCATTTAATAAAACAATATTATATCCTCAAAATACCGACTGAAAAAACTACATGGTGTGTAATCATTAATACACGGCGTGTACTTGTTTTTTATAAAAAACTACACGGTGTGTAATCATTAATACATGACATGTACTTGTTTTTCTTCTCCTTTCCAAAATAAAAACTACACAGCGTGTAATCATTAATACATGGAATGTACTTGTTTTTAAAATAAAAACTACATGGTGTGTAATTATTAATACACAATGTGTACTTGTTTTCATTTTATTCTTCCTCCTACATTTAAATGATTTAGGCTTCCTTTAATAATTATTAAACCACATATAGGAATTATCTTTATTCTACTTGAGATACTTGGATACACTGAGTGTGTAACCCTCTGGGTCTCTTTCTTGTTGGTATTAGGAGGGCTTGCCTAAAGTCCAAGATTATTGTCTAGTAATGGGTCAAGGAACCTAAGAGAACGAAGTTGACGCCGCATTGACGTGTCACCTCATACGAATGCTTACTGTGTAATTTAATCCCTTTGTCTTAATATCTCATCAAGCAGGTTTCATGGAAGTGTCATAAACCTATATGCTTGATCTGTCATTCTTTGACTTCGAGAAATAAACTCATCGTTATACCATGACCATGGAATTTGGGTGACAGTTCTATTTCAATCAAAGGGCCCGAGATATCTACTTCCATAAATATGGAAGGGATAAATCCTTCCTCAACTTATCCATTAACAACATGTTATTCGTGATGCACCCAACGTACCCTACTTCCCGCCAACTGTCTTCATGATGATTTTCGTCAGCAAATCTAAGTGCGTGAGTCATGACATGAGTTAATGATAATCTTCCAGTCTAAGGACTATTACACATGCTCATAGATAGTAATGTACTATGACACCAAGACATGCGGGATTACTACTGGTGGGTATGTTCTCATAATCTCCCATCTTGAAGATTACCAAGTGTGAACTCTATGAGAGAGAGTCTCGTCTTCTTACGAGTAATCGCACATGACGATCTGTATACTATGTGTCCTATCATAGTATGTCATCCAAGTGTAGAAATTTATTTAAGAATATTGTTATAGCATTTCAAGGTTCTCATCATAGCGGGGATCTACCATGACCTCATTAATGCAACAAATATTCTAGGACATTATTATATTATAGTCATGCAAAACAATAAACAATATATAATAAGTGTATATTCACATAATCAAAGTACAAACAATTGGTTCTCAGGACACCAACTCTAAAAAACTCTCACTTGGACTAGAGCCATTTGCCTATGACTTTTAGTCCGCTAGACCTCACATGATGATCATGTTTCTGCTGAGTCAAGGATTTAGTCAAGGGGTCCGCCACATTATCTTCTGTGGAAATAGTGCTCACTGCAACTTCACCTCTCTGAGAAAAATCCCTCAAGAGATGATACTTTCGAAGTATGTGCTTTTTCTGCTGATGTGACCTTGGCTCTTTTGCAAGTGCCACCACTGTAGTATTATCACAATAGAGTGTGATAGGATCTTTACTGCTAGCTATTACATCCAACTCTTGGACAAAGATTCGCATCCATAATGCTTCTTTAGAAGCCTTAGAAGCTGTGATATACTCAGACTCTGCTGTAGAATCAGCGACCACACATTTCTTTGAGCTCTTCCAACTCACTGCACCTCCATTCAAACTGAAGATGTATCAAGTCTGTGACTTCAGTTCATCTTGATCAATTTGGAAACTAGCATCTACATGTCCTCTGATGACTAGTTCCTCATCTCTTCCATAAACCAGGAACATATCCTTAGTACACCTTAGATACTTAAGGATAGTCTTGACTACCATCCAATGGTGGTCTTCTGAATCAGCTTGATATCTGTCTACCACACTTAATATGTATGAAACATCTATCCTTATACATATCATATCATACATGAATGACCCAATCACAGATGCGTGAGGGATCCTTGCCATTTTTTTCTTTCCTCATGTATATGAGGACACATTCTCTTGGAAAGATGAATGCCATGTTACAGTGGCAACAATCCCCTCTTGGACTGTTCCATAATGAATCTCTTCAGAATCTTTTCAATGTATGTACTTTGACTTAGGCCCAGCATTCTCTTGGATCTATCACGATGGATCTTGATCCTAAGAATATATACTGCCTCGCCCAAGTATTTTATAGAGAATCATTTATCCAACCATGCCTTAACTAACTGAAATACAGGTACTTCATTTCCAATTAGTAATATGTCATCAACATATACTATTAGGAAAACAACTACACTTCCACTAAACCTTTTGTAGACACAAGTCTCACATTCGTTCTTAACAAAGTCAAATTCTGTTACGGATTCATCAAAATGAATGTTCCATGACCTTGATGCTTTCTTTAATCCATAAATGGATTTCTACAACTTGCATACCTTGTTGGCATCCTTTGGAGTCACAAAACCTTCAGGTTGTGTCATGTAGACATCTTCCCAGAGGTTCCCGTTAAGGAATGTTGTTTTGACATCCATTTTCCAAATTTCATATTCATGGTAAGTGGCAATGACCAATAAGATTCTGATGGATTTCAGCATTTCAACCGGTGAAAAGTTTTCATCATAGTCAATTCCTTGATGCTGTCTAAAACCTTTTGCAACCATTCATGCCTTATAGGTGCTGAGTTGTCCCTCCATGTCTAGTTTCTTCTTGAATACCCATTTATTACCAATAGGATTTACATCAACTGGGGGATCTACCAAAATCCAGACTTGGTTTTGGTACATGGAATCCATTTCAGAATTCATGGCTTCTTTCCACTTGGAAACGTCTGTGCCCTCAACTTCTTCCTTGTAGGTAAGAGGATCATTATTGTCCACCAATAATGAGTCACCATCCTCGGTGACAAGAAAACCATATCGTTCGGGTTCTCTCACCTCTCTCATGCTTCTACGCATTTCTTGTGTCTTTCGAAAAGATTTTTCTTCCACATGGCTTTGTGGAATCTATTCTTTTACCAACTCCTGTGTATCTTGAGCCTCGACTTCATTGAATTATATCTCGCTGCCATTATATCTTTTGGATATGTGCTCCCTCTCAAGGAATATGGAGTGTCTTTCCACTGTAACCTTTTTATTTGAGGGGTTGTATAGGTAATATCCCCTTGTTTCCTAGGGATATCCTATAAAGATACACTTTGTGCCTCGGGGTGAAAGTTTGTTACCTGAAGAGACCTTAACAAATGCATCGCTACCCCACACATGTAAATTTGATAAAATGGATTTGTGTCCACTCCAAAAATTGTATGGAATACAATTTATCAATTTATTTGGTACATGGTTTAGTATGTCTACTACTGTTTCTAATGCATATCCCAAAAATGATAATGGAAGACTCGCATGAATCATCATTGATCTCACCATATTCAACAGGGTGCGGTTTCACCTTTCACTAACACCATTCCACTGAGGTGTGTAAGGAGGAGTGAGTTGAGATTGAATCCCAAATTCCCATAAGAAATCAATGAAGTCCTGATTAAGATATTCTCCTCCTCTGTCTGATCAGAGTTTCTTAATCTTCTTACCAAGATGGTTCTCAACTTCATTCTTGTATTCTTTGAACTGATCAAAAGAATCTGACTTATACCTCATTAAGTAAATATATCCATATCTACTAAAATCATCATTAAAAGTTATGAAGTACAAGAACCCACCCCTTGCTTCAACTGGAAATGGTCCACAAACATCTGTGTGAACTAATTCTAGAATCTATTTGGCCCTTTCACATTTCACACAAAATGGGGATTCAATCAATTTTCCTTGTAGACACAAATGACATACACCAAGTGGTTTTAGTTTGAAAGAATCTAAATACCCATCTTGATGTAATTTTTTCAAACATTTCTCATTGACATGACCTAGCCAGTGATGCCAAAGTTGGGTGTGGTATGAGTCATGTGAATTAACTTTTTCATCGATTTCCATTACTTAGTTTGTGTAGTCTAACACATAAAGGCTATTATATAAATGTGCCCTAACAAAACAAATGATTTCTTTATAAAAGTAGCAACATTCATTTCCAAATTTTAAGATGAATCCATCAGTATCTAATCTGGATACTAAAATAATGTTTTTGGTTACAGAGGGTACATAATAACATCCTTTTAATACCAAGACCATCCCAGTAGGCAATGTGAGGTGGCAGTCTTCGACAGCTACAACAACACGTCTTGCTCTGTTGGCTGCTCGCAGATCCACCTCACCTCGTTCAATCTTTCTGAATCTACTTGGTTCCTATATTTGGATACAGATATGAGCACCACAAGCAGTATCTAATACCCAATTAGTAGAAATAGATAGATTTCATTCGATAACAAACTCACATGAAGCTTCCCCTTGCTTCCTTGGCTGGGTGCAGTTTTTCTTCCAGTGGCCCTTCTTGCCACATGCGAAACAAACAACCTCTTGTTCTCTTGCCTCCCCTTTGATCTTCCTTTTCTTGGAAGGCCTTTAAGAATCTTTGGGATTAAATCTCTTTTCCTTCCTTTTACTTTTATTCACCATAAGGACAGAAGGATTTCCACACTTCATATCATTGTCCACTTGGCGAATGAGGATAAAAAGATTAGATAGAGACTTCTCAATGTTGTTCAGGTTGAAATTTACAACAAAGATAGAGAATATCTGGAGGAGTGATGCAAGAATGAGATCGGTACCCAGTTCTTTAGGGATTTTAAACCCTAGAACCTCCAAGCGCTCAATGTAGCCAATGAGCTTGACTACACGAGGCCCAACTGGGGCACCATCTCTAAGCTTGCTCTGAAATAGAGCCTTGGAGATCTCAAACCTTTCCTGTCTTTCTCTCTCCTGGTATAGACCACAGAGGTGCTCGAGCATGCTATAGGCATCCATGTCTTCATGAGACTTCATGAGATCACTATACATTTATGAAAGCATTAAACATTGAATGTCGAGTGCATCAATCAAATGTTGATCATAGACCAAGAAATCTTCATCACTCACCCCTTGGGCAGGAAAATCAGGAAGGGAGGACTCCAGCACGTAAAACTTTCATTCATGGCATAGGATAACCTAAAGGCGCCTAAACCATTACTGAAAGTTACTGCCGATGAGGATATTGTCTTTATCCAGAATTGATCATAGAGAAAATGTGGTTGAAGAGTTTTTCATATTTATTCTAAAAATTTAAAAGATAATATTTATCAGTACTTTCTTGATTACATTTAATGATAAATAATAAATTTTATTAAGTCTCCCACTATTTTATCAAGTCCCAATGGCCCTCACCATTGAAATCAGAATTTCCAGTTACTTTGACATTCTAGTGGAAAATATCCATATTCCCCTTCACATAACCCCAACAAGGGTTGGTCAAGCTATTAGAAGGTATTTAGGTAGGCAGGTCTTTGACAACTGTGAGCTTAAATTTCCTTGATCTGTTGAGTGGACTCCCCAATTCTGAAATCCTATCTTGGATTTCCTCAACACTTGCCTCCATTTTAATACAAGTCTAGCAAGGGTTACTCCTCTTGATGTAAAATGTTTAAGTCAACCCAAAACTTTCATATGATATTCCTTTATAAAAGTAAGTGTCCCAACAAGGGTTGGTCAAACACATAGTTTTATTGAGTCTATCCCTTAATCAAGTAACAGAAGTCTTGGTCTGATGTAATATAGTATTTGAGGGATTTTATTCTTTATGTGTAGTTTCGCATTATCACATGCTTGTTAATATTAAGTGATGCTTGCTTAAGTGATTAACCATGTTCTGATCATGTTTACGCAAAGTCCGGTTTTTATTTTATTCCACCTTTGCATGCTTGTTTATTTTACTAAATATGTGATCGTGACAACACATACATAATAAATAACCCATGAAATCAGACAGAAATAAAATAATATGGAATGATCATTATCTTCTATTGGTTAGCTTATCTAGCGGTTTTGATAAGCTAACCCTGACCTAGGGAAAAACACCTTAAATCCAATGGTTTATGTTTCGAAGCTCCCACCTCTACACCTTTGTATCTTCTTGGTTTGGTTTCACCTCAACTTTGGATTTTGAACTGTATCCTCTGGCTTGGGAGATCCTCCATTACATGGGGTTTACATTAAAGAAACCATGGGCACACAGGCCCTACATTTTATTGGAAGAAGGCTCATAGGACAATGAATTTAAATTAAATAAATTTAAATGAAACCATACACACACAATGGGTCTTTGGTCTATCTCATGATCATCCATATCATGCAATGAAATTTATGCATATTTAGAATTCAAATTCTTTTAATCGTTATTTTATTCAAGATAAGTCGCGCTTGAATTCAATTAATTATGACCTTATAATTAATCAATTCTTTATCTTGAATTAATTTTTGAATTTACTTGAGATTCTTCTCATCCATATTCCTTGTACGGGTCTTTGTACTTTGGAGGAAACCTGGTGAAATTCTATTTCTGGAAAGTACACAGTGTGTAGGCTATATTACACAACATGTATTTTTTTCAACCTTTATCCAAAGTACATGTCGGGGGATTTGGCATGTTTTCTATACTTTGGAAATTTTGGAGTACACGACATGTAGATTAATCTAACACGACGTGTACTTCCTTTTTACGAGGTTACCGGCCTGGAAATCCTACGTACGCAGTACATGGCTTCTCTTTGTACACGATATCACCTGGGCCGGATCGGACTACACGGCGTGTTGATTCAACATACACGTTGTGTATTCTAGTTTCTATGTGCCATTCATTTCTGGATAACATGGTGTAATATATACTTAGGTATACTCAATTCACACGGCGTGGTTTGGCGGACCAGTATCGGTTCATTGAACCTAAGTACACGACGTGTAGTTTTCACTACACGTCGTGTATTCTTTTATTGTACAGACAGAAAGAGAGGCTCCTCCGGATGAGTTACTCATTTTTATTTTAATCAAAATTAAAATTAAAAGGTCTTTTCTATGATGTGAATCGAGAAACAAGGAGGAAGAACAGATCTCGTTCATTTAGATTTATAGAACGATTTATCTTGAATTGGATCAAATATAAATGTGTAAATTATCAATGAAAATTAAATAACTATAATCGGAATTGTAACCTACCTCTGATACCATTTGAAGGTTCCAGGTGCAGCAAAAGCTCATGGGTTGATGTGCCCACTTGGATTTTTTACATTAGCAATGATCAATCCGGGATCAATATGACGATAAATGCCAGACTCCACGGATCGAATCCCAGAAATAGACAAAGGAGAAGAATAGTCCTGGAACCACAAACGAGGATCATCATAGGTTGATTATAATTAATTTAATTAATTGAAAAGAAGTACCTTTTATGGCGTTCTTTCTTCGTTGATATTTCTAATCGCACTCCGATGTGATTCGTCGTTGAGTCGCAGAAGCCAAATGTAGACTTCCTCTAGCGGTGATCCACATGTACACCATGTATCTCTAGATGTAGCCAAAGGAGTCTTCAGGTGCTAGCATGGAGAAACATTTTCTTGTGTTGTCCGCCTTAGATCACCTTGATCCGATGGAGGAGGATCTCTCTCAGTCTTGAGAGAATTCTTGGAGGAAGGAGTTCTTTCGGCCTTGAGAGAATTATCCAGAATTGTTGTGCACCATGATTGGGGAAAAGTGTTGGGGTTGTGAGGGTATTTATAATTGGGTTTGATGTTATAGAGTTATGAAAATAAATAAACGCGTTATTCATTTTATTTATTTCATTAAATCTTATTGAAAAACCCCCATGTCGAATTATTAATTCCTTGACTTGTGCCCACGCTGATTATAATAAATATAATTTAATAAAACAATATTATATCCTCAAAATCCCGACTAAAAAAACTACATGGCATGTAATCATTAATACATGATGCATACTTGTTTTTCATAAAAAACTACATGGCGTGTAATCATTAATACATGACATGTACGTGTTTTTCATTTCCTTTCCAAAATGAAAACTACACGGTGTGTAATCATTAATACACATCGTGTACTTGTTTTCAAAATAAAAACTACACGACGTGTAATCATTAATACATGGCGTGTACTTGTTTTCATTTTATTCTTCCTCCAACATTAAAACGATTTAGGATTCCTTGAATAATTATTAAACCACGTAAGAGAATAATCTTTATTCTACTTGAGATACCTGGATACACTTAGTGTGTGACCCCTCTAGGCCTCTTTCTCATTGGCATTAGGCGGGTTTGCCTAAAGTCCAAGATTACTATCTAGCAACGGGTCAAGGCACCCAAGAGAAAGAAATTGATGCCACATTGACGTGTCACCTCATACAAATGCTTACCATGTAATTTAATCCCTTTGTATCAATATCTCATCAAGCACGTTTCATGGCAGTGTCATAAACCTATATTCCTGATCTTTCATTCTTTGACTTCCAGAAATAAACTCGTCATTACACCATGGCCATGGAATTTGGGTGACAGTTCTATTTCAATCAAAGGGCCCAAGATATCTACTTCCATAAATATGGAAGGGAAAAGTCCTTCCTTGACTTATCCATTAACAAGATTTCATTCATGACACACTAAACGCACCCTAATTCCCGCCAACTGTCTTCATGAAGGCTTTCGTCAGCAAATCTAAGTGCGTGAGTCATGACATGAGTTAATGATAATCTTCCAATCTAAGGACTATTACATACGCTCGTAGATAGTAATGTTCAATGACACCAATACATGCAGAATTACTACTGGAGGGTCTATTCTCATAATCTCTCATCTTGGAGATTATCAAGTGTGAAATATATGAGAGAGATTTTCGTCTTCTTACGAGTACTCGCACATGACGGTTTGTATACTATGTGTCCTATCATATTATTTCATCCAACCGTAGAACCTTATTTAATAATATTGTTATATCATTTAAAGGTTCTCATCATAGCGGGGATCTTCCATGACCTCATTAATGCAACAAATATTCCAGGACATTATTATATTATAGTCATGCATAACAATGAACAATATATAATAAGTGTACATTCACATAATCAAAGTATAAACAGTTGGTTCTCAGGACACCAACTCTAACACCTACATGGAGCTTGGATGCCGATATTCTGGAGGCTGGCTGGTCTTGCATTGTATGTTCGGTTGATGGTGTTGATGGTATTAGATTGGGCGTGGTTGGTTGCTATTACTAGGGCTCTATGGGGGCCTATTGGTTGGTTGTTACAATGGTCTGCTTCTTGGGTTTGCTTCTGGTGTTGCGGGTTGCTTGTGCAAGTGATAGGGTGCTTGAAGATGAGTTGGGGATGGCTTTGTGGACCTAGGAGTTTGGCTTCGGCTTCCGGTTGATGTAGGCTACATTTTGTAGGTGGTTGGGTGCATGCGGGCTATGGGTTGTGAGTGCAGGGGTTGGATAGAGGGGGATGTTTGGAAGTGAGGCTGGATTGGAGGTGCGGCTGCCTTATTGGTGTTGGGATGTCTTCTGGTGGCTGGATTGTAGAGGTAAAAGATGCTTCTTCCAAGGTTATTTTGTTCATTTGTCTTGTTTGGATGGTTATACTGGTTGCATTCCTACCTCCTTTTGCTTTGAGGGGTATCTCTTCTACTTTGGTGATGCAGTTGGATGTTTTTGGTCTGGGTTTTTGACTGGGAGGAGCTATTTAGAGGGGAAGGATGGGATGCTAGTTAGCTGAGTTGGGTGGGTGTATGGGGGGATTCTAGTTTGTGTGTGTGTGCGTCTACGTGTGTGTGGTGGGCGGTGCATGTGCACATGCATGCGTGTGTATGGGTGGGTGGTGGTGGTGTGTGCGTGGGTGTGTGCTTATGTTGGATCATCCTTGTGGAGCTGTTGTTTTTCCTTGGGCCTTATTGAGGCCTTGGCAATGTTGCTACTCAGCGTGCTTGATGGTTCAAATCCTAGAGCTGTTGTAATGAATTCTATTGGTTTGTTGGGTTGTATACTTGGTTCATGCTATTTGATACCGGTCACTGGTCCTGCTGACTCATTTATTTTTTGTGGATGTCTGGTGGAGGTGTTGAGGTGTTCATTGTTGTTGGTTTCCTTGGTAGAGGCTGCTTTTTGGGCACATTCACTATTGGTTTTCTTTGCTACCTAACTGAGTGTTGGGTTACTGGATTCTCTTTGGCGGGCTATTGTTTGGTGCCTCATGGTGGGTGATTTGGTGATTCTTGGTTTCTAGAGTTTCTACTTGCTTATGATACTTGGGGCTGGACTGATTGGGCTTCGCAAGCTTCTCAGGCCTTCCAGTTGATTTCTTGTCTAAGGTTGCTTTGGATTTGTTTTTCTCACTCCTGTTGTTGGCCTTCGGGCCTTGGTTCAGTTGAATCACCCTTGGGTGATCATTTGTACTTCAATTCCTTTTCCCTTTTACAAATCATGCTCTATTGTTCTTGTAAAACCCCTCAAAACCACTAAAAACTCTAAAATTTTAAAAACCCTTAAAATCCTAAAAAGCATAAAAATCTCTAAAAAACCTTAGAAACCCAAAAAAACTAAAAAAGCCCCTAAAAACCAAAAAGACCCTAAAAACCATAAAAACCCTAAAACTACTAAAAATCCTTGAAAAACCCTAAAAACCTTCATAATCCCTAAAAACCATAAAAACCACTAAAAACCATAAAAATGCTAAATACCCCCTAAAAATCCATGAAAATGTAAAAAACCCTATAAACCTTGGAAAACCCCTAAAACCCTAAAAACCCTTAAAAATTTTAAAAACCCTAAAACCCCCTAAAACATCTACAAACCAATAAAGACAACAAGAGCCCTTAAAACCCCTAAAAACGTTAAAAAACTCTAAAAAATATAAAAACCCAAAAAAACACTAAAAACCCTAAAAACCCTCTAAATCCATAAAAGCCCTAGACACACAAAGAGCCATAAAAATACTAAAAACCCTGAAAAATCCATAAAAAACGTAAAAAACCCTAAAAACCCCTTAAAACCATAAATCCCCTAAAACCTTAAAAATCCCTTAAAACCCATAAAACACTAAAAACCACTAAAAGCTCTAAAAATCCTTAAATCCATAAAAACATTAAAACACTCTAAAAAACCTTAAAACCCTAAAATACTCAAAAAACCACTTAAACCCCAAAAAGTCCCCAAAACCATGAAAATCCCTAAAAACCCGAAAACCACTAAAAACCCTAAAACCCCTCAAAATCCTTAAAACCCCCAAAAAAACCCTAAAAATAATAAAAATCCTAAAAAACACCAAAAAATCCATGAAAACGTAAAGAAACCCATAAAAACCCCAAAACCCCATACAAACAATTAAACCCATAAAAACCTTACAAACCCAAAAAAACCAAAAATACCCACTAAAAACTCTAAAAATCCTTTAAACCCCTAAAAACATTAAAATACACTAAAAACCTTAAAACCCCTCAAAAAGTCAAAAAAACACTAAAAACCCAAAAAGACCTTAAAAACCCTAAAAACCCCTAAATCCCCTAAAAACACATAAAAACCCCTAAAATCCCCTAACACCCATAAAATTCCTAAAGAAACCCTAAAAATCAATGAAAACGTAAAAAACTCTAAAAACCCTTAAAACCTGTGAAAACCAGAAGAACCCCTAAAACCCTTAAAAACCCCATAAAACACTAAAACCCACTAAAAACTCTAAAAACCCTTAAAACCCCTAAAAAATTCAAAAAATCCCTAAAACCCACTAAAAACCCAAAAGACCCAAAAGACCCTGAAAACCCCTAAAACAACCTAAAACCCCTAAAACCCCTTAAAATCCTTAAAAACCCTAAAACCCCTAAAAAGCGTAAAAATCTTTAAAAAACCCTAAAAAACCATGGAAACCTAAAAAACCCTAAAAACCTGAAAAGCCCTTGAAAATCATAAAACCTTTAAAAACATTAAAAACCCCTAAAACCCATAAAAACCCTAAAAACTAGTAAAAACTCTAAAAACCCTTAAAACCCCTAAAATGTTAAAAAACTCAAAAAACTCTAAAGACCCAAAAAGACCCTAAGAACCTAAAAACCCCATAAAAGCCATGAAACCCCCTCAAAATCCCTAAAAACCCTAAAAAACCTAAAAATAAAAAGATATCCTGAAAAACCCCTAAAAATAAATGAAAACGTAAAAAACCCTAAAACCCAAAAGAACCCCTAAAAACATAAAAAACAAAAAAAAAACCTTAAACCCCCTAAAACCCCATAAAACCTCTAAAACCCACTAAAAACTCTAAAAACCATTAAAACCCCTAAAAAAATTAAAAACTCTAAAAAATATTAAAAACCCTAAATAAATCAAAAAACCCCTAAAAACCCAAAAATACCTTAAAACCCCTGAAAATCCCTAAAAATCCTAAAAACCCAAAAAAACCCAAAAAACCCAAAAAAAACCCCAAATCCCAAAAAAGCCTAAAAACCATAAAATCCTAAAACCCCTTAAAAGTCCATAAAAACGTAAAAAAGCCTAAAACCCCTAACCCCCCAAAAGAAACCATAAAAACCCCAAAAAACCTTAAAAACCTATAAAATCTCATAAGAACCCTAAAAATCATTAAAAACTCTAAAACCCCTTAAAACCCCTAAAAAAATTAAAAAACTCTAAAAAACCTTAAAAACCCTAAAAATTGAGAAACGAACCTTAAAAACCACCAAAGAACCTAAAAACATTAAAAACCACAAAATCCCCTAAAAATCCCAAAATAACAAAAAACCCCTCAAAATCCCTAAAACCCCTAAAAACCATAAGAATCCAAAAAAAACCACTAAAAATCCTTGAAGATATAAAAAACCTATAAAACCATGAAAACCCCCAAAAAACGTTGCAAAACTTAAAAAAACCTTTAAAACCCCAGAAGACTAAAAAAATCACAAAAACACCAAAACGCCCTAAAACCCATAAAAACTCTAAAATCCATAAAAAACCTAAAAAACCAAAAAACCCTAAAAATCCATAAAAACCATAAAAAACTCTAAAAACCTTAAAATACCTCTAAAAACGATAAAACCCCTGAAAACATTAAAAAATACAAAAAACCCAAAAAACCCCTAAAAAACCCCTAGAAAACCCTAAGAATCCTGAAAATCCTAAAAACCCCTGAAAACATCTTAAAACCCGAAAAATCCCTAAAAACCACTACTGGAAAGATGATCTTTCCCAACACTTCTATACCAACAGTTTATAAAAACCGTTGGTATAGCTACCATTTCCCAACGGTTCACCAAAACCGTTGGGAAATCCATAGATTTCCCCACCTTTCCCAACGGTTTGGAAAACCGTTGGGAAAGAGTGACCCTTTCCCAACGGTTCACCAAAACCGTTGGGAAAGGGTGTCTTTTGAGCCTCTTTCCCAACGGTTTTGGTGAACCATTGGGAAAGAGTGGCCTTTCCCAACGGTTCACCCAAACCATTGGGAAAGAGTGGCCTTTCCCAACGGTTCACCCAAACCATTGGGAAAGGGTGTCTTTTGAGCCTCTTTCCCAATGGTTTTGGTGAACCGTTGGGAAAGAGTGGCCTTTCCCAACGGTTTGCCAAAACCGTTGGGAAGAAACACCCAAAAAACCAACCTTCGACCTCAAAATCTCAACCCTCTCAACCCACCTCTAACCTATCCCAACGGTTTTGAAAACCATTGGGATAGGTTCTTTATTTTTTTTCCAGATCTACTAACCGATAACATTATATAAATCAAAATTTTAAATAATTATGATAATACATATATATATTTATGAAATTATGTTTACAAAAGTGATGTTAGCTTAGTGGTTAAGTCGTTCGATTATAAACGAGGGGTCTTGAGATCAAATCTCAGCGGATTTTTTATTTTTGGTATTTATATACCAACGGTTCCATTACCGTTGGTATAGATTTCATATTACCTATACCAACGGCTTACTTGGCTACAGTTCTCCAAACCGTTGGTATAGGCTATACCAACGGTTTGGAGGCCTATACCAATGGTTCCAAACCGTTGGTAAAGGTTAGTTTTCCAGTAGTGAACCTTAAAACCATAAAATCCTAAAAAACACTAAAAATCCATGAAAAAGTAAAAATCCATGAAAACCTAAAAAACCCCAAAACCATGAAAACCCCATGAAAACCATAAAACCTCAAAATCCTAAAAAAAACCATAAAACCTAAAACCCACTAAAAACTCTCAACTCCCTTAAAAACCCTAAAAATGTTAAAAAATCTAAAAAACTTAAAAGCCATAAAAAGCAGAAAAAACCCTAAAATCCCAAAATTACCCTAAAAACCAAGAGAAACCCAAAAAAACCAAAAAACCAAAAACCCTAAAATCCCTTAAAATCTCTAAAAACCCTAAAACACCCTGAAAACCAAAAAAATCCAAAAACCCCTAAAACACTATGAAAACAAAAGAAAACATAAAAACCCTAAAAAACCCCTAAAACCATAAAAATATGTAAAAACCTTAAAATCCCCTAAAATCCCATAAAAACCCTAAAAACACCTAAAAAATCTAAAAACCATTAAAACCCCTAAAAACGTTAACAACTATAAATAACCTTAAAACCCCTAAAAAACCATAATAACCCAAAAAGACCATTAAAAACAAAAAAACTCCAAAAAACCTTGAAAACCCTAAAACACCCCAAAATACCTAAAACCCCTAAAATACCCTAAAACCCATAAAAATACTAAAAAACCCCTTAAAATCCATGAAAACGTAAAAAATCCAAAAAAACATGAAAACTATAAAAACTGCAAAAAACCTTAAAAACCTTTAAAACCCCTAAAATCCCTAAAATACCACAAAAAACTCTAAAAACCCTTAACACGCCTAAAAATGTTTGAAAACTCTAAAAAACCTTAAAAACACTAAAAAATTAAACAAACCTAACCCCTCCACTAAAAGACCCTAAAAACCCTGAAAACCCCTAAAAACTCAAAAAACCCATTAAAACCCCTTAAAACATTCAAAATCCCTAAAAAAACAAAAACAACCTAAGAAACCTAAAAAAACCCAAAACACCTAAAAAACCTAAAGATCCCTAAAGACCCTAAGAAACCCTAAAACCCCTAAAAATCATAAAAAACCAAAAAAAACCGCAAAAACGTAAAAAACACTAAAAACCCTGAAAAACCCCCTGAAAAACATAAAAAACCCTCAAAACATTAGAAAACCCCAAAAACTAATAAAAACCCTTAGAAACACTAAAAACTACAAAAATCCTTTAAAACCCTAAAAATATTAAAAAATTATAAAAACATTAAAAACCCAAAAAAGGAAAAAAAAAGTCAAGGAAAACACATAAAAACCTTGAAAACCCCTAAAACCCTTGAAAACATTAAAAACCCTCAAAATCCCTAAAAACCCTAAAACCCCTAAAAACCATAAAAATCTTAAAAACACCTAAACATCCATGAAAACATAAAAATCCCTAAAACCCTTAACCCCCTTGAAAACCCTAAAAATATCTAAAAGCCTAACCCCCCCCCCCCAAAAAAAACCCCCTAAAACCCTAAAAACTAACCAAAACTCTAAAAACCCTTAAAACCCTAAAAATGTTTAAAAAACTATAAAAACCATAAAACCCTTAAAAAGTCAAAAAACCCTAAAAACCGAAAAAACCCTAAAAACCATGAATAACTCTAAAACCCATAAAACCCCTGAAAAACACTAAAAACCTTCAAAACCCCTAAAACCCCCTAAAAACCCTAAAAGCATAAAAATCCTAAAAAACTGCTAAAAGTGAAAATGTAAAAAACCCCAGGAACCCTAAAAACCATAAAACCCCCTAAAAATGATAAAAAACCCTAAAACCCTTAAAAACGTTAAAAACTCTAAAAACCCTTTAAATCCATAAAATTTTAAAAAAATCTAAAAAACCTTAAAAACCCTAAAAAACTTAAAGAAAAGCCTAAAATCCCAAAACACCTTAAAATACTGAAAACCCCTAAAATCCTTGAAAACCCCTTAAAATCCCTAAAAACCATAAAAATCCTAAAACCCCTGAAAATCCATGAAAACATAAAAAACCCTAAAAATCCTGAAAAACCTTGGAAACCCATAAACAACCCTATAAACCACAAGAAACCCAAAAAAATAAAAAAAACCCACTAAAAACCCTAAAAACACTTTAAAATCCTAAAACGTAAAAATCTCTAAAAAACCTTAGAAGCCCTAAAAACTCAGAAAACCCATAAATACCCAAAAATTCCCTAAAAGCCTTGAAAAATATAAACCACCCCTATAAATCCCTAAACACCCTCAAAATACCTAACAGACCTAAAAACCCATAAAAACTGTAAAAATCCTAAAAAACTCCTAAAAACTATCAAAACGTAAAAAACCCTAAAAACCCTTAAAAACACCTAAAACCCTTAAAACCATAAAAAAACCCTAAACCCCATTAAACCACTAAAAACATTGAAAAATCCCAAAAACCAATAAAACCCCTAAAACCTAAAAACCCATAAAACCCCTAAAAACTTTAAAAAACTCTAAAAAGCCTTAAAACCCCTAAAAAACCTTAAAAACCCAAAAGAACCTAAAACCCTAAAACCCCCTAAAAATAGTTGAAAACCCCTAAAACCCCTTAAAATCTATAAAACACTAAAAACACTAAAAACCATAAAATCCTAAAAAACCTTAAAAATCCTTGAAAATGTATAGAACCATAAAAACCCTGAAAATCCCCTAAAACAATAAAACCTCTAAAACCAAAAAAACCCCTAAAATCCCATAAAAACACTAAAAACCCACTAAAAATTTAAAAAGCTATTAAAACCCATAAAAAAATTAAAAATAATAGATAACCTTTAAACCCCTAAAAACCCTTTAAAACCCAAAAGACCTGATAAACCTCGAAATACCCTAAAACCCCTAAAAACCCTGAAAACCCTTTAAACCCCTCAAAAATCCCTAAATACCCCTCAGAATCATAAAAATTCTAAAAATACCAATAAAATCCATGAAAACATGAAAAACCCTAAAAACCCTAAAAATTACTGAAAACCCTAAAAACCATTAAAAACCATAAAGATCCTAAAACTCATAAATACCCTAAAAAGCGCTAAAAA
This sequence comes from Viscum album, assembly GCA_963277665.1. Classification (NCBI taxonomy): domain Eukaryota; kingdom Viridiplantae; phylum Streptophyta; class Magnoliopsida; order Santalales; family Viscaceae; genus Viscum; species Viscum album. Next base: position 610,050,098 of record OY728147.1, read on the forward strand.
CTCTAAAAACCCTTTAGACCCCAAAAGGTTAAAAAACTCTAAATAACATTAAACACCTTTATAAACTCAAAAAAACACCTAAAAACCCCAAAATACCCTAAAAACCATAAAAATACTAAAATACCCCTAAAAATCCCTAAAAACACAAAAACCTCAAAAAATACCTAAAAACCAATAAACCCCTAAAAAACTTTAAAAACTATAAAAGCCCATAAAAACCTAAAAAACTCACTAAAAACATTTTAAATGCATAAAAATGTTAAAAAGCTCCAAAAACCTAAAAAACCATAAAAGACTCAAAAAAATCCTAAAAACAGAAAAAATAAACTGAAAACCCTAAAACCCCTAAAAATCCCAAAAAACCCTAAATACCCTAAATATCATAAAAATCCTAAAAAAATGCTAAAAGTCAATGAAAACGTAAAAACCCCTAAAAACCATGAAAAACCCTTGAAAACCAAAAAACCCCTAAAACTCTAAAAACCCATAAAAACGTTAAAAACTCAAAAAACCTTTAAAACCCTAAAAACTGAAGAAAAAAACCATAAAACCCCAAAAATAAATAAATGTAAAGACCATTAAATTTCAAGGAAATTTTTTTCTTAAATTTTTTGGGATTTTACGAGTATGCAGTTTCTGACGGCACCTGATTCTGAGGCCCGGTGTGCCCAGAATAAGTTTCCGAAGTTTAGCTCAGGTACGTTCAGTGAACGAATGAGCGGGTTTTTCTATATTTTGAACCAGTACTTGGAATTGAAATCTGAGGGCACCGATGAAACCGTAGCACCGGTTTTTGCTTAAGAGGACCTTTACCGAAGATGTGTTTTCTCGGGAGGAGATGTTAAAAAAATATGGATTAAATAAGAAGTGAATAAAATTGTGGGACAATTTTATTCTTTTATCTAAGGTGGTTTTATTCTACATGGAGGAGTTAGGGTGGTACCCACTAGAAACCTAACTACCCATGTGAGGATAAATGTGAGGCGGGGCCCACACGAGCCCCAACCCTTCACATTCTCTAAACTCCTTAAAAACTCCCCATTAAACTCCTTTGTTTAATGTTGGCAATCCCCTTGAATTTATTTGAGTAACCTTTCCTCTCCCCACTCTCCCACTTTAATTCTTGCCAACATACATTTAATTAATTAATTGAACCTCATCAATTAATTGAATTAAGTGTTTTATTTTTAAATTTTGAATGCATGGCAAAATAAAATAAAATAAGGAGAAGCCATATTTTATTTTGGTTAGAATGGTTGTGTGAGGAGGATTTGGGAGAACTCTGGTCTTTTTGAAGAACTTCATCCTCCCGCGAAGAACGTCACCTCTTCGACGAAGAACGCCGTCACCACAAAGAGAGATGATGTGCCTTTCCTTCTTCTCTCCACAACTAGTATGGAGATGCCATTACCTCCTTGGACGCACGCCAATGCCATCTTTAAAACCTCACCCCGCGACGCCGTCTTCCACGACGTCCGGCGAACGACATCGATTATCAAGGTAGGGGATTATTCTTGAAAGTGGATGTTACATACCCATTACTCATTGGAAATTTTTGTTTATATATGGCGGATTTTTTTCATTTTATGTGGAGGGTGTGGGCCGAACGAACGCGGCCTGAAAACCCTCCGTTGTTCTCGTTTATTATTCTAGAATCAGAAATCAAAGGAGGAGGAGGCATGACGTCGTCACACCGTACCGGGTACACGACAAAGGAGGCCGACGCCGTCGCGCCGATTGTGCGGGAGGAACCGCGTCCCGCTACACAGGCCGCTACGGTGGAAGAGTCGGTCGGCCCTTCGGCCATCCGGGAGGAGCTGAACCGCGGTGCCAGGAGGGTCCCGTGCTGAGAAACCAGCTGGACCGTCGGCCGGCCGGGCGGAGCTGGACCGCGGAGCCCTGCTGGCGGACCGGCAGCACGCGCCGCCTAGCGCTGCCTGTGTGGAAAACTGGGCCTCCCTGGAACCCGCGCGGCTGGGCCGCCCTGGAACCCGCGCGGCTGGGCCGCGCTGGGCAGGGCCGAGCCGGGCCGCGCCAAGCTGGGCCGCGCCACGCCCATCCGGGCCGGGCCGCGCCACTTCGGACCGGGTCGTGCCACTTTGGGCTGGTCCACGCCCCTTCGGGCCAAGTTGTGTATTTTCTTCGAACCGGTCCGACACCCATGCTGGGTCGGAACCGTCAAACTGGGTCAACCCGACCCGTCGGCCCACTGGGCTAAATAGGCCGGTCCTTTTAATCACTTAAATGGGAATAGCTTAAAGATCGTGCGTCCGATCAATGCACTATCTACGGAACTAGGACCCTTTCGATGAGACGGTTCTTTTTCGTTACTCTAAGTGAGTTTTGGAGAACTATGGTTATCAGCTGGGTTAGAAATGAGCGTATTTATAATCGGGCCCCTAGAACGGAAAAGCCATTATCTCTCATATCGGGCGTCCGATTGACGCACCATCTATCGCGTTGAGTTCCTAATGACGAGAAGAAACATTGAGATACATCAACTCAGGACTTTGTGAAAGTTGATGTATCGACCCTCCTAGTTCATGGAGCGCACCCTCCCAGAATCGAGCGTGCTGTGTGCGGGATCCCTAGAGCTAGCTACGACTGCAACGACGATGACGACTGTACTTGGATCCAACGTGGGTTCGACAACGACAAAGACTGTACTTGGATCCTCTGTGGGTTCGACAGCGATGGAGACTGTACTTGGATCTTACATGGGTTCGACAATGATGGTTATTGTACTAGGATCCTACCTGGGTTCGGCAGCGATGACTTCTGTAATTGGATCCTATGTGGGTTCGGAAGGGAGGATGATTCAGAGGCTACATCTATCATCTCCACCCCTCTTCTTGAGTAGTATACCCATGTGAGATGTGTCTTGACTTTCAATCATTATCATCGTTGTGATTGACTTGCTTTCCTGTGTGGACTGGGTTGTTCTTTCCTGTGTGGACTGGGTTGTGCTTTCCTCTGTGGATTGGGTTGTACTTGGGCTCGTGAGTTGGAGCCGAACTGGAATTGATGACTTAGGTATATGTATGGGCATATATCTAAGTAATGTCGATTGATACTTCGTGTTTGTATCTTTCCTTTGGTTTATACTTTGTGGATTCTGGGTGACCTTTGGGGGTCTCAGGGTCCCTACTGAGTATCGTATACTCACCCCTGCACGGGCTATGACCGCAATACGTTGTGTTGGATGCATACGATAGACATCACTGATGGAGGTGGAGTCTTGTAGAGCTGGACGGTACCTGGAGGTGGACTACTTGGTGGGATGTACACAGAGCAGACGGTCAGACCCGAGGAGCTGAGGAGGCCATCTATACCCACCCTTCAGGTAGGATGTCCGGATGACGACACAGTGGTTGTTGGTTTACTTTAATACAGTTGTTCTTTCTTTTCTGTTGTACTGTACTTTCAGTTGGGTTTGTATTCTGGCCCATTTACTTTCCAGCACTTACTTTTGTACTCAGTTTACTTAGTGTTTACTTCAGCTTGCGTACTTTGTTGTGTTTATTTTCTTATATAAAGGAAATGCCTTCCCTTTTATCGGGATTTACGCCTTTGGTGCTAGTCGCCAACCCCTGGCCTATGGAAGGCGGGCTTGGGGTAGTCACGGCATGGGCCCCGAGGATGGGTCATGAAAAATTGGTATTAGAGGAGTCGGTTCTACCGCAGAACTCAGGACTCTAATAATTTCATCTCTGTGAAGAAATAGTTTTAAGAGTATTGAGTGTGGTTTTCAGTCCAGGGAGTCCAGTGTTGGTGCGATGGGTGACGTATCCATACACCAGGACCCTGACCTCTAATTTTCGACTTAGTGCTCAAAACACTGATTGCATGTGTGTTTCAAAAGTTTTCTTTGTGATTACATTATGTCGGCTCACCAGGTATACTGTATTAACCGTGGCGTACCTGTTGTTTTTCAGGATGGCCCCACGTAGGCAGTCGGCTAGGGTTCCGAGCTTTGTGCGAGATGGCGGCCCACCGAGTGACGAGGCCTCGGTGCAGGGCCCCATTACAGTGGAGGCACTGGTAGTACCTCTACCCATCGAGCCACCGATGCCACTAGCCCCAACAGCGAAGAGTGCACGTCGCCTGAGTGCAATGCATGAGTTTTAGCGATAGAGGCCGCCCAGGTTCTGCGGAGAGACGAACCCTCATCCAATCAAGGATTTGCTGAAGGCTATCATCCAAGTCTTCAGATGGTAGGGACACCACTTGATCTTATGTTGATCCTTGCAGCGAGTCTCCTGCACGCAGTAGTAGGATGATGGTGGAGCTTGATGCTTCATCTGCATGACGAGACATATCTACTTTGGATGGACTTCGAGAGCCTCTTCCGCTCTGAGTTCATTCCAGCCACCCTCCGTACGGTGCGCATCCAGGAGTTACTACAGCTGCGGTAGGGCAGCAAGACAGTAGCCCAGTACTCGGTGAGGTTTACTGACCTATCGTGCTACTCCACAGACATGGTACGAGACCCATTCTTTCAGGCCCGGACCTTTGAGCAGGGACTGAGGCATGAGATCAGGGCTTCGATGATCTCCCTCAGTATTCTGAATCAGGTAGGAGTAATAGAGCGAGCCTTTCTTGTGGAGATATTTCTTGCTGAGCCTATACCAGCAGCGAGGCCTAGCGCAGGGAGACACGTAGCGGAGTCTTCTGCATCCGGAAGTATACAAATGTCACAGAGGTCCAAGTAGACTAGGCCATCAGGTGGGCGGCCTTAGGATACTGGTTCAGAGGTGTGGGGAACACACAACAGAGCCAATCATACAAGAGGCAGGCAGTGCTATACATGCGGTGGGTAGAGCCACATGGCTCGTAACTGCCCGACCCTCCATACAGAGGAGCATCAGACGGTTGAGGGACCACCCAGGCAGAGGCAAAGGTTCGACCGTGGCGGTCCGCAGGGAGCATGAGGATGAGACATAGGATCTAGCCGAGCAGCAGGTGGTGGACGACGCTATGAGGCTCTACCACCACAACCACCAGGAGGACCACCCCAACTATAGAGAGCTGGCAGACAGGGACAGGCTCAGCTCCAGGCAGTCGAGGCCTACGACCACGGCGCACCAGAGATGATTCGAGGTATTATCTGTGTCTACTCCACCCTTGCTGCAGTTCTTATAGACACAAGAGCGAGTCATTATTTTATTTTCGTTGCCCTTGTTCGGAGCTCGGAGATTCCGACAGAGCCGTTGGCTCGATCCTTATGGCTAGAGACTCCTACGGGATCAGACTCGACGATTACGCACTGGTTCTGGCAGTGTGACCTTACTCTAGGAGGCGAGAGATTCGGCTGGGATCTTCTTGTAGCGGCGTCGATTCCTTACGATGTCATCTTGGGAATGGATTGGTTATCTACAGTCCATGCTCATATCGACTGTATTAGGCGCAAGGTGCAGTTTTTCCGCACAGATGGGAGCAGGTTCACCTTCACTGGTGAGAAGGGAGCCTTTGTAGTGTAGGATGGACTCACACAGAGGAGAGGAAAATCGATCACCCATCAGTTGGCTAGTCTCATCCTAGGAGCAGTTGATGTGCGGAGTCTGGGTTTTCCTATTGTGGTGGATCAGTATGCATATGTTTTTACTGACGACGTTCCAGGACTACCTCCTCGTAGGGAGGTAGGCTTCTACATTGACCTATACCCTGGGAAAACACCGATATCTACTCCATCATATCAGATGGCTCCCGCTGAGCTTCGTGAGTTGCGGGTACAACTGGAGGACTTGCAGGGCAAAGGATTCATCCGAACCAGTGTTTCACTCTGAGCTTCTCCGATTTTATTCTCCAAGAAGGTGGATGGGAGCTTATGACTATGTGTCGACTACCGTCGCCTGAATCAGGTGACCGTAAAGAACAAGTATCCACTCCTGAGGATTGACTATCTCTTCGATCAGATCAAGGGAGAACGATGGTTCTCGAAGATAGAACTTAGGTCAGGCTATCATCAGCTCAGAGTTCGAGACGAGGATGTTCAGAAGATGGCCTTCAGGTGTCGGTATGGCCACTATGAGTTCTTGGTTATGCCTTTCGGCATAACCAACGCTCCAGCAGTGTTCATGAGTCTCATGAACAGGATCTTCCAGCCTTACCCCAATCGATTTGTCACAGTCTTCATCAACGACATACTGATTTACTTGACTACTGAGGAGGAGCACGCCTACCACTTGCGGGTTGTAATGGATACACTCGGAGAGCACCAAATTTATGGTAAGCTCTCTAAGTGTCAGTTCTGGATTCGAGAGGTCCACTTCTTCGGACACGTCATCTCTGAGGCGGGAGTTGCGGTGGATCCTACGAAGATCGAAGCAGTACTTTCTTGGGAGCCACCCAGGAGTGTGACGGAGGTGCGGAGTTTCCTAGGTCTGGTTGGGTACTATCAGATATTTTTTCCAGACTTCTCTAGAGTTTCAGCATTGGTTTCAGCTTTGAGGAAGAAGGGGAAACCCTTCGTGTGGTCAAATAGACGTCATAAAAGCTTTCAGGAGCTGAGACAGAGATTGACCAGTGCACCCATCTTGAGGCTACCAGAGGAGGGAGTAGGGTACGTAGTTTACTATGATGCATTAGGGACCAGACTCGGGTGTGTCCTGATACAAGAGCGAGTAGTGATCTCTTATGGTTCACGATAGTTAAGACAGAACAAGTAGAACTATGCTACCCATGACCTGGAGTTAGCAGTAGTGGTCTTCACCTTGAAGATGTGGCGGCACTATCTGATGGGTGAGCGCTTTACAGTCTACTCTGACCACCAGAGTCTCAGGTACATCTTCTCGTAGAAGGACTTGAACCGGATATAGCGGTGATGGCTCGAGTTCTTCCAGGAATATGACTTTGAGATAGTCTGTACTCCTGTGAAGGGGAACGTTGAGGCTGATGCTCTCAGCATGAGGTCGGGCATTCAACTACTTGGAGAGGCGAGGGAGTAGTTAGCTTCTTTGCAGATATCCTTCATGGATAGAGATGGGGAAAACTTCCTACAGTCCCTCACAGTCACTCCTCCACTACTTCAGTGGGTCAGAGAGGCACAACATGGAGACGTTGACTGTGAGAGCAGGCGCCTGATGGATTTTCTAAAGGAGCAGAACATAACATCCTCTTCAGGAAACGTACCATGGTACCAGTTGCATTAAATGAAGAGGTGCTGAGGAGTTTCAAACTTCTTCTTTGGCGGTGCATCCAGGAGTAGTGAAGATGTACCGGGATCTCAAAAAACAGCACTAGTGGCTGGGTATGAAGAAGACTGTGGCAGAGTTCGTTTCATGATGCCTCACCTGCCTGCAGGTGAAGGCGGAGCACCAGGTACCGACAGGCTTGGTGCAGCCCTTAGAGGTCCCAGAGTGGAAGTGGGACGAGATATATATGGATTTCATGACAGGGCTTCCACATACTTCCAGAGGACATGACTCCATCTGGGTGATCGTAGACCGACTCACCAAGTCAGCCCACTTCTTACCGATCATAGAGCAGGGCTCAGTGGAGATCTTGGGACGCCTTTACGTTCGGTAGATCATACGACTTCATGGTGTGCCATCTACTATCATCTCCAATTGAGATGATTTCTTTACTTCCTAGATTTGGAAAGGGTTGCATGAGGCATTTGGGACGTAGTTATGCCTGAACACCGCCTTTCATCCTCAGACGGATGACCAGACGGAGAGAACCATTCAGACACTCGAGGATATGCTCCGTGCATGTGTCCTTGACTTTGGTCGTAGCTGGGAGGATCACATACCTTTGGTGGAGTTTGCATACAACAACATCTACCACTCTACCATTGGGATGGCACCATATGAGGCACTGTACGACAGACCCTGCAGATCACCTCTGTGCTGGACTGACCCTGGGGAGTCAGCACTTGTAGTACCAGAGATGGTCAAAGCTATGACAGAAAAGGTGCAGATCATCCAGGAGCGCATGAGGACTGCACAGAGCCAACAGAAGTCCTATGATGATAGGAGACGGAGACCACTAGAGTTCGAGGATGGCGACCACGTTTTTTTACGGGTCTCACCTCGACGTGGACTACAGAGATTTGGCCGGAGCGGCAAGTTATCTCCGCGCTTCATCGGACCATTCCAGGTTCTCATTAGGATAGGTGAGGTGGCTTATTGCCTTGCTCTTCCACCTCAGTTGCACCGGGTGCACGATGACTTCCACGTATCTCAGCTGAGGAGATACGTGCATGACCTGACACATATCATTGATCATGGGGAGCAGGACATCGATGAGGGGTGACTTTTATGGAGGTCCCGGGGGAGATCGAGGATCGACAGAAGTGGGTCCTACGTGGATGGTCTATTCCTCTAGTGCGCATTCGTTGGCAGCACGGGAACCTCCAGGAGAGCACATGGGAGTGGGAGGCGCAGATGTGTGCACAATACCCTCATTTGTTTCCCTAGTTTATGATGTAGCTTTACGGGGACATAAAGCCCTGAGGTGGGAATAATGTAAAGACACGTAAATTTAAAGGAATTTTTTTTCTTAAATTCTTTGGGATTTTATGAGTATGCAGTTTCTGACGACACCTGATTCCGAGGCCCGGTGTGCCCGAAATAAGTTTCTGAAGTTTAGCTCGGGTACGTTCAGTGAACGAATGAGCTAGTTTTTCTATCTTTTGAACCGGTTCTCAGAATTGAAATCTGAGGGAACTGATGAAACCAAAGTGTCGGTAATTTCTTAAGAGGACCTTTACCAAAGATGCGTTTACTCGGGAGGAGATGTTAAAATAATATGGATTAAATAAGAAGTGAATAAAATTGTGGGACAATTTTATTCTTTTATCTAAGGTGGTTTTATTCTACATGGGGGAGTTAGGGTGGGACCCACTAGCAACCTAACTACCCATGTGAGGATAAATGTGAGGTGGGGCCCACACGAGCCCCAACCCTTCACATTCTATAAACTTCTTAAAACCCCCCCATTAAACTCCTTTGTTTAATGTTGGCAACCCCGTTGAATTTATTTGAGTAACCCTTCCTCTCCCCACTCACCCACTTTAATTCTTGCCAACACACATTTAATTAATTAATTGAACATCATCAATTAATTGAATTAAGCGTTTGATTTTTAAATTTTGAATGCATGGAAAAATAAAATAAAATAAGGAGAAGCCTTATTTTATTTTGGTTAGAATGGTTGTGTGAGGAGGATTTGTGAGAACTCTAGTTTTTTTGAAGAACTTCATCCTCCCGCGAAGAACGTCACTTCTTTGATGAAGAATGTCGTCACCACAAAGAGAGACGACGTGCCTTTCCTTCTTCTCTATACAATTAGTGTGGAGACGTCATTCCCTCCTTGGATGCACGCCAACGCCGTCTTCGAAACCTCACCCCGCGACGCCGTATTCCTCGACGTCCGGTGAACGACATCGATTATTGAGGTAGGGGATTATTCATGAAATTGGATGTTACGTACCCCGTACTTGTTGGAAATTTTTGTTTATATATGGTCGATTGTTATCATTTTACATGGAGGGTGCGGGCAGAACAAACACGGTCCGACAATGCTCTGTTGGTCTCGTTTATTATTCTAGAATCGGAAATCGAAGGCAAAGGAGGCACGATGCTATCACGCCGTTCCGGGTACACAACAAAGGAGGCCGAATCCGTCGCACCGATTGTGTGAGAGGAATAGCGGCCCGCTACACGGGCCGCTTCGGCAGAAGAACCGGGCGGAGCTGAACCACAGCGCCATGAGGGTGCGGTGTTGAGGAACCAGCCAGCCCGTCGGTCGGCCGGGTGGAGCTGGTTCGGGGCGCCGCGCTGGAGGACCGGCGGCCTGCCCATGCGGGCCGCGTGTGTAGAAGACCGACCGGTCTAGCGGGCCGGTTAGGGTAAGGGCGGTGCCGCCTGGCGCTGCTGGTGTGGAAAACCGGGGGGGGGGGGCTACCCCCCCCCCCCCCCCCTTTGAACCCACTCGGCTTTGGCCAAGCCAGTCGGGCCACGCAGGGCTGAGCCAGTCGGGCCGCGCCCCACCAGGTCGAGCCGCCACTTCGGGTCGGGTCGTGCCACTTTGGGCTGGGTCACGCCCCTTCGGGCCGAGTTGTGTATGTTCTTCGGACCGGTCTGACACCCATGTTGGGTCGTACCCGTCAAACTGGGTCAACCCGACCCGTCAGCCCACTTGGCTAAACGGGTCGGTCCTGTTGATCACTTAAATGGGAATAACTTAATGACCGCGCGTCCGATCGACGCGCCGTCTGCGGCACTAGGACCCTTTCGACGAGACGGTTCTTTTGTGTTACTCTATGTGAGTTTTGAATGACTATGGTTATCGGCCGGGTTAGAAATGAGCGTATTTCTAACCGGGCCCCTAGAATGGAAAAGCCATTATCTCTCAGACCGGGCATCTGATTGACGCGTCGTCTGTCGTGTTGAGTTTCTAATGATGAGATAGAACTTTGGGATACATCAACTCTAGACTTTGTGACTGTTAATGTATCGACCCTCTTGGCTCGTGGAGCGGACCCTCCCGGAATCGAGCATGCTGTGTGTGGGAACCCTAGAGCTGGCTGCGACGGCGACGACGATAACAGTACTTGGATCCTATGTGGGTTCAGCAGCAAGGATGACTGTACTTGGATCCTCCGTGGGTTCGGCAGCGATGAAGACTGTACTTGGATCCTATGTGGGTTTGACAATGATGGTTACTGTACTAAGATGCTACGTGGGTTCGGCAGCGACGACTTCTGTACTTGGATCCTACGTGGGTTCGGCAGGGGAGATGATTCAGAGGCTACATCTATCATCTCCACCCCTCTTCGTGAGTAGTATTCCTATGTGAGCTGAGTCTTGACTTTCAATCATTATCATCGTTGTGATTGACTTGCTTTCCTATATGGACTGGGTTGTGCTTTCCTGTGTGGACTGAGTTGTTCTTTCCTATGTGGACTGGGTTGTACTTGGGCTCGTGAGTTGGATCTGAACTGGAATTGATGAATTAGGTATATGTATGGTCATATACCTATGTAAAGCTGGTTGATACTTCGTGTTTGTATCTTTCCTTTGGTTTATCCTTTGTGGATTCTGGGAGACATTCGGGGGTCTCGGGGTCCCTACTGAGTATCGTATACACACCCATGCATAGGCTATGCCAACACTACGTTGTGTTGGATGCAGACGATAGACAACACTGATCGAGGTCGAGTCTTGTAGAGCTGGCTGGTACTTGGAGGTGGACCACTTGGCAGGATGTACACGGAGTGGATGGCCGGACTCGAGGAGCTGAGGAGGCCATCTATACCCAGCCTTCAGGTGGGATGTCCGGAGGATGACACCGTGGTTGCTGGTTTACTTTACTACAAGTGTTCTTTCTTTTCTGTTTTACTTTACTTTCAGTTGGGTTTGTATTCTGGCCCATTTACTTTCCAACACTTACTTTTGTACTCAGTTTACTTAGTGTTTACTTCAGCTTGCGTACTCGGTTGTGTTTATTTTCTTATATAAAGGCAATGTCTTCCCTGTTATCAGGATTTACGCCTTTGGTGCTAGTCGCCAACCCCTGGCCTATGGAAGGCGGGCTTGGGGAAGTCACGACACGGTCCCCGAGGATGGGTCGTGACAACAAAAGCCCTAAAAACCCCTGACGAACCCAAAAAACCCTCAAAATACCTAAAAACCCAAAAAAAACCCAAAAAAACCCAAAAACCAAAAAAATCCAAAAAAATACCCTAAAACTCCATGAAAATATAAAAAAACATAAAAACCCTGAGAAACCCATGACAACAATAAAAACCCCTGAAAACCTAAAACACTAAAATCCCATAAAACCAATAAAATCCTAAAAATAACTAAAAACACTAAAAACCCTAAAAACCCCTAAAAAGCTTAAAAAACTCTAAAAAATCATAGAAAACCCTAAAACCCAAAAGACCCTAAAACCCCTGAAAACCACTAAAACTCTAAAACCCCCGAAACCCTCAAAATATCACAAAACCAAAAAAACCCCTAAATGCTATAAAAATCCTAAAAGACCCATTAAAATCAATGAAAATGTTAAAACACCTAAAACCCCCTGAAATCCATAAAAACCATAAAAAACCCGGAAAACTCTAAAAATTCTTAAAACCAAAAAAATATTAAAAAACTCTAAAAAACCTTAAAACCCCTAAAAACCTTAAAAAACCCTAAAAACCAAAAAGTCCCTAAAAACCATAAAAACCATTGAAACCCCAAAAACCCTCAAGATCCCCAGAAGCCCTAAAAACCCCTAAGAACCATAAAATTATTAAAAAAACCCCTAAAAATATGAAAATGTAAAAACCATAAAACCCCTAAAAACCATAAAAACCCCCAAAACCCTTTAAAAACTCTAAAACCCAGTAAAAACCCTAATAAACCACTAAAAAATCAAAACACTGTTAAAACCCATAAAAACATTACAAATCTCTAAAAAACATTAAAAACCCAAAAAAACCTTGAAAATCCCTAAAAACCAAATAGACCATAAAATGTTGGGAGTGAGAAGTCTGAGGTTCAGGAGAGAGGGGTGCAAGCTGTTGTTGTTGAGAGGGGTGGAGGGGGTGTGGCCCAAGAGGCTAGTGAAGTTGAGCCACTATTGGACAACACTAGGCACTCAGACGGTGTTGATGAGCAGGAGATAAGGGAGTTAAAGGCTCTTGGACACAACTGTGATGTTTTTTATATGGAAAAGGGAAAGGGAAGCAATATTAGTGGAGAGGAGGGGAAAGGGAGTGTAAGGACTGTTGTACAGATGCTAACTGAGAAGCATGATGTTGTTCTAAATGCTAAGTCAATTCTAGACATTATTGGCCCCTTAAATGATGCTGGAAAGCAGGGGAAAAGGGAAAAGCATGGGTTGGAGCCTCCATTGGATGAGGGGCATTTGCAGCTGGCCCTGGCCGGTGTGGTGTCACCTCGTTTTATGGCTTCTGATGAACCTGTTCTTACTGACTGTTCCCTGAATAAGGAGGTCCCCTTCATCCCGGATCACCCAGGTCCTTGGAAGGGCAACCCTGCACATGATCATGAGATGACTTTGACAATGGTGGACTGCCCAGGTCCTTGTGGGGTTCTTACGGACTATCCAATTAACCGGGAATCCTCCTTCATTCCTGAACAACTTCAGGAGGATAATAGTAGTATTCACAACATGGCTATGGTCCTTAAGGAGAGGTCCATGCTTGAGGAGGCCACCGGGAAAGAAAACAAGCATGTTGGGATCCATGTTGATCCAAAAAGAAGGAAGCCGAGGAAGGACTACTCTTCCTTGATAAAGACTATGTCCACAAGAGCATCCTGAAAGGCTAAGGAAAATGCCTCTGGACGAGGTGAAAGGGCTGCCAAGAAATAGCTGAATGTGGAGTAGGTGAGGTTAAGGGAGTATTATGCCAATTTCTTGAATCAATATGACTCTTCTGAATGGGAATTAGTAGTCTCTGATGCGGACTATGATTATGGTGCTGAGGGAGACCCCCCTGGTGCGGACTATGAGGATGATGAAGGCTGGTAGATCATGTGAAGGGATGGGTTGCTGATGGAAGCTTGGTGCCTCTTTTGGGTTTTCTTTTCTTTTTTGCAGTCTTTGGGTGTGTGTTTGTTAAGGGCTTTTGGGTGTGGGTTGATTGACCTGCCCCTCCCTTGTCTGCAGTGTCTTTCTTTTCTTTAATAAACTTTGGGGGGTGTCAGGAATAGCCTGGCCCCGAGCTTTCCTTGCCAAATAGACCATAAAAACCTTTCAAAAACCCTAAAAACCATAAATCCCCTGAAACCCCCTAAAAAACCTAAAAACCCCTAAAACTCTAAAAAAACAAAAAAAAACCATAAAAATTCAAAATAACCCTAAAATCCAAGAAAACGTAAAAAAACCCCCAAAACCACCCTAAAAACCATAAATATCTATAAAAACCTTAAAAACCCTAAAACCCCATAAAAACCATAAAAACCACTAAAAACTCTAAAAACCCATAAAACCTCTAAAAATGTTAAAAAACTATAAAAAAACCCTTGGAAACCCTAAAAACTCAAAAAAACCCTAAAAACAACAAAAGAACCTGAAGAATATGAAAACCCCTAAAAACTTAAAAACCCTAAAACCCCTCAAAATCACTAAAACCATAAAAATAAAAAAAATCCTAAAAAACCCCTAAAAATCCCTGAAAACATAAAAAAACCCTAAAAACCGATGAAAACCATAAAATCCCTCAAAAAACATAAAAATCCCTAAAAATACATAAAACCCAAAATCACCAAAAACTCTAAAAACCCATGAAACCCCTAAAAAACTCTCAAAATCCATAAAAACCCTAAAAACACTAAAAAACATAAAATACCTGAAAAACCCTAAAAATACATGAAAATGTAGAAAACCCTAAAAACCCTAAAAAACATAAAAAACCCCTAAAACCTTAAAAAACCCTAATAGGTTCTGATGAACCCAAGAACAAGCCTGTTGGAAGCCCCCCTAAGAATAAGGGTAGGAAAGTCAAAGGGAAAGACATTGATCCCCCATCCATAAAGAAAGAACCTCCTCCTTGGGGTAGGAAAACCTCTTCTTAATGAAGATCATTTTCTGGAACTGTAGAGGGCTGGGAAATTTACCAATGACCCGTGCCCTTAAGCATTTAATTTTATCCAAAAAACCAATGCTTCTTGGGATTCCAAAACCTATGAACAACTATGACAGCTGGAAGGGCCTTAATTGGAAGAAGTTTGGATATTCTTTTGTTACTCATAATAACATTTTGAGTGGTATGGAGACTCTTTGGGTTCTCAAGAATGATAATATTCAATTATTATCCTTTGAGAGAAGACCTCAAGTCATCTCACTACAGATCTAGAATTATGACTCCATACATACAATTTCTTTTATTTATGCCTCATGTGTTTACACTAGGAGAAGGAAAATATGGAGTGATATGATGAGCATCAGTGAGCACACTCATTACAACTGGCTTGTGGTTGGTGATTTCAATACGGTGTTGCGGCCAGATGAAAGGATTGGATCATCTTTCTCACGCATCGCTGCAGAGGAATTCTCTTGTTGTATTGACCAGTGCAATCTGGTGAAACTCCCTATTGTGGGTGATCGCTTCACATGGGGAAGGTTCACCATCAATTGGAGGCAAGCAAGTAAATTAGATATATGGTTCTTCCAAATCAATGATAACAGTTCTTCAAGTGCGATATCTGCAACTAATCTTCCTAAGTTCAATTCGGATCAGAACCCCTTGATGATTGAAATCAATGACAATAACTGCAGGTCCTCTCCTTTGCCTTTCAAATTCAACAATGCTGGGCTCACCATCCCTAGATGCAGGGAAGTGGTTATTAATGGGTGGAGTAGCACTTTTTATGGCAGCCCACACTTTGTTGTGGCGGAAAAGATCAAACGAATAAAGATTCTTCTTAAGGAATGGAGTAAGACCTATTTCTCCAAACTCGATGATGACATCATGGCTACTGAATCCCAGCTTGCTCACTGTCAAATAAATAATCAGCAACAACTCACCCCCTCTAGGGAGGAAATGCAGCTTCATTCTAAGTTGGATGAGCTCTTGGCTCTAAAAGAGAAGCTGGATAGAAATCAATTTAGCATGGCCTGGCTCAAGGAAGGGGATAGGAATTACAAATTCTTTCATCGTCTTCACAGGGAGAAAAAATCTAAGAAAGTTCTGAATGTCATCCAGATTAATGGGCCTCCTTTTCATCTAAACACGAGATCTCCAATGATGTGGTTGGTCACTTCAAGTCACTTTACAATGATGGCGGGCATGAGCAGACCCCTATACTTTTTGGATCTATTGATCCTTGCATTAATTATCAGCATAATAAGTGTCTTACTGATGACCCATTTGAGGAGGAAGTCAGGTCTGCTCTTTTTTCTCTGAATATGGAAAGCACTCTTGAACTAGATGGATTCAGTAATAAATTCTTCATGTTTTATTGGGATATTTTACATGTGGAGGTCTCTAATGCTATCATAGAATTATTTATCTCCTACTCCATCCCTCATGGAACGAATTCCAACTTCCTTGCTTTACTGCCAAATAAAGAGAATGCCATGGATATTGGGGACTTTCTTCCGGTGGCGATTGGAAACACTATTCCTAAGATAATAAGTAAAATTCTGGCGATCAGGCTGGGGAAGATTGTTGGTGGGATAATCACCCCAAACCAGTTTGGGTTTGTCCCAGGACATAATATTCAGAGCTGCCTATATTCTGCATCGGAGGGTATCAACATCATGAGGAAAGACTCTAAGTATAGAAGCTTTTCTATAAAGGTGGACATCTCAAAGGCATTTGATACAATCAAATGAAGCTTCAAATTTACTATTCTCAACAGGTATGGATTCTCCACCTATTTTATAAAGTTGATCCATACTATGTTGTCTAGTTCCAAGATCTCTGTTCTTGTTAATGGATCCCCTAAGGGATTCTTTCATTTCTCTCACAGTGTCAGTCAAGGTGATCCAATTTCTGGCCTTCTCTTTGCTTTGGTTGAGGATTACCTTAGTAGATGCATAATTGATCTCGTTCAGACTGGTTTTTATGCTCTGATAAAAACTGGGAAAGATATTTATGTGCCAACTCATATTTTATATGCGGATGACATTCTCCTTTTTGGGAAGGCTAACAGGCATACCCTATCCTCAATTAAATTACTTCTACTACATTATGAAGAGGTTTTGGGGCAATTGGTTAGTTGGAAAAAGTCCTCTGTTATTTTTGGCAATGGTATTCTAGCCTCCAAGCAACTAAGAATTGTCATAAATTTCAGTGTCATGAGGGTTTCCCTACCTTTCATCTACCTGGGGGTTCCCTTGTTCTGGGGGGAAGGTGAAAAGTGGATACCTTGAGGGAATTTCACTCAAAATCACTCAACAACTTGCGATCTGGAAAGGAAAATGCTTATCTCATGCAGGCAGAATTTTCCTGATCAATTCAGTGATTACGTCCATGTTTGTGGATGCTTTCTCCATTTATAGATGGACGACAAGTCCCATCAAGAGGTTGCAAGAAAAAATCAGTAACATCGCATGGACGGGCTGCATGAATGAGAAGAAGATTGTATATGTGGCATGGAAAGAATGCACAAATCCCATCGAAATGGGTGGGCTGGGCATCAAGGACCTTAGGAAATTCAATGATGGCTTAATTGGTAAATTTAAATGGAATATTTTCAACCTGAAAGATAGGTTTCTTGACTTCTTGGGGGAAAGGTTCACTTCCAAACTATGTGAGGAATTCCCTGGCTTCATTCCTTCTTCGGTCTGGACCACAATCAGGTCCTCCTATAGAAGCATTATTTTCAACTCTAAATGGGTGGTCTCAAGGCATTCGGTTTTGAATTGTTGGAAGACCACCTGGCTTGATAGGCCCATCCGTGAATCTGTCCAGCCCCCTCAGAATTTTAAGCGTTGGTCCATCACTGATCTCAATAATAACATGAGCGAGATTGGAAGCATTCTTTCGCAAAATATTATAGCACAAATACAAAGTTACAGCTTCATGGATATGGACTATCTTATTTGGAATCCCAATATGGTTGGTCAGTTGAGTGCGAAGGAATTTTACCAGTTTGAATGTGAGCAGGGAATTCAACCCCCTGCTTGGCTCTCTAAATTTCAGAGGCCCTTCATTCCCCCTTCCAGCCACCTTCTACTCTGGAAAATTTAGAGAAATAGACTACCAGTTCAAGAGTAGTTGAAAAGAGATGGGTGGTGCTTGGCCTCTACTTGCCCAATCTGTCTTTAGGATGAGTAAAATTTGTAGCATATTTTTCTTTATTGTCGATTGGATGCTGGTCTTTGGGAGTATTTACAGGGCATTTTCCAGCTGAAAACCTGCAC
Source organism: Viscum album (assembly GCA_963277665.1). Taxonomy (NCBI): domain Eukaryota; kingdom Viridiplantae; phylum Streptophyta; class Magnoliopsida; order Santalales; family Viscaceae; genus Viscum; species Viscum album. The sequence continues at coordinate 610,067,930 of OY728147.1, forward strand.
GGACAGCACGCTGCCTGCTCTTTTCAGCAGTATTGTCGGTGTGCAAGCAGTCAACGAGTTTCCAACCTACTTCTTTCTACTGTTGCGGCCCTTTCCGCTTTTGTGTGGGCAGCCCGAAATAAATTGGTTTTTGATAATGCTCCATGCTACCTCCGCACTGTTGTGGTGGTGATCCACAATGTTGTCTGCATGTCATATCATATCCAAGATGGTACGATGGATAATGATGTTAATGATCTTATTGTGTTAAGAACTCTTGGAGTTTCTGGAAGATGCAGGAAACCAAGGGACTTTAAATTCATTCAGTGGATTCCACCAATCCTAGAATGGATAAATGTCAATGTGGATAGTACGGCTTTGGGTGCGCCTGGTCTCTCCGGTTGTGGTGGAATTTTCTGGACATATAGAGGCTTTGTTAAAGGATAATTTTGTCACTTCATTGGGAATGGGTGTGCATATGAAGCAGAGATTTGGGCCATGATTAAGGCTATCTAGTTTTCAGTTCACTTTAGGGGGAAACAGTTATGGATTGAATCTGATTCGATGTTGGCGGTGGAAGACCTCAAAAGCAAAACAAGGAAAATCCCATGGAGGCTCCTCCCACAATGGGTTGAGTGTCCAAGGACTTCTCAGGGTATGAACATTATGGTCACACATGCATACAGGGAAGCGAACAAGGTGGCAGATACGCTCTCCAAGAAAGCAATTGAGGATGGATGTTCCATGTGGTCATTTGTAGCACCAGATTTTTGTACTCCCCTCGTGGACTCAGACAGGAAGGGTGACATTCATACTCGGTTGTGCAGACCCTCCCTATAAAGCCTTGTACTTACTTTTTTATTAATAAATTTTGTAGGGCCGGGACATGCCTGGCTCCGAACCTGCTTTGCCTAATAGGTTCTGAGATAGATGCAACTACTGACTCCTATATTACAAAAAATGACCACAGAGGGAATTGGAGGGGAATTCACAGCATTAGTATCTCTGATCTTAACAAGAGGAGGGAACCGCTAAGAAAAATCATAATAAGGAGAAACCACAGAGCCTTCAAATGACACTGAAGTAGCCTGATACAACCGCTCCACAAGCCCAACCAAACCAAGAAGTTTCATGACAAATCCAACCACAACCGAAAAAGGAGCAAGACGCCCCTCTAAACACCCATAATCAATGCCACCTGCATAAATTTTCTTCTATACAAGCACCAAATTTTTGGATCCCAAAACCCCCCTAAGAAAGATCCACCATAGTCCCAATCAACTGAATACCATCCTTAAAATCCTCCACCAAACCAACTTCACTAGGAAAGGTAGGTATTTTCAGAATATTGATGTATCTGCCCAAGAAATCTTTTGTGAAACCTTCTCTTCAAATTTGATCATTAACAAGGGACCCCTACATGGCCAAAGAGGGAGAGGAGAAGCAGTCTTGAGGGCCGCTCACCACCTCTACACGTGAATGATCCGCCCATAGTTGCCGAGAGGTAAGGGGAGCACCACCACTGTGAGATCCATTTGCTCTATATTTATATTTTTTAATGTTTTAGGGGTTTTAAATAATTTTAGAGTTTTTAGGGTGTTTTAGGGTTTTTATAGGGTTTTTAGGTTTTTAGGGGCTTTATAGATTTTAGGGGGTTTAGGGTTTTTAGTTTTTTTATGTTTTCATGGATTTTTAGTGGTTTTTAGGGTTCTTATAGTTTTTTAGGTTTTTTAGGGTTTTTAGGGGTTTGAAATACATTTTGGGGTTTTTAGGGGTTTAAATGGTTTTTAGGGGTTTTTTGGGTTTTCATGGGGTTTCATTGTTTTTAGGTTTTTTTACATTTTCATGGATTTTTTGGGGTTTTTAAGTTTTTTATGGTTTTTAGGATTTTTAGGGTTTTTGAGGGATTTTAGGCTTTTTCCTAGGTCTTAGGGTTTTCACGTTCTTTTGGGGGTTTTTGGGTTTTTTTGAGTTTTTAGGGGTTTTAAGATTTTTAGATCTTTTTAATGTTTTTTAGGGGTTTTAAGGGTTTTTTGAGTTTTTATTAGTTTTAGGGTTTTTATTGGTTTTTAGGTGTTTTAAGGGTTTTTATTATTTATAGGGTTTATTATGTTTTCATGGATTTTTGGGGCATTTTAGGTTTTTTATGATTTTTAGAGGTTTTTAGGGTTTTTATGGATTTTGAGTGGTTTATGGGTTTTCAGAGGTTTTTAGTTTTAGGGTCTTTTGGTTTTTAGGAGGATTTTTGAGTTTTTTAGGGTTTTAAGGGGTTTTAGTGGTTTTTGGTTTTTTTGGTTTCTAGAGGGTTTTTAGGTTTTTTAGGGTTTTTTACGTTTTCATGGATTTTTATTGGTTTTTTGGATTTTTATGGTTTTTAAGGTTTTTATGGTTTTTAATGTTTTTATGGATTTTGAGGGGTTTTGGAGATTTTTAGGTGTTATAAAGGTTTTTATGGTCTTTTGTGGTTTTTATGGTTATTTTGGGATTTTAGGAGTTTTTTGAATTTTTTGGGTTTTAAGGTTATTTATAGTTTTTTAACATTTTTAGGGGTTTTAAAGTTTTTTAGTGTTTTTAGTAGATCTTTTGGGTTTTTATGGGTTTTATGTTTTTTATGGGTTTTAGGGATTTTTATGGTTTTCAGGGGGTTTTCAAGGGTTTTAGGGTTTTTTTCATTTTCATGTATTTTTAGAGGGTTTTAGTGGTTTTAGGGATTTAAGGGTTTTAAGGGTTCTTGGGAGTTTTTAGAGTTTTTAGGTTTTTCGGTGTTTTTAGGGTTTTTACAATTTTTTGAGTTTTTTTTGAGTTTTTTTTGAGTTTTTATAGTTTTTAACATTTTTAGGGGGTTTAAGGGTTTTTAGAGTTTTTAGTGGGTGTTTAGGGTTTTTATGGGTTTTTATGGTTTTTTAATGTTTTTTGGGTTTTTTATGATTTTCAGGAGGTTTTCAAGGGTATTCAGGTTTTTTATGTTTTCAGGTATTTTTAGTGGTTTTTAGGTTTTTTATGATTTTTAGGGTTTTTAATGATTTTGAGGGTTTTCATGTGTTTTTAGGGTTTTTTGGGTTTTTTGGGGGTTTTAGGGTCCTTTTGGGTTTTTAGGGTTTTCTTTGAGTATTTTAGGTTTAATTTTTTTTTATATTTTTTAAAAGTTTTAGGTGTTTTAAGGGATTTTATAGTTTTTAGTGTATTTTTAGGGTTTTATGGGTTTCTAGGGGGTTTTTATGGGTTTTAGGGGTATTTATGGGTTTCTGGATTTTTTTATGTTTTTTTGGGTTTTTAGGGTTTTTTCTGTTTTCACAGATTTTGAGGGTCTTTTTAAGATTTTTATGGTTTTTAGGGTTTCTAGTGTATTTAGTGATTTTGAGGGGATTTCATGGGTTTTTAGGGTTTTATTAAATTTTTAGGAGTTTTAAGGTTTTTTAGAGTTTTTAACATTTTTAGGGGTTTAAATGATCTATAGAGTTTTTAGTATTTTTTAGTGTTTATATGGGTTGTTAGAATTTTTTAAAGGCCCAAAAAACCATGAAAATGTGAAAAACCCTAAAAACCTTGAAAAAATCCTTGAAAACCATAAAAACCCTAAAAACCCATAAAAACCATAAAACACACTAAAAACATTAAAAATACTTACAATCCTAAAAACTCAAAAAAAACCCTAAAGGCCCCAAAATACACTAAAAACCCTAAAAACCAAGAAAACCCTTGAAAATCCCTAAAAACCCTCAAAATCACTAAAAACCCTAAAAAAATCAAAAAACTATAAAAATCCTAAAAACCCCTAAAATCCATGAAAATGTAAAAAACCCTAAAAACCATACCCCCCTAAAAACCATAAATCCCCTAAAAACCTTAAAACCCCTAAAAACCCATAGGAACCCTAAAAATAACTAAAAAGTCTATAAACCCTTAAAACCCTCTAAAAAACCTTACCCCCCCCCCCCCCCCCCCCGTGAAAAAAATCTCATAAAACCTAAAAAGACCCTAAAAACCCTAAAAAACCACAAAAACCCTAAAACCCCTAAAAATTGTCAAAATCCCTAAAAAGCCTAAAAACCCATAAATTCCATAAAATTTATAAAAACCCTTAAAATCCATGAAAATGAAAAAAACCCCTAAAAACCCTGAAAACAATAAAATCCACGAAAAACCTTAAAAACCCTAAAAAATCAGAAAAACCATAAATCCCCACTAAAATATCTAAAAACCCTTTAAATCAATAAAAACATTCAAAAAACTAAAAAAACAAAAAAGAAACTAAAAACCCAAAAATACCCTAAAACCCTTAAAAACCCTATAAACCACTAAAAAGACCTAAAAACATCAAAATCCCTAAAAAAATAAAAAACCCTAAAAATCATGGGATCACAAGAAAACCCTAAAATCCATGAAAACGTAGAAAATTCTAAAAACCCTTAAAACGCCCTAAAACCTTAAAAATCTAAAAACCCATAAAAACCCTAAAAACCCACCAAAAACCCTTAAAACCCTAAGAAACTAAAAAACCCCTAAAAACCAGAAACCATAAAAACCCTAAAAACCCACTAAAAATTCATAAAATCAGTAATCCCCCTAAAATGTTAAAAAATAAAAAAAATCATTAAGAACCCTAAAAAATTAAAATAAAAACCTAAAATCACAAAAGAACTGAAAAACCTAAAACCCCTATAAACCTTAAACCCCATGAAAAACCCTAAAACGCATCAAAATCCCTAAAAACCCTAAAAACTCTAAAAACCAAAAAAATCCTAAAAACCTTAAAAATAATGAAAATTTAAAAACCCAAAAACCTTGATAAAATCCTAAAAACTATAAAACCCCTAAAAACCTAAAAAACCCCTAAAAAATTAAAAACCTAAAAACCCTTAAAACACCTAAATTTTTTAAAAAAATCTAAAAATATTACGTTAATGTTGGTCTTGTCGATGGAGGTTAAAAGGAGGGCTTGGTGAGTTCAATGTTTGGTTAGGTTGCTTCTTGACCTACAGTGATGTTTTTCATGTTTATGTTTTGGTGTTGCGCTGGTTTAGGCTGTTGTAGGTGTGGATGGAAGAGTTGTGGAGGCTCAGATGAGAGGGATTGGATGGTCTAGTTGGTGATTCTAACTATGGGTCTTGTGGGTTGTGTTAGTGCCAGTAATGCTCGGTAATAGTTTTTTGTGCAGAGCTGGCTGGTTTAGTTGAGTTGTAGGGTGGTTTATGGATTTTCTTATGGTGATGGGTGTACAGGGGTGCGGCTAGGATGGTTTCCTTCCACCAGGGTTTTTTCTTAGTGGGTTGGGGGTATTTGCGTGTTTTCAAATGGTGGTGTGTCTGGTTTTGTGTGCATGCATGTGTACGTGTGTGTGTTCGGGTGGGCATGTGTGCATTTGGGTTTGGGTGTGTGGTTTGTTTGTTACAGGTTCATTATGGATTCTTCCTTGCTTGGTTGGCCTCCTTGGTGGGCTCTCCTTAGTTTATAGGATGGTTTCCTTTCCACTTAGTGGTGGTTCTCTTTAATGTGTTCGTTTTTTGTTGGTCACTGAGCTTCTATGGCTACTTGCCTTCTTGGAAGTGATGGCCCTCTTAGAGTGTGACAACTTGGTGCTATCCAATCAGCTAGTTGTTCACCACTTTCTTTCCGGTGTTCCTTCTAGGTCTTCAGAGGTGTGGTTTCTCCTTGTTATTGGTTTCTTGCCTGTGACTTCTTCTGGGATTGGATGCTTGTTGGGCTCGTTTTGTTGCTGCTGGCTCATGTGATCTTGGTGGTCATGTCGACTTCCCATCCTTCTGCATGTTCTCTTGGTGGTGTTGGCTTCCTAACTCTTCTGATGTTGGCTTCAAGTGTCATTGGGAATGTTCTCCCCACCCACTTGGCTTGCATGGTTACCAGATGCTCCATGGGTTTTCTTTGGTTCTTCATCCTATAGTTTCATGTTATCCCCTTGAACCCTGTGTTTTGGGTTAGTTTGGTTCACCTTGGGTGTTTTTTAGTAATTCATCTTTCATATATATTTACTATCAATTTTCCTTGCAAAATAACCATAAAAATCCTAAAAAATCCCTAAAAATCTATGAAAATTAATAAAACCCTTAAAACGCTAAAAACCCCTTAAAAACCATAAAACCCCTAAAAATCTTAAAAACCCTAAAAAACTCAAAAAAACCCTAAAAAAGCAAAAAGACAATAAAACCCCCCAAACCCTAAAATCAGTAAAAATCAAAGAAAATGTAAAAAAATCCTAAAAACCCACTAAAACCTTAAAAGCCTTTAAACCCCTAAAAAAGTTAAAAAAAACTCTAAAAACATTAAAAACCCTAAAAAAACTAAAAAACCCCTAAAAACCCAAAAGACTCTAAAACCCCTAAAAACCCTAAAAACCACTGAAAATCCCTAAAAACCCTCAAAATCCCTAAAAACCCTAAAAAATCCTAAAACAGGATAAATACTAAAAAATACCTAAAAGTTCAAGATATGATACCATATTGGGTTTGCGGTATTTGTTGGTGGAAATGTGAAATGCAAGTGAATGAAGTATAAGAAATGAAAATTAAAAGAAATGCATGGAAATAAAAAAGGGGTGATCAATTTGGACCCCAAGGATACTTTCCCCTTAAAATCCTAATTATAAATCACCACAAAGGTTGATCACTCCTTTGATATGCATTACTTTCATTCATTAATGAACACAAGAAAAAAAATGCATAATAATGCTAGAAAACACTCAAATTCATAATTTACTTTCATGGGGTTCAAGGAGGTGTAATTTTATAGCCAAATGAGATAGATACAAGTCGAAATACCTATCCCACAAAATTATAAATCCTAAAAATGATTTTTGACTTTGTTTACACATGCCCATGGATTTAGAGGATAATATATCCACCAAGAATACTTTTTTGAACCTCCCTAAAGATTTGAATATTCCCACCATGAATTTGGAGATAAGGTCCCCACCACCTTTTGACTTTGGAGATTTACTTCATGCAAGTGGATAAAAAATTCATGGGATCATTTGTGTGGGATATTTAGGTTCACTTTTTGGATTTAATAAGTGTGATTAAAGGCCCATTTGATCCACTCATGCATGTATGTTGGGCCTCCTCTTTTGATTTCAAAATGAGGATATATAAAGCCTCTTTCATCCTCCTCATTCTTCCTCTTGCCACTGGGGCACCAATAACATGTAATGGGATTGTGTATTTATGTTCCTTCAACCATCTGTGCCATGATCTCTCTCAACTCCTCACTGTATATGTGCACCATGATCCTCATCATCCCCCCCCCCCCTCTTCAAAAAAATTCCTCCTAAAATCTTTATATTCAAAGGGAGAAAGATCAGTAATATTAAAGATGTCACTCACATTTCCATACATGTTGGGAAAGTAAATCTTGTAGGAGTTATCATTTATTCTTTATAATACTTGCAAAGGTCCATCTCGCTGCGGTTAAAGTTTTGATTTTCTTTTCTCTAAGAGCCTTTCCTTCTTCACATTCACCCACACCCAATCTTCGTTTTCTAGTACAAACTTATGTCAACCCTTATTTTCTTGCTTCACATATTTTTCATTTCTTCTTTCAATTTTGGCTTTCACCTTGGAATGTAAATCCTGAACAAATTTTTCCTTCTCATCACCTATAAGACCAACAACCTCATTAGTAAGAAATGAAAGAATATCTAACAGAGTCATTGGGTTAAATCCATATACAATCTTAAAAGGTGAGAAGTTAGTAGTGGAATAAACTGCTCGGTTATATACAAACTCTATGTGTGGAAAACATTTTTCAAAATTCTTTAGATTTTTTTGAGTTATTTCATGAAAGAGGGTAGAATGAGTCTTATTTACCACTTTAGTTTTCCAATTAGTCTAAGTATGTACAACAATTGAGAACAATAATTTAGTTCCCAATTTATTTCAGAAAGTCCTCCAAAAGTGGATAAGGAATTTCACATCCCTATAACTTACAATGATTTTGGGTATCCCATGTAATATCACAATTTATTTGAAAAATAAATCTTCTATATGAATAGCATAATTAGTTTTTGAGAAAGTAATGAAATGATCCATTTTGATGAATTGATCCACAACAACAAAACTATTATCTTTTCCCGATTGGGATCGAGGAAATCACAACACAAAATACATAGAAATATCAGTCCAAGGATGGGATGGAATGGGAAATGGGGAATGCAATCCATTAGGATGAACCTTAGAATTTTCATCCTTACAAGTGACACATTTATCAAAAATTGAAATAACATATTTTCTTATGCTTGGCTAATAAAAATGTTTATGCAAAATAGCTAGTGTTTTGTCAACACCAAAATGCCCCATCAAATCACCCCCATGAGTTTCTTTTACAAGTAATTCTTGATTTGAAAAATTTGAAATGAATAATTTATCCCTTTTGAAAATAAGATATCATTTTTTAATAGTCTTTAAATCCATGTTTTTTCACAAAATGTCCAAATTTGAGAAAAATATCAATCATTTTCATACATTACCTTTAATATGTCAAGTCCAAGTAATCTAGAATGAAGAGAAGTAAGAAGTTTATACCTTCATGAAAGAGAATCAAAAATGAAAATTTTCTTCCCTATTTTTCTTGATCACATAGAGGAGAGTGTCAATAAATTCCATCCAAGATGCATGTCACTTATTCAACTTACCTTGGGACATCAAATACATAAGGCTTTCATGGTCGGAATGAATAATGAACACTTTTGGAAAAAAGTAATGTTGCCATGTTTCCAAGACTTGTTTCAAAGAATAAATTTATTTATTGTAAGTTTAAAAATTTAATTCTTCCCTATTCAATTTCTCACTAAAGTAAGAAATTGGATGTTACTCTTTTGTCAAAACAACACCAATACCAACTCCCAATGCATCACACTCAATTTCAAAAAAAATTGTGAAATCTGGTAGCCTTAAAAGGGGAGCATTGACCAATTTTTCTTTGAGTGTGTTAAAGGATTTTTCATGTTTTTTACCTCATTTAAAGACCACATGTTTCTTTATAACTTCATTAAGAGGTGTAGCGATGGATGAAAAATCTTTAACAAATCTTCTATAGAATATTTCTAATCCATGAAAACTCTTAACATAAGTTGTGTTCTTTGGTGTGGGACACTCGTGAATTTATTTGACATTTTCTTCATCCACACTGATCCCTTCTGCCCCTACAACAAATCAAAGAAACACAACATAATCCATAAAAAAGGAACGTTTTTGAAGATCGTCATAAAACTGGTTTTCTTTAGGGGTATCACACACCAAACACAGGTGTTAAACATGGTTTTCTAGAGATTTTCTACACACCAAGATATCATCAAAATAGAAAACCATGAATTTTCCTATAAATGAATGAAGGACATGGTTAATTAAGATAATGAATGTACATAGTGAATTAGGTAATCCAAATGGCATCACTAACCACTCATACGAACCAAACATAGTTTTAAGACCAGTTTTCCATTCATCACCTTCTTTCATTCGAATTTAGTGGTATCAATTTTTAGATTGATTTTTGAAAACAAAGAAGCCCCATGTATTACAATGGCTTGGGAAGGGGGATAAATACAAGAAAATCCCTACACTACTAGCAAATAATCTCCATGTAATTCATCAAGTATGTCATCAAGTAGAGGGATGGGATAAAAGTACTTAACTTTCTTCATTAGTTATTCAACTTGACACTGGATCTCTCTAGTCTATTCCGGATTAGCACTATATGCTAGATTTTTGGGAATTATGGAACCAGGTATGATGTCAATCCTTTGATCAATTCATATCAAAGGAGGTAATCCATCAGATGATTCTTCGGGAAACAAATCACCAAATTCCTAAAACAAAGATACAACACTAGATCTTTCACTGAGAATGTTTCCATTATCCAAAACAATCATGGTCTTTCTATTTCTAAATTACTATCTTCATTTCTACCCAAGTTTAAATTGTCCTTTATCAATTATGTCATCAACTTACTTGTAATTGGTCCCACTAAATACTTTCATAGTCATTGAAATCAAGCACCGCCAATTTTACCTTCTCCTCCTCCAAGTTGTTGTGAAGTACATACACATATGTTCAACCTTCTACTCCCACTCCAAATAAAGTTATGGGTCACTCTTCCCTTGAAAAGATGGAAGTTTCATTTTAATTCTTCCCAAGTTACTTTCTCTCCAATCAGCACATCACCCTCACCTAGGAAATGATTATTCAAAATTGGAGTACTCATCATCACCTTCATCAATTTATTTCCTTCATGGAGCCCTTGAAGTTTAGGAACTTTTAAAATTAAACAAAGTAGCATTCAATCTTGTAAATTGGTCAGTGACAACTTTCATGAATAATTTGAGGTTGATTTCACTTCGTTATCCCTTGCTCTCCATTTTTTTAAATCCTCACACACTCTTTATATTTTTTTAAATCTCTCAAAAAGTTCCTCACAATTTCTAGCATGACAAGTTGGTTCCTATAAGTGTTATTAAATAGAATCAAGAAGAAACCTAGTAAGAATAAATTAATTATTAGAAAACTTTAACAATTTTAAATTTTAAAAGGGTTTGAATCAATGGAGTCCAAGTGAAATGATAGGTAAAGAGAAATGGGAGAAATAGTTATGGTTGAAGGTTGTATATGGATTAAGGAAATAAGACGAAAGAGAAATATTGTAGTATAAATTCACATAATTTGTGATAAAGGGAAAAAAATGTGAAATAAATTTACAACAGTTTTTTGTTTGTTATTTCATTTTATTTTTGCTTTTCTTTTTACTGCTCTTTTTTTCAAATAATTAAAACAAGAGAGAGTGCCCAAATATTTGATGATATGGTGTGGCTTAAAAAAATATGAACTTAAAAAAATGCATAAATATGATCATAAAAATTAAAAAAGGATGAAGAATAGAATTACTATATTAAAGTACCCTTCAAATTATATATTTAAACTCGATTGGAATTCCGTATTGGATATTGTTAAATTTTATAGAAGTAAATCTATAGCATGAATTGATTCGGGTATATATCCAAATATATGTATCTGATTTTAGTGTTTCCAAATCAAGATGAAAGATAAAGTTATGAATTATAAAAATTACATATTATATGTCCATAATATTAAAGAAAAAATGACTTAAATGGTGGAATAAAGCTACTGCCAGAATTGGTTTTGGCTAAAAATGGAATCATAAGAAAAAGAAGGGAGAAATAGGAAAAAATTTAGAATCTAGTTTCTTTTGTTGAGATCCGATAAAAAATGATATGTTAATGTATTGGGTGAGTGGTATTCATTAGAAAAAATTCAGAAACACAAGTGATGGGAGTAGTATAAATGGACATTAAAAGAAATGCCTGAAAATAAAAGGGGAAGGGGGATGATCAATTAGGACCCCAAGGAGTCTTCTCCCTTAAAACCCAAATTATAAAGCACCACAAAGGTTGATTACTCCTTTGATGAACCTCACATTCATTCATTCAAGTAAAAATACCTAGACCATAAATCTCTAAAGCATAAAAATGATTTTTGACTTTGTTTACACATGCCCACGACTTTAGGGGACAAGATTTCCACCAAGAAGACCTTTTGGAACCACCCCAAAATATTTGAAGGTTCCCACCATGAATTTAGAGATAAGGGGCCCACCACATTTTGACTTTGTGTATTTCCATCAAGCAAGTGGATAAAAATGCGTGGGATCATTTGCATGGGACATTTAGATTCACTTTTGGGATTTAATAAGTGCGATTAAAGGCCCATTTGATCCTCCAATGTGTGCATGTTGGGCCACCTCTTGAAATTTCAAAATAAGGCCTAGTAAATCCTCTTTCAACCTCCTCATTCTTCCTCTTGTAATTAGGCCACCAATCCAATACAATGGGTCTTGTCCATTCATGCTCCTTCCACCATCCATGTCATGATTTCTCTCAACTCTTCATTGTATATGTGCACCATGATTCAAGTTCACCAGATCGTTGACTAAGGAAATCAGGTCTTTAGGGGGAGGGAATGATGCATCCCACATCGGTTTTGGAGGAACACCTAAACTGGTTTATAAGGGAACCTTTAAACCACCCCTAATAGTATGGCTTTTGGGGTGGAGTTAGGGGTTGACCCTTTTCCGCATCAGTTGGTATCAGAGCCAGCCCTTGTGGACCAGTGTCCTTTCAGGTTCTCCAAATCACTGACTGAGGAAATCAGGTCTTAAGGTGGTGAGGATGATGTGTCCCACCTCAATTTTGGACAAACACTGGGACTGGTTTATACGGGAAGGTACAAACCTCCCCCTAATTACTTGGTTTTTAGGGTGAAGTTAGGGGTTGACCCTTTATTGCATCAATCCATGAAAATGTAAAAAATTCTAAAAACTCAGAATACCCCTTGAAACCCATAAATACCTAAAGTCCCTAAAAACCCTAAAATCCAGTAAAAACTCTCAAAACCCCTAAAATCATTAAAAAACTCTAAAAAACATTAAAACCCCTTAAAACTTGAAAAAACAATTAAAACCAAACAAGAACCTAAAAATCCTGAAACCTATAAAATCCCTAAAAACCCAAAAAACCCTCAAAATCCCTAAAACCCCCTAAAAACCCTAAAACCTCCAAATAAATCCATGAAAATTTATGAAAATGTAAAAAACCTTGAAAAACCCCTAAAACCCATAAAAACATTAAAAAAACCTAAAAACACTAAAACCACTAAAAACTCTAAAACCCTTTAAATCCCTAAGAACTTTAAAAACTCTAGAAAACCTTAAAACTCAAAAAAAAATCCTAAAACCCAAAAAGACCCTAAAATATTTGAAAATCCCTAAAAACCCAAGTAACCAATGAAAAACCTTAAAAACCCTCAAAATCCCTAAAACTCCTAAAAACCCAAAAAACCATTAAAAATCCCAAAAATCCCCTAAAAACCCATGAAAACTTAAAAACTGTAAAAACCCTGAACAAACCTCTAAAACCTCAAAAACCCTAAAACCCCATAAAAACATAAAAAACCACTAAAATCTATAATAACCCTTTAAACCCCCAAAAATGTTAAAAAACTCTTAAAAACCATAAAAACCCTAAAAAACTAAAAAACTCTAAAAACCCATAAAGACCCTAAAAACCCTGAAAATCCCTAAAAATCTTAAAAACCCTTGAAAAACCATAAAAACACAAAAAATCACTAAAAACCATAAAAACCTTAAAAATAATAAAATCCTAAAAAACCTCTACAGATCGATGAAAACGTAAAAAACCCCTAAAACCTTGAAAAATCCCTGAAAACCATAAAACCCCTAAAAACCTTAAAAAACCCTAAAACCAATAAAAACTCTAAAAACCCATTAAAACTATAAAAACCCTTAAAACCCCTAAAAAGTTAAAAAACTCAAAAAACCCAAAAAACCCCCCAAGAATGTAAGAAGGGGAAGGCACCATCGGCTGCCAGTGATGGTGTCACTTGTGTGAAGGCGGGTGCTGAAGCTGGATCCACCTCCGACCCTCCACGACAAGGATAGAGGAGGGATTACTCTGCCCTCCCACATCCCATGGCAACTAGGGTTCTTCACGAGCTGTCAGACTTAATCTAAGGGTGAATAAGCGAGAGCGTCTTTCAATTTCCGCAGAGAAAGAGAAGGCTAGGATGAAGCTGCTATCCAGGCTTGGCATGCAAGAGGATTTTGAGTCTGGATGGGACTGAATGGACATGGGTGCTGATTCAGATTTCAGTTTTGCTGATGTGGGCGACGACTTTGGTGTGGGAATGGGGTTTCGAGGTGTGGAGCTGGAGGATTTTGGTGGCGATGTTGACTGATCCTCCCCTTGTGTGATCTCTCTCTTGGACTTTTTGACTTGTTTGTTTTTTCTTTTTGTTTTTTTCCTTTCTTTCTGTGGCCTTTGGGCTGAGGTCGTAAGGGATTTTGGGTGTGGATCGGTGGATCCCTCCCCTCCCTTATCTTTAGTGTCTTTGTGTCTTTTCTATTAATAAATTTTGGGGGGTTCCAGGAATAGCCTGGACCCGAGACTTCCTTGCCCTAAAAATCAATGAAAACATAAAAACCCTAAAAACTTGTAAAACCAATAAGAACCGTAAAAACCTTGAAAACCCATAAAAATACTAAAAAAACATAAAAACCTTAAAAACCACTAAAAACCCTTAAACCCCCTAAAAATGTTAAAGAAAACACTTAAATATGGCGGCTTACTCTCCTGGTCGATCTCTCCTATCACGGCGCTCCTCTGGGCATGGAGCTTCAGCGCTTATGGATCGGGGGGGTACTTTCTCCCATTGTGGTTTCAGATTGCTCTGGTAGATCTTGGTGGTATTGCCCCTTGGTGGTGGTGACTTTCGAATGCTCCATGATGCATCAAGCTTTAGCAGTGATGTGGTCCCCTTCGGATCGGGATGGTCTCTGGCGTCGGTCTTCGGAAGAGATCGGGATATGGGTGCTCCTGGATTCTGCGGGTCTGGTCTGTGCAGTTGAAGATAGTTGCAGGCTCCTCCGGTTCATCTTTGCATGGATTGTGAGAGGATCTGACGAGGTGTGGATCCCTATATCTGGCTCGCAGGGTGGTCTCAGCGATGGATCGGGATGGCTCCAGGCACAATCGGCGTCACAGGTTCATTTTCTTCTTGCGAAGGTGCTGATTGGGTGTGTGGAGATGCAACTCTGGATTTCCAATGGTGGTGAAGGTGGCTGGTGGACTAGTATTTGTCTTGTGTAGATGAAGGTTTTTGCTATCATTTTGCACAGCAGCTGCATACTTTCTGTGTTTTGGATGTTGTTGTTTTCTGTGGAAACTAGTTCTTGGGTTTGATGAAAGATGTCAGACCTTTTCTCATGTTGGTTCTTTGGATCTGCGGTCACCTCCAGCTATTTCCATCTTGCTCTGGTATTGTTGTGATCTGGTCCATCTGGCGGTGAATGGCTTCTTTGCTGGATTTTCTGGTTCATGGTTTTTGCATTGCATTTTTCGCTGCTTTGTGATTGTGGTTGTTCTAAATGAAAATCAATTCTAGTGTTGGTTCTTGATTTTGATGTCTGCCGAGGTGAGATTCTTTTTGTGTGTTGCTTCTTGTTTACAAGGTGTGAATGGTTTTGGTGCTTTTCGGAAAATATGGTGTCGGTTGCTGCTTGCTGGTGAGATGGGCTATGAGGAACCCTGCGATGTTGGTTGTTGTACTATTGGATGCACTTCTACGTGTGGCATGGTGGAGGCTTCTAGGATAAGAGGCCTCGAATGCTAGAAGGGCTGTTCAATTTGGTCTGCTCTGGATGTGGTTGGTTTTCCCCCTGACTACTGCTGGGTGTGATTTGTTTGGCTGAGCTATGGTGAGGTGGAAAGTTGTTGGTTGTTGGTGGGCTTTGGTATGATGGTTTCTGTATGGAAGTGAACTCTGGTTGCTGGATCTTGTGTAATTCTGGTGTTGATGGTTATGTGCTAATGGTGATGGCTTGTTTTGGTGAGGAGGTGATGGATGCTGGTGTATTTCAGGTTGGAAGCTAGTCATTTCTTGGCAGTGAGTTGCTGGATGCTGGATGTTGCTGGATGATGGCGATGGTTGCTGCTTGGACCTGGCTGTGCTTGTTTGGTTTTTCTTTTCTTTTTTGATTTTGATTTTTTTTTTGGCATGGGTTGTAAGGGGTTTTCGGGTGTGGGTCATTTGACCCCTCCCCTCCCTTGTCTGCTGTGTCTCTTTTTTTCATTCTAATAAATTTTGGGGGGCTGGGAATAGCCCGACCCTCGCATCTTCTTTGCCTTAAAAATTTTAAAAACACTAAAAAACCATAAAACACTAAAAACTCAAAAAAACCTAAAAACTCAAAAAAAACCATAAAACCTAAAAGACCTCAAAAACCCTAAAAAACCTTGAAAATCAATTAAAATACTTCAAAACACTAAAAACCCTTGAACACCCTCAAATCCCTAAAAACCATAAAAATCCTAAAAACCATAAAAATCCTAAAAAACTACTAAAACCATTTAAAAACTCTAAAAAATCATAAAGCCCATAAAAATCTAAAAAAATCCCCTTAAAACCCCTAAAGACCCTTAAAACTTTGAAAAAACCCTAAAAACCCTAAAAACCCCTGAAAAACCCTAAAAAACTAGAAAACACCTAAAAACCCTGAGACCATAAAAATCCCAAAACCCACTAAAAATCAATGAAATGTAAAAACCCTTGAAAACCCGTGAAAACCATAAAACCCGTAAAAACCATAAAAAACCCTAAAACCCCATAAAAATCGTAAAAACCACTAAGAACTCTAAAAACCATTAAAACACCTAATAACATTAAAAACCCAAAAACCTTAAAATTCCCAAAACACTCAAAAAACCTTAAAACCAAAAGGTCCCAAAAAACCCAGAAAAACCCTAAAACCTCTACAAAACCCTAAAACTGAAAAACCCTAAAAACCAAAAAACCCCCCAAGAAAACCATGAAAATGTAAAAAATCTATGAAAACCATAAAAAAACCTTAAAACCCTTAAAACCCATAAAACCCTAAAAATAACTAAAAACTCTAAAAAAACTTTATTTTTTTTGCAAGGCTAAAAATTTGGACCATTTCTCGATTTGTGTCTATCATCCTTGCAGAAAGGCCATGCTAATATTCTATGTATTATTCTAACTTTATCGGATGTCTCTGAAGAGACATCTCTAAAAAACACTTTAAACTCCTAAAAATGTTAAAAATCTCTAAAAACCTTAAAAACTCTAAAATACTCAAAAAACCCCTAAAACGCAAAAGATCCAAAAAACCCTAAAAATATTAAATACCCAAAAACCTATGAAAAACCCTAAAAACCCCTTAAAATACCTTTAAACCATAAAAACCATAAAAATTCTAAAAAACCTAAAAGTCCATGAAAATATAAAAAACCCTAAAAACCCTAAAAACCCTAAAACCCCCCTTAAAACCATAAACCCCCCCAAAATCATTAAAATGCCTAAAAACCCATAAAAACCTAAGCATTTAATTTTATCCAACAAACCAATGCTTCTTGGGATTCCAAAACCTATGAACAACTATGATAGCTGGAAGGGCCTTAATTGGCAGAAGTTTGGATATTCTTTTGTTACTCATAATAACATTGAGAGTGGTATGGAGACTCTTTGGGTTCTCAAGCATGATAATATTCAATTGTTATCCTTTGAGAGAAGACCTCAAGTCATCTCACTATGGATCTAGAATTATGACTCCATACATACAATTTATTTTATTTATTCCTCATGTGTTTACACTAGGAGAAGGCAACTATGGAGTGATATGATGAGCATCAATGAGCACACTCATTACAACTAGCTTGCGGTTGGTGATTTCAATACGGTGTTGCGGCCAGATGAAAGGATTGGATCATCTTTCTCACGCATCGCTGCAGAGGAATTCTCTTGTTGTATTGACCAGTGCAATCTGGTGAAACTCCCTATTGTGGGTGATCGCTTCACATGGGGAAGGTTCACCATCAATTGGAGGAAAGCAAGTAAATTAGATAGATGGTTCTTCCAAATCAATGATAACAGTTCTTCAAGTGTGATATCTACAACTACTCTCCCTAAGTTCAATTCGGATCACAACCCCTTGATGATTGAAATCAATGACAATAACCGCAGGTCCTCTCCTTTGCCTTTTAAATTCAACAATGCTGGGCTCACCATCCCTAGATGCAGAGAAGTGGTTATTAATGTGTGGAGTAGCACTTTTTATGGCAACCCACACTTTTTTGTGGTGGAAAAGATCAAACGAATAAAGATTCTTCTTAAGGAATGGAGTAATAAATCTTTCTCGAAACTCGATGATGACATCATGGGTGCTGAATCCCAGCTTGCTCACTGTCAAAAAAAAAATCAGCAGCAACTCACCCCCTCTAGGGAGGAAATGCAGCTTCATTCTAAGCTGGATGAGCTCTTGGCTCTAAAAGAGAAGCTGGATAGAAATCAATTTAGCATGGCCTGGCTCAAGGAAGGGGATAGGAATTCCAAATTCTTTCATCGTCTTCACAGGGAGAAAAAATCTAAGAAAGTTTTGAATGTCATCCAGATTAATGGGGCCTCCTTTTCATCTAAACATGAGATCTCCAATGCTGTGGTTGGTCACTTCACGTCACTTTACATTGATGGCGGGCATGAGAAGACCCCTAGAATTTTTGGATTTATTGATCCTTGCATTAATGATCAGCAGAATAAGTGTCTTACTGACGACCCATTTGAGGAGGAAGTCAGGTCTGCTCTTTTTTCTCTGAATATGGAAAGCACTCCCAAACCAGATGGATTCAGTAATAAATTCTTCATGTTTTATTGGGATATTTTACATGTGGAGGTCGCTAATACTGTCAGAGAATTATTTATCTCCTACTCCATCCCTCATGGAACAAATTCCAACTTCCTTGCTTTACTGCCAAAGAAAGAGAATGCCATGGATATTGGGGACTTTCTTCCGATGGTGATTGGAAACACTATTCCTAAGATAATAAGTAAAATTCTGGCGATTGGGCTGGGGAAGATTGGTGGTGGGATAATCACCCAAACCAGTTTGGGTTTGTCCCAGGACGTAATATTCAGAGCTGCCTATATTCTGCATCGGAGGGTATCAACATCATGAGGAAAGACTCTAAGTATGGAAGCTTTGCTATAAAGGTGTACATCTCAAAGGCATTTGATATGATCAAATGAAGCTTCATATTTACTATTCTCAGTAGGTATGGATTCTCCACCTCTTTTATAAAGCTGATCCATACTATGTTGTCTAGTGCCAGGATCTCTGTTCTTTTTAAGGGATCCCCTAAGGGATTCTTTCATTGATCTCACAGCGTCAGGCAACGTGATCCTATTTTTGGCCTTCTCTTTTCTCTAGTTGAGGATTACCTTAGTAGATGCATAATTGATCTCATTCAAACTGGTTTTTATACTCCGATAAAAATTGGGAAAGATCTTTATGTGCCAACTCATCTTCAATATGTGGATGACATTCTCCTTTTTGGGAAGGCTAACAGGCGTAGCCTATCCTCAATTAAATCAATTCTACTACATTATGAAGAGGTTTTGGGGCAATAGATTAGTTGGAAAAGGTCCTCTGTTATTTTTGGCAATGGTATTCTAGACTCCAAGCAACTCAGAATTGTCATAACTTTCGATGTCATGAGGGGTTCCCTACCTTTCATCTACCTGGGGGTTCCCTTGTTTTGGGGGGAAGGTGAAAAGTGGATACCTTGAGGGAATTTCACTCAAAATCACTCAACAACTTGCATTCTGGAAAGGAAAATGCTTATCTCAGGCGGGTAGACTTTTCCTGATCAATTCAGTGATTACGTCTATGTTTGTGGATGCTTTCTCCATTTATAGATGGCCGACAAGTCTCATCAAGAGGTTGCAAGAAAAAATCAGTAACTTCGCATGGACGGGCTACATGAATGAGAAGAATATTGTATATGTGGCATGGAAATAATGCACAAATACCATCGAAATGGGTGGGCTGGGCATCAAGGACCTTAGGAAATTCAATGATGGCTTAATTGGTAAATTTAAATGGAATCTTTTCAACATGCAAGATAGGTTTCTTGACCTCTTGGGGGAAAGGTTCACTTCCAAACTATGTGAGGAATTCCCTGGCTTCATTCCTTCTTCAGTCTGGACCACAATCAGTTCCTCCTATAGAAGCATTATTTCCAACTCTAAATGGGCGGTCTCAAGGCATTCGGTTTTGAATTGTTGGAAGACCACCTGGTTGATCGGCCCATCCGTGAATCTGTTCAGCCCCCTTAGAATTTTAAGTATTGGTCCATCACTGATCTCAATAAAAACATGAGCAAGATTGAAAGCATTCTGCCACAAAATATTATAGCACAAATACAAAGTTACAGCTTCATGGATATGGACTATCTTATTTGGAATCCCAATATGGTTGGGCAGTTGAGTGCGAAGGAATTTTACAGGTTTGAATGTGAGCAGGGAATTCAACCCCCTGCTTGGCTCTCTAAATTTTAGAGGCCCTTCATTCCTCCTTCCAACTACCTTTTACTGTGGAAAATTTGGAGAAATAGCCTGCCAGTTCAAGTGCAGTTGAAAAGTGCTGGGTGGTGCTTGGCCTCTGCTTGCTCGATCTGTCTTCAGGATGAGGAAAATCTGCAACATATTTTTCTTAATTGTCGATTGGCTGCTGGTCTTTGGGAGTATTTACAGGGCATTTTCCAGCTGATAATCTGCATGGACAGCACTTTGCCTGCTCTTTTCAGTAGTATTTTCGGTGTGCAATGCAGTCAACGGGTTTCCAACCTACTTCTTGCTACTGCTGCAGCCCTTCCCGCTTTTGTGTGGGCAGCCCTAAATAAAGTGGTTTTTGATAACGCTCCATGCTGCCTCTGCACTAGTGTGGTGGCGATCCACAAAGTTTTCCTCATGGTGTATCATATCCAAGATGGTATGATGGATAATGATGTTAATGATCTTATTGTGTTAATAACACTTGGAGTTTCTGGAAGATGCAGGAAACCAAGGGACTTTAAATTCATTCAGTGGATTCCACCAATCCTAGAATGGATAAATGTCAATGTGGATGGTACTGCTCTGGGTGCGTCTGGTCTCTCTGGTTGTGGTGGAATTTTCCGGACATACAGAGGCTTTTTTTAAAGGATGATTTTATCACTTCATTGGGAATGGGTGTGCAAATGAAGCAGAGTTTTGGGCCATGATTAAGGCTATCCAGTTTTCAGTTCACTTTAGGGGGAAACAGTTATGGATTGAATCTGATTCGATGTTGGCGGTGGAAGACCTCAAAAGAAAAACAAGGAAAATCTCATGGAGGCTCCTCCCACAATGGGTTGTGTGTCTAAGTACTTCTCAGGGTATGGACATTATGGTCACACATCCATACAGGGAAGCAAACAAGGTGGCGGATACGCTCTCCAAGAAAGAAATTGAGGATGGATGTTCCATGTGGTCATTTGTAGCACCGGATTTTTGTACTCCCCTTGTGGACTCGGACATGAAGGGTGACTTTCATACTTGGTTGTGCAGACCCTCCCTGTAAAGCCTTGTACTTACTTTTTTATTAATAAATTTTGTAGGGCCGGGACATGCCTAGCTCCGAACCTGCTTTTCCTAATAGGTTCTGAGATAGATGCAACTACTGACTCCTATATTACAAAAAACGACCACAGAGGGAATTGGAGGGGAATTCACAGCACTAGAATCTCTGATCTTAACAAGAGGAGGGAACCGCTAAGACAAATCATAATAAGGAGGAACCACAGAGCCTTCAAATGACACTGAAGTAGCCTGATACAACTGTCCACAAGCCCAACCAAACCAAGCGGTTTCATGACAAATCCAACCAGAACCGACAAAGGAGCAAGAAGCCCCTCCAAACACCCATAAGCAATGCTACCCGCATAAATTTTCTTCGATACAATCACCAAATTTGTGGATCCCAAAACCCCCCTAAGAAAGATACTCCATAGTCCCAATCAACTGAATATCATCCTTAAAATCCTCCACCAACCCAACTTCATAGGAAAGGTAGGTCTTTTCAGAATATTGATGTATCTTCCCAAGAAATACTTTGTGAAACCTTCTCTTAAAATTTGAACATTAGCAAGGGACCCCTACATGGCCAAAGAGGGAGAGGAGAAGCAGTCTTGAGGGTCGCTCACCACCTCTACACGTGAATGATCCACCCGTAGTTGCCGAGAGGTAAGGGGATCACCACCACTGTGAGATCCATTTGCTCTATATTTATATTTTTTAATGTTTTAGGGGTTTTAAATATTTTTAGAGTTTTTAGGGTGTTTTAGGGTTTTTATAGGGTTTTAAGGTTTTAAGGGGTTTTTATAGATTTTAGGGTGGTTTAGGGTTTTTAGTTTTTTTTATGTTTTCATGGATTTTTAGTGGTTTTTAGGGTTTTTATGGTTTTTTAGGTTTGTTAGGGTTTTGAAATACATTTTGGGGTTTTTATGGGGTTTAAAAGGTTTTTTGGGGTTTTTTGGGTTTTCATGGGGTTTCATTGTTTTTAGGTTTTTTTACATTTTCATGGATTTTTTGGGGTTTTTAGATTTTTTATGGTTTTTAGGATTTTTAAGGTTTTTGAGGGATTTTAGGCTTTTTCCTAGGTCTTAGGGTTTTCACGGTCTTTTGGGGGTTTTGGGGTTTTTTTGAGTTTTTAGGGGTTTTTAAGATTTTTAGATCTTTTTAATATTTTTTAGGGGTTTTAAGGGTTTTTTGAGTTTTGATTAGTTTTAGTGTTTTTATTTGTTTTTAGGGGGTTTAAGGGTTTTTATTATTTATAGGGGTTTTTTTATGTTTTCATGGATTTTTTGGGCTTTTTAGGTTTTTTATGGTTTTTAGAGGTTTTTAGGGTTTTTATGGATTTTGAGTGGTTTATGGGTTTTCAGAGGTTTTTAGTTTTAGGGTCTTTTGGTTTTTAGGAGTATTTTTGAGTTTTTTAGGGTTTTAAGGGGTTTTTTTGGTTTTGGGGTTTTTTTGGTTTCTAGAGGGTTTTTAGGGTTTTTTACATTTTCATGGATTTTTATTGGTTTTTAGGATTTTTATGGTTTTTAAGGTTTTTAATGTTTTTATGGATTTTGTAGAGTTTTGGAGATTTTTAGGTGTTATAAAGGTTTTTATGGTCTTTTGTGGTTTTTATGGTTATTTTGGGGTTTTAGGAGTTTTTTGAATTTTTTTGGGTTTTAAGGTTATTTATAGTTTTTTAACGTTTTTAGGGGTTTTAAAGTTTTTTAGTGTTTTTAGCAGATCTTTAGGGTTTTTATGGGTTTTATGTTTTTAGGGTTTTTAGGGATTGTTATGGTTTTCAGGGGGTTTTCAAGGGTTTTAGGGTTTTTTTTTTATTTTCATGTATTTTTAGAGGGTTTTAGTGGTTTTAGGGATTTAAGGGTTTTAAGGGTTTTTGGGAGTTTTTAGAGTTTTTAGGGTTTTCGGTGTTTTTAGGGTTTTTATGGTTTTTTGAGTTTTTTTTGTGTTTTTTTGGGTTTTTATAGTTTTTAACATTTTTAGGGGGTTTAAGGGTTTTTAGAGTTTTTAGTGGGTGTTTAGGGTTTTTATGGGGTTTTATGGTTTTTTAATGTTTTTAGGGTTTCTTTATGATTTTCAGGAGGTTTTCAAGGGTATTCAAATTTTTTATGTTTTCAAGTATTTTTAGGGGTTTTTAGGATTTTTATGGTTTTTAGGGGTTTTAATGATTTTAAGGGTTTTCATGTGTTTTTTGGGTTTTTTGGGTTTTTGGGGGTTTTAGGGTCCTTTTGGGTTTTCTTTGAGTATTTTAGGTTTTAATTTTTTTTATATTTTTTAAACGTTTTAGGTGTTTTAAGGGATTATATAGTTTTTATTGTATTTTTAGGGTTTTATGGGTTTCTAGGGGATTTTTATGGGGTTTAGGGGGTATTTATGAGTTTCCAGATTTTTTTATGTTTTTTATGGGTTTTTAGGGTTTTTTCTATTTTCACAGATTTTGAGGGGCTTTTTAAGATTTTTATGGTTTTAGGGATTCTAGTGTATTTAGTGATTTTGAGGGTTTTGATGGGGTTTTAGGGTTTTTGGTGGTTGTTTTTGAGTTTTTATGGGTTTTTAAGGATTTTAAGTGTTTTTACAGTTTTCAAGGGTTTTTAGTATTTTTTTCATTTTTAGGGATTTTAGGGGTTTTGTTGGATTTTATGGTTTTTATGGTTTTTAGGGATTTTGGGGGTTTTTTGGGTGTTTCATGGGTTTTAAGGGTTTTTAGGTTTTTTAGGTCCATTTTGGGATTTTAGGTTTTATTAAATTTTTAGGAGTTTTAAGGTTTTTTAGAGTTTTTAACATTTTTAGGGGTTTAAAGGATCTATAGAGTTTTTAGTATTTTTTAGTGTTTATATGGGTTATTAGAATTTTTTAAATGCCCAAAAAACCATGAAAATGTGAAAAACCCTAAAAACCCTGAAAAAATCCTTGAAAACCATAAAAACCACTAAAAACCTTAAAAACCCTACAAACCCATAAAAACCATAAAACACACTAGAAACATTAAAAATCCTTACAATCCTAAAAACTCAAAAAACCCTAAAGGCCCAAAAATACACTAAAAACCCTAAAAACCAAGAAAACCCTTGAAAATCCCTAAAAACCCTCAAAATCACTAAAACCCCTTAAAAAATCAAAAAACTATAAAAATCCTAAAAACCCCTAAAATCCATGAAAATGTAAAAAACCCTAAAAACCATACCCCCCTAAAAACCATAAATCCCCTAAAAACCTTAAAACCCCTAAAAACCCATAGGAACCCTAAAAATAACTAAAAAGTCTATAAACCCTTAAAATCCTCTAAAAAAACTTACCCCCCCCCCCCCCGTGAAAAAAACTCAAAAAACCCATAAAACCAAAAAAGACCCTACAAACCCTAAAAAACAACAAAAACCATAAAACCCCTAAAAATTTTCAAAATCCCTAAAAATCCTAAAAAACCATAAATGCCATAAAATTTATAAAAACCCTTAAAATCCAAGAAAATGAAAAAAAAACCCCTAAAAACCCTGAAAACAATAAAATCCACGAAAAACCTTAAAAACCCTAAAAAAATCAGAAAAACCATAAATTCCCACTAAAATATCTAAAAACCCTTTAAATCACTAAAAACATTAAAAAAACTAAAAAAACAAAAAAGACGCTAAAAACCCAAAAATACCCTAAAACCCTTAAAAACCCTATAAACCACTAAAAAACCCTAAAAACATCAAAATCCCTAAAAAAATAAAAAACCCTAAAAACCATGGGATCACAAGAAAACCCTAAAATCCATGGAAACTGAGAAAATTCTAAAAACCCTTAAAACGCCCTAAAACCTTAAAAAACTAAAAACCCATAAAAACCCTAAAAACCCACTAAAAACCCTTTAAACCCTAAGAAACTAAAAACCCCTAAAAACCCTAAAGACCTTAAAAACCCTAAAACCCCCCCTAAAACCCAAAAAAAACTTAAAAACAATAAATGTCCTAAAACCCTCAGAAAATCCATGAAAACATAAAAAAATCTAAAAACCTTAAAAACCCCTGAAAACCCCTGAAAACAAGAAACCATAAAAACCCTAAAAACGCACTAAAAATTCATAAAATCATTAATCCCCCTAAAATGTTAAAAAATAAAAAAAAATCATTAAGAACCCTAAAAAATTAAAATAAAAACCTAAAATCACAAAATAACTGAAAAACCTAAAACCCCTATAAACCATAAACCCCATGAAAAACCCTAAAACGCATCAAAATCCCTAAAAACCCTAAAAACTATAAAAACCAAAAAAATCCTATAAACCTTAAAAATAATGAAAATTTAAAAACCCAAAAACCTTGATAAAATCCTAAAAACCATAAAACCCCTAAAATCCTAAAAAACCCCTAAAAACAATTAAAAACCTAAAAACCCTTAAAACACCTAATTTTTTTTAAAAAATCTAAAAATATTACATTAATGTTGGTCTTGTCGATGGAGGTTAAAAGGAGGGCTTGTTGAGTTCAATGTTTGGTTGGGTTGCTTCTTGACCTACAATGATGTTTTTCATGTTTATGTTTTGGTGTTGCGCTGGTTTAGGCTACTGCAGGTGTGGATGGAAGAGTTGTGGAGGCTCGGATGAGAGGGATTGGATGGTCTAGTTGGTGATTCTAACTATGCGTCTTGTGGGTTGTGTTAGTGCCAGTGATGCTCAGTAATAGTTGTTTGTGCAGAGCTGGCTGGTTGAGTTGAGGTGTAGGGAGGCTTATGGATTTTCTTGTGGTGATCGGTGTACAGGGGTGCGGCTAGGATGGTTTCCTTCCACCAATGTTTTTTCTTAGTGGGTTTGGGGTATTTGCGTGTTTTCAGATGGTGGTGTGTCTTCTTTTGTGTGCATGCATGTGTACGTGTGTGTGTTTGGGTGGGCATGTGTGCATTTCGGTTTGGGTGTGTGGGTTGTTTGTTGCAAGTTCATTGTGGATTCTTCCTTGCTTGGTTGGCCTCCTTGGTGGGCTCTCTTTAGTTTATAGGATGGTTTCCTTTCCACTTAGTGGTGGTTCTCTTTAATGTGTTCGTTTTTTTGTTGGTCACCGAGCTTCTATGGCTACTTGCCTTCTTGGAAGTGTTGGCCCTCTTAGAGTGCGACAACTTGGTGCTATCCAATCAGCTAGTTGTTCGCCACTTTCTTCCTGGTGTTCCTTCTAGGTCTTTAGAGGTGTGGTTTCTCCTTGTTGTTGGTTTCTCACCTGTGACTTCTCCTGGGTTTGGATGCTTGTTGGGATCATTTTTTTGCTGCTGGCTCATGTGCTCTTGGTGGTCATGTCGGCTTCCCATCCTTCCGCATGTTCTCTTGGTGGTGTTGGCTTCCTAACTCTTCTACTGTTGGCTTCAAGCGTCATTGGGAATGTTCTCCCCGCCCACTTGGCTTGCATGATTACCAGATGCTCCATGGGTTTTCTTTGGTTCTTCTTCCTATGGTTTCATGTTATCCCCTTGAACCCTGTGTTTTGGGTTTTCTTTGGTTCTTCTTCCTACGGTTTCATGTTATCCCCTTGAACCCTGTGTTTTGGGTTAGTTTGGTTCACCTTGGGTGTTTTTTAGTAATTCATCTTTCATATATATTTACTATCAATTTTCCTTGAAAAATAACCATAAAAATCCTAAAAAATCCCTAAAAATCCATGAAAATTAATAAAACCCTTAAAACCCGGAAAACCCCTTAAAACCATAAAACCCCTAAAAATCTTTAAAACCCTAAAAAACTCAAAAAAACCCTAAAAACTCAAAAAGACACTAAAACCCCCAAAACCCTAAAATCCCTAAAAATCAAAGAAAATGTAAAAAAAATCCTAAAAACCCACTAAAACCTTAAAAATCCTTTAAACCCCTAAAAACGATAAAAAACTCTAAAAACATTAAAAACCCTAAAAAAACTCAAAAAAACCCTAAAAACCCAAAAGACCCTAAAACCCCTAAAAACCCTAAAAACCACTGAAAATCCCTGAAAACCCTCAAAATCCCTAAAAACCCTAAAAAATCCTAAAACAATATAAGTTCTAAAAAATACCTAAAAGTTCAAGATATGATGCCATATTGGGTTTGCGGTATTTGTTGGTGAAAATGTGAAATGCAAGTGAATGAAGTATGAGAAATGAAAATTAAAAGAAATGCATGGAAATAAAAAAGGAAGGGGTGATCAATTTGGACCCCAAGGATAATTTCCCCTTAAAATCCTAATTATAAAGCACCACAAAGGTTGATCACTCCTTTGATATGCATTACTTTCATTCATTAATGAACACAAGAAACAAATGCATAATAATGCTATAAAACACTCAAATTCATAATTGACTTTCAAGGGGTTCAAGGAGGTGTAATTTTATAGCCAAATGAGATAGATACAAGTCGAAATACCTATCCCACAAAATTCTAAATCCTAAAAATGATTTTTGACTTTGTTTACACATGCCCATGGATTTAGAGGATAATATATCCACCAAGAATACTTTTTTGAACCTCCCTAAAGAATTTGAATATTCCCACCATGACTTTGGAGATAAGGTCCCCACCACATTTTGACTTTGGAGATTTACTTCATGCAAGTGGATAAAAAATTCATGGGATCATTTGTGTGGGATATTTAGGTTCACTTTTTGGATTTAATAAGTGTGATTAAAGGCCCATTTGAACCACTCATGCATGTATGTTGGGCCTCCTCTTTTGATTTCGAAATGAGGATATATAAAGCCTCTTTCATCCTCCTCATTCTTCCTCTTGACATTGGTCCACCAATAACATTTAATGGGATTGTGTATTTATGTTCCTTCAACCATCCGTGCCATGATCTCTCTCAACTCCTCACTGCATATGTTAACCATGATCCTCATCATCCCTTCCCTCTTCAAAAAAATTCCTCCTAAAATCTTTATATTCAAAGGGAGAAAGATCAGTAATATTAAAGATGGCACTCACATTTACATACATGTTGGGAAAGTAAATCTTGTAGGAGTTATCATTGATTATTTATAATACTTGCAAAGGTCCATCTCCCTGCGGTTAAAGTTTTGATTTTCTTTTCTCTGAGATCCTTTCCTTCCTCACATTCACCCACACCCAATCTTCGTTTTCTAGTACAAACTTATGTCAACCCTTGTTTTCTTGCTTCACATATTTTTCATTTCTTCTTTCAATTTTGGCTTTCACTTTGGAATGTAAATCCTGAAAAAAAAATTTCCATCTCATCACCTATAAGACCAACAACCTCATTAGTAAGAAATTAAAGAATATCTAACAGAGTCATTGGGTTAAATCCATATACAATCTTAAAAGGTGAGAAGTTAGTAGTGGAATGAACTGCTCGGTTATATACAAACTCTATGTGTGGAAAACATTTTTCCAAATTCTTTTGATTTTTTTGAGTTATTTAATGAAATAGGGTAGAATGAGTCTTATTCACCACTTTAGTTTTCCAATTAGTCTAAGGATTTACAACAGTTGAGAACAATAATTTAGTTCACAATTTATTTCAGAAAGTCCTCCAAAAGTGGCTAAGGAATTTCACATCCCTATAACTTACAATGATTTTGGGTATCCCATGAAATCTCACAATTTATTTGAAAAATAAATCTTCTATATGAATAGCATCATTAGTTTTTGAGAAAGTAATGAAATGATCCATTTTGATGAATTGATCCACAACAACAAAACTGTTATCTTTTCCCGATTGGGATCAAGGAAATCACAACACAAAATCCATAGAAATGTCAGTCCAAGGATGGGATGGAATGGGAAAGGGGGAATGCAATCCATTAGGTTGAGCCTTAGACTTTGCATCCTTATAAGTGACACATTTAGCAAAAATTGAAATAACATATTTTGTTATGCTTGGTTAATAAAAATGTTTATGCAAAATATCTAGTGTTTTGTCAACACCAAAATGCCCCATCAAATCACCCCCATGAGTTTCTTTTACAGGTAATTCTTGATTTGAACAATTTGAAATGAATAATTTATCCCTTTTGAAAATAAGATATCATTTTTTTAATAGTCTTTAAATCCATGTTTTTTCACAAAATGTCCAAATTTGAGAAAAATATCAATCATTTTCATACATTCCCTTTAATATCTCAAGTCCAAGTAATCAAGAATGAAGAGAAGTAAGAAGTTTATACCTTCATGAAAGAGCATCAAAAACGAAATTTTTCTTCCCTATTTTTCTTGATCACATAGAGGAGAGTCTCAATAAATTCCATCCAAGATGCATGTTGCTTATTAAACTTACCTTGGGACATCAAATACATAAGGCTTTCATGGTCGGAATGAATAATGAACACTTTTGAAAAAAAAGTAATGTTTCCATGTTTCCAAGAATTGTTTCAAAGAATAAATTTATTTATTGTAAGTTTAATAATTTAATTCTTCCCTATTCAATTTCTCACTAAATTCAGAAATTGGACGTCACTCTTTTGTCAAAACAGCACCAATACCAACTCCCAATGCATCACACTAAATTTCAAAAAAAAATTGTGAAATCTGGTAGCCTTAAAAGGAGATCATTGACCAATTTTTCTTTGAGTGTGTTAAATGATTTTTCTTGTTTTTTACCTCATTTAAAGACCAGATGTTTCTTTATAAGTTCATTAAGAGGTGTAGCGATGGATGAAAAATCTTTAACAAATCTTCTATAGAAGATTTCTAATCCATGAAAACTCCTAAAATAAGTTGTGTTCTTTGGTGTGGGACACTCGTGAATTTATTTGAAATTTTCTTCATCCACACAGATCCCTTCTGCCCCTACAACAAATCCAAGAAACACAACATAATCCATAAAAAAGAACATTTTTGAAGACCGTCATAAAACTGGTTTTCTTTAGGGGTATCACACACCAAACACAGGTGTTAAACATGGTTGTTTAGAGATTTTCTACACACCAAGATATCATCAAAATAGAAAACCATGAATTTTCCTATAAATGAATGAAGGACATGGTTAATTAAGATAATGAATGTACATAGTGAATTAGGTAATCCAAATGGCATCACTAACCACTCATACGAACCAAACATAGTTTTAAAAGCAGTTTTCCATTCATCACCTTATTTCATTCGAATTTAGTGGTATCAATTTTTAGATTGATTTTTGAATACAAAGAAGCCCCATTTATTACAATGGCCGGGTAAGTGGGAGAAATACAAGAAAATCCCTACACTACTAGCAAATAATCACCATGCAATTCATCAAGCATGTCATCAAGTAGAGGTATGGGATAAAAGTACTTAACTTTCTTCATTAGTTATTCAAATTGACACTGGATCTCTCTAGTCTATTCCAGATTAGCACTATATGCTAGATTTTTGGGAATTATGGCACCAGGTATGATGTCAATCCTTTGATCAATTCCTATCAAAGGAGGTAATCCATCAGGTGTTTCTTCGGGAAACAAATCACCAAATTCCTACAACAAAGATACAACACTAGATCTTTCACTGAGAATGTTTCCATTATCCAAAACAATCATGGTATTTCTATTTCTAAATTACTATCTTCATTTCTACCCAAGTTTGAATTGTCCTTTCTAAATTATGTCATCAACTTACTTGTAATTGGTCCCACTAAATACTTTCATAGTCATTGAAATCAAGCACCGCCAATTTTACCTTCTCCTCCTCCAAGTTGTTGTAAAGTCCACACACATATGTTCAACCTTCTGCTCCCACTCCAAATAAAGTTATGGGTCACTCTTCCCTTGAAAAGATGGAAGTTTCATTTTAATTCTTCCCAAGTTACTTTCTCTCCAATCAGCACATCACCCTCACCTTGGAAATGATTATTCAAAATTGGAGTACCCATCATCACCTTCATCAATTTCTTTCCTTCATGGAGCCCTTGAAGTTTAGGAACTTTTAAAATTAAACAAAGAAGCATTCAATCTTGTAAATTGGTCAGTGAAAAATTTCATGAATAATTTTAGGTTGATTTCACTTTGTTATCCCTTGCTCTCCATTTTTTTTAAACCCTCACACACTCTTTCTCTTTTTTTAAATCTCTCAAAAAGTTCCTCACAATTTCTAGCATGAAAACTTGGTTCCTACAAGTGTTATTAAATAGAATCAAGAAGAAACCTAGTAAGAATATATTAATTATTAGAAAACATTAATAATTGTAAATTTTAAAAGGGTTTGAATCAATGGAGTCCAAGTGAAACGATAGGTAAAGAGAAATGGGAGAAATAGTTATGGTTGAAGGTTGTATATGGATGAAGGAAAGAAGACGAAAGAAAAAAATTGTAGTAGAAATTAACATAATTTGTGGTAAAGGGAAAAAACAATGTGAAATAAATTTACAACAATTTTTTGTTTATTATTTTATTTTATTTTTGATTTTCTTTTTACTGCTCTTTTTTCAAATAATTAAATCAAGAGAGAGTGCACAAATATTTGATGATATGGTGTGGCTTAAAAAAATATGAACTGAAAAAAATGCATAAATATGATCATAAAAATTAAAAAGGATGAAGAATAGAATTTCTATATTAAAGTACCCTTCAAATTATAGATTTAAACTCGATTGGAATTCCATATTGGATATTGTTAAATTTCATAGAAGTAAATCTATAGCATGAATTGATTTGGGTATATATCCAAATATATGTATCTGATTTTTGTGTTTCCAAATCAAGATGAAAGATAAAGTTATGAACTATAAAAATTACATATTATATGTCCATAATATTAAAGAAAAAATGACTTAAATGGTGGAATAAAGCTGCGGCCAGAATTGGTTTTTGGCTAAAAATGGAATCATAAGAAAAAGAAGGGAGAAATAGAAAAAATGTAAGAATCTAGTTTCTTTTGTTGATCTCCAATAAAAAATGATATGTTAATGTATTGGGTGAGTGGTATTAATTAGAAAAAATTCGGAAACACAAGTGATGGAAGTAGTATAAATGGACATTAAAAGAAATGCCTGAAAATAAAAGGGGAAGGGGGATGATCAATTAGGACCCCAAGGAGTCTTCTCCCTTAAAACCCAAATTATAAAGCACCACAAAGGTTGATTACTCCTTTGATTAACCTCACATTCATTCATTCAAGTAAAAATAACTAGCCCATAAATCTCTAAAGCATAAAAACGATTTTTGACTTTGTTTACACATGCCCACGACTTTAGGGGACAAGATTTCCACCAATAAGACCTTTTGGAACCACCCCAAAAAATTTGAAGGTTCCCACCAAGACTTTAGAGACAAGGGGCCCACCACATTTTGACTTTGGAGATTTCCATCAAGAAAGTGGATAAAAATGTGTGGGATCATTTGGATGGGACATTTAGATTCACTTTTGGGATTTAATAAGTGTGATTAAAGTCCCATTTGATCCTCCAACGTGTGCATGTTGGGCCACCTCTTGAAATTTCAAAATAAGGCCACGTAAATCCTCTTTCAATCTCCTCATTCTTCCTCTTGTAATTAGGCCACCAATCCAATACAATGAGTCTTGTGCATTCATGCTCCTTCCACTATCCATGTCATGATTTCTCTCAACTCTTCATTGTATATGTGCACCATGATTCAAGTTCACCAGATCGTTGACTAAGGAAATCAGGTCTTAAGGGGGAGGGAATGATGCATCCCACATCGGTTTTGGAGGAACACCTAAACTGGTTTATAAGGGAACCATTAAACCACCCCCTAACAGTATGGCTTTTGGGGTGGAGTTAGGGGTTGACCCTTTTCCGCATTAGTTGGTATCAGAGCTAGCCCCTATGGACTAGTGTCCTTTCAGGTTCTCCAGATCACCGACTGAGGCAATCAGGTCTTAAGGGGTGGGGATGATGTGTCCCACCTCAATTTTGGACGAACATTGGGACTGGTTTATAAGGGAAGGTACAAACCTCCCCTAATTACCTGGTTTTTAGGGTGAAGTTAGGGGTTGACCCTTTATTGCATCAATCCGTGAAAATGTGAAAAACCCTAAAAACTCAGAATACCCCTTGAAACCCATAAATACCTAAAAACCCTAAAAACCCTAAAAAACCAGTAAAAACTCTCAAAACCCCTAAAATCATTAAAAAACTCTAAAAAACATTAAAACCCCTAAAAACGTGAAAAAACACCTAAAACCAAACAAGAACCTAATAATCTTGATACCTATAAAATCCCTAAAAAACCAAAAAACCCTCAAAATCCCTAAAAACACCTAAAAATCCTAAAACTCCAAATAAATCCATGAAAATTTATGAAAATGTAAAAAACCCTTAAAAAACCCTAAAACCCATAAAAACATTAAAAAAACCTAAAAACCCAAAAAACACTAAAACCACTAAAAACTCTAAAAACCCTTTAAATCCCTAAGAACTTTAAAAACTCTAGAAAACCTTAAAACTCAAAAAAAAATCCTAAAACCCAAAAAGACCCTAAAATATTTGAAAATCCCTAAAAACCCAAGTAACCAATGAAAAACCTTAAAAACCCTCAAAATCCCTAAAACCCCTAAAAACCCAAAAAACCATTAAAAATCCTAAAAATCCCCTAAAAACCCATGAAAACTTAAAAACTATAAAAACCCTGAACAAACCCTAAAAACCATAAAAACCTCTAAAACCTTAAAAACCCTAAAACCCCATAAAAACATAAAAACCACTAAAAACTATAATAACCCTTTAAACCCCAAAAAATGTTAAAAAACTCTTAAAAACCATAAAAAACCTAAAAAACTAAAAAACTCTAAAAACCCATAAAGACCCTAAAAACCCTGAAAAGCCCTAAAAATCCTAAAAACCCTTGAAAAACCATAAAAACAAAAAAATCCCTAAAAACCATAAAAACCTGAAAAACCATAAAATCCTAAAAAACCTCTACAGATCGATGAAAACGTAAAAAACCCCTAAAACCATGAAAAATCCCTGAAAACCATAAAACCCCTAAAAACTTTAAAAAACCCTAAAACAAATAAAAACTCTAAAAACCCATTAAAACTATAAAAACCCTTAAAACCCCTAAAAAAGTTAAAAAACTCAAAAAACCCAAAAAAACCCCCAA
The DNA here is from genome assembly GCA_963277665.1 of Viscum album. Lineage (NCBI taxonomy): Eukaryota > Viridiplantae > Streptophyta > Magnoliopsida > Santalales > Viscaceae > Viscum > Viscum album. The sequence continues at coordinate 610,101,879 of OY728147.1, forward strand.
GAATGTAAGAAGGGGAAGGCACCATCGGCTGCTAGTGATGGTGTCACTTGTGTAAAGGCGGGTGCTGAAGCTGGATCCACCTCCGCCCCTCCGCGATGAGGACAGAGGAGGGATTACTCTACCCTCCCACGTCCCATGAAAACTAGGGCCTCTTCACGAGCTTTCAGACTTAATCTAAGGGTGAATAAGTGAGAGCGTCTTTCAATTTCCCCAGAGCAAGAGAAGGCTAGGTTGAATCTGCTATCCAGGCTTGGCATGAAAGAGGATTTTGAGTCTAGATGGGACTCAACAGACATGGGTACTGGTTTAGATTTCAGTTTTGCTGATGTGGGCGACGACTTTGGTGTGGGCATGGGGTTTCGAGGTGTGGAGCTGGAGGATTTTGGTGGCGATGTTGACTGATCCTCCCCTTGTGTGATCTCCCTCTTGGACTTTTTGACTTATTTGTTTTGGCTTTTTGTTTTTTTCCTTTCTTTCTGTGGCCTTGGGCTGAGGTCGTAAGGGATTTTGGGTGTGGATCGGTGGATCCCTCCCCTCCCTTGTCTTTAGTGTCTTTGTGTCTTTTCTATTAGTAAATTTTGGGGGGTTCCAGGAATAGCCTGGACCTGAGCCTTCCTTGCCCTAAAAATCAATGAAAACATAAAAACCCTAAAAACTTGTAAAACCAATAAGAACCATAAAAACCTTGAAAACCCATAAAAATCATAAAAACACATAAAAACCTTAAAAACCACTAAAAACCCTTGAACCCCCTAAAAATGTTAAAGAAAACACTTAAAGATGGTGGCTTGCTCTCCTGGTGGATCTCTCCTGTCACGGCGCTCCTCTGGGCATGGAGCTTCAGCGCTTCTGGATCGGGGGGTACTTTCTCCCATTTTGGTTTCATCTTGCTCTGGTAGATCTTGGTGGTGTTGGCCCTTGGTGGTTGCGACTTTCGAATTCTCCATGATGCATCAAGCTTTAGTAGTGATGTGGTCCCCTTCGGATCGGGATGGTCTCTAGCATCGGTCTTCAGCAGAGATCAGGATTTGGGTGCTCCTGGATTCTGCGGGTCTGGTCTGTGCAGTTGAAGACAGTTGTAAGCTCCTCCTGTTCATCTTTTCATTGATCGTGAGGGGATCTGACGAGGTGTGGTTCCCTGTATCTGGCTCGCAGGGTGGTCTCAGCGATGGATCGGGATGGATCTAGGCACGATTGGCGTCACAGGTTTGTTTTCTTCTTGCGAAGGTGCTGATTGGGTGTGTGGAGTTGCAAATCTGGATTTCTGATGGTGGTGAAGGTGGCTGGTGTACTAGTCTTTGTCTTGTGTAGATGACAGTTTTTGCTATCATTTTTCACAACAGCGGCAGACTTTCTGTGTTTTGGATGTTGTTGTTTTCTATGGAAACTAGTTCTTGGGTTTGATGGAAGATGTCGGACCGTTTCTCGTGTTGGTTCTTCAGATCTGTGGTCACCTCCGGCTATTTCCAGCTTGCTCTGGTATTGTTGTGATCCGGTCCATCTGGCGGTGAATGGCTTCTTTGCTGGATTTCTGGTTCATGGTTTTTGCATTGCATTTTTCGCTGCTTTGTGATTGTGGTTATTCTAGATGCGAATCAATTCTAGTGTTGGTTCTTGATTTTGATGTCTACCGAGGTGAGATGTTTTTTGTCTGTTGCTTCTTGTTTACAAGGCGTGAATGGTTTTGGTGCTTTTCAGAAAATATGGTGTCGGTTGATGCTTGCTGGTGAGATGGGCTGTGAGGAACCCTGCGCTGTTGGTTGTTGTACTGTTGGCTGCACTTCTACGTGTGGCATGGTGGAGGCTTCTAGGATAAGCGGCCTCGAATGCTGGAAGGGCTGTTCAATTTGGTCTGCTCTGGATGTTGTGTAATTCTGGTGTTGATGGTTATGTGCTGATGGTGATGGCTTGTTTTGGTGAGGAGGTGCTGGATGCTGGTGTATTTGTGGTTGGAAGCTGGTCATTTCTTGGCAGTGAGCTGTTGGATGCCGGATGTTGCTGGATGATGGTGATGGTTGCTGCTTGAACCTGGCTGTGCTTGTTTGGTTTTTCTTTTCTTTTTTGATTTTTCTTTTTTTTTTGGCATGGGTTGTAAGGGGTTTTCGGGTGTGGGTCATTTGACCCCTCCCCTCCCTTGTCTGCTGTGTCTCTTTTTTTCATTCTAATAAATTCGGGGGGGGGGGGGGTGCTGGGAATAGCCCGACCCTCGCATCTTCTTTGCCCTAAAAATGTTTAAAACACTAAAAAACCATAAAACACTAAAAACTCAAGAAAAACCTAAAAACTCAAAAAAACCTTAAAACCTAAAAGAGCCCAAAAACCCTAAAAAACCTTGAAAACCAATTAAAATCCCTCAAAACACTAAAAACCCTTGAACTCAAATCCCTAAAAACCATAAAAATCCTAAAAACCATAAAAATCCTAAAAAACTACTAAAACCATTTAAAAACTCTAAAAAATCATAAAGCCCATAAAAATATAAAAAAGCCCCCCTAAAACCCCTAAAGACCCTTAAAACTTTGAAAAAAACCCTAAAAACCCTAAAAACCCCTGAAAAACCCTAAAAAAGCAGAAAACACCTAAAAACCATAAGACCATAAAAATCCCAAAACACACTAAAAATCAATGAAAACGTAAAAACACTTGAAAACCCCTGAAAACCATAAAACCCGTAAAAACCATAAAAAACCCTAAAACCCCATAAAAATCGTAAAAACCACTAAGAACTCTAAAAACCCTTAAAACACCTAATAACATTAAAAACCCAAAAACCTTAAAATTCCCAAAACACTCAAAAACCCTTAAAACCGAAAAGTCCCAAAAAACCCAGAAAAACCCTAAAACCCTAAAACCCCTACAAAACCCTAAAACCACTAAAAAACCCTAAAAACCATAAAACCCCCCAAGAAAACCATGAAAACGTAAAAAATATATAAAAACCATAAAAAGAACCTTAAAACCCTTAAAACCCATAAAACCCTAAAAATAACTAAAAACTCTAAAAAAAATTTATTTTTTTTGCAAGGCTAAAAATTTGGACCATTCCTCGATTTGTGTCTATCATCCCTACGCAGAGGCCATGCTAATCTTCTCTATATTATTTCAACTTTATCGAATGTCTCCGAAGAGACAACTCTAAAAAACACTTTAAACTCCTTAAAATGTTAAAAATCTCTAAAAACCATAAAAACTCTAAAATACTCAAAAAACCCATAAAAACCCAAAAGATCCAAAAAACCCTAAAAATATTAAATACCCAAAAACCTATGAAAAACCCTAAAAAACCCTTAAAATTCCTTTAAACCATAAAAACCATAAAAATTCTAAAAAACCTAAAAGCCCATGAAAACATAAAAAACCCTAAAAACCCTAAAAACCCTAAAACCCCCTTAAAACCATAAAACCCCCCAAAATCATTAAAATAATAAAAAACCCATAAAACCCTAAAACCCCACTAAAAACTATAAAACCCTTTAAACCCCTAAAAATGTTAAATAAACTCTAAAAAAACTTAAAACCACTAAAAAACTCAAAAAAACCTAAAATCTCTGAAATACCCTAAAAACCCCTATTAAAGACCCTAAAATCCCTAAAAACCCTAAAACCATGAAAACCAAAATCCTAAAAACCCATAAAAATCCATGAAAACATAGAAAACCCAATAAACCATAAAAACATTAAAAGACCCAAAAAGTCCATAAAAACCCTAAAAACCACTAAAAACTCTAAAAACTTTTAAAACCCATATTAAAAACTATAAAAAAACCTTAAAACCCCTAAAAAACTCAAAAAAATCCCTAAAAACCCAAAAGGACCCTAAAACCCAGAAAACCCCTAAAAACCCTAAAATTCCATGAAAACCCCTAAAATCCCTTAAAATCCCTAAAAATAATCATAACCCCTAAAAACCCAAAAAAATCATTAACACCCCCATAAAAACCCATGAGAACGTAAAAAAAACCAAAAAAACTTGAACCCCCCCCCAAAAAAAACAACATACCCCTAAAAACCTCAAAAACACTAAAAACCCATAAAAGCCCTACAAATCACTAAAAACCATTTATACCCCTAAAAATGTTAAAAAATATAAAAAACATTAAAAACCCTAAAAACTAAAAAAACCCAAAAGACCCTAAAAACCCTGAAAACATCTAAAAACCCTAAAAACATTGAAAATCCATAAAAACGTACAAAATCCCAAAATCCCCAAAGAAAACCTAAAAATCATAAATGTCTTAAACCCCCCCTAAAAAGGTGTGATGATATAAAAAACCCTAAAAACCTTTAAAACCCCTAAAAACCCATAAAAACCCTAGAAACAATGAAAAACACTAAAACCGCTTAAAACCCCTAAAAACGTTAAAAACTAAAAAAACCATAAAACACTAAAAAAACCTAAAACACAAAAGACCCTTGAAAATCCATAGAAATCATGAAAAACCCTAAAAAACCCTAAAAATGATAAAAATCCTAAAAACCCTCTAAAATCCATGAAAATGTAAAAAACCCTAAAACCCTGAAAACCCCTTAAAAAACAAATACCCCTAAAAATCTTAAAAAATCCTCAAACCCTATAAAACTCCTAAAAATCACTAAAAATTATGAAAACCATTAAAACCCCTAAAAACATTAAAAAAACTCTAAAAATACTTAAAAACCCTAAAAACTAAAAAAACTAATGACCCAAAAAGACCCTAAAAACCATGAACATCCTAAAAACCCTAAAAACCCCATGAAAATCCCTAAGAACCCTCAAAATCTATAAAAACACTAAATAACCCTCCTAAAAACCATAAAAATCATAAAACCCCCAAAAATCCATGAAAACAAAAAAAACCTAAAAACCATGAAACACCCCTGAAAACCATAAAAACCCTAAAACCCTTAAAAAACCCATAAAAACCTAAAAGGACACTAAAACTATAAAAACCCTTTAAACCCCTAAAAATGTTTAAAAAGTCTGAAAATCCTTAAAAACCTTAAAAAATTAAAAATAAACACAAAAAAAAACCCAAAGGACCCTAAACACCTTAAAAATACCTATAACCCTAAAAACCATAAAAATCCTTAACCCCCCCCCCCAATACTCCACAAAAACATAAAAAACATAAAAAAACCTGAAAACTGATGGGAAAATAGAGGTGGTGAACTAGACACTATAATCCATTTTGCAAACAATTGTTAAGAAGAATATCAAGAATTGGGAGGACTGTTTGCCACATGTGGAATTCGCATATAACAGGTCCAAGCATTCCACTACTCAATATTCTCCATTTGAAATTGTTATGGATTTAACCCCTTTACCCAATTGATATAGTCTCTTTGCCTATCCAGGAATTAACTAATATGGATCTGAAAGTATGTGCTAAATTCATCAAGAAACTCCATGAAGAGGTAAGGAAAAATATTCATCTAATGACCTAGAAATGCATTGATTATGAAAACAAGGGTCGTAAGAAAGTGTTGTTTGAACTTAGTGACTTAGTCTTGATTCACATGAAAAAGGAAAGATTTTTGGACAAGCAGAAATCAAAACTCATTCCACGATGAGATGGACCATTCCGAGTGCTCGAAAAGATTAAAAAAATCCCTACCAGATAGCTTTACTAGGTGAGTATAGTGTAACTGCCACTTTCAATGTTTCTAATCTTTCTCCGTTTTGGGTGTAGAGAATGAATATTTGAGGAAAATTCTTTTTCAAGAGGGGTTGCAAGGGTGGAGGAGTTGGATTTTCAAGGCCTGCTGATGTGATGAAGATTAAATATGTTTGAATGCTACAATGGGTGCCCATCTCGCTTCATTAAAGGCCCAAAGGATATTTCCATGCATGGATGGAGAAAATGGGCCTATTATCTTATTTATTCAATCCCAAACAAGATGTTTAAAGCTTATACTACATGGTCGCATGAATTTTGGAATCCTTTCCCACGTGGAGAATTCTAGAATGGCATCTTTGGACACTAAAGTCAAATCTTGTGGGCTAGGTACTCAAAGTCAAATATGGTGGGCTATGGGTGGAAATACATGTGTTTCTTTTCCTAAAAGTCATTATTAGACTATAAATTTTTTAATATAAGGGGATTAGGTATGAATAGGATTTAAGAATTTAGGGTATTATACCCTTGACCTTTTGTGTCACCCCTTGTCTATAAATAGACACCTCATGGCATTGTATTCTCATCTAGGTTTGAATTAGTGAAACTCGATGAGTTTATTTTGTGAGGAACATTATTTTATCCCATTGATCTTGTGAATTCTTGCCTTGTCAATCTACAAGTTAGACTGGTGATGAAGATCACAAAGCCGCCAATTTTGTGGCTCAACACAAGTGCGTGGTTGTGTGGATTGGCCATCACACCCCTCCCTTGAGTGAGTTATCTAAGTAGTAGGTCATTCTTTTTAAAGTGTTGATTGAAAACTTGCATCAATTATCTATACCTATCATCCAACACTTAGCTCCAAACTACAACCTACTTCTTCCACCCTATGCTGTGAAGACTGGGTCACCCCGAGCACTTGCAACACCCAGAACCCCTTGAAAACCATAAAAATGCCAAAAATTATTTAAAAAACCTAAAAACCCATAAAATCCTTAAAAACCACTAAAAACTCTATAAACCCCTTTAAACCCCTAAAACGTTAAAAAACTCTAAAAACCCATAAAACCCCTAAAAACTCAAAACAAAACTAAAAAAACCTAGAAGACCCAAGAACCCTAAAAAACGTTGAAAACCCCATGAAAAAACCCTAAAAACCATCAACATCCCTAAAAATCCTAAAAAGAATAAAAATACTAAAAAAACTCCATAAACCAATGAATAGGTTAAAAACCCTAAAAACACTAAAAAACTTTGAAAACCATAAAAACCTCTAAAAACCTTTAAAAACCCATAAAAACCGAAAAAATCACTAAAAATCTTAAAACACTTAAAGCCCCTAAGAAATTTAAAAACTCTAAATAACCTTAAATTTTTTTTAAAAAAATCAAAAAAAAATCCTAAAAACCTAATATGACCCCAAAAACCCTAACCCCCCCCAAAAAAAAACCCTAAAAACCCTCAAAATCCCTAGAAACCATAAAAACCATAAAAAACCTAAAAAACCCTAAAAAAAATATGAAGACATAGAAATGCCTAAAAACCCTAAAACCCCATAAAAACGACTAAAAACTCTAAAAATAATTAAAAACCATAAAAATGTTAAAAACTCTAAGAAAACCTAAGAACCCTAAAAAACTAAAAAAACCGTAAAACCCATAAAGACCCTAAATACCCTGAAAACCCCAAAAAACCCCAAAAAAACCCTAAACCCCCTGAAAAACCCTAAAACCCCTCAAAATCCTTAAAAACCCTAAAACCCTAAAAATTATAAAACCCCCTAAAAACACATGAAAAAGGTAAAAACCCTAGAAACCCTAAAAACCCATGAAAACCATAAAAACCCCTAAAAACCATAAAAACCATAAAAACCCCTAAAAACCATAAAAACCCAAAAATCCAAAAGTATCCTAAAAACTAATAAAAACTATAAAACCCCTTAAAACCCCTAAAACCCCTAAAAATGTTAAAAAACCCTAAAAACCTTAAAACCACTAAAAACTCAAAAAACCCTAGAAATCCCAAAAAACCCCCTAAAATCCTAAAACCCCCAAAAAATTCATGAAAACATAAAAACCCATAAAATACATGAAAACCATAAAACCCATAAAGCCTTAAAACCCTAAAAACCCTAAAACCCACTGAAAAAGTTAAAAGACTCTTCAAAATATTAGAAACCCAAAAAACTCAAAATACTCCTAAAAACCCAAAAGACCCTTAAAACCATTAAAAAGGATAAAAATCCTTAAAACCCCATGAAAACACCAAAAACCCCTCAAAATATTTAAAAAACCCTTAAAAACCATAAAAATCCAAAAAACTCTAAAAATCCATGAAAACGTAAAAAACCATGAAAACCGAGAAAAAACCCAAAAAACCCAAAAAACCCCATAGAACCCCTAATGACCACTAAAATATCTAAAAACCCTTTAATCACCTAAAAATGTTAAAAAAAACTCTAATAACATTAAAAACCATAAAAACTCAAAAATACCATAAAAACCCTGAAAACCTCATAAAACCCTCAAAATCCATCAAAACTGTAAAAACTATAAAAATCCCAAAAACCCCATAAAAATCCATGAAAACGTAAATAACCCAAAAACCATGAAAGACTCCCTAAAACCATAAAAATATTATGAGAACATAAAAATATATTAAAACCCTAAAAACCACTAAAATCTCTAAAAACCCAAAAACATCCAAAAACTTAAAAAACTCTAAAAAACCTTAAAACCCTTATAAAAAATAAAAAAACATAAATCCCCAAAAGACCCTAATAACCCAAAAAACCCGTAAAACCCATGAAATCCCAGAAAACCCCTCAAAATCCCTAATAATCCTAAAAAAAACCCTAAAACCCATAAAAATCCTAAAAAATCCATGAAAATGTAAAAAAACCCAAAAAACTCTGAAAAACCTCTGAAACCCATAAAACCCCTAAAAACCTTAAAAACCCTAAGAACTCATGAAAGCCTTAAAAAGAATAAAAAACTCTAAAAACCTTACAAACTCAAAAAAACCCGAAAAAACCAAATATACCCTAAAACCCCTAAAAACACCAAAAAACCCTAAACCCCTTAGTATCCCAAAAAACCCAAAAAACCAAAAAACCCATAAAAATCCTAAAAACCCCTAAAAAGTCATGAAAATGTAAAAAACCCAAAAACCATAAAACACCCTAAAAATCTAATACCCCATAAAAACCCTAAAACCCCACTAAATACTCTAAAACCCCTAAAAAGGTTTAAAAACTCTAAAAAACATAAAAACCCTAAAAAATTCAAAAAAACCCCATAAAAACCCAAAGAGACCCTAAAAATGCTGAAAAAACCTAAAAACCACAAAAAATAATAAAAACCCCTAAAAACCAATGAAAACCTAAAAACCCCTAAATCCAGAAAAAACCCCTGAAAAACATAAAACCCCCTAAAAACATTAAAAAACCCTAAAAACCCATAAATACCCTAAAAACCACTAAAAACTCTAAAAACCCTAAAACCCCTAAAAATGTAAAAAAACTATAAAAAACCTTTAAAACCCTAAAAACTCAAAAGAAAACCCAAAAACCCAAAATGACACTAAAACCCTGAAAAAACCTAAAAAACCTAAAAACCCATGAAAACCCATAAATAATATCAAAATCCTTAAAACCATAAATCCCTAAGAAACATAAAAATACTAAAAACCCCCAAATAACCATGAAAACATAAAAAACCCAAAAAACTCTAAAAAAAACACTGAAAATCAAAAACCCCCCTAAAAATCATAAAATCGTAATAACCCTAAGAACCCAATAAAAACTCTAAAACCCCAAAGAACATTAAAAAACACTAAAAAAATTAAAATCCCTAAAAAAATAAAAAAACTTGAAAACCCTAAAGACCCTAAAAACCTTGTAAAACCCTAAAACCCTAAAACCCCTAAAAACCCTTAAAACCCTCAAAATCCCTAAAAACCACAAAAATACTAAAAAATCCCTAAAAACTCAAAAAGATACTAAAAACCTTATAAAATCCCAAACCACTCAAAATTCAAAAGAATCCTAAAAACCCTAAAAACTAAAAAATCCTAAAAACCCTTAAAAATCCATGAAAATGCAAAGAACCCTAAAAACCCTAAAAACCCATTAAAACCAACAAAAATCTAAAAACCATTAAAAACCATAAAAATGTTAAGAAACTCTATAAAACCATTAAAACCTTAAGGAACTAAAAAACACTAAAAATAAAAAAAGAACCTAAAACCCCTAAAAACCCTAAAACCCCTAAAAACCCTAAAACCCCTAAAACCGTCAAAATATCTTAAAACTCTAAAAACCTAAAACCCTAAAAATAATAAAAATCTTAAACAACCCCTTAAAATATATAAAAATTTAAAAACCCTAAAAACCATGAAAACCCCCTGAAACCATAAAAACTTCAAAAGCCTTAAAAACACTAAAAACCTATAAAACCCTAAAAACCCACTAAAATTAAAAAACCCTAAAACCACATAAAAATGTTAAAAACTCTAAAAAATCCTAAAAAACCCAAAAAACCCCTAAAACCCCCAAAAGACCCTAGAAACCCTGAAAACCCTAAAATCCCTAAAAACTTCGGAAAACCCCTAAAACCCCTTAAAATCCCTAAAAACCCAAAAAACCATAAAAATCATAAAAAACTCCCTAAAAATCCATGAAAACATAAAAACCCCTAAAAAACATGAAAAATCCCAAAAAACCATAAAAACTCCTAAAAACCTTAAAAACATAAAAATCCCATAAAAACCCAAAAAACACTAAAAACCTTTAAACCCCCTAAAAATGTTAAAAAAATCTAAAAACCCTTTAAAACCCTATAAAATTAAAAAAACCTATAAAACCACAAAAGAACCTAAAACCCCTAAAAAATCTCCAAATACCCAATAGCCCTAAAAACCCCTAAAAACCATAAAAATCCTAAAACCCCCCTTAAAATCCCTGAAAATGTAAAAAACCCTAAAATTTTTGAAAACCCCTGAAAACATAAAACCCATAAAAACACTAAAAACACAAATAACTATAAAAAATATTAAAACCCTTGAAAATGTTAAAAACTATAAAAAAACATTTTTGGTGCAGATGGGGTGCTTGCAAGTGTGGTTGGGGGCTGATGATGGCTTGATGATGGTTAGTTTGGTTACTTTGGATCACAGCCTCTGGTAGTTGGTTGGTGTTGGTGTGTTCCCAGGTGGGGTGTGTGAGTCTATGAATGCGTTCATTTTTGGGCGGTGTTTGTGGGTGGTGGCATGTTGTTGCTTTTGTGGGTTGGCTTGCTGCATGTTCTTTCTTTTAAGGGCATGGTGCGGGCTTCTTGTGTGCCACCCTTAGGCATTGTGGTGGTGCATTTTTCATGCACAGACACCATTGGTCTGGGGGTTCTTCTCAGCTTGGATCATGGAAATGGTGTCGGTTATTGCTGGTTTTTTGTTACTTCCTTGGTGGAGGGGATTATGCTATCCTGGGGGTGATACTCGCCATCACGATGTTGTTTGGTTGGTAGGGGCTCTTCTGGTTCCTCTTGGCTTTATTTTGTGTCGTCTTCACCTTGGAGTGATGCTTCTTAGTTCCTCATGGATGGCACTTCATCACTCCTGGATATTGGTGTGCGTGTTTTCTTAGTGCTTCATGGTGCTGGACTAGTTGGGCTTCTTGAGGCTTCTCAGGCCTTCCAGTCATCTTCTCACCTGAGGTTGCTTAGGCTTTTTTCTTTTTCACTATTGATGTTGTTGGACTTTGGGTCTTGCTCCACCATGGGAATTTATGGTAGGGTGTTGTGCTTTTTGGTGTTGCTCCTTTCCATCTGACTAAAAACCCTAAAACCATTGAAAACCATAAAAACCCCTAAAAATCATAAAAACACTAAAAACCCATAAAAACCGAAAAAACTGCTAAAAATTTTAAAAACCATAAAACCCTTAAAATATTAAAAAACTAAAAAACCTTAAAAACCCTAAAAACATCTAAAACCCAAAAGACCCTAAAAACCCTAAAAACCCAAAAAACCCTAAAAAACCCTAAAATTTTAAAAATTCCTAAAACCTTAAAAAACCATGAAAACCATAAAAATCTAAAAAAACCCACAAAAATCCATGAAAACGTAAAAATACCCCTAAAAACCTAAAACCCTTGAAAACCATAAAAAGCCCCTAAAAACCTTTAAAAACTTTAAAACCTCATGAAAAACCTAAAAATCCACTAAAAACTCTAAACACCCTTATAAACATTAAAAAAATCTAAAAAACCTTAACAATAATAAAAACCATAAAAACCCTACAACACCACAAAATCTCTAAAAATCCCTAAAAACTCAAAAAACATTAAAAACCCTAAAAAACACAAAAAAAAACTCTAAGAACCCCAAAAGATCCTAAAAACCCTAAAACCCCAAAAAACAATTGAAAATCCCTAAAAACCCTCAAAATTCCTAAAAACCCTAAAAACCATAAAAATCCAAAAAACCATGTAAATATCCTTGAAAACATAAAAGACCCTAAATACCCAAAAACCCTTGAAAACCATAAAACCCCTAAAACCCTTAAAAACCCTAAGATCTTATAAAAACCATAAAAACCCATTAAAAACTCTAAAAACCCCAAAAAACATTAACAAACTCTAAAAAACATTAAAAACCTCAAAAAAATAAAAAAATGCTAAAAACCCATAAATACTCTAAAAACCCTTAAAACCGTAAAATCCACTGAAAACCCTTAAAACCCTCGAAGTCCCTAAAATCCCTCAAATACCTGAAAAACCATAAAAATCATAAAAACCCTAAAAAAATCTTGAAAACTATAAAAATTCATAAAAACCTTAATAAAACCTAAAAACCCACTAAAACTCTAAAAAACCTTAAAACTATTAAAAATGTTAAAAAAATAAAAAAAATCCTTAAACCCTTAAAAACTCAAAAAAAACTATAAAACATTAAATACACTAAAAACCACAAAAACCCTTAAAACTAATGTGAGTTGCATGGGGTGGCCCGATCGTCACAACATAGGGCTGTGGATAAAGGGCACGGTTAATAACTAAGTGGTCGATGATGGGTATGGATAGTGGTCTCAAGTAGTCAATCAATGTTATAAGGAGTGTGGTCTACTACTCAGACAACACACTCAAGGGTGGGTTGTGATGGCCAATCCACACAACAACACACTTGGGTTAAGACATTAATTTGGGGGATTTTTTATTTTAGATCGCCAATTTAACATATAGATTGACAAGGCAAGAATTCACAAGAAAGAGAGAGGAAAGTAACGATCCTCACAATGGAGATATTAAACTCATAGATTTTCACTAATGAAAACTTGAATGGGAATACAATGCCATGGGGTGGCTATTTATAGACAAGGGGTGACATAAAAGGTCAAGGGCCTAATAGCCTAAATTTATAAATCATATTCCTAACTTGTCCCCTTAAATTAAAAAAAGTTAAAGTCTAAAAAGTAGTTTTTGGAAAAGTAGAACATTTCATTCCACCCATAGCCCACTGGATTTAACTTTGAGTACCTAGCCCATCGGATTTGACTTTGGTGCCCAAATATGCCATTCTGGAATTATCCATGGGGGAAAGGCTTCCAAAATTCATGCAGCAATGTGGTCAAAGATTTAAACATCATGTTTGGGCTTGAATAATTGATATAATAGTCCCATTTTCTTCATCCATGAAAATAGAGATCCATAGGGCCTTTAATGAAGTGAGATGAGCACCCATTATAACATTCAACCTCTTTAATCTCCCTCACGTCATCGGTCTTTGATAATCAAACTCCTCCACCCAGGAAATCGACTTGATGCCTTCAACATGGTTCTCATCATCCTCCCCCTCTGGAAAGGAGAAAGATTAGAATTGACACTTACACCATACTCACCTGACGAAGCTATCTTGTAAGAATTGTTGTTAAAGGAAATAGTTTAATAGGGTTAAGGGGGTTAAAGACATAAACAATTTAAAATAGAGAAAATTGAGTAGTGGAATACTTGTCCATGTTATATATGAATTCCATATGTCATAGACACTCCTCCCAATTCTTGAGATTATTCATAAAATAATTTCATAGAAGGGAAGATAGTGTTTGATTCACCACCTCCTTTTTCTCATCGGTATATGGATGAAAAATAATAGAAAATAGTAACTTCATACTAAATTTTCTCCACAATGTCTTCTAAAAGTAACTAATGATTTTTTTATCTTGATTCAACACAATAATCCTTGGAATTCCATGGAGTTTGACTACTTCTTGAAAGAAAAGGGTTGCATTGTTAGTGGAATCATCTGGTTTGTGGCAAGGAATAAAATATACCAGTTTAGAAAGCTGGTCCACCATAAAAAAATGGAATATCTCCCCCTCTTGTTCCTTGGTAACCCCAAAATAGATTCCATTGATATGTACTCCCAAGAGGTGTTTGGGATTGGGAGATGAAGATATAATCCATGGGGATTCAGTTATGATTTGGATTTATAGTAGATAATGCACTTTTGCAAAAAAAAATTGACATATCTAAATATTATAGTCCAATAAAAATGATCACTAAGAATGCTTAAAGTTTTTTTAACACTAAAATGTTCCATTAACCCATTGGAATGTGACTCCTTTAGTAAAAGTAAATGGATAGAGAAACTAGAAATGAAAATATTATCAATACGGAATAAGAAACCATCATATAAATAGAACATTTTCTGACTAACTCCAGGTTTACAATGACTATAAGGTTCACCAAAATCTCTATTAGTGACATATAAATATTTAACTTATTCAAAACCAAAAAGTTTAGAATCTATCAAGGATAAAAGAGAATATTTATGTGAAAGTGCATCTACCATAATATTTTCTTTTACCTTTTTACGTTTGATGACTTATGGAAATGATCCAATGAATTTTATCCATCTAGTATGTCTCTTATTTAGTTTATGTTGGCTCCTAAGGTACTTAATAACCTCGTGATCAGAATGGATCACAAATTATTTAGTTCAAAGATAATGCTGCCATGTTTCTTGTACTCTAAACAATGCGTACAACACTTTATCATATGTATCAAAGTTTTGATTTGGTCCATTTGACTTCTCACTAAAGAAAGCATAATGCTTACCTTCTTGCAAGAGTACTCCTCCTATTCTAATTTTACTTGCATCACATTCAATTTCAATGGTCTTACCAAAGTCCAGAAGTGTAAGAAGAGGGTCTTGGGTGAGTCACTCCTTAAGATAATGGAATCCCTTCTCTTGATTTCCCCCCATTTGAATGGAGTGTTCTTCTTTATCAACTCATTTTACGGTACTTCTAGTGTGTTGAAGTCCTTCAGGAATCTCATGTAAAAACTAAAAAGCCCATGGAAACTTCTTACCCGTCCAACAGAGGTGGGATTTGGCCACTCCTTAATGGCTTTTATCTTCTCAATATCTACCAAAACTCCATAACCACTTACAAAAAACTCCAAGGAAAATAATTTTATCGAGGAGAAATTCGCATTTATTAATGTCTCTAAACAAGTTTTTCTTCCTTGGCACCTCTAAGACTTTTATTAAGTAATAATCTACATGTTTTTGAAAAGTCCTACTATATACCAAAATATAATCAAATTAAACTACCACAAATTTTCCAATATATTCATGTAATACATGATTCATTAAACTCATAAATGTGATAAGTGCATTGGTTAGACCAATGGACATGACTAACAATTTATAAAGTCTATGTTTTGTCTTAAATATTGTTTTCTAATCATCTCTTTATTTCATTCTAATTTGATGGTAGACACTTATTAAATTAATTTTTGAGAAAATAGTATATCCATTTTACTCATCCAACATGTCATCCAAGTTAGGGAGAGGATGATGATACCAGAACATGATGTTATTGACAACTCTATAGTTAATGAACATTCTCCATGTTTCATCCTTATTGGGTATTAGAAGTACTAGTACAACATGGGGATTAAGGATCTCTCTGATATAGTCTATGTGCAACAAATCCTATACTTTCCTTTGAATTTCTTCTATCTCCTCTAGGTTGGTATGATATCTAGGGCGTTTTAGTAGTGATGATCCAGGTATGAGTTCAATTTGATGCTCAATACCTCTAATGGGTGGAAAACCCGATGGCACCTCTTATGAAAATACATCATCGTACTCTTGAAACAAGGACTCAACAACATTTGGAAAAGGGGTTAAATCGTTTGTATTTAGAAACACCTATTTGTACCTGAGTACTAGTAGGATTTTCTGTGAAAAGAAATCTTCCTTAACCTCACTCTTTTTTCCAACATCACACTTTTCTCCTCTCAAATTATTTTTCCCTCTGTATTTTTCTTTACTCTCTATGTCTTTTCTTCTCTCATTTTATCTCTTTCCCTCATTCTCTCCCTTTTCATTTTTAATTTTTTTTCTTCATCACTCATTTTCTTAAATATCTCTCAAAATGTGATCTTCCAAAAAAAATTTGGGGGATATGGGTTTGAGGGTTATAGGTTCACCTCAGAGTACAAAAGAGTGACAGTTCAAGAACACATCATGAGTAACACATCAATCATACTTCCATGGACGACCAAAAAAATGGAAAGCCTCCATAGGAACAACATTTCATAAAACATCATCTTTATACTTACCAATAGTGAACAATACCTTTACTTTATTGGTGAACTTCATCTCCCTACAATCATTCAACCACTAAAGCTGGTACGAATGTTGGTGCCTCAAAGTCAAGAGTCCCAACTTGTCAACCAACTCTGTACTCGCCACATTTCCATAACTCCCCCATAAATTAAAACATTAAATACCTTCCCATTGATCGTTCATTATGTATAGAAAAGGTTCTCTCACTAATACTTCTCTCTTTATGGTAATTTCTGTACATAAAACTTCCATAGTGAAAAAAATCTCACCATCTTCCACAAATTACCCATTAGTAATTTCTGGATATTCCTCCTCCTCTTTTGAGCTCTCTTCATCAGTCTCCCACTCTCCATAATTGTTTATGGTCATGGTGCACTGGTTTGGGCATTCTTTATCAATGTGACCCCTTCCACGACATTTGAAACATCTAATATCCAGATTCCTTGTTTGGTTAGCCTCAATAGTAGGTTTCTTGGGTGGAATAATTACCTTATCACTTTTACGATCAACCAACTCTTTTAGATTTGATGATTCTCCAGTCTCCTTCCTCAAATTTCTCCACATAGTGAAAGGGGTAGTGGGGTTCCCAATGTTTCTACTCTTTTTTATTTTTCTCTTGACCTTGGTGGCTTGGTGGATCATATCTTGTATCTACACATGGTGGTACATCTCTACTTTATCAGTAATCTCCTAATTGAGACCATGTAAAAAACATTCCATGGTTGCCTCTGGATCCTCCTTAATGTTTGCTCGAATCATGGAAATTTTCATATCCTTGTAGTAATATTCTATACTATTACTCCCTTGGGTGAGGTAATGAATCTTTTGGGTGGATATCTCTATGGTAGTGTGAGGGAACAAACCAATTCCGCATGGAAAACTTCACGTCGTCCCAAATATTGATGGGATGTCCACCATATCTATCCCTCTCCTTTTTCATTTGATCCCACCAAATTAAATTATAATTAGAAAATTCAAGGGAAGTAAATTTATCCTTTTTCTCCTTAGAATATGAATGTCATGAAAACACTTGTTCGATACACATCTCCCACTCCAAGTATGCTTCCAGGTCTCTTTTCCCTTGAAATGAAGGGACCTTTCACCTTGATCCTGCCAACCAGTTCATCATTATGTTGTCTCCTTTGGCCTTCTTTGGGTTGTTGGTACAACCTCCTCCTTGATGGGATATCCTCAAAATCACCATCAATGTTTTCCATATCGTCCTTCTTGATGTGGGGGTGATGTGGTTCCAGAGTGCGCCGTGGATTATCATGGATCATCCTTGGGCTTAGTTGATTCTCCAAGTTTTCAATACTCTCATAGAGCACCTCCAACTTCCTATCAAGAAGCTTCTCTAAATGTATTACCAATTCTTGAATTTGGAGTAGCGTAGCTTCTAGTTTGGGAGATCTACTTTAACTTCCTTCATCGCTAGCATGAGCATTTCTCTTCCCATAATCTTTTGCCATGATATTTAACACAAACACAAACACACATGCAAAGAAACACACACACACACACACACAAGATGTACACACTCACACAAACAAGATATATACACTCATGCACACAAGTTATACACACTAATGCACACAAGCATACACACTCACGCACGCAAGATATACACACTTAAGCACACATGGATAAACACTCGCAAGTTTTTTTTCTTATTTCTCTCCACGCAACACTCAATTCAAATCCCAAGATATTATAAAATTTAAAACCTTATTTGGAGAGATCACATTCCACCAATCCTTTCCAAATCATAATTGTGTTGGGGGATGGTTTAACACAGCCTGTTTTAGTGGTAAAGGGATACAAACTTGTAGAGTGTGGGAAAAATGTATAAAATATGGGTAAATAGTGGAAAATGGTGGATGTGTGTAATAAAGGGGTTTTTCCCGATTGTGAAAGATTAGAAAAATTATTAACACTATGATCCAAATATGATATGGTGATAAAGAAAAAAAATGACGGAGAAAGTGATGTATGGAAATGGAAAGTGATAATGTAAATAATGAAGAAGAAGTCTTTGTATTTGCATTTTTTTTTCTTGTCAAATCTCCCCAAAAAGTGGTGTGATTAGAGTTTTAACACACAAGATGATGAAAGGAGAGTAAGAATTTTTTTTAAAATCACTCAAATAAAGGATGTGATTAATTTTGAAAAGCATATAATGATGATTTTTGAGAATTTGATTTTTATTTTATTTTTTCTGGATACAAATCACATATAGAGAATTAAATGAAAAAAGAATATGGATGGATAACTGGCTCAATGTAAAAATATTTCAATCTTTCACAACATAGGCCAATTCTAGAGGTTTTAAAAGAAAAAGGTTTTTTTGAATGGGTGTATAATAAGGAAAGATGAGAAGGATAATGGATATATGTGACAAAAAAGGGTGATAAATTCCAACCATGTTAACTATAGCTCTGATACCAACTGATGTAAGATACACGGGGTGGCCTAATCTTCAAAGCATAGGGTGACATATGAAGGGTATGGATAGTGGATTCAAGTAGTAAATTAATGGTATAAGAAGCGCAACCTATTACTTTGACAACACACTCAAGGGAGGGTGTGATAGCCAATACACACAACAATCCACTTGGCCTGAGACACAAATTTGAGGGCTTGTAATCTTGGATCACCAATCTAAATTCTATATTAACAAGGAAAGAATACAGAAGAGAAAAGGGAAGAAAGTAACGATTCTCATAATGGAGAGAATAAACTCATAGAGTTTCACTAATGTGAACTTGAATGAGAATACAATGCCATAGAGTGGTTATTTATATTCAATGGGTGACATAAAAGGTCAAGGGAAAATACCCTAAATTCTTAAAGCCTATTCCAACCTTGTCCCATTAAATTCAAAAAGTTAAAGAGTAATAATAATTTTTTTTGGAAAAGTAAGACATGTCTTTCCACCCATAGCCCACCATATTTGACTTTGAGTACCTAGCCCACCAGATTTGACTTTGGTGTCCAAAGATGCTATTATAGAATTCTCCATGTGGGAAATGCTTCCAAAATTCATGTAACCATATGGGGAAAGCTTTAAACATCATGTTTGGGCTTGAATAAGTGAGATAATAGGCCTATTTTCTCCATCCATGCAAGGTGAGATCCATTGGGCCTTAAATGAGGTGAGATGGGTGCCTTTTATATCATTGAACCTCTTTAATCTCCGTCACGTTATCAGGCGTTGCAAATCCAACTCATCCACCTAGACAATCGACTCGGTGCCTTCAACATGGTTTTTATCAAAAACCCTAAAACCCCCTAAAAACCATAAAAACCCTTGAAATCCCTCAAAACCCTAAAAAACCTTAACAACCATAAAATCCTAAAAAATCTCTAAAAATCCATGAAAATGTAAAAACTGCTAAAAATCATAAAAAACCCATGAAAACCATAAACCCCTAAAAACCTTAATATCCCCAAAACCCATAAAACACATAAAAACACTAAAAATCCTTTAAACCCCTAAAAATGTAAAAAACGCTAAAGAATATTAAAAACCCCAAAAAACCCAAAAACCCACTGAAAACCCTAAAACCCCCCAAAATATCTAAAAACCATAAAAAACCATAAAAACAATAAAAATCCTAAATACCCCCTAAAAATCCATGAAAATGTAAAAAACCGTAAAAAACTCAAAAAACCCCTAAAACCATAAAAACCTCTAAAAACCTTAAAAACTCTAAAAACTGATAAAATACCTAAAAACCACTAAAATCTCTAAAAACCTTTTAAACCCCTAAAAACGTTAAAAATTAAAGGGTTTTTTGGGTGTGAGTCATTTGACCCCTCCCCTCCCTTGTCTGTTGTATCTTTCTTTCTAATAAATTTGGGGGGTTGGGAATAGCCATCCATAAAAATCCTCAAAACCTCTAAAATCCATGAAAACGGGAAAATCCCTACAAACCCTAAAAACCCATGAAAACCATAAAACCCACTAAAAAACTTAAAAACCCTACAAACCAATAAAACCCCTAAAAACCACTAAAAACTATAAAAATTATAAAAAACAAATAAAACCCTTAAAACCCACAAAAAACTATAAAAACCCTTAAAAGCCCAAAAAATGTTAAAAAGCTCTAAAAACCCTAAAAACCCATAAAAATCCTAAACCCCCCCTCCAAAAATCTATGAAAAGGAAAAAACCATAAAAACCCTAAAACCCCCCAATAAACCATAAAAACCCCTAAAAACATTAAAAAACCTTAAAACCCCATAAAACCCTAAAAACCACTAAAAACTATAAAAACCCTTACAAACCCTAAAAACTCAACAAAACCCTAAAAACCCATAAAAATCCTAAAACCCCCAAAAAATCTATGAAAATTAAAAGACCATAAAAACCCTAAAAAACCCTAAAAAACCCCTAGAAACCATAAGAACCCCTAAGAACATTAAAAACCCTTAAAACCCCATAAAATCCAAAAAACCACTAAAAACACTAAAAACCCTTAAAACCACTAAAAACCCTAAAAAACCTTAAAAACCCTAAAAAATCAACAAACCCTAAAAACCCAAAAAGTCCCAGAAAAACCCTAAAATCCCCTAAAACCCCTCAAAATCCCTAAAATCCTTAAAATCCACTAAAAATCCATGAAAATGTTAAAAACACTAAAAACCCAACAAAACCCTAGAAAACCATAAAATCCATAAATAGACTAAAACCCATCTAAAAACTCTAAAACCCCTTTAAAACCCTTAAATGTTAAAATACTCTAAAAAACCTTAAAACCCCTAAAAAACTGAAAAACCCCTAAAACCCCAAAAAGATGCTAAAAACTAGGAAACCCCTAAAAGCCCCAATAATCACTGAAAAATACCTAAAACCCCTAAAAATCTATAAATACCCTAAAAACCCAAAAACCCTAAAAATCCTAAAAACGACCTAAAAATCCATGAAAATGCAAAAAAACAAAAAATCCTTGAAAAACCACTAAAAAGCATAAAAATCCTTGAAAACCTTAAAAAAGCATAAAAACCCAGATAGCCCTAATAAAATCTAAAAATCTAGAAACCCTTAAAACCCCTAAACCCCTAAAATCCCATGAAAAATCCTAAAAACCCTAAAAACCCCTAAAACCCCTCAAAAATTCCTAAAAACCATAAAAAACCCGAAACCCCTCAAAAATCCCTAAAACCCCTAAAACCCCCAAAAAGCATAAAAATGCTAAAAACACCTAAAAATTCATTAAAAAAAAAACCTTAAAAACCCTAAAGCACGCTTCAAAATGATAAAAACCCTTAAAAACCATAAAGGATCCTAAAAACCCAAAAAACCCAAAAAACCACTAAAAACTCAAAAAAAAAACCCCAAAACCCCAAACAGACCCTAAAAACCCTGAAAAACCCTAAAAACACTAAAAATTACTTAAAAACTGTAAAACCCCTCAAAATCCCTAAATACCTGAAAACCCCAAAAAACCAAAAAAAATCCTAAAAACCCCCTTAAAATCTATCAAAACATAAAAAACCCTAAAAACCATGAAAACCCCTAAAAACCACGAAAACCCCTAAAATAATAAAAAAACATAAAACCTTAAAAAATACTAAAAATCTATAAAAAACCTATAAAACACTAAAAACCCTAAAAAATTAAACAAAAACACTAAAAACTCTAACCGACCCTAAAAACCCTAAAAACCCATAAAAACCCCTAACACCCCTAAAAACCCTAAAAATCCATAAAAACCCTAAAAAATCAAAAAACCCATAAAAAACCTAGAAAACCCCTAAAAATACATGAAAACGTAAAAACCCTAAAAACCATAAAATCCATGGAAATAATAAAAAACCCTAAAAACATAAAAGTCCCCAAAACCCATAAAAACCATAAAAACCAAAAAAACCACTGAAATCTCTAAAAACCCCTAAAAACTTTAAAAACCTTAAAAACCTAAAAAATCCAAAAAGACCCTAAAAAACCATAAAAACCCTAAAAACCTTTGAAAATCCTAAAAAGCTCAAAATCACTAAAAACCCTAAAAAACCCTAAAAACATAAAAATCCAAAAAAACATAAAAATCCTAAAAAACATAAAAATCCATGAAAACGTAAAAACCCATAAAACCCCAAAAACCCTTAAAACTAATAAAACCCCATATTGACCCTAAAAATCAATAAAAACTCTAAAACCTCTTAAAACCCCTAAAAATGTTAAAAACACTAAAACCCTAAAAAACCCATAAAACACAAAAAAAGCCTTAGAACCCCTAAAAACCATAGAAAACCTAAAACCCCCTGAAACCCGTAAAACCCCCAAAATCTCTAAAAACCCTAAAAACCCTAAAAATACTTGAAAACATAAAAAATTCTAAAAACCCCAAAAAACACCCCAGAAAACCAAAAAACCAAAAAAACCCTAAAACCTTAAAAACCCTGAAACCCATAAAACCATAATACCACTAAAATCCCTAAAAACCCTGAAAACCCCTAAAAACCATAAAAATGTTAAAAAACTCAGAAAAACCTTAAAACCCATAAAACATTAAAAAACCCTTAAAACCCAAAAGACCGTAAAAACCCTGAAAAACCCTAAAAACCCCTAAAAACTCTAAAACCCTTACAAATACCTAAATACCATAAAAACAATCAAACCCATAAAAATTACAAAAACCCAAAAAAATCAATGAAAATGTAAAAAACCCTAAAAACTCTGAAAACCTATGAAAATAATAAAAACCCCTAAAAATTTAAAAAATATAATAAAAATCCTAAAAAACTAAAAAATAAACACTAAAAACCCACAAAGACCTTAAAAACACTG
Source organism: Viscum album (assembly GCA_963277665.1). Lineage (NCBI taxonomy): Eukaryota > Viridiplantae > Streptophyta > Magnoliopsida > Santalales > Viscaceae > Viscum > Viscum album. The sequence continues at coordinate 610,124,900 of OY728147.1, forward strand.
AAATATCCTAAAACCCCTCAAAATATCACCTTGCAAAAAAGACCCCTCAAAATATCTAAAAAACCTAAAACCCCCTAAAAACCATAAAAGTCCAAACAACCTTATAAAAATACATGAAAACATAAAAACCCTTGAAACCCCTGAAAACCCCCTAAATACCAGAAAAACCAAAAAAACACCTTAAAAAAACTAAAACCCAATAAAAATCCAAAAAACCGCTAAGAACTCTAAAAACCCTAAAAACCCCAGAAAACCCCAGAAAATCCCTAAATCCCTATAAAACCCTAAAAACCTTAAAAAACCTAAAAAACCGCCTAAAAATCCATGAACACGTAAAAAAACCTAAAAACCATGAAAAACCCCTTAAAACCATAAAACCCCAAAAAACCTTAAAACCCCAAAAAACCTTAAAACACCAAAAAACCCATAAAATCCTTAAAAATATTTAAACCCCCTAAAAACTATAAAACCATTAAAACCCTTAGAAAACTAAAAAAAAACCCCTAAAAACCCAAACATACCTAAAAACCTTGAAAAAAACCTAAAAACCCTAAAAACACATGAAAACCCTAAAACCCCCAAAATCTATAATACCCTAAAACCCCATATATAACTTAAAAATCTCTTAAAAACACATGAAAACACAAAAAAACCCAAAAAACACTTAAAAACTCTTGAAACCCATAAATCCCCCTAAAACCTTAAAACCCCTAAAAACCACTAAAACTCTAAAAACCCTTAAAACTCCTAAAAATGTTAAAAGAACTCTAGAAACCCTAAACCCCTAAAAACTAAAAAACACTAAAAACCTAAAAAGATATGAAAACCCTAAAAACCCTTGAGAATGTATAAAAACCTTCAAAAATCTTCAAAAACCATAAAAACCATAAAAACCATAAAAATGTTAAAACCCCTAAAAACCCATGAAAACATAAAAAAACCCTAAAAACCCTGAAAAATGCCTGAAAACCATAAAACACCTAAAAACTTATAAAAAAACCCATAAAAATCCTAAAACCAACAAAAATATCTAGAAACCCTTAAACCCCCAAAAACGTTAAAAAACTCAAGAAAGCCTAAAAAACCCTAAAAAACTCAAAAAACCCCAAAAAAACCAAAAAGACCCTAAACACTCTAAACACCCTAAAATTACCTAAAAAACCAAAAAATCCCTAAAACCCATAAAAATACTAAACACCCCCTAAAAATATATGAAAACACAAAAAACCCTAAGAACTTTGAAAAACCCCTGAAAAACATAAGAACCCCTAAAAACATTAAAAACCCTAAAACCCCATAAAAATCCTAAAAACCACTAATTTTTTTAAAAACCTTTAAACCCCTAAAAATGTTAGAAACTCTAAAAAACCTTAAAACACCTAAAAAAACTCAAACCCCCCAAAAACTAAAAATGAACCTGAAAACCCTAAAAACCACTTAACCCCCTAAAACCCCTGAAAACCCTGAAAACCATAACAACCCGAAAAAACCCCTAAAAATCTATGAAAATGTAAAAACCCCTAAAAACCAGGGAGAATCCTTGAAATCCATAAATACCCCTAAAAACTTAAAAACCCCTAAAACCCCTAAAAACTAATAAAAACTCTAAAAACCCATAAAACCACTAAAATGTAAAAATAACTCTAAAAATCATTAAAACCATAAAAACTAAAAAAACCCTAAAACCCCCAAAAGACCATAAAAACTCTAAAAACCTAAAAAACATATGAAAAACCCTAAAAATAATAAAAATCCTAAAAACCTTAAAAACCCAAGAAAATGTAAAAAACCATAAAAAACCCTAAAACCCTTGAAAAACATAAAAACCCCTAAAAACAATAGAACCCCTAAAAAACATAAAAACCCTAAAAAACCACTAAAAACCCTAAAAACATGTAAAACCCCTTAAAATGTTAACAACTCTAAAAACCCAAAAAACTAAAAAAATACTGAAGACCCAAAAGACCTTAAAACCCTAAAAACCCTAAAAACCATAAAACCCCTAAAACCCCCTCTAAATCCCTAAAAATCTTAAAAACCATAAATATCCTAAAAATACCTAAAAATCCATGAAAATGTAAAAAACCCTAAAATCCTTAAAAACCACCGAAAACCATAAAAACCCCAAAAACCATAAAAATCACTAAAATCCAAAAAAACCCATAAAAGTAAAAAACCTAAAATTGTTCGAAACACTTAAAAAAATTAAAAAACTCTAAAAAACCTTACAACCCCTAAAAACTTAATCAAACCCTAACAACTCAAAAAAGTCCCTAAAACCCTTTAAAAACCCCAAAAGACCCCCTAAAAACCATCAAAACATTTTAAAACCATAAAAACCCATAATACCCCAAAAAACCACTAAAAACTCTAAAAACCATAAAACCCCCAAAAAATGTGTAAAAACTCTAAAAAACTAGAAAAAAACCTAAAAACTAAAAATACCCTAAAACCCCAAAAGACCCTGAAAACCTTGAAAACCACTAAAAACCCTAAGAACCCTTGAAAAACCCTAAAACCCCACAAAATCCCAAAAAAACCTAAAACCCCCTAAAACCCCTGAAAACCCATAAAAACAATAAAAACCCCTAAAACCTTATAAACACTAAAAACCCATAAAACCCAAAAAACCAACCAAAAACTCTAAAACCCTTAAAACCCCTAGAAACTTTAAAAAATTCTCAAACACTTAAAACCCCTAAAAACTAAAAAAACCCTAAAACCCAAAAAATGACACTAAAACCGCTTGAAAACCATAAAAACCCAAAAGGTCCCTTAAAAATGAAAATATCTAAAACTATAAAAATCCAACCCCCCCTAAAAATCCACGAAAACATAAAAAACCATAAAAATCATGAAAAAACCGTAAAAACCATAAAAATCCCTAAAAACCTTGGATACCCCTAAAACACCATCAAACTACTAAAAACTCTAAAAACCATTAAAAGGCCTAAAAATGTTAAAATACTATAAAAAACATTTAAAACCCTAAAAAACTTAAAAAATCCTTATAACCCAAAAAGACAATAAAACCCTTAAAACCCCAAAAAGACCCTAAAACCCTTAAAAACCCTAAAAACACTAAAACCCCCTATAAACCCTAAAAACCCTAAAATCCATAAAAATCCTAAAAAATCCCTAAAAGTCCATGAAAACATAAAAAACCCTAAAAAACCCTAAAAACCCAAAACCCCCTAAAAACCTTAAAAAACCCTAAAACCCACTAAAAACTCAAAAAACCCTAAAACCCCTAAAAATTATAAAACTATAAAAAAATCTTTAAAACCCAAAAAGTCCCAAAAAAACCCTGAAAACCCACTAAAAACTCTAAAAACACTTTAAACCACTAAAAAAGTTAAAAAAAACTCTTAAAAACCTTAAATACCATAAAAAACTTTAAAAATACCCCCTAAAACCCAAAGAAACCCTAAAAACATGAAAAACAGTACAAACCATAAAAACACATGAAAACCCCTAAAAACCCCCAAAAACCCTCAAAATCAATAAAAAACCTAAAACCCTTAAACAATAAAAATTACAAAAACCCTAAAAATCCTGGAAATGCAAAAAACCCAAAAAAACCCGGAAACACCCAAAAAAACCACTAGAAACTTTAAAAACCCTAAAAACCCATAAAACACTAAAAACACTAAAAACCCACTAAAAACTCTAAAAACCCTTAAAACCCCTAAAAACTTTAAGAAACTCTAAAAACCGTAAAAACACTAAAAAAGTCAAAAAAAAACCCTAAAAACCCTAGAAACCCTAAAACCCCTCAAAATCCCTAAAAATCTTAAAAAACCCCAGAAACAATAAAAGTCCACCCCCCCCCCCCCCAAAAATATCAATGAAATCACAACAAACCTTAAAATCCTGAGAAACCCCTAAAAACCATAAAAACTCATAAAAACCATAAAAAACATAAAAACCACTAAAAACTCTAAAAACCCTTAAAAACCCCTAAAATGTTACAAAACTCTAAAAAACCTTAAAAACCCTAAAAACTAAAAAAACCCAAAATACTCAAAAGACCCTAATACCCCTAAAAATCCCTGAAAACCCCTCAAATCCATAAATACCTTAAAACCCACTAAAAACAATAAAAACTCAAAAAACCCCCTAAAAATCCATGAAAACATAAAAAACCCTAAAAACACAAAAAATACTGAAAACTATAAAACCATAAAAACTTTAAAAAACCCATAAAAACTAAAAAACACCAATAAAAACTATAAAAACCCTTTAAACCCCTAAAAACGTTAAAAAAATCTAAAAACCCTTAAAAACCTTGAACACATTAAAAAAACCCTAAAACCCCCGAAAAACCTTAAAAATCCTAAAATCCCCTGAAAACCTCTGAAAACCCCTCAAAATACCTTAAAACTTTAAAAACCATAAAAATCCTAAAAAACCTCTAAAAATCCATGAAAACATAAAAAACCCAAAAAAAATCCCAAAAAAACCCCTGAAAACCATAAAAACCTCTAAATCCTTAAAAACCCAAAAAACCCCATAAATACCCTAAAACCCAATAAAAACAATTAAAACACATATTTTTAAAAAAAAACTCTAAAAAAACTTAGAAACCCTAACAAACTGAAAAAACCATAAATACCCAAAAAGAAACTAAAACCCAAAAAACACTAAAACCCATAAAATCCACTGAAAACCCCTAAAACCACTCAAAATCACTAAAAACCCATAGAAAATATAAAAACCATAAAAATCCTAAAAACCCCATAAATATCCATGAAAAAATAAAAAAAACCTAACAACTCTAAAACCCCTGAAAACCATAAAACCCCTGAAAACATTAAAAAAATTAAAAACCATAAAATACCCTAAAACCAATAAAAATTCTAAAAACCCTTAAAACCCCTAAAAATTCTAAATAACCTTTAAAACCCTAAAAACTCAAAAAAACCCTAGAAACCAAAAATTATTCTATAACATAGAAAACCCCTCAGAATCACTAAAACCCTAAAACTAGAAAAATCCTAAAACCCCTCAAAATCCATGAAAACGTAAAAAATCGTAAAAACCCTCAAAAAATCCTAAAAACCATAAAAAACCCTAAAACCCATAAAAAACCCCTAAAGTACCAGAAAAACCCTAAAAGCCACTAAAAACACAAAAATCCCCTAAAACATTAATTTTTTTAAAACCCTAAAAAACTCAAAAAAACCCAAAAAATCAAAAAGACCCTAAAAACCCCTAAAATCCCTAAAAATACTTGAAAACCCCTTAAAAACCTCAAAATCCTATAAAAACCATAAAACCATAAAAAGCATAAAAATCATAAAAGGCCCTTAAAAATCCATGAAAATTTAAAAACCCCTAAAAACCCTAAACCCCCCAGAAAAACCATAAAAACCCATAAAAATATTTAAAACCCTAAAACCCCCTAAAAACCATTATAAACCACTAAAAACTATAAAAATCCTTAAAAGCCTTAAAATTTTTAAAAAATCTAAAATATCTTAAAAAATATAAAAAACTAAAAAACGACTAAAAATCTAAAAAAGGCCTAAAAACCCAGAAAAACCCTAAAAACCCCTAAAGACCCATAAAACCCTTAAAAATCACTAAAAACCTAAAAAAACCCCAAAAATCTATAAAGATGTAATAAACCCTAAAAAATACCTCAAAACCATAAAAATCCCTAGAAACTATAAAAAATCAAAAACCACTAAAAACTCTAGAAACCCTTAAATTCCAATAAAATGTTAAAAAACTCTAAAAAACCTTTAAACCCCTAAAAACTCAAAAAACCCCTAAAACCCAAAAATTCCCTAAAAACCCAAAAAAACACTAAAACCCCTAAAACCCCCAAAAAAATCCTAAAACCCCTCAAAATCTCTAAAAACTCTAAAAACAATAAAAACCTTAAAAACCCTTAAAAATTCATTAAAACGTAAAAACTCTAAAAACCCTTAAAAACCGCCTAAAATAATAACTCCCCTAAAAGCCTTAAAAAAACCTAAAAACCCATAAAACCCTAAAAAACCACTAAAATCTCAAAAATCTCTCAAAACCCCTAAAAAAGTTAAAGAACTCTAAAAAACCTTAAAGACCCTAAAAAACTCATAAAACCCCCCAAAACCCCAAAAAGTCCCTAAAAACCAGAAAAACCCTAAAACTCTAAAAAACCATGAAAAAACCTAATAACCTTCAAGATCCATAAAACCCCAAAAAACCATAAAAATCCAAAAACCCCTCTAAAAATCCATAAAAAATGTAAAAAACCCTAAAACCCTAAAAACACTCCTAAAAACATAAAAAATAGTAAAAACCTGAAAAAACCCTAACAAACCTATAAAAGACCTAAAAACCCACTAAAAACTCTAAAAATGGTTAAAACCCCTAAAACGTTAAAAACTCTAAAAAACCTTAAAAACGCTAAAAAACTCAAAAAAACCCTAAAAACACTAAAATACCCTAAATACCCTAAAAACCCTAAAACATTAAACCCCTATAAACCCTAAAAACTCTCGAAGTCCCCAAAAACCCTAAAATTCCCTAAAACCCAGAAAAATCCTAAAAAGCCCCAAAAAATCCATGAAAACGTAAAAACCCTAAAAACCCTAAAACCTCTGAAAACCATAAAACATATAACAAACCTTTAAACTTTGTGTGTGATGTGGAGCTGGAGGATTTTGGCGGCGATGTTGACTGACCCACTCTGTGTGTGATTTTCTTTTGGACACTGTGTCTTTTTTGGTCTTGCGCTTTGTTTCTTTTTTTTTCTTTCATTTTGTGGCCCTCGGGCTAAGGTTGTAAGGGTTTTTGGGTGTGGATTGATTGATCCCTCCCCTCCCTTGTCTGCAGTGTCTGTATCCTTTGTTTATAAATTTTGGGGGGTTCCGGGAATAGCCTGGACCCGTGCCTTCTTTGCCTAAAAACACAAGAAAACCCTTAAAACCTACTAAAAAACACTAACAGACCTTTAAAATCTTAAAAACATTATAAAACTCTAAAAAACCTTTAAAACCCTTAAAACTCAAACCCCCCCTAAAAATCCAAAAAGATCCTAAAAATGCTGAAAACCCCTAAAACCCAAAAAACCCCTAAAAACCCCCAAAGACCTCAGAATCCCTAAAACCCATAAAAAGATTAAAACCCATAAAAATCCTAAAGAACACATAGAATTAATGAAAACATAAAAAATCCTAAAAAATGAAAAACCCCTGAAAACCATAAAAACCTCTAAAAACCTTAAATACCCTAAAAACCCATAAAAACCTAATAACTCAAAAAACCCTTAAACCCCATAAAAATATTAAAAAACTATGTAAACCCTTAAACACCCAAAAAAACTCAAAAAAAAACTCCTAAAACCCAAAAAGACCCTAAAACCCCTTAAAACCTGATATGGAATCGGTTAATGAAAATGACTTGATGGAATGCGCAGATTTATAGTTGCATGGACTAATGATGCAAGGAAGATTAAAGAGACTACAAGTGGAAATAGAATCCCATATCTCTACATTAAAAGTCCCAAACCAAAGGTGCCTGCATGGAAGTGGAAAATATGCTTGTTATCACTCTTATTTAAGCCCACATGAGATAGATGAAGCCCAAGACACATGGTTGCATGAATTTTGGAAGCCATGCCTACATGGAGATTCTTGAATGGAATATTGGATATGAAATTCAAATATGATGGGCTAGGTACTCAAAGTCAAATATGGTGGGCTATGGGTGGAAAACACGTTCTCCTTTTCCCAATAATCTTTGTTAGACGTTATCTTTTTTTTACTTTATGTGGACAAGGTAGGTTTATCCTTTATGACTTTAGGGTATTAGACACTTGACTATTGTATCACCCCTTGGATATAAATAGCCATGCATGGCATTGTATTTTCATTTAGGATTTTAATAGAAATATTATGATTTGTTTCTCTCCATTGCATGAGGATTGTTCTAGTTTTCTGTCATGAACCATCCTCGGGGCCCATGCCGTGACTACCCCAAACCCGCCTTCCACAGCCCAGGGGATGGCGACTAGCACCAAAGGCGTAAATTCTGGTAAAAGGGAAGACATTTCCTTTCTAAAAGTAAACAAACAAAACAGAGTGTGCAAGTGAAGTAAGCACTAAGTAAAACTGAGTACAAAAGTAAGTGCTGGAATGTAAATGTGCCAGTATACAAACCCAACTGAAAGTACAGTAAAACTGAGAAAGAAAGTACAATAGCTGAAAAGTAAATTAGAAACCACCGAGATGTCCTCCGGGAATCCCACCTAAAGGGTGGGTACAGATAGTCTCGTCGGTACCTCGGGTCCGTCGTCCGCTCCATGTACGTCCTGCCAGGTGGTCTGCCTCTGGATACCGTCCAGCTCCACAAGCCTCAACCACGATCAGTGTTGTCTATCGTCTACAACCAACACAACGTAGTGCAGGCATTGCCTGTGCAGGGGTGAGTATAATGATACTCAGTAGGGACCCCGAGACCCCCGAAGGTCTCCCAGAATCCACGAAGGATAAGCCAAAAAGAAAAGATACAAACAAGAAATATCAACCAACTCTACTTAGTTATATGCCCATACATATACCTAAGTCATCAATCTCAGTTCGGCTCCAACTCCCGAGCCCAAGCACAACCCGGTCGACACATAAAAGAAGTCAATCACATCAATGATAATGATTGAAAGTCAAGACTAAGCTCACACAGGTATACTACTCACGAAGAGGGGTGGAGATGATTAGATGTAGCCTCTGAATCATCTTCTCTGCCGAACCCATGTAGGATCAGAGTACAGAAGTCATCGCTGCCGAACCAACATAGGATCCAAGTACAGTAACCATCACTGCCGAACCCACGTAGGATCCAAGTACAGTCGTCATCACTGCCGAACCCACAGAGGATCCAAGTACAACCATCCTCACTGCCGAACCCATGTAGTATCCAAGTATAGTCATCATCATCATCGAACCCACGGAGGATCCCATCACGGTAGTCGTCGTAGTCGCAACCAGCTTTAGGGTTCCCGCACACAGCGTGCTCAATTCTGGGAGGGTCTGCTACTCGAGTAAAGGGGTTGATACATCAACTATCACTAAGTCTTAAGTTGACGTATCCCGAAGTTCTGTCTCGTAAAAAGGAACTCAACGCGATAGATGACACGTCAATCGGACGCCCGATCTGAGAGATATTGGTTTTTTCGTTCCAGGGGCCGGGTTGGAAATATGCTCGTTCCAAACCCATCTGTTTTCCAAATTTGTCCAAAACTCTCTTAAAGTATCACAAAAGGACCACCTCGTCGAAAGGGTCCCAGTTCCATAGACGGCGCATCGATCGGATATGCGGTCTTTAAGTTATTCAAGTTTAAATGAAAACGGGCCCGGCCTGTTAAGCCCAGTGGGCTGGCGGGTTGGGTTAACCCAAATTTTTGCGGGTCCGACCTGGCTGGGGTGTCGGTTCAGTCCAATGAAATGCATGGCTCGGCCCAAGGGGTACGGCCCAGCCCGAGGGGGCGCGGCATGGCCCGGCCCGACGTGGCCCAGCAGGGCGTAGCCCGGCCCGGCGTGGTGCGACCCGGCCGGGCGCGACCCCGCCAGCTCGGCCAGCTGGCCCAGCGGCTCAAGGGGGGGGGGGGGGCGCCCCCCCCCCCCCCCCAGCTGCCCGAATCAATGGCCCCCAGCAGCGTCTCCCTCCCTAACCGGTCAGCCAGAGCCGGCCGACCTCTTGGCGCAAGCAGCCTTCTCGGGCGGGCTGCGGTGCCCTCCTGGCGCCGCGGCTTTCCTCCACCCGGCTGGCCGACGGGCCGCGGTTCATTCCGCATAGCCGGCGCGACGACACCGGCTTCTTCCACCACTGCCTGCCCTAGCCACTACTCTGCGTCCCTGACACAGCATGACGACGTTGTGCTTCCTCCGCTGTGGCCCGCTTGGTCGTGGATTTTCTTTGCGTGTACGATAGTGGCCCTTTCGCCACTGGCCTCTTCCGCGTTCTGCCTCCGGTCGCCGATTCCAAAAAGATAAACAAGATCTAGTGGAGGGTCGTTGGGCCATCTTCGTTCGGCCCGCGCCCTCCGCGTTTGGCGATAACCATAGGTCGGGATAAACAAAGTTGTTCAATGTCAAACGAGGCACAATTTTAATATATTAAAATTGAACTTAATCCCTCTACCTCGAATATGGTTTGTTCATCGTAGATGCGGAAAGCGATGTCGCTCCATCAACGTCGGATAAAGAACCGTCGTCGTTGGCGAGTTCCCCACGGTGGAGTCTCCTCCCTTAACGCAGGGGAAAAAAAGGATTGGAGAAGCATGGAGCGTTCTTTACCGAGTCGTTCTTCGTTGAAGGAGAGGAAACTTTTCTTCCTTTCTCAAGAGCTCTCTCCCAAATCTCCTTAACACAATGAATGCCCCCAAAAATAAAATAATATACTAATGCTATTATTTTATTAACGTATGCAATTTAAAATTCAAAATTAAAATCACTTAATTAATTAAGTGAAGGTGTTGAATTTATTAATTAGGGTGTGTTGGCAAACAATTAAGAGGGGGAGAGGAAGAGGAAGGGATCCTCATAAATAAGGGGTGTTGTCATGAATTAAACATGGGAGTTTAAAGGGGGTTTGAAAAGAGTTATGGGAGGTGAAAGTTTGGGGCTCGTGTGGGCCCCACCTCTCCATTATCCACACATGGGATGTTGGGTGGTTGTGGGCCCCACCAACAACTTCCCATGGGAGAAATTAACTTCCAAAGATATAAATAAAATTGTTCTAACAATTTTATTTAACTTCTTAATTTAACCACAATTTTAACTTTCAACCCGCATAAAACACAATTGTGGTAAAGGTCCCCTTAAGAAAATATCGGCGCTACGAGTTCATCAGTGCCCTTGGATTTCATTTCCGAGCACTGCTTCAAAAGATAGAAAAACCCGCTCATTCGTTCACTAAACGTACCTGAGCTAAACTTCGAAAAATTATTACAGGCACAATGGGCCTCAGAATTAGGTGCCGTCAGAAACTGCGTACTCATAAAATTCCAAATAATTTAAGAGAAAAAATTTTCCTTGAAATTTCTGAGTCTTTATATTACCTCCACCTCAGGGATTTACGTCTCCGTAAAGATACAACAAAGACTAGGGAAACAAATGAAGGTACTGAGCGTGCATCTGAGCCTCCCGCTCCCATGTGCTCTTCTAGAGGTTCATGTGCTGCCAACAAATGCGCACTAGAGAAATCGACCATCCACGTAGGACCCGCTCCTGTCGATCCTCTATCTCAATCGGGACCTCCGTGAATTTCACCCCGTCATCGATGTCCAGCTCCCTGTGATCGATGATGTGTGATGGGTCGTGCATGTATCTCCTCAGCTGAGATACGTGGAAGACGTCGTGCACCTGGTGCAACTAAGGTGGAAGGGCCAGGTGGTAATCCACCTCGCCTAACCTACTAAGGACCTGGAATGGTCCGATGAAGCGTGGATATAACTTTACACCCCAGCCAAATCTCTGTAATCCACGTCGAGGTGAGACCCATAAGAAAACATGGTTGCCATCCTCGAACTCCAATGGTCTTTGTCTCCCATCATCATAGGACTTCTGTCTGCTATGTGTAGTCCTCATCCGCTCCTGGATGATCTGAACCTTCTCCATCGTAGCCTGAACCATCTCTGGTCCTACAAGTGCTGACTCCCCAGGGTCAGTCCAACACAGAGGTGATCTGCAAGGTCGGTCGTACAGGGCCTCGTATGGTGTCATCCCGATGGTGGAGTGGTAGCTGTTGTTGTACGCAAACTCAACCAAGGGTAGGTGATCCTCCTAACTCCAACCAAAGTCAAGGACATATGCACGTAGCATGTCCTGGAGTGTCTGAATGGTCCTCTCCATCTGGCCATCCATCTGAGGATGGAAGGCGGTGCTCAGACGTAGTTGCATCCCAAAAGCCTCATGTAACCTCTTCCAAAGCTGGGAAGTAAAGTGAGCATCCCGATCGGAGACAATAGTCAAGGACACTCCCTGAAGTCGTACAATCTTCTGAACATAGAGGCATCCCAGGCTCTCTACTGAGCCCTGCTCTCTGATAGGTAGGAAGTGGGTCGACTTGGTGAGTTGATCGATGACCACCCAGATAGAGTCGTGTCCCCTGGATGTACATGGAAGCCCCGTCATGAAATCCATGGATATCCCGTCCCACTTCCACTCTGAAACCTCTAAGGGTTGTACCAAGCCTTCTAGTACCTGGTGCTCTGCCTTCACTTGCTGGTAAGTGAGGCATCATGAAACGAACTCTACTACAACCTTCTTCATACCCGGCCACCAGTGCTGTCATCTGAGGTCCTGGTACATCTTCGCCACTCCAGAATGTACCGCTAGAGGGGAAGTGTGAAACTCCCTCAGCACTTCCTCCTGTAGTACAACTGGTACCATGGTACGTCCCCTGAAGAGGATGACGTGCTCTCCTCCTTCAGAAAATCCATCAGGCACCTGCCCTGTGGAAATCTGAGCACGTCGCGTCTCACAGTCAACGTCCCCATGCTGTGCCTCTCCAACCCACTGAAGTAGTGGAGGATTGATTGTGAGGTACTGTAGAAAGGCTGCCCCATCTCTATCCACAAATGATATCTGCAAAGCAGATAACTGCACTATCACCTCTCCAAGTAGCTGAATGCCTAATCTCCTGCTAAGAGCATTAGCCACAACATTCCCCTTCCAGGGGGTATAGACTATCTCAAAGTCATAGTCCTGGAGGAACTCAAGCCACGTCACTATCTCAGGTTCAGGTCCTTCTTTGAGAATATGTACCTGAGACTCTGGTGGTCAGAACAGACTGTAAAGCACTCGCCCATCAGATAGTGCCGCCACATCTTCAGGACGAAGACCACTGCTGCTAACTCCAGGTCATGGGTAGCGTAGTTCTTCTCGTGCTACCTCAAATGCCGTAAACCATAGGCGATCTCTACCCGCTCCAGCATCAGGACACACCCGAGTCCGGTCCCTGATGTGTTGCAGTAAACCACGTACCCAACGCCCTCCTCCTGTATCCTCAAGATGGGCGCACTGGTCAATCTCTGTCTCATCTCCTGAAAGCTCTGCTGGCATCTATCTGACCACATGAAAGGTTTCCCCTTCTTCATCAAAGCTGAAAGTGGTGTTGAAACTCTGGAGAAGTCTGGCACAAATCTCTGATAGTACCTAGCTAGACCTAGGAAACTCCGCACCTCCATCACGCTCCTGGGTGTCTCCCAAGAAATTACTGCCTTGATCTTTGTAGGATCCAAAACAACTCCCGCCTCCGAGATGACGTGCCCCAAGAAGTGAACCTCTAAAATCCAGAACTGGCACTTCGAGATCTTACCATAAAGCTGGTTCTCTCGGAGTGTGTCCAGTACAACCCACAAGTGGTAGGCATGCTCCTCCTCATTAGTAGAGTAAATCAGTATGTCATCGATTAAGACTACGACAAAACGATCGAGGTAAGGCTGGAAGATCCTATTTATGAGACTCATGAACACTGCTAGTGCATTGGTTATGCCGAAGGGAATAACCAAGAACTCGTAGTGGCCATAACGACACCTGAAGGACATATTCTGCACATCCTCGTCTCGAACTATGTGCTGATGATAGTCTGACCTGAGGTCTATCTTTGAGAACCATCGTGCTCCCTTAAGTTGATCAAAGAGGTCGTCAATCCTCAGGACTGGGTACCTGTTCTTTATGGTCACCTGAATCAGGAGATGGTAGTCGACACATAGTTATAAGCTCCCATCCGCCTTCTTGGCGAACAGAATCGGAGAATCCCAAGGTGAAACACTCGGTCAGATGAATCCCTTTCCCTACAAGTCCTCCAGCTGTACCCGCAGCTCACGAAGCTCGGCGGAAGCCATCCGATATGATGGAGTAGATATCGGTGCTATCCCAGGGTACAAGTCTATGTAGAAGTCTACCTGTATATGAGGAGGTAGTCATGGAACATCATCAGAAAAAACGTCCGCATACTGATCCACCGCAATAGGAAAACTCAGACTCCACACATCAACCGCTCCTAGGATGAGACTAGCCAACTGATGTGTGATCGGCTGCCCTCTCCTCTGAGTAAGTCCATCCTACACTGCAAAGGCTCCCTTCTCACCAGTGAAATTAAACCTGGTCCCATCCGTGCGGACACACCACACTTTGTGCCTAATACAGTCGATCTGGGCATGGACTATAGATAACCAGTCCATACCCAAGATGACGTCGTAAGGCCTCGACGCTGCTATAAGAAGATCCCAGCCGAAGTTATCACCTCCTAAAGTAAGTTCACACTATCGGCACCAGTGTGTAATCGTCGAGTCTGCTCCCGTGGGAGTCTCTAGCCATAAGGATCGAGCCAACGGCTCTGTCGAAATATCTGAGCTCCGAACAAAGGAAGCGGTAATAAAAGAATGACTCGCTCTTGTGTCTATAAGAACTGCAGCAAGGACGGAGTAGACATAGATAGTACCTCGAATCATCTCAAGTGCACCATGGTCGTAGGCCTCGACTTCCTGGAGCTGAGCCTGCCCCTGTTTTCCAGCTCCCTATGGTCGGGGTGGTCCTCCTGGTGGTGGTGGTGGTAGAGCCTCGAAGCGTCATCCACCACCCGCTGCTCGGCCAGCTCCTCTGCCTCATCCGCCTGCTCCATGCAGACCACCACGGTCTAACCTATTTCTCTGCCTGGGAGGTCCCTCTATTGTCTGCAGCTCATCTGCATGGCGGGTCGGGCAGTCACGAGCCATGTGGCCCTGCCCAACGCATGCATAGCACTGCCTGCCCCTCGTATTGCTGGCTCTGCTTCGTGTTCCCCGCACATCCGAACCAGTATCCTGTGGTCTCCCACCTAATGGCCTAGTCCGCTTGGACCTCTGTGACATCTGTCTACTACCGGCTGCAGAAGACTTCGCTACGTGTCGCCATGTGGTGGGTCTCGCTGCTGGCGTCGGCTCAACAAGAAAGCTCTCCACAAGAAGGGCTTGATCCAGCATTCCTGCCTGCGTCGGAATGCTGAGGGAGATCATCAAAGCCCTGATCTCATGCCTCAGTCCCTGCTCAAAGGTCTGGGACTGGAATAATGGGTCCCATACCATGTCTGTGGAGTATCACGAGAGGTAGGTAAATCTCACCGAGTACTGAGCTACTGTCGTACTGCCCTGCCACAGATAAAGTAACTCCTAGATGTGAACCGCACATAGGGTGGCTGGAACAAACTCTGAGCAGCAGACACTCTCGATGTCTGTCCAAAGTAGAGATGCCTCATCGTGCACCTAGAGAATCAGACTCCACTATCTACTTGAAGCTGCATGCAGTAGACTCGCGACAAGGATCACCATAAGGTTAGCTGGTGTCCCAACTAATCTGAAGACTCTGACGATAGCCTCCAGCCATTCCTCAGCTGCCGGAGGGTCCGTCTCTCCGCGGAACCTGGGAGGCCTCTATTGCTGAAACTCATGCAACGCACTCAGGCGGCATGCACTCTCTACTGCTGGGGATGGTGGCATTGGTGGATCAGCAGGTAGTGGTACCGCTGGTGCCTCTTCTGTAATGGGGCCATACACTGAGGCCTCGTCGCTCGGTGGACTTCCATTTCGCACGTAACTAGGAACCCTGGATGGCTGCCTTTGTGGGGCCATCCTAAAAAGAAACAGGTGTTCCACGATCAAACAGTATACCTGGTGAGCTGACACAAAGTAATCACAAATAAAACTTTTGAAACACACATGAAATCAATGTTTTTTTATACTGAGTTGGAAATCAGGAGTTAGGGTCCTGTTGTATGGATACGTCATTCGCCGCACCAACACTGGACTCCCTGGACTGAAAACCACACTCAATACTCCTAACACTATTTCTTCACAGAGAAGAAATTATCAGAGTCCTGAGTTCTGCGGTAAAACTGAATCCTCTGATACCAATTTTTCACGACCCATCCTCGGGGCCCATGTCGTGACTACCCCAAGCCTGCCTTCCATAGGCCAGGGGCTGGTGACTAGCACCAAAGGAATACATCCCAATAAAAGGGAAGCATTTCCTTTAAAAAAGTAAACAAACACAACAGAGTACGCAAGTGAAGTAAGCACTAAGTAAAATTGAGTACAAAAGTAAGTGCTGGAAAGTAAATATGCCAGTATACAAACCCAATTGAAAGTACAGTACAACTGAGAAAGATAGTACAATAGCCGTAAAGTAAAGCAACAACCACCAAGTCGTCCTCCGGGAATCACACCTGAAGGGTGGGTACATATAGTCTCGTCGGTACCTCAAGTCCATCCTTCCACTCCGTGTACATCCCGCCAGGTGGTCCACCTCCGGATATCATCCAGCTCCACAAGCCTCAACCACGATCAGTGATGTCCGTCGTCTGCAACCAACACAACATAGTGCGGGCATTGCCCGTGCAGGGGTGAGTATAACGATACTCAGTAGGGACCCCGAGACCCTCGAAGGTCTCCCAGAATCCATGAAGGATAAACCACAAAGGAAAGATACAAACACAAAATATCAACCAACTCTACTTAGGTATATTCCCATACATATACCTAAGTCATCAATCTCAGTTCGGATCCAACTCCCGAGCCTAAGCACAACTTGGTCCACACAGAAAAGAAGTTAATCACATCAATGATAATGATTGAAAGTCAAGAATCAGCTCACACATGTATATTACTCATGAAGAGGGGTGGAGATGATTATATGTATCCTCTGAATCATCTCCTATGTTGAACCCACGTAGGATCTAAGTACAGAAGTCGTCACTGCCGAACCCACGTAGGATCCAAGTACAGTAACCATCGCTGCCGAACCCACATAGAATCCAAGTATAGTTGTTATCACTACTGAACCCAGGAAGGATCCAAGTACAGTCATCCTCGCTGCTGAACCCACGTAGGATCCAAGTACAGTCTTCATATTCATCGAACCCACGAAGGATCCCAGCACAGTAGTTGTTGCAGTCAAAGCCATCTCTAGAGTTCCCTCACACAGCGTGCTTGATTCTAGGAGCGTCCACTCCTCGAGTAAAGGGGTCGATACATCAACTGTCAAAAAGTCCTGAGTTGATGTATCCTGAAGTTTTGTCTCTTCAAAAGGAACTCAACGCGACAGATGGCGCGTCAATCAGACGTCTGGTCTGAGAGATATTGGCTTTTTCGTTTCAGGGGACCGGTTGGAAATATGCTCATTCCAAACCCGACCATTTTCCAAAGTTGTCTAAAACTCACTTATAGTATCGCAAAAGTACCACCTCATCAAAAGGGTCCCAATTCCGTAGACGGCATGTCGATCGGATGCACGATCTTTAAGTTATTCACGTTTAAGTGAAAACGGGCCCGGACCATTAAGCCCAGTGGGCTGGCGGGTCGGGTTAACCCAAATTTTGGCGGGTCCGACCCGGTAGGAGTGTTGGTCCGGCCTGATGAAATGAGCGGCACGACCCAAGGGGCGCAGCCCGACCCGAGGGGGCACGACCTGGCTCAGCTCGGCGCGGCCCGGTGTGGCCCGGCGCGGCCCGACGTGGCCTGACACGACCCGGCGTGGCCTGGATATGTGTGGCCCCACCGTCTTGGCCATCTGGCCGAGCGGTTCGAGGGGGGGGGGGGCGACTACCCGAACCAGCGGTGCCACGCCCTCCCTAACCGGCCGGCCAGAGCCTGCCGACCTCTTGGTGCAAGTGGCCTGCTCGAGCGGGTTGCGGTTCATCCGGCGCGACGCCCTTCGGGCGTCGTGGCTTTCTTTCGCCCAACTGGTTCTTTCACCGAAGCGGCCCGCAAAGCGGGCAGCGGTTCCTTCCACACAGCTGGCGCGACGGCGCCGGCTTCCTCCACCACGACTTTCCCTAGCCGCGACTCCGCATCCCCAACACGGCGTGACGGCGCCGTGCTTCCTACGCCGTGGCCCGCTTGGCTGCGACTTTACTTTGCGTGTGCAATGGTGGCCCTTGTTCTACTGACCTCTTCCGCGTTCCGCCTCCGGTCGCTGATTCCAAAAAGATAAACAATTTTCAGTGGAGGGTTATCGGGCCATGTTCGTTCGGCCCGCACCCTCCGCATTAGGCGATAGCAATAGGTCGGGACAAACAAAGATTTTCAACGTCAAACGAGGCACAATTTTAATCCATTAAAATTGAACTTAGTCCCCCTACCTCGAATATGATTTTTTCATCATAGATGCGGAAAGCGATGTCACTCCGTCAACGTCAGAGGAAGAACCATCTTTGTTGGAGAGTTCCCCATGGTAGAGTCTCCTCCCTTGACGCAGAGGGAAAAAAGGATTGGAGAAGCATGGAGCATTCTTTGCCGGGTCGTTCTTCGTTGAAGGAGAGGAAACTTTTCTTCCTTTCTCAAGAGATCTCTCCCAACTCTCCTTAACACAACGAATGCCCCCCAAAAATAAAATAATAGACTAATGCTATTATTTTATTAACACATGCAATTTAAAATTCAAAATTCAAATCACTTAATTAATTAAGTGAAGAGTTTGAATTTATTAATTAGGGTGTGTTGGAAAACAATTAATAGGGAGAGAGGAAGAGGAAGAGATCCTCATAAATAAGGGGGGTAGTCATGAATTAAACATTGGAGATTAAAGGGGGTTTGAAAATAGTTATGGGAGGTGAAAGGTTGATGCTCGTGTGGGCCCCATCTCTCCATTATCCACACATGGGAAGTTGGGTGGTTGTGGGCCCCACCAATAACTTCCCATGGGAGAAATTAACTTCCAAATATATGAATAAAATTTTTATAACAATTTTATTTAACTTCTTAATTTAACCCCAATTTTAAATTTCAACCCGCATAGAACGCAACTGTAGTAAAGGTCCCCTTAAGAAAATATCGGCATTGCGAGTTCATCGGTGCCCTCAGATTTCAATTTCGAGCACCGCTTCAAAAGATAGAAAAACTTACTCGTTCGTTCACTAAATGTACTTGAGCTAAACTTCGGAAAATTATTCCGAGCACACTGGGACTCAGAATCAGGTTCCATCAGAAACTACATACTCCGAAAATTCCAAAGAATTTAAGAAAAAAAATCCTTGAAATTTCTAGGTCTTTACATTTTCCCCCTTTCTCATTTGCATTCTTTTCTTATCAATCTACAAGCTAGATTGGTGATCCAAGATCACAAATCCCCCAATTTTGTGCCTTAAACAAAGTGTGTTGTTATGTGGACTGGCAATCACATCTCTCCCATGAGTGTGTTCTATACGCAGCAGGTCGCGCTCCTTTTATCTTTGATTGAATACTTGCATCCACTATCCATACCCATCATCTGACACTTATCCCCAAACCACATCCTTCATCCTCCTCCCTACACTGTGAAGATTGGGCTACCACATGCTTCTCGCATCAGTTGGTATCAGAGCTTTGGTTGATATGGTAGGCATCTATCACCCTTTTTCTATGCCATGTATCCATTACCCTTATCATCTTTCCTTATTATCTAACCATTCAAAAAAACAAAAAAAAAACTTCTTTCTTTGAAAACTTCCATAATTGGCCTATGTTGTGAGATATTGGAATATTTTTACATTGAACCAATTATTCATCCATATTATTTTCACATTTAATTATCTATATGTGATTTGTATCTAAAAAAATAAAAAAAATCAAACTCTCTCAACTCATCATTTTTTTCTTTTCAAAATTAAGCACATCCTTTCTTTGAGATATTTCAAAAAAAATCTTACTCTCTGTACATCATGTTATTCTTTAAAACTATAAGCACAACACATTTTTGGGATATTTGAAAAAAAAAGAAGATGCAATTACTTCTTCTTTGTGCTTTAAATTATTAGCACTTTACATTTCTATACAACACATTCTCTATAATTTTTACTTCATTGCCATATCATATTTGGTTCATACTATTATTAATTTTTCTTACCTTTAACAATAGGGAAAAATCCTTTTATAGAACCCATCCACCATTTTTTACCATTTAAACATATTTTCTACCTTCTTTTCCACCCTATACCATTTTTTAACCCTTTAACACTCAAATGGGCTACATTAAAACACCCAAACACAATCTTGATTTGATAAGTTTTGGTGGCACGTGATCTCCCCAAATAAGGTATTAAATTTTGTAGGAGCTTGTGATTTAAATTATTTATTTAGAGTGGAGTGAAATAAGCAAAAATTCAAACATTCGTGTGTGCATTAGTGTGTACATCTCATGTGTGTGTGTGTGTAAGTGTGTATCCTTGTGCGTGTGAGTGTGTATATCTTTTTTTTGTGCATGTGTGTACATTTAGAACGTGTGATTGTGTATCCTTGTGTATGTGAGTTTGTAAATCTAGTGTGTGTGGGTATGCACATATTGTGTATGTGTGTGTACATCTCATGTATGTGAGTGTGTATTCTTGTGTGCGTGTGTGTCTTTACGCGTGTGAGTGTGAGTATCATTGTGTGTGTTTATCACTGTTTGTTTTTGGGTTTGTGTTAATTATCATGGAAGAAGATAATGAAAAGAGAATCGCTCATGCTAGCGATGAAGGAATCCGAAGTAGATCTCGTAAATATGAAGCTATGGAACTCCAAATTAAAGCTTTGGCTAAACATTTTTAGAAGATTCTTGATAGGAAATTTGTGGTGTTTCAATCGAGGATTGAAGACCTGGAGAATAAACCAATCCCAGGGATGATCTATGGTAACCTGTGATGAATTCTGGCACCAGTTCATCCCCACCATCATGGAGGGTGAGATAGATAACTTTGATAATGATTTTGAGGATGTCCCACAAAGGACGAGGTTCCAAAAACCTAGTGGATTCCAAAGGATACCATGTCATGATGACATCCATGGATGAATTAAGGGGAAGGTTCCCTCTTCTCATGGTAAAAGCGGTCTAGAGGCAAACTTGGAGTGGGAGATGCAGATTGAACAAGGGTTTACAAGCCAGCATGTTCTGAGGAGAAAAAGGTAAAACTTTCTTCCTATGAATTTTATAATTATGATTTAATTTGGTGGGATCAAATGAAAAATGA
This sequence comes from Viscum album, assembly GCA_963277665.1. Classification (NCBI taxonomy): domain Eukaryota; kingdom Viridiplantae; phylum Streptophyta; class Magnoliopsida; order Santalales; family Viscaceae; genus Viscum; species Viscum album. The sequence continues at coordinate 610,145,855 of OY728147.1, forward strand.
GAGGGCTAGATATGGTGGATGTCCCATCAGTACTTGGAATGCCCTGAAGTTTTCCATGTAGAAGCAGTTTGTTCCCTCACACTACCATAGAGATCACCACAAAAAACTTCAACACCTCAACCAAGGGAGTAAGAGTGTGGAAGATTACTATAAGGGGATGAAAATTTCCCTGATATGAGGAAACATTGAGGAAGATATCTTGAAGGAAGAGGTGGAGGATTGGAACCTTGTTTGCTACCTATTAGAGAGATGGAAGAAATTCAAAGATTCATCACCAACATTGTGGATATAAAGGATTGGAAGGAGTGTCTACTACATATAGAGTCTTCTTACAAAAGAGGATATCACTTTACCACTCAATTTTATCCATATGGAACTCTTTTTGGATTTAGCCTTCTTACCCTATTGATCAATTTTCATTGCAAATGCAAGAAAGTAGAAATATGGAAGGAAAACTTCATGTTAAGCAACAATATGGGAAATCAAAGAAGCTAGATATCCTTTAAAATAAACGGAAGTCAAAGTACAAGATACATAGAGATGGACCATACTTAGTTCTTGATATAATTGATTACAATATTTCATTGCAAGGTGAGTACAAAGTTATTTTTAAAGTCAATGTTTTTAATCTTTCCTCGTATTTGGATGCAGATGATGAATATTTGATGAAAAATTCTTTTCAAGAGGGGGAGGATGATATGAAATCAGTTAATGAAAATGAATTGATGGAATGTGTGGAGTTGGAGTTGCATGAACCAATTATTCAAGGAAGATTAAAGAGACTATAAGTGGCAACATGAGCCCATCTCAATACATTAAAAGGCCCAAACCCAAGGTGTGTGCATGGAAGTGGAAAATGGGATTATTATCACTCTTATTTAAGCCCAAATGAGATGGATGAAGTCCAAGACACATGGTTACACGAATTTTGGAATCCTTTCCCACATGGAGAATCTAGAATGGTATCTTTAGACCCCAAAGTCAAATCCAGTGGGCTATGGGTGGAAAGACATTTTCTAACTTCCCCAAAAGTCTTTGTTAGAATTTATCTTTTTTGAATTTGATGGGAAAAGGTAGGTTTTGCCTTTATGACTTTAGGGTATTAGACCCTCAACTATTGTATCACCCATTGGCTAAAAATATCCACCCCATGGCATTGTACCTTCATTGAATATTGTAATAAAAAGATTATTCTTTGTTTCTATCCATTGTGTGAGGATTATTCCGGTTTTCCCCCTTGTTCATGTGTATTATTTCCTTGTCAATCTACAAATTATATTGGTGATCCAAGATCACAAAGTCCCCAATTATGTGCCTCAACCCAAGTGCGTTGTTTTGTGGATTGGCTGTCACATCCCTCTCATGATTGTGTTGTCCAAGTAGTAGTTCGTACTCCTTATAGTGTTGATTGACTACTTTTATCCACTATCCATACCCATCATTTATCACTTATCCCTGAACTGCATCCTTCACCATCCACCCTACACCGTGAAGATTGGGCCACCCCGTGCATCTGACATACAAACCCCAGAAAAACCTAAAAATCCTAAAACCCCCTAAAACCCTAAAAAACCCCTAAAACCCCTAAAAACCCCTAAAAATCCATGAAAATACCTAAAACCTTAAAAACCCTAAAACCCCCTAAAAACACACTAAAAACTCAAAAAAAACCCCTTAAAACCCATAAAAACGTTTAAAGACTCTAGAAAACCTTAAAAACCCTAAAAAAACTCAAAAAAACCCCTAAAACGCCAAAAAGTCCCTAAAACCCCTAAAAAACACTAAACCCCCAAAACCCTTGAAAACCCATCAAAACCCTTAAAAACTCTAAAACCCTAAAAACCCTAAAAACAATAAAAATCAAAAAAATCCCTAAAGATCCTGAAAAATGTAAAAATTCTCAAATCCCTATAATCCTCTGAAAATCATAAAAACCCTAAAAAGAATAAAAAATATAAAAATCCATAAAAACCATAAAAACACACTAAAACTCTAAAAACCTTTAAAATACTTAAAAATATTAAAAACCTATAAAAGAGATTAAAATCCCTAAAAAACTAAAAAAACCGCCAAAAATCCAAAAGACCATAAAACCCTGAAAAACTCTAAAGACCCCAAACACCCCCAAAAAACTCCCAAAACCCTCAAATCCATAAAAACCCTGAAAACCCCTAAAACCCAACAAAATCCCAAAAAACCCTAAAAATATTAAAAACCATAAAAATCCAAAAAAAAACTTAAAGACCCAAGAAGACATAAAAAACCCTAAAAACCAAGGGAACCCCCTGAAATCCATAAAACCCCCTAAAAACCTTAAAATTCATAAAAACCATAAAACCCTAAAAATCACTAAAAACTCTAAAAAATGTTAAAACCACAAAAAATGTTTAAAAACTCTAAAAACCACTACTAGAATTAACCCCTTTAGCGACTGCCAAAAGCGGTCGCTAAAGGTCTTTAGTGGCCGCCTTGCGACAGCTTTTGGCGGTCGTTGTTGCTTCGTCGGTAATGACCAACAGCGACCGCCAATGGCGGCCGCTAAAGTTCCATGGGTATAGCCGCAGTTTTATGGGTGGGGTAATGCGGTATAGCCGCGGTACTGACGGAGGAAGGTGTAGAACTTGTGGCCGTCGGCCATGGCGGATCCACGGTGGCTGGAGGGAGGGTCCGGTGAGGGTTTAGCGGTGGGTGAGGGCGCGGGTGGCGTGAGATTCAGCGGCGGGTGAGGGAGGGCCGACGGGAAGCATCGGGGGTGGCGACGAGGGTGATAGAGGGGCGACGGGAAGCATCGGTGACGGCGGTGGGCGGAAGCACCGAGTTACAAAGAAGACAGCGCGACGGTGGGGCGGGAAAAATCCCGCCAAATTCATTTTAGCAGTAGCGACCGCCTTTGGCGGTCGCTAATGTTATCATTAGCGACCGCCGTTGGCGGTCGCCCGTTCCGATAGACGCAGAAAGCATTTTTTCTAGTAGTGAACCTTTAAAAACCTAAAAAAACTCAAAAAAAAGAACTAAACACCAAAAAGACCCTAGAACCCGGAAAAACACTAAAAACCTCTAAATACAAAAAATAACCAAAAATCCCAAAAAACACTAAAAAACCTTAAAAACCATAAAAATTCTAAAACCCCCCTAAAATTACTTGGAAACATAAAAAACAAAAAATTGAGAAAACCATAAAACCCCCTAAAAACCGATTGAAACCTTAAAAATCACTAAAAAAATCTAAAAACCTTTAAACCCCTAAAAATGCTAAAAAACTATGAAAACCCTTAAAACCCTAAAAACCTATGAAAACCTCTAAAAACCCTCGAAAATCCTAAAAACCATAAAAATCATAAAAAAACCCCTAAAAATTATTGAAAACGTAGAAATCCCTAAAAACACTGAAAACACCTTGAAAACCATTAAAAGTTAAAAAAACTCTAAAAAAGTTTTAAACCCCTAAAAACTAAAAAAAACCTTAAAAATTCAAAAACACCTAAAAACCTGAAAACCCCTGAAAATGCTAAAACCCTGAAAAAACCCTAAAAACCCCTAAAAACCCTAAAAACCCATAAAAACCATAAAAACACGAAAAAAACCCTAAAATCCATGAAAAATTAAAAAACCTAAAAAACCCTAAAAACATACTAAAAACTATAAAACTCCCTAAAAAAATTAAAAACCATAAAACCAATAAAAAAAACTAAAAACCAAAAAAACTCTAAAAACCCCTAAACCCCATAAAAAATAAAAAAAACACTAAAAACACTTAAAAACCCTAAAATTTAAAAAGTACCATAAAAACAAAAAAATGACCCTAAAAAACCTGGAATACCCTAAAACCCCAGAAAACCCTAAAACTCTCAAAATCCATAAAACCTAAAAACCTTAAAAACTATTAAAATCTAAAGAAATAGTAAAAATCCGTGAAGTTATAAAAAAACCTAAAAACCCAAACCCCCTGAAAACCATAAAAACACCAAAAACCCATAAAAACCCTGAAACCACTTAAAACTCTAAAAGGCATTAAAACCCCAAAAAATGTTAAAAACCACTAACAAACTTTAAAACCATTTAAAAACATAAAAAAACCTAAACCCACAAAAGACCATAAAAACCCTACAAAACCCAAAAAACACAAAAAGGCCCTATAAATCCTAAAAACCCTAAAAATCCCTAAATACCCTAAAAACCCTAAAATCCTGAAAAAACCTAAAAAACCTATAAATCCACGAAAACATAAAACAACAAAAACCCCGAAAAACCCCTAAAATCCATAAAAACTTCTAAATGCCATAAAAGCCCTAAAACCGCATAAAAACCCTAAAACCCACGAGAAACTCTAAAAATACTTAAAACCCCTAAAAACGTTAAAAACACTAAAAACCCTTAAAATCCTAAAAACTCAAAAAAACCCTTTAGAATCCCAAAAGACCCTAAAATCAATGAAAACCCCTAAAACCCATGAAAAACACTTAAAACCCTCAAAATCCCTAAAAACATAAAAAAACCCTAAAAATTCATGAAAATGTATAAAACCCAAAAAACCATAAAAAACCCTGAAAACTATAAAACCCCTAAAAATCTTTAAAAACCCCTAAAAACCCATGAAACCCTAAAAATCACTAAAAACTCAAAAACCCCTTAAAACACCTTAAAACATTTAAAAACTCTAAAAAACCTTAAAAACTCCAAAAAGATTAAAAAACCCTAAAACCTCAAAATGACCCTAAGAACCTTAAAAAAACTTTAAACCCCTAAAAACAGCGAAAAATACCTAGAAACCCACAAAATCCCTAACAACCCTAAAAACCCTAAAAAATAATAAAAACCATAAAAGTCCTAAACACCACTAAAAAGCCATGAAAACATAAAAATACCTTAAAACACTTAAAACCCCTGAAAACCTTAAAACATTAAAAACCCCATAAAACCCCTAAAAACCCACCAAAAACTCTAAAAACTATTTAAACCCCAAAAAATGTCAGAAAAAAATATAAAAATCCTTTAAAATAACTAAAAACTCAAAAAAATCCCTAAAAACACCCAAAAAGAAAAAAAACCCGAAAACCCTAAAAACCATAAAAACCATAAAAACCCTGAAAAATCAATGAAAGCCTTAAAAACCCCTAAAAATCACAAAAAACCAAAAAAACTATAAAATCCATTAAACCCACAAAAAATGTTAAAACCCATTAAAACACTAAAAATGTAAAAAAGATCTAAAAAATCTTAAAAACCCTAAAAACTGAAAAAAGCCTAAAAACCCAAAAGACCCAAAAAAACTTGAAAATCCCTAAAAACCCTAAACCCCCTTGAAAAACCCTAAAACCCCTCAACATCACTAAAAACCCTAAATAACTCTAAAAACTAAAAAAATCCTAAAAACCCCTAGAATCTATTAAAATGTAAAAACCCCTAAAAACCCTAAAAACCCTAAAAACCATGGAAACCATAACACCCCTAAAAACTTTAAAAAATCCTAAAACTCAAAAAAACCACAAAAAATAAAAAACCCCTAAAAATGTTAAAAACTATAAAAAAATTAAAAACCCTAAAAAACTCAAAATACCCTAAAAACCCAAAAGACCCTAAAAACTATAAAAAACCCTAAAAACCCTAAAACCCCGTGAAAAACCCTAAAAACCATAAAAATACGAAAACCCCCTAAAAATCCATGACAACATAAAAACCCTTAGAAACCCTAAAAACCCCTTGAAAACCATAAAAATCTCTAAAAACCTTAAAAACCCCTAAAAACCCTAAAAACTCTAAAAAGCATAAAAAACCTAAAAAACCAATAAAAATCCATGAAAATGTCAAAAACCCTAAAACTATGAAAACCCCATGAAAACCATAAAAACCCCTAAAACCCTTTAAAAACCCTAAAATGCCTAAAAACCATTAAAAACTCTAAAAACCATTAAAACTCCAAAAAATGTTAAAAAAACTCTAAAAAACCTTAAAAACCCTAAAAAACTCAAAAAACTCCTAAAGACCAAAAAAGACCCTAAAAACTCTAAAAACCCTAAAAACTCTAAAAAACCCTAAAAACCCTCAAAATCCATAAAAATCCTAAAAAAACCCTAAAAATCATAAAAATCCATAAAACCCCAAAAATCCATGAAAACATAAAAAATCCTAAAAACCCTTAAAACCCCCTAAAAAACCATAGAAGTCCCTAAACACCTTAAAACCCCAAAAAACCCATAAACCGCTAAAAACCACTAAAAACTCTAAAAGCCCTTAAAACCCCTTACAACATTAAAAACTCTAAAAAATATAAAAAACCTCTAAAAACCCCAAAAGACCCTAAAAACTCTAAAAAACATTAAAACCCCAAATAACTCTAAAAAAATCTAAAATCCCTAAAAATCCCTAAAAACCATAAAACCCCCTAAAAACATAAAAATACTAAAAAACCTAAAAATCTATGAATACGTAAAAAACACTAAAACCCTAAAAAACCACTGAATACCATAAAACCCCTAAAAACATTAAAAAATACTAAAAACCTAAAAAAACCACTAAAAACTATGAAAACCTTTAAAACCCATAAAATGATTAAAAAACTCTAAAATAACTTAAAAACCCTAAATACTCAAAAACCCCTAAAACCCAAAAAAAAACACGAAAAACCCAAAAAGATCCTCAAAACCCAAAAAAGACACTAAAAATCTTGAAAAACCCTAAAACCCATAAAAATCCCAAAAAACCTATAAAAATCCATGAAAACATAAAAAAACCCTAAAAACCTAAAAACTCCCTTGAAAACCATAAAACCCCCAAAAAACCTTAAAAACCATAAAATCCTAAACTAATAAAAACTTTAAAAATCGTAAAAATCCCTAAAATCCTAAAAATCCCTGAAAACCCATAAAAATCTCAAAATCCCTAAAAACCCTAAAAATCATAAAAACCATATAAATCCTAAAAACCCCCTAAAAATCCATGAAAACATAAAAAACCCTAAAATCCATGAAAACCCCAAAAAATCATAAAACCCCCTAAAACCCTTTAAAACCCATAAAAATCCATAAAACGTTAATAAACCACTACAAACTATTAAATCACTTAAACCCCCTAAAGACCTTTAAAGAATCTAAAAAACTTCAAACCACTAAAAAAATCCTAAAAACCCTAAAAAACCAAAAGACCCTAAAAACCCTAAAAACCCTAAAAACACTAAAACCCCTGAATACTATAAAACCCCCTCAAAACCTTAAAGCACCATAAATCCCATAAAACTCTAAAAAACACTAAAAAATATAAAAACCCCTAAAATTGTTAAAAAAAACTATGCTACACCAACCCATGGGGGGTTATTATATTCATGGGTTTTTAAAGTTTTTTCAAGTATTTTGGGACTTTTTTGGTTTTTAGGGTTCTTTATGAGTTTTTTAGGGGTTTTACAGTTTTTTAGATTTAAAAAATCTAAAAAACCAAAAAAACTCAAAAAAACCCTAAAACCCCAAAAGAGCCTAAAAACCATAAATACAATAAACCCCCCCAAAACCTTAAAAACCATAAAACCCCTTAAAAACCCTAAAAACCCACTAAAAACTCTAAAACCCTAAAAATATTAAAAAACTCCAACACCAAATCATGGATCTCATGCTTGAGTTTCCCTCTAGTTCTCTTGATGGTTTGCCAGAGGCTGCTCTTTCATGGAGGAGGTGAGAGAGCTTCGAGCCTGCTCATCACCCTCTTCTTCAATGGAAATGTCTCCTTCATAAGAGGTGTAATTTGGATCATTCAAGACTTCTCAGGATGTGGATGTGAATGTATATCGTAGACTTTCATGGGAGATTGAATCTAAGACTGCCAATAATCCTACACATTCAAAGGTAGTCGTGGTCGTGGATGAGGTGGTTGGAGTATCCAGTGGTTCTGATAGTAGGAGGTTTGCAACTTCCTTTCCTGGGGCTACGAGGTGCTCTCCTCTAGTAGACGTATTTTTTTCCTAATTCGGTGGCAGTGAAATATTCTTTGCCGGTTTTGATTGAGGATGTTGGGGTTCCGACTTGTTTAATTGGGAATAAGAAGGGGATTTCTAAGGTTTTTTTGATGACGGAGGGTGTTGATTCTAGAGGTGCGGTGAAGGTTGGCCCTTCTATTCCCTAGACGGATGTTAGACTGGTGGATGATGTGGTTAAGGGTCTTGATTCGGCTGCAGATGCAGATATATTCCTTAACTCAATTGAGGTAGGGGTGTTCTGAATCCTAAGGGTTCTACTATGGAGGCCAGTGAGGTTGAAAATGTTTTGAATGTGCGAGGCCCTAATTTAGATAAAGGTTCTGTGACTACAGCCGACGATGAGGGCAGTGATGCAGTGATGGAGGGATCTTCTTCCACTAGTTGTACTACGAATTTGGTTTTCCATCCACCAATTTATGGGGGGATCCTAGAGTTTCTATTCCATTTTCGGTGTTGAAAAAGGATGATTCTAGGTGGACCAACACGCTTGTGAGATACTTCCTTGAGAAGAAGTTTCCATATTGGATGGTGTCTCGGATTGAATCTGATTTGTGGGGTAATGAATTGATGGAGACACTCTATAACGATGATGGATTCTACTTATTCAGGTTCCTTCTTGTAATCTTGTTGATACGGTCCTTGGTTTTTTCTATAATATTGATGGTTCTTAGGACCTGGAAACCGAGCACGTCCCTAGATAAGAAATCATTTTTTGTCTTCCTAGTGTATATTAACATTCGGAATTTTCTGTTGGAAGTGTGGAATTCTAAGTGTATGAGTTATATTACGAGCATGGTGGGAAGGAATCTTTTCACTGATAAATCTACAGCTGAAATAAGGACCAGTTTCAACCACATTTTTGTTGAGATTTTGGCTGATCATGACCTCTTGGAGAATATTGTTGTGGATTTGGGTGATGGTTCTACCTCTTCTATTCATTTTGAATATAGATGGGTCCCTAAGACATGTATCCTTTGTAGAATTTTCAGACATCATTTCAACCAGTGCAAGAAGAAGCCTGTGGTCGATTCCCAAGTAGGGTGGACAAGAGTTACCCCTAATAAGTGAATCTATAGGAGGAAGGAGATAGTGTGGGAGGATGTGGTTATTGATTATGAACATGAGGGTTCTCAACCTCGTTCTTAGAATAAGTCACCAATTCCTAATGGAGCTTATACTTTTGATGATTCTAAGTCTGTTCTTGGGAAGGATTCCTACATTTCTATGTATAATTTCTTTGGTTATTTAATGATTGATCAAGATTGTAAAGGTGATTCTCTGGATTTTGTGTCTGCTTACTCTTCTGGTACTGATCTTATTTTTCTTGGTGGATCGGTTTCTACCAAGGACTAAGACAGTGTAGCTGAGGCTCTTGACTCTATCCTGTTTGATCCACCAGATCATTCTTGTTCTGCTCTAGACTCCTCGTAAGTGCTAGTTTCCCACAAGGTCACTGCACTTACTCCTAGATCTGTTCCTCACTCCGATGTGCCTATTTCACTTGAGGGGATGGTCCATACTGTTGGGAAAACTATTTCTGAAGTGGTCATGGTGAACTCTTCTGAAGATAGAGTAGTTGAAACTCTCTCTGTTTACAAGGTTTCCTTTGACCAGCTCAGTCTTGAGTCTTCTACTTTAAGTGATAACCCTCTTAGGGATAAATTAATCAAGGTTGGCGAATGTGATTTGAAGAGGGTGCTCATAAAATATAATCCTAAGATTACTGGTCTTGACCCTCCTGTTTTTAATGTTTAGTTTTGGTGTGTGGAATATCAGAGGTCTCGACACTCCTGAGAAGAAAAGGGAGGTTAAACACCTTATTTTTTCTAATAATTTGGATTGTTTTGGTATTGTTGAATCTAAGGTTAAAATTATTAACCTTACTACCATTATAAGGAATATTATTCCGAGTTGGAGCTGTAATAATAAATTTTTTACTTTCCCTTCTGGCCACATTCTTGTTTTTTGGAATCTTTAATTGTTGACTCTTGAGTCAAAGTTTGAATCTGCTCAGATCATTGAGTTCCTTGTTAAGTCTGTTAAGGTAGGTGTTTATTGCATAATTTATTTTGTTTATGGATTGAATTAGATAGAGGAGAGAGAGATCATTTGGCATGTTATTGATAGTCATTTTTTTCTTGTTCTAATCCTAAAATTTTATTTGGATATTTTAATGCAGTCAGGTTACCTGAGGAGAGATTGGGGGGATGTTTGGACTAGTACCCGTCTATAAAGGAGTGTAATTCTGGAATTGTTAATTTGAATTTTGAATACCTTTTTTGGTATGGGTTGAAGTATTGTTGGAGGAAGGGGAACTCGATGGTTTTCAGGAAGCTGGATAGAGCCCTCATCAATTCTAATTGGCTGACCAGATTCCCTTCCTCAGTTTCGGATTTTCTTCTTTATGGGTTATTAGATCATACTCCCATAATTATTAAAATTGGAGAAGGCCTCTAATTGGGGAAGTTACCTTCCAAATTTTTAATCATTGGGATGATTATGAGAATTTTCTTTCATTAGTTTCCATTTCCTAGAATATGTGAATTAAAAGATGCAGAATGTTCTAGGTTTGTCAAAATCTTAAAAGGGTTAAGATGGATCTTTTGGTCTTGCATGCTAGGGTTGTGGACTAGAAATTTTCTGAGATCACCCAGGTTAGAGATGAGATTTTAGATTTTCAATCTACCCTTATCTCAGGTGGGACCTTATATGACTTATTCTAGTTGGAGATAAGGTGTAAAGATAAGCTTAAATCCTGGCATCAAAAGTTTGTTCTCTCAGCTAGAAAAAAGAGTATGATTTAATGGAATAAGGAGGGTGTTCTCAACTCCGCTTTTTTTCTTCAATTATATGAAAGATAGATTTAACTCCTCAAATCTAGTCCTTCTCCATCACAGTGATGGGACTATTATCTCATATCCTAGTTTCATTATTCATGATGTGATTGATTTCATTCAATTACTGTTGGGGTCCCTGCATGATTCTTCTTACCTTGGAGGAGTGTTCATAGATTCATATTTATCTAATTCCTTATATCAGACCTCATGTGTTATGTTTGAAAAATCAGTGACATCGAAGGATGTTCACCAAGACTTATTTTCTATTCATCCAAATAAATATCCTAGGCCAGATGTGTTTAATGTGTTTTTTTTCCTTACATCTTGGTCGCTTGATGGTTTCGAGGTGACAGAGGCTGTGTTAGAATTTTTCAGATCTGGTAAGCAACTTCGTGAATCCAAGGTTCTATCATTAATTTGATTCTAAATGTCCCAAATTCTAGCTATCTCTCCAATTTCAGACCTATCTTGTGTTTAAATACCATTTATAAATGAATCTTGAAGATTTTATCTCATCTTTAGGGTGTTTTTTGTTTCATTGGTGATGTAGCATGAATTCCATTTCTCACCTCTGTTTTGTGGATGATATTTTGTTGTTCTCATTTGGAAATATGGATTATGTATTAGTGATGAAGTGTGCTCTGGATCTCTTTTACCCCTTGTCTGGGATGTTGATCAGCCTCTTGAAATCTCTTACATTCTAGGCTGGAATTCCTTTGGATGTCCGGGATAGTATTGGGGTTGTTATGGGAATTAGTCAAGGCTCTCCCCCTCTTCATTATATTGGGGTGCCTTTGATTTCTACCAGGCTCAATGCTTCTAACTATTCTTGATTAGAACATAATATTGTTAAGATGATTTAAGTCTAGAAAAACAATTTCCTTTATTTTGTTGGCCCACTGCAGCTTGTTCAGTCCATCTTGTTTAGTATGAAATCTTACTGGTGTTACAACTTCATATTTCCTGAAAAGGTGGTGAATTTTATTAAGGCAAAGCTTAGGTGTTTTCTCTGGAAGTTACATTCTCTTACTATTTATGGGGCCAATGTGGCTTGGGATTTATTGGCCATGATGAAGGAGGAAGGAGGCTTGGGGATTATAAGGATCCAAAATTGGAATAAAGATTCTATGGAAAGACATTTTTGGAATTTGTGCAACCCTTCTTATTTTTTAATTTGGGTTGATTGAGATCGATCTTTTCTGCTTGGATGTTATATGTTTTGGGTGGACAAATTTTCATGGAATTTTTTGTGGATGTGGAGGAAGTTATTGGGGATTCGAGATTCATTTAAGGACCACATTTCCTTTTTGGTTGGGAATGGATCATGCATTTCCCTCTTGTTTGACTCATGGCATCCTAGGGGACATATATACTCCTGCACTAATGATCACATCATTTATGATTCTGTTTACCCTTCTTCTTCCAAGGTTTCAATATTATTATGAATGGGATTTGGAATTCCTCATTTATATATCTTTGTTGAGTTATGGGATCTTTGGTAGGAGATTCTTCAACTTTCCCAACCTGGAGGATCTGGTGATGGGATTCTGTGGAATAGGAAGCCTGATTTTTCCATTCACATGGTTTGGGAGGATATTAGGTTGAAATTATCCTCTTTTCCCTATAGTTACTTGGTTTGGAATAGGTTCACCCCCACTAGGTTCTCCTTTATTATGTGGTTAGCTGTTCTTAATCGGCTACCTTCTCAAGATAGATTTCAATGCAGGGTTATTGCTTTTCCTAATGGCTGATTTTTATGTGAATTAGATTCTAAAGATTTGGATCATATATTTTTCAACTGTTCCTTTTAAAGGAAGTTATGGATGTGCTTTTTGAACATGTTAGGCTTGAACTATTCAACCTCTTCTTTTTAGGATTTCATTACCTATTGAATTGATTCTTTTGATGATGATTCGATGTCGAATGTCTTGGGAACACTTATAGTGGATTCTCTTGTATATCTTACTTGGAAAAAGTGTAATTCATGATTTCATGGCTCCCCTCATCATGGTGTGAGATACTTGTGGAATAAACTGGAGTATACTTTATGGTCAAGGTTCTTCTCTTACAAGCAGTTCCCTAATACTATCACTAATTAGGAGATTATCCTAAGATCAAACTTTCTAAGTTCCCTTTTGCTTGATGGTGGTTAGATATTGGTTCTGTTCTATTGCTGACAGGTATTGGGGTATGGTTGGGGTTGCTGATGTTGTTGTAGGATGTTTAGTATGCTACCTATTGTTCCTTACTTCGAGCATCCTTTATAGGGATTTGGTGTTGCTCTGGGCTACCAGTTGGTGTCATAGGAGTTTGATGGTGTGTTATAAGGTTGATGGTTTTGGTCTTGTGGCTACTACTACATGTTATTGGGTAGGGATGTGGCTTGAATTTTTAGTCCTAAGGGGCTCTGCTGGTTGTAGATGGTTGAGATGATGGTGCTTCAGTCCATTTTTCTAGCTTTTTAGTGGTGTGGTTGTGATGGATGCTTGGGAAATGCTCCTCTGGTTGGGTGGTTCTCGGGTTCAACAGGGGTAGAGCTTATCACAGAAGCTTGGATGGATAACTATTGGAAGATGTTGGGGTGGTTTCAGGATAGAGGTAGGGCTTTCTATGTCGAGATGATTTTTTAGGGGGGCAGTCCATGTTGGGATGTTTTTGTGGAGCTGAGCATGCTGTTGTCTTTGGCTAGTATTATGTGATAGGTTTTGGTTTGGGGGTAGGAGGTGTAGGGTTATGGATTTGGAAGCCTATTGGAGTGCTTTGTTGCTACAAGTTGGGGGGGGGGGCACAGTTGGATGGCTGGGGCCATGCTGTTGGTGTTTTAGATGGATGCAGGTAGCTGGTTTGGGGGATATTTTGGATGTGTTGTTTGGGAGATTCAACTAGTTGGGGCTGAGGGTCTCTTTAGTTGTGAGCTTTCTGTAGGGGTGGGCGACTGGTGGTGCGTGCATGTGTGTGGTTGCATGCATGCATGTGGGATTTAATGCGTGTGTGTGCATCACTTCGGGTGTGGCATGCATGTGTGTGTGAGAGAGAGAGAGAGAGGTGGTGTGTGCTCATGTGGTTTTTTACCATTGAGCCTCTGGGTTGCTTGGAGCTGCTGACCTCTTGGTTTGCTACGGGCTTGTGGCACTTGGTCGGCTTCGCTTGCTTGTGCAGCCTGGGGCATTTTCCTCTAGCGTGTTTGCTGCCTGTTAATCCATGGGCCTCTTAGTGTGCAGTAGCTTCACGTTGCTTTGTGTCGTCTTCCCTAAAAAACCCAACCCCCAAAAAATTCCAAAAGGTCCTAAAAACATTGAAAAGCATTTAAACCCCTGAAAGTCTCTAAAAACCCTCAAAATCCCTCAAAACCCTAAATACCCTAAAAACCATAAAAATCCTAGAAACCCACTAAAAATATATGAAAACGTAAAAATCCATGAAAACCCCATAAAGATTATAAAACCCCTAAAAACCTAAAAACCCCAAAACCCCCCTAAAAAACCCTAAAAACCACAATAAACTCTATAAACCCTTTAAACCCCTAAAAATGTTAAAAACTCTAAAAAACCTTCAAAACCTAAGAAACTCAAATAAAACCCTAAAAATATAGACCATAAAACCCTAAAAACCCAGTAAAATCCCTAAAACCCTCAAAATCAAATAAAAATATAAAAAACATAAAAATAAAAAAACTACAAATCTAAGAAAATGTAAAAAAACCTAAAACCCCCAAAACCCCCCTGAAAACCATCAAATCCCTTAAAAAATTACAAAACCCATAAAACCCCTAAAAACCACTAAAAACTCTAAAAACCATTTAAACCCCTAAAAATGTTAAAAAAAATATAAATAATGTCAAAAACCCTAAAAAACTAAAAAAACCTAAAACCCTTAACACCCCTAAAAACACTAAAACCCCTCAAAATCCCTAAAACCCCTAAAACCCCCTAAAACCCCAAACAATCCTAAAAATACCCTAAAAATTCATGAAGATGTAAAAAATCCCCTAAAAACACTGAAAACCCCCTAAAACCATAAAAGCCCATAATCTTAAAAACCCATAAAAACCCAAAAAACCCATGAAAATCTCTAAAACTCCAAAAGAATATAAAAATCCTAAAAAACCCTAAAAACCCTAAAAACCTTTGAAAATCCAGAAAACATAAAAATCCATAAAAACCCTAAAAATACCCTAAAAACCATAAAAATCCTAAAAATCCACTAAAATTACAAAAAAGCATAAAAACCCGTAAAAACCCTGAAAAATCCTTGAAATCCATAAAACCCCTAAAACCCTTAAAAAATCATAAAAACCCATTAAACCCTAAAATCACTAAAAACTCTAAAATCCTTAAAAACCCTAAAAATGTTAAAAAAAACTTAAAAAATCATAATAGAGAAAAATGACTTGTAAAAAACCCTAAAAACCCAAAATAACCGTAAAAATGCTGAAAAATCCCCAGAACTCTTAAACCCCTAAATACCTTAAAAAACCTCAAAATCTCTTAAAACCCTTACAACCCTAAAAACCATAAATATCCTAAATACCCTAAAAATACATGAGAAGGTAAAAATCCATAAAAACCCTAAAAACCATTAAAACCATAAAACCCCAAATAATATTAAAAAACACTAAAACCCCATAAAACCCTAAATACCCACTAAAAACTCTAAAAACACTTTAAATCCCAAAAAACCTTTAAAAACTCTAAAAAACCTTAAAACCCATAAAAATTAAAAAAAACATAAAAACCCAAAAGACCCTTAAAACCTTAAAATCCCCTAAAACTTTTGAAATACCCTAAAAACCATCAAAATATCTAAAAACTCTAAAACCCCCTAAATACAAAAAAAATCATAAAAAACCCAAAAAGATTCATGAAAACATATAAAACACTAAATACCCTAACTCCACCTAAAATCCATAAAAACCCATAAAAACCTTAAAACCTCATAAAACTCTATAGACATCCTAAAAACTCTAAAAGTCTTTAAAACCCCTAAAAACATTAAAAAACCTTAAATATAGAGCAAATGGATCTCACGGTTGTGGTGTTCCCCTTATATACCGGTGACTATGGGTAGGTCAATCGCGTGTGGAGGTGGTGAGCGACTGTCGGGCCTACTTATCCTCTCCTTATTAGGACATGGAGGGGTCCCTTACTAATGTTCAAATTTTCAGAGAAGGTGCCACAAGGGATTTCTTGTGAATATATGGTTCAAGCTTCTAAAAAGGCTCCTGAATTTTCTAGTGATGTTGGGTTGGTGGAGTATTTAAAGGATGAGATTCATTCTATTGAGCCTATGGAGGATCTTTATTAGGGGGTTTTGGGATCCCCCAATTTAGTGCTTGTATCAAAGAAAATTTATGTGGGCGTCGTTGCTTCTCAGAGTTAGAAGGCGCGTCTTGCTCCTTTGTCAGTTGTGGTTGGATTTATCAGGAAAATATTTGGTTCGATTGGGCTTGTGGAGGGGTTATATCAGGCTAATTCAGAGTCATTTGAAGGCATGTGGTTCTTCATTCTTATGATTCGTCTTAGAGGTTCCCTTCACTTGTTAAGATCGGAGATTCTAATGCTATGATTACCCCTACAATTCCCTTTATGGTAAATTTTTGAGATATAGGATTCAATAGCTATGTCTATCTCAGAACCTATTATAGTCGGGGTTCCCTTGGGAAAGAACCTTGCCTCTTCATGGGTTTTCAGGGGTTTTCGGGGTTTTCGGGTCTTTTTGGTTTTTTAGGGTTTTTTGAGTTTTTAGGGGATTTATGGATTTTTTTTAATGATATAGGGGTTTAAATGGTTTTTAGAGTTTTAGTGGGGTTTTATGGTTTTTAAGGTGTTTTAGGGTTTTTTATGTTTTTCTAGGGTTTTTAGGTTTTTTTACATTTTGAGAGATTTTAAGGGATTTTTAGGATCTTTATTTTTTTAGCATCTTTAAGAATTTTGACGGGTTTTAGGGTATTTCAAGGGTACTTAGGGTTTTTGAGGTTTTTTAGAGCCTTTTAGAGTGTTTAGGGTGTTTTTGAGTGTTTTAGGGTTTTAAGGTTTTTTCGAGTTTTAGGGGGTTTTAGGGTTTTTAGGGTTTTCTAGGTTTTTTTAAGGTTTTTAGGGGTTTTTATTGTTTTTAATGGGTTTTCAGGGTTTTCAGGGTTTTTTATGTTTTCATGGATCTTTATCATTTTTTATGATTTTTGTGGTTTTTATGGTTTTTAGGGTTTTTAGCGATTTTTAGGGTTTTTAAGGGTTTCAAAGGGTTTTTGCATCTTTAGGGATTTTTATGGATTTTATTGTTTTTTTGGGTTTTTAGGGTTTTTTTAGTTTTTAGGGTTTTCTTATTTTTTAGGTATTTTATGGTTTTTTAGGGGTTTTATTGGTTTTTAGGGATTTTTTAGTTTTCATGGGGTTTTAGAGTTTTTAGGATTTTTTACATTCTCATATATTTTTTGGTGTTTTTAGGTTTCTTATGGTTTTTACGGTCTTCGAGGGTTTTTAGGGTTTTTAGGGGTTTTAGGGTTTTTCAGGGTCTTTTGGGGGTTTTAGGGTTTTTTTGAGTATTTAGAGGGTTTTAATATTTTTAGATCTTTTTAATGATTTTTGGGTTTTTAGGGTTTTTATAGTTTTTACCGGTTTTTAGGATTTTTATTGGTTTTTAGGGATTTTAAGGTTTTTTAGGATTTTTTATTGTTTATAGGGGTTCTTCATAATTTTTAGGGTTTTTTATGTTTTCATGGATTCTTAGGGGTTTTAGGATTTTTATGGGTTTTAAAGGTTTTTAGGTTTTTTAGGGATTTTGAGGGGTTTATGGGTTTTCAGGGGTTTTTAGGTTTAGAGTCTTTTTGGTTTTTAGGGGTTTTTTAATGTTTTTTTGGTTTTTAAAGTTTCTTAGAATTTTTAATGTTTTAAGGGATTTTAAGGGTTTTTAGAGGCTTTTAGGATTTTTATGGTTTCTAGGGTTTTTTCAGGGATTTTATGGTTTTTTACGTTTTCATGGATTTTTATTGGTTTGTTGATTTTTATGGTTTTTAAGGCGTTTAGGATTTTGAGGGGTTTTGGAGTTTTTTAGGTGTTATGAAGGTTTTTATGGTCTTTTTGGGTTTCTAAGGGTTTTTTTGAATTTTTAGGGTTTTATGGTTATTTAGAGATTTTAAACATTTTTAGGGGTTTTAAAGGTTTTTAGTGTTTTTAGTGTTTTTAGTAGATCCATAAGGTTTTTATGGGTTCCAGGTTTTTTATGGGTTTTAGGGATTTTTGTGTTTTTAAAAGGTTTTCAGGGGTTTTACGGTTTTTTTCATTTTCATGTATTTTTAGGGGGTTTTAGGATTTTTAGTGGTTTTAGGGATTTGAGTGTTTTTAAGGGTGTTTAGGAGTTTTTAGTGTTTTTAGAGTTTTTATGGGTTTTGATGTTTTTTGGGTTTTTTGGGTTTTTTTTTGTGTTTTTTGAGTTTTTTAGGGTTTTATGGGTTTGTATAATTTTTTTTTAACAATTTTAGGGGTTTTGAGGGTTTTTAGAGTTTTAGTGGGTATTTTGGGGTTTTATGGGTTTTTAGGGGTTTTAAAGGTTTTTAGGGGTTTTTATGGTTTTCATGGGTTTTAGGGGTTTTTTGTTTTTAGGTTTTTTAGGGGTTTTTAATATTTTTATGGTTTTTAGGGGTTTTATGGTTTTTAGCGATTTTGAGGGTTTTCAGGTGTTTTTTGGGCTTTTTGGTCTTTTTAGGGTCCTTTTGGGGTTTTAGGGTCTTCTTTGAGTTTTTTAGGTTTTAAATTTTTTTTATATTTTTTAAACATTTTAGGTGTTTAAAGGGTTTTAGTGGATTTTTTGGGTTTTTATGGGTTTCAAGGGGTTTTAAGGGCTTTAGGGGTATTGTGGGTTTCGGGATTTTTTCAGGCTTTTTCAGGGTTTTTAGGGTTTTTTTCGTTTTCACGGATTTTACGGGTTTTTAAATATTTTTATGGTTTTTAGGGTTTTTAGTGTATTTAGAGATTTTGAGGGGATTTCAGAGTTTTTTAGGGTTTTTCATGGTTCTTTTTTAGTTTTTATGGGTTTTATGATTTTTAAGGGTTTTTACAGTTTCAAGGGTTTTTAGTGTTTTTTACATTTTTAGGGAATTTTAGGGGTTTTGCAGGCTTTTATGGTTTTTAGGGTTTTTTGGGATTTTGGGTTTTTTTGGGTGTTTCAGGGGTTTTTAGGGTTTTTAGGGTTTTTAGAGCCTTTTTGGGTTTTTAGGTTTTATTAAATTTTTAAGGGTTTTAAGGTTTTTTAGAATTTTTAATGTTTTTAGGGGTTTAAATGATTTTTATATTTTTTAGTATTTTTAAGGTTTATATGGGTTTTTATAATTTTTAAAGCTTTGGGGGGTTTTATGGTTTTTAGTGGGTTTTCATGGTTTTTAAGATTTTTAAAGTTTTCATGGATTTTTAGGGGTTTTAGTTTTTATTGATTTTTAGGGGTTTTATGGGTTTTTAGGGTTTTTGAGGGTTTTATGGTTTTTAGGGATTTTAGGGAGTTTTGGGGATTTGGGGGATTTTTTTTGAGTTTTTTAGGGTTTTTAGAGTTTTTTTAACATTTTTAGGGGTTTTATTAGTTTTTATATTTTTAAGTGGTTTTTAGGGTTTTTAAAGGGTTTTAGGGGTTATTATGGGTTTTAGTGGGTTTTCAAGGTTTTTTTGGGTTTTTAGGGTTTTTTTTATGTTTTTCGGGATTTTTTGGGGTTTTTTTAGGATTTTTATGGTTTTTATGGGTTTTAGGGTTTTTAGGTATTTTGATGATTTTTAAGGATTTTAGGGATTTTAGCGGATTTTAGTGGTTTTAGGATCTTTTGGGGGTTTAGGGTCTGTTTGTGATTTTTGGGGTTTTTAAAGTTTTTTAGTCTTTTTAACGTTTTAGGAGTTTTGATGGTTTTAAAGTTTTAGTGGTTTTTTGGGTTTTTGTGGGTTTTTTGGGGTTTTAATGTTTTTGGGGGTTTATGGTTTTCAAGGGGTTTTTAAGGATTTTAGGGTTTTTTACGTTTTCATTGATTTGTTACAGTTTTTCGGGTTTTTATGGTTTTAGTTTTTAAGTGTTTTTAGAGATTTTGAGGGGTTTTAGTTTTTTTCTAGGCATTTTTAGGGGTTTAGGGTTTTTTAGGGGTTTTAGGGTCATTAAGATTTTTTTTCTTTTTTATGTGTTTAAGATCTTTTAGAGTTTTTTAACATTTTTAGGGGTTTAGGGTTTTTAGTTTTTTTAGGGTTTTTATGGGTTTTTAGGGTTTTTAAGGTTTTACGGGATTTTATGGTTTTCCGGGGGTTTTTAGGGGTCTTATAGTTTCATGGATTTTTAGTGGGTTTTTTGTATTTTTATGTTTTTAGGGGTTTTGGAGATTTTGAGGGTTTTTAGGGTTTTTAGAGTTTTATGGCCTTTTGTGTTTTTAGGGTTTTTTGATCTTTTATGATTTTTAGAGTTTTTTGATGTTTTTAGTGTTTTTAAGGATTTTTAGAGTTTTTAGTGGTTTTTTATGGTTTTTAGGGGTTTTTAGGGTTTTTAGAGTTTTTAGGGGGTTTTTAGGTTTTTAGGTGTTTTTTTGGGTATTTAGGGATTTTTATGTTTTCATGGATTTTTAATGATTTTTTAAGGTTCTTATGGGTTTTAGCATTTTTATGGTTTTTATGGATTTTCAGGGTTTTTTGGGATTTTTCGGGGGTTTTAGGATTTTTGGGGGTTTTTAGGATTATTAGGGTCTTTTGGGCTTTTCGGGGTTTTTTTTTTGTGTTTTTAGGGTATTTCAGGTATTTAGAGATTTTTAACATTTTTAGGGGAGGGTTTTTATAGTTTTCATGGGTTTTTTGGGATTTTTTAAGTTTTCATGGATTTTTAGTGGTTTTTTAGGATTTGGATGGGTTTTTAGTTTTTCTTGGTTTTTAGGTTTTTTGAGGGGTTTTAGTGTTATTGAAGGTTTTTAGTGTTTTTCTCTGTTTTTTTTGGATCTTTTGGGTTTTTAAGGTTTTTGGGTTTTTTTTGTTTTTAGGGGTTTTATGGTTTTTTAGAGTTTTTAACAGTTTTAGCTCATTTAAGGGTTTTTTGAGTTTTCGTTGGTTTTTAGGGTTTTTATAAGTTTTTAGGGTTTTCATGGTTTTTAGGGGTTTTCAGGGTTTTAAGGATTCTTATATTTTAGTGATTGGGGGGGGGGGGTAGGATTTTTATTGTTTTAGGTTTTCAGTACTTGGAATGCCCTGAAGTTTTCCATGTAGAAGCAGTTTGTTCCCTCACACTACCATAGAGATCACCACAAAAAACTTCAACACCTCAACCAAGGGAGTAAGAGTGTGGAAGATTACTATAAGGGGATGAAAATTTCCCTGATATGAGGAAACATTGAGGAAGATATCTTGAAGGAAGAGGTGGAGGATTGGAACCTTGTTTGCTACCTATTAGAGAGATGGAAGAAATTCAAAGATTCATCACCAACATTGTGGATATAAAGGATTGGAAGGAGTGTCTACTACATATAGAGTCTTCTTACAAAAGAGGATATCACTTTACCACTCAATTTTATCCATATGGAACTCTTTTTGGATTTAGCCTTCTTACCCTATTGATCAATTTTCATTGCAAATGCAAGAAAGTAGAAATATGGAAGGAAAACTTCATGTTAAGCAACAATATGGGAAATCAAAGAAGCTAGATATCCTTTAAAATAAACGGAAGTCAAAGTACAAGATACATAGAGATGGACCATACTTAGTTCTTGATATAATTGATTACAATATTTCATTGCAAGGTGAGTACAAAGTTATTTTTAAAGTCAATGTTTTTAATCTTTCCTCGTATTTGGATGCAGATGATGAATATTTGATGAAAAATTCTTTTCAAGAGGGGGAGGATGATATGAAATCAGTTAATGAAAATGAATTGATGGAATGTGTGGAGTTGGAGTTGCATGAACCAATGATTCAAGGAAGATTAAAGAGACTATAAGTGGCAACATGAGCCCATCTCAATACATTAAAAGGCCCAAACCCAAGGTGTGTGCATGGAAGTGGAAAATGGGATTATTATCACTCTTATTTAAGCCCAAATGAGATGGATGAAGTCCAAGACACATGGTTACACGAATTTTGGAATCCTTTCCCACATGGAGAATCTAGAATGGTATCTTTAGACCCCAAAGTCAAATCCAATGGGCAATGGGTGGAAAGACATGTTCTAACTTCCCCAAAAGTCTTTGTTAGAATTTATCTTTTTTGAATTTGATGGGAAAATGTAGGTTTTGCCTTTATGACTTTAGGGTATTAGACCCTCAACTATTGTATCACCCATTGGCTAAAAATATCCACCCCATGGCATTGTACCTTCATTGAATATTGTAATAAAAAGATTATTCTTTGTTTCTATCCATTGTGTGAGGATTATTCCGGTTTTCCCCCTTGTTCATGTGTATTATTTCCTTGTCAATCTACAAATTATATTGGTGATCCAAGATCACAAAGTCCCCAATTATGTGCCTCAACCCAAGTGCGTTGTTTTGTGGATTGGCTGTCACATCCCTCTCATGATTGTGTTGTCCAAGTAGTAGTTTGTACTCCTTATAGTGTTGATTGACTACTTTTATCCACTATCCATACCCATCATTTATCACTTATCCCTGAACTGCATCCTTCACCATCCACCCTACACCGTGAAGATTGGGCCACCCCGTGCATCTGACATACAAACCCCAGAAAAACCTAAAAATCCTAAAACCCCCTAAAACCCTAAAAAACCCCTAAAACCCCTAAAAACCCCTAAAAATCCATGAAAATACCTAAAACCTTAAAAACCCTAAAACCCCTAAAACCCCCTAAAAACACACTAAAAACTCAAAAAAAACCCCTTAAAACCCATAAAAACGTTTAAAGACTCTAGAAAACCTTAAAAACCCTAAAAAAACTCAAAAAAACCCCTAAAACGCCAAAAAGTCCCTAAAACCCCTAAAAAACACTAAACCCCCAAAACCCTTGAAAACCCATCAAAACCCTTAAAAACTCTAAAACCCTAAAAACCCTAAAAACAATAAAAATCAAAAAAATCCCTAAAGATCCTGAAAAATGTAAAAATTCTCAAATCCCTATAATCCTCTGAAAATCATAAAAACCCTAAAAAGAATAAAAACTATAAAAATCCATAAAAACCATAAAAACACACTAAAACTCTAAAAACCTTTAAAATACTTAAAAATATTAAAAACCTATAAAAGAGATTAAAATCCCTAAAAAACTAAAAAAACCGCCAAAAATCCAAAAGACCATAAAACCCTGAAAAACTCTAAAGACCCCAAACACCCCCAAAAAACTCCCAAAACCCTCAAATCCATAAAAACCCTGAAAACCCCTAAAACCCAACAAAATCCCAAAAAACCCTAAAAATATTAAAAACCATAAAAATCCAAAAAAAAACTTAAAGACCCAAGAAGACATAAAAAACCCTAAAAACCAAGGGAACCCCCTGAAATCCATAAAACCCCCTAAAAACCTTAAAATTCATAAAAACCATAAAACCCTAAAAATCACTAAAAACTCTAAAAAATGTTAAAACCACAAAAAATGTTTAAAAACTCTAAAAACCACTACTAGAATTAACCCCTTTAGCGACTGCCAAAAGCGGTCGCTAAAGGTCTTTAGTGGCCGCCTTGCGACAGCTTTTGGCGGTCGTTGTTGCTTCGTCGGTAATGACCAACAGCGACCGCCAATGGCGGCCGCTAAAGTTCCATGGGTATAGCCGCAGTTTTATGGGTGGGGTAATGCGGTATAGCCGCGGTACTGACGGAGGAAGGTGTAGAACTTGTGGCCGTCGGCCATGGCGGATCCACGGTGGCTGGAGGGAGGGTCCGGTGAGGGTTTAGCGGTGGGTGAGGGCGCGGGTGGCGTGAGATTCAGCGGCGGGTGAGGGAGGGCCGACGGGAAGCATCGGGGGTGGCGACGAGGGTGATAGAGGGGCGACGGGAAGCATCGGTGACGGCGGTGGGCGGAAGCACCGAGTTACAGAGAAGACAGCGCGACGGTGGGGCGGGAAAAATCCCGCCAAATTCATTTTACCAGTAGCGACCGCCTTTGGCGGTCGCTAATGTTATCATTAGCGACCGCCGTTGGCGGTCGCCCGTTCCGATAAACGCAGAAAGCATTTTTTCTAGTAGTGAACCTTTAAAAACCTAAAAAAACTCAAAAAAAAGAACTAAACACCAAAAAGACCCTAGAACCCGGAAAAACCCTAAAAACCTCTAAATACAAAAAAAAACCAAAAATCCCAAAAAACACTAAAAAACCTTAAAAACCATAAAAATTCTAAAACCCCCCTAAAATTACTTGGAAACATAAAAAACCAAAAATTGAGAAAACCATAAAACCCCCTAAAAACCGATTGAAACCTTAAAAATCACTAAAAAAATCTAAAAACCTTTAAACCCCTAAAAATGCTAAAAAACTATGAAAACCCTTAAAACCCTAAAAACCTATGAAAACCTCTAAAAACCCTCGAAAATCCTAAAAACCATAAAAATCATAAAAAACCCCTAAAAATTATTGAAAACGTAGAAATCCCTAAAAACACTGAAAACACCTTGAAAACCATTAAAAGTTAAAAAAACTCTAAAAAAGTTTTAAACCCCTAAAAACTAAAAAAAACCTTAAAAATTCAAAAACACCTAAAAACCTGAAAACCCCTGAAAATGCTAAAACCCTGAAAAAACCCTAAAAACCCCTGAAAACCCTAAAAACCCATAAAAACCATAAAAACACGAAAAAAACCCTAAAATCCATGAAAAATTAAAAAACCTAAAAAACCCTAAAAACATACTAAAAACTATAAAACTCCCTAAAAAAATTAAAAACCATAAAACCAATAAAAAAAACTAAAAACCAAAAAAACTCTAAAAACCCCTAAACCCCATAAAAAATAAAAAAAAACACTAAAAACACTTAAAAACCCTAAAATTTAAAAAGTACCATAAAAACACAAAAATGACCCTAAAAAACCTGGAATACCCTAAAACCCCAGAAAACCCTAAAACTCTCAAAATCCATAAAACCTAAAAACCTTAAAAACTATTAAAATCTAAAGAAATAGTAAAAATCCGTGAAGTCATAAAAAAACCTAAAAACCCAAGCCCCCTGAAAACCATAAAAACACCAAAAACCCATAAAAACCCTGAAACCACTTAAAACTCTAAAAGGCATTAAAACCCCAAAAAATGTTAAAAACCACTAACAAACTTTAAAACCATTTAAAAACATAAAAAAACCTAAACCCACAAAAGACCATAAAAACCCTACAAAACCCAAAAAACACAAAAAGGCCCTATAAATCCTAAAAACCCTAAAAATCCCTAAATACCCTAAAAACCCTAAAATCCTGAAAAAACCTAAAAAACCTATAAATCCACGAAAACATAAAACAACAAAAACCCCGAAAAACCCCTAAAATCCATAAAAACTTCTAAATGCCATAAAAGCCCTAAAACCGCATAAAAACCCTAAAACCCACGAGAAACTCTAAAAATACTTAAAACCCCTAAAAACGTTAAAAACACTAAAAACCCTTAAAATCCTAAAAACTCAAAAAAACCCTTTAGAATCCCAAAAGACCCTAAAATCAATGAAAACCCCTAAAACCCATGAAAAACACTTAAAACCCTAAAAATTCATGAAAATGTATAAAACCCAAAAAACCATAAAAAAACCCTGAAAACTATAAAACCCCTAAAAATCTTTAAAAACCCCTAAAAACCCATGAAACCCTAAAAATCACTAAAAACTCAAAAACCCCTTAAAACACCTTAAAACATTTAAAAACTCTAAAAAACCTTAAAAACTCCAAAAAGATTAAAAAATCCTAAAACCTCAAAATGACCCTAAGAACCTTAAAAAAACTTTAAACCCCTAAAAACAGCGAAAAATACCTAGAAACCCACAAAATCCCTAACAACCCTAAAAACCCTAAAAAATAATAAAAACCATAAAAGTCCTAAACACCACTAAAAAGCCATGAAAACATAAAAATACCTTAAAACACTTAAAACCCCTGAAAACCTTAAAACATTAAAAACCCCATAAAACCCCTAAAAACCCACCAAAAACTCTAAAAACTATTTAAACCCCTAAAAATGTCAGAAAAAAATATAAAAATCCTTTAAAATAACTAAAAACTCAAAAAAATCCCTAAAAACACCCAAAAAGAAAAAAAACCCGAAAACCCTAAAAACCATAAAAACCATAAAAACCCTGAAAAATCAATGAAAGCCTTAAAAACCCCTAAAAATCACAAAAAACCAAAAAAACTATAAAATCCATAAAACCCACAAAAAATGTTAAAACCCATTAAAACACTAAAAATGTAAAAAAGATCTAAAAAATCTTAAAAACCCTAAAAACTGAAAAAAGCCTAAAAACCCAAAAGACCCAAAAAAACTTGAAAATCCCTAAAAACCCTAAACCCCCTTGAAAAACCCTAAAACCCCTCAACATCACTAAAAACCCTAAATAACTCTAAAAACTAAAAAAATCCTAAAAACCCCTAGAATCTATTAAAATGTAAAAACCCCTAAAAACCCTAAAAACCCTAAAAACCATGGAAACCATAACACCCCTAAAAACTTTAAAAAATCCTAAAACTCAAAAAAACCACAAAAAATAAAAAACCCCTAAAAATGTTAAAAACTATAAAAAAATTAAAAACCCTAAAAAACTCAAAATAGCCTAAAAACCCAAAAGACCCTAAAAACTATAAAAAACCCTAAAAACCCTAAAACCCCGTGAAAAACCCTAAAAACCATAAAAATACGAAAACCCCCTAAAAATCCATGACAACATAAAAACCCTTAGAAACCCTAAAAACCCCTTGAAAACCATAAAAATCTCTAAAAACCTTAAAAACCCCAAAAACCCTAAAAACTCTAAAAAGCATAAAAAACCTAAAAAACCAATAAAAATCCATGAAAATGTCAAAAACCCTAAAACTATGAAAACCCCATGAAAACCATAAAAACCCCTAAAACCCTTTAAAAACCCTAAAAGGCCTAAAAACCATTAAAAACTCTAAAAACCATTAAAACTCCAAAAAATGTTAAAAAAACTCTAAAAAACCTTAAAAACCCTAAAAAACTCAAAAAACTCCTAAAGACCAAAAAAGACCCTAAAAACTCTAAAAACCCTAAAAACTCTAAAAAACCCTAAAAACCCTCAAAATCCCTAAAAATCCTAAAAAAACCCTAAAAATCATAAAAATCCATAAAACCCCAAAAATCCATGAAAACATAAAAAATCCTAAAAACCCTTAAAACCCCCTAAAAAACCATAGAAGTCCCTAAACACCTTAAAACCCCAAAAAACCCATAAACCGCTAAAAACCACTAAAAACTCTAAAAGCCCTTAAAACCCCTTACAACATTAAAAACTCTAAAAAATATAAAAAACCTCTAAAAACCCCAAAAGACCCTAAAAACTCTAAAAAACATTAAAACCCCAAATAACTCTAAAAAAATCTAAAATCCCTAAAAATCCCTAAAAACCATAAAACCCCCTAAAAACATAAAAATACTAAAAAACCTAAAAATCTATGAATACGTAAAAAACACTAAAACCCTAAAAAACCACTGAATACCATAAAACCCCTAAAAACATTAAAAAATACTAAAAACCTAAAAAAACCACTAAAAACTATGAAAACCTTTAAAACCCATAAAATGATTAAAAAACTCTAAAATAACTTAAAAACCCTAAATACTCAAAAACCCCTAAAACCCAAAAAAAAACACGAAAAACCCAAAAAGATCCTCAAAACCCAAAAAAGACACTAAAAATCTTGAAAAACCCTAAAACCCATAAAAATCCCAAAAAACCTATAAAAATCCATGAAAACATAAAAAAACCCTAAAAACCTAAAAACTCCCTTGAAAACCATAAAACCCCCAAAAAACCTTAAAAACCATAAAATCCTAAACTAATAAAAACTTTAAAAATCGTAAAAATCCCTAAAATCCTAAAAATCCCTGAAAACCCATAAAAATCTCAAAATCCCTAAAAACCCTAAAAATCATAAAAACCATATAAATCCTAAAAACCCCCTAAAAATCCATGAAAACATAAAAAACCCTAAAATCCATGAAAACCCCAAAAAATCATAAAACCCCCTAAAACCCTTTAAAACCCATAAAAATCCATAAAACGTTAATAAACCACTACAAACTATTAAATCACTTAAACCCCCTAAAGACCTTTAAAGAATCTAAAAAACTTCAAACCACTAAAAAAATCCTAAAAACCCTAAAAAACCAAAAGACCCTAAAAACCCTAAAAACCCTAAAAACACTAAAACCCCTGAATACTATAAAACCCCCTCAAAACCTTAAAGCACCATAAATCCCATAAAACTCTAAAAAACACTAAAAAATATAAAAACCCCTAAAATTGTTAAAAAAAACTATGCTACACCAACCCATGGGGGGTTATTATATTCATGGGTTTTTAAAGTTTTTTCAAGTATTTTGGGACTTTTTTGGTTTTTAGGGTTCTTTATGAGTTTTTTAGGGGTTTTACAGTTTTTTAGATTTAAAAAATCTAAAAAACCAAAAAAACTCAAAAAAACCCTAAAACCCCAAAAGAGCCTAAAAACCATAAATACAATAAACCCCCCAAAAACCTTAAAAACCATAAAACCCCTTAAAAACCCTAAAAACCCACTAAAAACTCTAAAACCCTAAAAATATTAAAAAACTCCAACACCAAATCATGGATCTCATGCTTGAGTTTCCCTCTAGTTCTCTTGATGGTTTGCCAGAGGCTGCTCTTTCATGGAGGAGGTGAGAGAGCTTCGAGCCTGCTCATCACCCTCTTCTTCAATGGAAATGTCTCCTTCATAAGAGGTGTAATTTGGATCATTCAAGACTTCTCAGGATGTGGATGTGAATGTATATCGTAGACTTTCATGGGAGATTGAATCTAAGACTGCCAATAATCCTACACATTCAAAGGTAGTCGTGGTCGTGGATGAGGTGGTTGGAGTATCCAGTGGTTCTGATAGTAGGAGGTTTGCAACTTCCTTTCCTGGGGCTACGAGGTGCTCTCCTCTAGTAGACGTGTTTTTTTCCTAATTCGGTGGCAGTGAAATATTCTTTGCCGGTTTTGATTGAGGATGTTGGGGTTCCGACTTGTTTAATTGGGCATAAGAAGGGGATTTCTAAGGTTTTTTTGATGACGGAGGGTGTTGATTCTAGAGGTGTGGTGAAGGTTGGCCCTTCTATTCCCTAGACGGATGTTAGACTGGTGGATGATGTGGTTAAGGGTCTTGATTCGGCTGCAGATGCAGATATATTCCTTAACTCAATTGAGGTAGGGGTGTTCTGAATCCTAAGGGTTCTACTATGGAGGCCAGTGAGGTTGAAAATGTTTTGAATGTGCGAGGCCCTAATTTAGATAAAGGTTCTGTGACTACAGCCGACGATGAGGGCAGTGATGCAGTGATGGAGGGATCTTCTTCCACTAGTTGTACTACGAATTTGGTTTTCCATCCACCAATTTATGGGGGGATCCTAGAGTTTCTATTCCATTTTCGGTGTTGAAAAAGGATGATTCTAGGTGGACCAACACGCTTGTGAGATACTTCCTTGAGAAGAAGTTTCCATATTGGATGGTGTCTCGGATTGAATCTGATTTGTGGGGTAATGAATTGATGGAGACACTCTATAACGATGATGGATTCTACTTATTCAGGTTCCTTCTTGTAATCTTGTTGATACGGTCCTTGGTTTTTTCTATAATATTGATGGTTCTTAGGACCTGGAAACCGAGCACGTCCCTAGATAAGAAATCATTTTTTGTCTTCCTAGTGTATATTAACATTCGGAATTTTCTGTTGGAAGTGTGGAATTCTAAGTGTATGAGTTATATTACGAGCATGGTGGGAAGGAATCTTTTCACTGATAAATCTACAGCTGAAATAAGGACCAGTTTCAACCACATTTTTGTTGAGATTTTGGCTGATCATGACCTCTTGGAGAATATTGTTGTGGATTTGGGTGATGGTTCTACCTCTTCTATTCATTTTGAATATAGATGGGTCCCTAAGACATGTATCCTTTGTAGAATTTTCAGACATCATTTCAACCAGTGCAAGAAGAAGCCTGTGGTCGATTCCCAAGTAGGGTGGACAAGAGTTACCCCTAATAAGTGAATCTATAGGAGGAAGGAGATAGTGTGGGAGGATGTGGTTATTGATTATGAACATGAGGGTTCTCAACCTCGTTCTTAGAATAAGTCACCAATTCCTAATGGAGCTTATACTTTTGATGATTCTAAGTCTGTTCTTGGGAAGGATTCCTACATTTCTATGTATAATTTCTTTGGTTATTTAATGATTGATCAAGATTGTAAAGGTGATTCTCTGGATTTTGTGTCTGCTTACTCTTCTGGTACTGATCTTATTTTTCTTGGTGGATCGGTTTCTACCAAGGACTAAGACAGTTTAGCTGAGGCTCTTGACTCTATCCTGTTTGATCCACCAGATCATTCTTGTTCTGCTCTAGACTCCTCGTAAGTGCTAGTTTCCCACAAGGTCACTGCACTTACTCCTAGATCTGTTCCTCACTCCGATGTGCCTATTTCACTTGAGGGGATGGTCCATACTGTTGGGAAAACTATTTCTGAAGTGGTCATGGTGAACTCTTCTGAAGATAGAGTAGTTGAAACTCTCTCTGTTTACAAGGTTTCCTTTGACCAGCTCAGTCTTGAGTCTTCTACTTTAAGTGATAACCCTCTTAGGGATAAATTAATCAAGGTTGGCGAATGTGATTTGAAGAGGGTGCTCATAAAATATAATCCTAAGATTACTGGTCTTGACCCTCCTGTTTTTAATGTTTAGTTTTGGTGTGTGGAATATCAGAGGTCTCGACACTCCTGAGAAGAAAAGGGAGGTTAAACACCTTATTTTTTCTAATAATTTGGATTGTTTTGGTATTGTTGAATCTAAGGTTAAAATTATTAACCTTACTACCATTATAAGGAATATTATTCCGAGTTGGAGCTGTAATAATAAATTTTTTACTTTCCCTTCTGGCCACATTCTTGTTTTTTGGAATCTTTAATTGTTGACTCTTGAGTCAAAGTTTGAATCTGCTCAGATCATTGAGTTCCTTGTTAAGTCTGTTAAGGTAGGTGTTTATTGCATAATTTATTTTGTTTATGGATTGAATTAGATAGAGGAGAGAGAGATCATTTGGCATGTTATTGATAGTCATTTTTTTCTTGTTCTAATCCTAAAATTTTATTTGGATATTTTAATGCAGTCAGGTTACCTGAGGAGAGATTGGGGGGATGTTTGGACTAGTACCCGTCTATAAAGGAGTGTAATTCTGGAATTGTTAATTTGAATTTTGAATACCTTTTTTGGTATGGGTTGAAGTATTGTTGGAGGAAGGGGAACTCGATGGTTTTCAGGAAGCTGGATAGAGCCCTCATCAATTCTAATTGGCTGACCAGATTCCCTTCCTCAGTTTCGGATTTTCTTCTTTATGGGTTATTAGATCATACTCCCATAATTATTAAAATTGGAGAAGGCCTCTAATTGGGGAAGTTACCTTCCAAATTTTTAATCATTGGGATGATTATGAGAATTTTCTTTCATTAGTTTCCATTTCCTAGAATATGTGAATTAAAAGATGCAGAATGTTCTAGGTTTGTCAAAATCTTAAAAGGGTTAAGATGGATCTTTTGGTCTTGCATGCTAGGGTTGTGGACTAGAAATTTTCTGAGATCACCCAGGTTAGAGATGAGATTTTAGATTTTCAATCTACCCTTATCTCAGGTGGGACCTTATATGACTTATTCTAGTTGGAGATAAGGTGTAAAGATAAGCTTAAATCCTGGCATCAAAAGTTTGTTCTCTCAGCTAGAAAAAAGAGTATGATTTAATGGAATAAGGAGGGTGTTCTCAACTCCGCTTTTTTTCTTCAATTATATGAAAGATAGATTTAACTCCTCAAATCTAGTCCTTCTCCATCACAGTGATGGGACTATTATCTCATATCCTAGTTTCATTATTCATGATGTGATTGATTTCATTCAATTACTGTTGGGGTCCCTGCATGATTCTTCTTACCTTGGAGGAGTGTTCATAGATTCATATTTATCTAATTCCTTATATCAGACCTCATGTGTTATGTTTGAAAAATCAGTGACATCGAAGGATGTTCACCAAGACTTATTTTCTATTCATCCAAATAAATATCCTAGGCCAGATGTGTTTAATGTGTTTTTTTTCCTTACATCTTGGTCGGTTGATGGTTTCGAGGTGACAGAGGCTGTGTTAGAATTTTTCAGATCTGGTAAGCAACTTCGTGAATCCAAGGTTCTATCATTAATTTGATTCTAAATGTCCCAAATTCTAGCTATCTCTCCAATTTCAGACCTATCTTGTGTTTAAATACCATTTATAAATGAATCTTGAAGATTTTATCTCATCTTTAGGGTGTTTTTTGTTTCATTGGTGATGTAGCATGAATTCCATTTCTCACCTCTGTTTTGTGGATGATATTTTGTTGTTCTCATTTGGAAATATGGATTATGTATTAGTGATGAAGTGTGCTCTGGATCTCTTTTACCCCTTGTCTGGGATGTTGATCAGCCTCTTGAAATCTCTTACATTCTAGGCTGGAATTCCTTTGGATGTCCGGGATAGTATTGGGGTTGTTATGGGAATTAGTCAAGGCTCTCCCCCTCTTCATTATATTGGGGTGCCTTTGATTTCTACCAGGCTCAATGCTTCTAACTATTCTTGATTAGAACATAATATTGTTAAGATGATTTAAGTCTAGAAAAACAATTTCCTTTATTTTGTTGGCCCACTGCAGCTTGTTCAGTCCATCTTGTTTAGTATGAAAGCTTACTGGTGTTACAACTTCATATTTCCTGAAAAGGTGGTGAATTTTATTAAGGCAAAGCTTAGGTGTTTTCTCTGGAAGTTACATTCTCTTACTATTTATGGGGCCAATGTGGCTTGGGATTTATTGGCCATGATGAAGGAGGAAGGAGGCTTGGGGATTATAAGGATCCAAAATTGGAATAAAGATTCTATGGAAAGACATTTTTGGAATTTGTGCAACCCTTCTTATTTTTTAATTTGGGTTGATTGAGATCGATCTTTTCTGCTTGGATGTTATATGTTTTGGGTGGACAAATTTTCATGGAATTTTTTGTGGATGTGGAGGAAGTTATTGGGGATTCGAGATTCATTTAAGGACCACATTTCCTTTTTGGTTGGGAATGGATCATGCATTTCCCTCTTGTTTGACTCATGGCATCCTAGGGGACATATATACTCCTGCACTAATGATCACATCATTTATGATTCTGTTTACCCTTCTTCTTCCAAGGTTTCAATATTATTATGAATGGGATTTGGAATTCCTCATTTATATATCTTTGTTGAGTTATGGGATCTTTGGTAGGAGATTCTTCAACTTTCCCAACCTGGAGGATCTGGTGATGGGATTCTGTGGAATAAGAAGCCTGATTTTTCCATTCACATGGTTTGGGAGGATATTAGGTTGAAATTATCCTCTTTTCCCTATAGTTACTTGGTTTGGAATAGGTTCACCCCCACTAGGTTCTCCTTTATTATGTGGTTAGCTGTTCTTAATCGGCTACCTTCTCAAGATAGATTTCAATGCAGGGTTATTGCTTTTCCTAATGGCTGATTTTTATGTGAATTAGATTCTAAAGAGTTGGATCATATATTTTTCAACTGTTCCTTTTAAAGGAAGTTATGGATGTGCTTTTTGAACATGTTAGGCTTGAACTATTCAACCTCTTCTTTTTAGGATTTCATTACCTATTGAATTGATTCTTTTGATGATGATTCGATGTCGAATGTCTTGGGAACACTTATAGTGGATTCTCTTGTATATCTTACTTGGAAAAAGTGTAATTCATGATTTCATGGCTCCCCTCATCATGGTGTGAGATACTTGTGGAATAAACTGGAGTATACTTTATGGTCAAGGTTCTTCTCTTACAAGCAGTTCCCTAATACTATCACTAATTAGGAGATTATCCTAAGATCAAACTTTCTAAGTTCCCTTTTGCTTGATGGTGGTTAGATATTGGTTCTGTTCTATTGCTGACAGGTATTGGGGTATGGTTGGGGTTGCTGATGTTGTTGTAGGATGTTTAGTATGCTACCTATTGTTCCTTACTTCGAGCATCCTTTATAGGGATTTGGTGTTGCTTTGGGCTACCAGTTGGTGTCATAGGAGTTTGATGGTGTGTTATAAGGTTGATGGTTTTGGTCTTGTGGCTACTACTACATGTTATTGGGTAGGGATGTGGCTTGAATTTTTAGTCCTAAGGGGCTCTGCTGGTTGTAGATGGTTGAGATGATGGTGCTTCAGTCCATTTTTCTAGCTTTTTAGTGGTGTGGTTGTGATGGATGCTTGGGAAATGCTCCTCTGGTTGGGTGGTTCTCGGGTTCAACAGGGGTAGAGCTTATCACAGAAGCTTGGATGGATAACTATTGGAAGATGTTGGGGTGGTTTCAGGATAGAGGTAGGGCTTTCTATGTCGAGATGATTTTTTAGGGGGGCAGTCCATGTTGGGATGTTTTTGTGGAGCTGAGCATGCTGTTGTCTTTGGCTAGTATTATGTGATAGGTTTTGGTTTGGGGGTAGGAGGTGTAGGGTTATGGATTTGGAAGCCTATTGGAGTGCTTTGTTGCTACAAGTTGGGGGGGGCACAGTTGGATGGCTGGGGCCATGCTGTTGGTGTTTTAGATGGATGCAGGTAGCTGGTTTGGGGGATATTTTGGATGTGTTGTTTGGGAGATTCAACTAGTTGGGGCTGAGGGTCTCTTTAGTTGTGAGCTTTCTGTAGGGGTGGGCTACTGGTGGTGCGTGCATGTGTGTGGTTGCATGCATGCATGTGGGATTTAATGCGTGTGTGTGTGCATCACTTCGGGTGTGGCATGCATGTGTGTGTGAGAGAGAGAGAGAGAGGTGGTGTGTGCTCATGTGGTTTTTTACCATTGAGCCTCTGGGTTGCTTGGAGCTGCTGACCTCTTGGTTTGCTACGGGCTTGTGGCACTTGGTCGGCTTCGATTGCTTGTGCAGCCTGGGGCATTTTCCTCTAGCGTGTTTGCTGCCTGCTAATCCATGGGCCTCTTAGTGTGCAGTAGCTTCACGTTGCTTTGTGTCGTCTTCCCTAAAAAACCCAACCCCCAAAAAATTCCAAAAGGTCCTAAAAACATTGAAAAGCATTTAAACCCCTGAAAGTCTCTAAAAACCCTCAAAATCCCTCAAAACCCTAAATACCCTAAAAACCATAAAAATCCTAGAAACCCACTAAAAATATATGAAAACGTAAAAATCCATGAAAACCCCATAAAGATTATAAAACCCCTAAAAACCTAAAAACCCCAAAACCCCCCTAAAAACCCTAAAAAACACAATAAACTCTATAAACCCTTTAAACCCCTAAAAATGTTAAAAACTCTAAAAAACCTTCAAAACCTAAGAAACTCAAAGAAAACCCTAAAAATATAGACCATAAAACCCTAAAAACCCAGTAAAATCCCTAAAACCCTCAAAATCAAATAAAAATATAAAAAACATAAAAATAAAAAAAACTACAAATCTAAGAAAATGTAAAAAAACCTAAAACCCCCCAAAACCCCCCTGAAAACCATCAAATCCCTTAAAAAATTACAAAACCCATAAAACCCCTAAAAACCACTAAAAACTCTAAAAACCATTTAAACCCCTAAAAGTGTTAAAAAAAATATAAATAATGTCAAAAACCCTAAAAAACTAAAAAAACCTAAAACCCTTAACACCCCTAAAAACACTAAAACCCCTCAAAATCCCTAAAACCCCTAAAACCCCCTAAAACCCCAAACAATCCTAAAAATACCCTAAAAATTCATGAAGATGTAAAAAATCCCCTAAAAACACTGAAAACCCCCTAAAACCATAAAAGCCCATAATCTTAAAAACCCATAAAAACCCAAAAAACCCATGAAAATCTCTAAAACTCCAAAAGAATATAAAAATCCTAAAAAACCCTAAAAACCTTTGAAAATCCAGAAAACATAAAAATCCATAAAAACCCTAAAAACCTTTGAAAATCCAGAAAACATAAAAATCCATAAAAACCCTAAAAATACCCTAAAAACCATAAAAATCCTAAAAATCCACTAAAATTACAAAAAAGCATAAAAACCCGTAAAAACCCTGAAAAATCCTTGAAATCCATAAAACCCCTAAAACCCTTAAAAAATCATAAAAACCCATTAAACCCTAAAATCACTAAAAACTCTAAAATCCTTAAAAACCCTAAAAATGTTAAAAAAAACTTAAAAAATCATAATAGAGAAAAATGACTTGTAAAAAACCCTAAAAACCCAAAATAACCGTAAAAATGCTGAAAAATCCCCAGAACTCTTAAACCCCTAAATACCTTAAAAAACCTCAAAATCTCTTAAAACCCTTACAACCCTAAAAATCATAAATATCCTAAATACCCTAAAAATACATGAGAAGGTAAAAATCCATAAAAACCCTAAAAACCATTAAAACCATAAAACCCCAAATAATATTAAAAAACACTAAAACCCCATAAAACCCTAAATACCCACTAAAAACTCTAAAAACACTTTAAATCCCAAAAAACCTTTAAAAACTCTAAAAAACCTTAAAACCCATAAAAATTAAAAAAAACATAAAAACCCAAAAGACCCTTAAAACCTTAAAATCCCCTAAAACTTTTGAAATACCCTAAAAACCATCAAAATATCTAAAAACTCTAAAACCCCCTAAATACAAAAAAAATCATAAAAAACCCAAAAAGATTCATGAAAACATATAAAACACTAAATACCCTAACTCCACCTAAAATCCATAAAAACCCATAAAAACCTTAAAACCTCATAAAACTCCATAGACATCCTAAAAACTCTAAAAGTCTTTAAAACCCCTAAAAACATTAAAAAACCTTAAATATAGAGCAAATGGATCTCACGGTTGTGGTGTTCCCCTTATATACCGGTGACTATGGGTAGGTCAATCGCGTGTGGAGGTGGTGAGTGACTGTCGGGCCTACTTATCCTCTCCTTATTAGGACATGGAGGGGTCCCTTACTAATGTTCAAATTTTCAGAGAAGGTGCCACAAGGGATTTCTTGTGAATATATGGTTCAAGCTTCTAAAAAGGCTCATGAATTTTCTAGTGATGTTGGGTTGGTGGAGTATTTAAAGGATGAGATTCAGTCTATTGAGCCTATGGAGGATCTTTATTAGGGGGTTTTGGGATCCCCCAATTTAGTGCTTGTATCAAAGAAAATTTATGTGGGCGTCGTTGCTTCTCAGAGTTAGAAGGCGCGTCTTGCTCCTTTGTCA
Organism: Viscum album; assembly: GCA_963277665.1. NCBI lineage: Eukaryota > Viridiplantae > Streptophyta > Magnoliopsida > Santalales > Viscaceae > Viscum > Viscum album. The sequence goes on from OY728147.1 coordinate 610,183,025, forward strand.
GTTGTGGTTGGATTTATCAGGAAAATATTTGGTTCGATTGGGCTTGTGGAGGGGTTATATCAGGCTAATTCAGAGTCATTTGAAGGCATGTGGTTCTTCATTCTTATGATTCGTCTTAGAGGTTCCCTTCACTTGTTAAGATCGGAGATTCTAATGCTATGATTACCCCTACAATTCCCTTTATGGTAAATTTTTGAGATATAGGATTCAATAGCTATGTCTATCTCAGAACCTATTATAGTCGGGGTTCCCTTGGGAAAGAACCTTGCCTCTTCATGGGTTTTCAGGGGTTTTCGGGGTTTTCGGGTCTTTTTGGTTTTTTAGGGTTTTTTGAGTTTTTAGGGAATTTATGGATTTTTTTAATGATATAGGGGTTTAAATGGTTTTTAGAGTTTTAGTGGGGTTTTATGGTTTTTAGGGTGTTTTAGGGTTTTTTATGTTTTTCTAGGGTTTTTAGGTTTTTTTACATTTTGAGAGATTTTAAGGGATTTTTAGGATCTTTATTTTTTTAGCATCTTTAAGAATTTTGACGGGTTTTAGGGTATTTCAAGGGTACTTGGGGTTTTTGAGGTTTTTTAGAGCCTTTTAGAGTGTTTAGGGTGTTTTTGAGTGTTTTAGGGTTTTAAGGTTTTTTCGAGTTTTAGGGGGTTTTAGGGTTTTTAGGGTTTTCTAGGTTTTTTTAAGGTTTTTAGGGGTTTTTATTGTTTTTAATGGGTTTTCAGGGTTTTCAGGGTTTTTTATGTTTTCATGGATCTTTATCATTTTTTATGATTTTTGTGGTTTTTATGGTTTTTAGGGTTTTTAGCGATTTTTAGGGTTTTTAAGGGTTTCAAAGGGTTTTTGCATCTTTAGGGATTTTTATGGATTTTATTGTTTTTTTGGGTTTTTAGGGTTTTTTTAGTTTTTAGGGTTTTCTTATTTTTTAGGTATTTTAAGGTTTTTTAGGGGTTTTATTGGTTTTTAGGGATTTTTTAGTTTTCATGGGGTTTTAGAGTTTTTAGGATTTTTTACATTCTCATATATTTTTTGGTGTTTTTAGGTTTCTTATGGTTTTTACGGTCTTCGAGGGTTTTTAGGGTTTTTAGGGGTTTTAGGGTTTTCAGGGTCTTTTGGGGGTTTTAGGGTTTTTTTGAGTATTTAGAGGGTTTTAATATTTTTAGATCTTTTTAATGATTTTTGGGTTTTTAGGGTTTTTATAGTTTTTACCGGTTTTTAGGATTTTTATTGGTTTTTAGGGATTTTAAGGTTTTTTAGGATTTTTTATTGTTTATAGGGGTTCTTCATAATTTTTAGGGTTTTTTATGTTTTCATGGATTCTTAGGGGTTTTAGGATTTTTATGGGTTTTAAAGGTTTTTAGGTTTTTTAGGGATTTTGAGGGGTTTATGGGTTTTCAGGGGTTTTTAGGTTTAGAGTCTTTTTGGTTTTTAGGGGTTTTTTAATGTTTTTTTGGTTTTTAAAGTTTCTTAGAATTTTTAATGTTTTAAGGGATTTTAAGGGTTTTTAGATGCTTTTAGGATTTTTATGGTTTCTAGGGTTTTTTCAGGGATTTTATGGTTTTTTACGTTTTCATGGATTTTTATTGGTTTGTTGATTTTTATGGTTTTTAAGGCGTTTAGGATTTTGAGGGGTTTTGGAGTTTTTTAGGTGTTATGAAGGTTTTTATGGTCTTTTTGGGTTTCTAAGGGTTTTTTGAATTTTTAGGGTTTTATGGTTATTTAGAGATTTTAAACATTTTTAGGGGTTTTAAAGGTTTTTAGTGTTTTTAGTGTTTTTAGTAGATCCATAAGGTTTTTATGGGTTCCAGGTTTTTTATGGGTTTTAGGGATTTTTGTGTTTTTAAAAGGTTTTCAGGGGTTTTACGGTTTTTTTCATTTTCATGTATTTTTAGGGGGTTTTAGGATTTTTAGTGGTTTTAGGGATTTGAGTGTTTTTAAGGGTGTTTAGGAGTTTTTAGTGTTTTTAGAGTTTTTATGGGTTTTGATGTTTTTAGGGTTTTTTTGGGTTTTTTTTTGTGTTTTTTGAGTTTTTTAGGGTTTTATGGGTTTGTATAATTTTTTTTAACAATTTTAGGGGTTTTGAGGGTTTTTAGAGTTTTAGTGGGTATTTTGGGGTTTTATGGGTTTTTAGGGGTTTTAAAGGTTTTTAGGGGTTTTTATGGTTTTCATGGGTTTTAGGGGTTTTTTGTTTTTAGGTTTTTTAGGGGTTTTTAATATTTTTATGGTTTTTAGGGGTTTTATGGTTTTTAGCGATTTTGAGGGTTTTCAGGTGTTTTTTGGGCTTTTTGGTCTTTTTAGGGTCCTTTTGGGGTTTTAGGGTCTTCTTTGAGTTTTTTAGGTTTTAAATTTTTTTTATATTTTTTAAACATTTTAGGTGTTTAAAGGGTTTTAGTGGATTTTTTGGGTTTTTATGGGTTTCAAGGGGTTTTAAGGGCTTTAGGGGTATTGTGGGTTTCGGGATTTTTTCAGGCTTTTTCAGGGTTTTTAGGGTTTTTTTCGTTTTCACGGATTTTACGGGTTTTTAAATATTTTTATGGTTTTTAGGGTTTTTAGTGTATTTAGAGATTTTGAGGGGATTTCAGAGTTTTTTAGGGTTTTTCATGGTTCTTTTTTAGTTTTTTTGGGTTTTATGATTTTTAAGGGTTTTTACAGTTTCAAGGGTTTTTAGTGTTTTTTACATTTTTAGGGAATTTTAGGGGTTTTGCAGGCTTTTATGGTTTTTAGGGTTTTTTGGGATTTTGGGTTTTTTTGGGTGTTTCAGGGGTTTTTAGGGTTTTTAGGGTTTTTAGAGCCTTTTTGGGTTTTTAGGTTTTATTAAATTTTTAAGGGTTTTAAGGTTTTTTAGAGTTTTTAATGTTTTTAGGGGTTTAAATGATTTTTATATTTTTTAGTATTTTTAAGGTTTATATGGGTTTTTATAATTTTTAATGCTTTGGGGGGTTTTATGGTTTTTAGTGGGTTTTCATGGTTTTTAAGATTTTTAAAGTTTTCATGGATTTTTAGGGGTTTTAGTTTTTATTGATTTTTAGGGGTTTTATGGGTTTTTAGGGTTTTTGAGGGTTTTATGGTTTTTAGGGATTTTAGGGAGTTTTGGGGATTTGGGGGATTTTTTTGAGTTTTTTAGGGTTTTTAGAGTTTTTTTAACATTTTTAGGGGTTTTATTAGTTTTTATATTTTTAAGTGGTTTTTAGGGTTTTTAAAGGGTTTTAGGGGTTATTATGGGTTTTAGTGGGTTTTCAAGGTTTTTTAGGGTTTTTAGGGTTTTTTTTATGTTTTTCGGGATTTTTCGGGGTTTTTTTAGGATTTTTATGGTTTTTATGGGTTTTAGGGTTTTTAGGTATTTTGATGATTTTTAAGGATTTTAGGGATTTTAGCGGATTTTAGTGGTTTTAGGATCTTTTGGGGGTTTAGGGTCTGTTTGTGATTTTTGGGGTTTTTAAAGTTTTTTAGTCTTTTTAACGTTTTAGGAGTTTTGATGGTTTTAAAGTTTTAGTGGTTTTTTGGGTTTTTGTGGGTTTTTTGGGGTTTTAATGTTTTTGGGGGTTTATGGTTTTCAAGGGGTTTTTAAGGATTTTAGGGTTTTTTACGTTTTCATTGATTTGTTACGGTTTTTCGGGTTTTTATGGTTTTAGTTTTTAAGTGTTTTTAGAGATTTTGAGGGGTTTTAGTTTTTTTCTAGGCATTTTTAGGGGTTTAGGGTTTTTTAGGGGTTTTAGGGTCATTAAGATTTTTTTTCTTTTTTATGTGTTTAAGATCTTTTAGAGTTTTTTAACATTTTTAGGGGTTTAAGGGTTTTTAGTTTTTTTAGGGTTTTTATGGGTTTTTAGGGTTTTTAAGGTTTTACGGGTTTTTATGGTTTTCCGGGGGTTTTTAGGGGTCTTATAGTTTCATGGATTTTTAGTGGGTTTTTTGTATTTTTATGTTTTTAGGGGTTTTAGAGATTTTGAGGGTTTTTAGGGTTTTTAGAGTTTTATGGCCTTTTGTGTTTTTAGGGTTTTTTGATCTTTTATGATTTTTAGAGTTTTTTAATGTTTTTAGTGTTTTTAAGGATTTTTAGAGTTTTTAGTGGTTTTTTATGGTTTTTAGGGGGTTTTAGGGTTTTTAGAGTTTTTAGGGGGTTTTTAGGTTTTTAGGTGTTTTTTTGGGTATTTAGGGATTTTTATGTTTTCATGGATTTTTAATGATTTTTTAAGGTTCTTATGGGTTTTAGCATTTTTATGGTTTTTATGGATTTTCAGGGTTTTTTGGGATTTTTCGGGGGTTTTAGGATTTTTGGGGGTTTTTAGGATTATTAGGGTCTTTTGGGCTTTTCGGGGTTTTTTTTGTGTTTTTAGGGTATTTCAGGTATTTAGAGATTTTTAACATTTTTAGGGGAGGGTTTTTATAGTTTTCATGGGTTTTTTGGGATTTTTTAAGTTTTCATGGATTTTTAGTGGTTTTTTAGGATTTGGATGGGTTTTTAGTTTTTCTTGGTTTTTAGGTTTTTTGAGGGGTTTTAGTGTTATTGAAGGTTTTTAGTGTTTTTCTCTGTTTTTTTGGATCTTTTGGGTTTTTAAGGTTTTTGGGTTTTTTTGTTTTTAGGGGTTTTATGGTTTTTTAGAGTTTTTAACAGTTTTAGCTCATTTAAGGGTTTTTTGAGTTTTCGTTGGTTTTTAGGGTTTTTATAAGTTTTTAGGGTTTTCATGGTTTTTAGGGGTTTTCAGGGTTTTAAGGATTCTTATATTTTAGTGATTTGGGGGGGGGGGGTAGGATTTTTATTGTTTTAGGTTTTTTAGGGATTTTGGGGATTCTTATGCTTTTCGGTGGTTTTTAGGGTTTTTTCGAGGTTTTTAGGATCTTTTAGGGTTTTTTTAGTTTTTTAGGGATTTTAAGGTTTTTTAGAATTTTTTAAACATTTTTAGAGGTTTTAAGGGTTTTAAGTGTTTTTAGTGGGTTTTTAGGGTATTTATTGTTTTTTAGTGTTTTTAAGGTTTTTGGGTTTTTTATGGTTTTCAGGGGTGTTTTAGGGGTTTTTACGTTTTAATGGATTTTTATGTTTTTTAGGATTTTTATGTTTTTTAGTATAATTTTGTTTTTATGGTTTTTAGGAGTTTTAGGGATTTTGAGAGTTTTTACAGTTTTTAGGGATTTTAGTAGTTTTGGGGGTTTTATGGCTTTTTTGATTTTTTAGGGTTTTAAAGGGTTTTAATTTTTTTAAAATTTTTTAGGGTTTCTAATGGATTTTATAGTTTTTAGTGATTTTTAGGTTTTTTATGGGCTTTTAGGGTCTTTTAAGGTTTTTAGATGTTTTTTTGGTTTTGTAGGCGTTTTTCCGAATTTTAAAGGCTTTTTACGTTTTCATTGATTTTAGGGGGGTTTTATGATTTTTATGATTTTTATGGTTTTTTAGTTTTTATAGTAAATTTGTGATTTTGAGAGTTTTTAGGCTTTTTAGGGGGTTGTTAGTGGTTTTTAGGGTTTTTAATGTTTTTAGGGGTTTTCAGTGTTTTTAGGGTCTTTTTTGGTTTTTAGGTTCTTTTTAGTTTTCTAGGGTTTTAAGATTTTATAGAGTTTTTTAAATTTTTTAGGGTTTTAAAGGGTTTTATGGTTTTTATTGTTTTTTGGGGTATTATGGTTTTTAGATTTTTTCAGGGTTTTTATGGTTTTTTACATTTTCTGGGATTTTTAAGGGTTTTTAGGATTTTTAGAGTTTTTAGAGTTTTTACAGTTTTCAGTGATTTTAAGGGTTTTTAGCGCTTTTTTGGCTTTTTTGGGTTTTTAGGGGTGTTTTTTGTGATTTTAGGGTTTTGTTTGTGTTTTTTATAGTTCTTAAGGTTTTTCATAGCTTTTTTTACTTCTTTTGGGGTTTTAAGGGTATTTAGAGTTTTTAGTAGTTTTTTGGACTTTTAAAATTTTTAGGGGTTTTTATGTTGTTCATGGGTTTTCTTGGGTTTTTATGTTTTCATGTATTTTTAAATTTTTTAGGATTTTTATTTTTTTTATGGTTTTTTGGATTTTTAGGGATTTTGAGGGTTTTTTTGGGTTTTTAGGGGTTTTAGGATCTTTTTGGGTTTTCCAAAGTTTTTTGAGTTTTTTAGGGTTTTAAGGGGTTTTAGAGTTTTATAACATTTCTAGGGGCTTTAAAGGTTTTTATATTTTTTTAGTGGGGTTTTAGGTTTTTTTGGGTATTTTAAGGTTTTTAGGGGTTTTATGGTTTCAGCGGGTTTTCAGGGTTTTTAGGATTGTTTATGTTTTCATGGATCTTTAGGGTGTTTTCAAATGGTTTTTATGGGGTTTAGGGGTTTTTTTGGAGTTTAGGGATTTTAAGGGGTTCTGGGTTTTTTAGGGGTTTTTAGAGTTTTTAAGGTTTTTAGGGGTTTAAAGGGGTTTTAGAATTTTAGTGGTTTTTTATGTTTTTATCGGTTTTTAAGGTTTTTATGGTTTTTATGGGATTTATGGTTTTCAAAAGTTTTCCAGGCTTTTTAGGGTTTTTTATGTTTTCCTGAATTTTTTTGGATTTTTAAGATTTTTATGGATTTTCGGGTATTTAGCGATTTTGAGGGGTTTTTCGGTTTTTACGGATTTTTAGGGTTTTTAGGGTCTTTTGGGTTTTTAGGGTTTTTTTGAGTTTTTAGGGTTTTTAATGTTTTTTAGATTTTTTTAACGTTTTTAGGGGTTTTATGGAATTTTAGAGTTTTTAGGGGGGTTCTTTAGGGTTTTTATGGGTTTTAGGTTTTTTTAAGTTGTCATGGATCTTTAGCGATTTTTAGGAGTTTTAGGGTTTAAAGGGTTTTTAAGGTTTTTAGTGTTTTTTAACATGTTTATGTTTTCAAGGATTTGTAGATATTTTATTTGTTTTTTAGGGTTTTTATTGGTTTTTAAGGTTTTTCAAAGTTTTTAGGGGTTTTTGTGGTTTTCAGGGTTTTTAGAGTTTTTTACATTTTCATGGATTTTTAGGTGTTTTTTGAGAATTTTATGGTTTTATGGTGTTTTAGGGTTTTCATGGATTTTGAGGGTTTTGAGGGGTTTTAGGGGTTTATGGTTTTTAGTTTCTTTTTAGGTTTTTTGGGTTTTTTTAGTTTTTAGTATTTTGTGGTTTTTAGAAATTTTTAATGTTTTTTCGGGTTTTAAGTATTTTTAGAGTTTTTAATGGGGTTTTTCGATTTTTATGGGTTTGTTGGGGTTTTAATGTTATTAGGACTTTTATGATTTTTAGTAGTTTTTAAGGGTTTTAAGGGGTTTTGAGGGGTTTTTATGGCTTTTAGTGTTTGTCAGGGTTTGTAGTGCGTTTTTTGGGGTTTTTAAGGTTTTTTAGATTTTTTTAGGGTTTTAAGGGTTTTAATGGGTTTTAATGGTTTTGGAGTTTTTAGTGGGTTTTTAGGGGATTTATGTATTTTTAGGGTTTTAGGTATTTTTATGGTTTTCAGGGCTTTTTCAAGGTTTTTAGGGGTTTTTTGTTTTCATGTATTTTTAGTGGTTCTGGATGATTTTATGGTTTTAAGATTTGTTAGGGTTTTTAGGGGGTTTCAAGGGGATTTTGGGTTTTTCTACGTTATTAGGTTCTTTTGGGGATTTTTGGCTTCTTTTGAGTTCTGTAGGGTTTTTAGAGTTTTTTAACATTTTAGTGGTTTAAATGGGTTTTAGATTTTTTATTGGTTTTTAGGATTTTTACGGGTTTTTAGAGTTTTTTATGGGTTTTTGGGTATTTATAGTTTTTAGGGGTTTTAGGATTTCTTATGTTCTCATGGATTTATAAGGGTTATTTTGGATTTTTATGGTTTTTTGGGTTTTTTGGGTTCTTATCGATTTTTAGGGTTTTTAGCATTTTTCAAGGGCTTTTCAGGTTTTTTATGGTTTTTAGGGTTTTAGGGTTTGTAATGTTTTCAGGGGGTTTTATAGTTTTTTTTTGGGGGGGGGGTTCAGGGTTTTTAAGGTTTGTTACGTTTTCATGGGATTTTAGGGGTTTTTTAGATTTTTTATGATTTTTAGGGTTTTGTGGATTTTATGGATTTTGACGGTTTTTATAGTTTTTAGGGGTTTTATGGTTTTTATGGTTTTTGTGGTTTTTGAGGGTTTTTTATGTTTTCATGGATTTTTAATGATTTTTATGGTTTTTAGGAGTTTTTAGGGGTTTTAGGGGTTTGTAGGGGTTTTAAGGATTTTGAGGGTTTTTATGGTTTTTCAAGGGTTTTTATTTGTTTTTAGGGTTTTTTGAGTTTTTTTGGGATTTTAATGTTTTTTAGAGTTTTTTAATATTTTTAGGGGTTTAAAGGGGTTTTAGAGTTTTTAGTGGGTATTTATGGGTTTTTAACATTTTCTTGGATTTTAGGGTTTTTTTATGATTTTTATGGTTTTTTGAGTTTTAGTGAATTTTGAGGGGTTTATTGGGTTTTTAGGTGTTATTAAGGTTTTTAGGGTCCTTTGGGGGTTTTAGGGTTTTTTTTAGTTTTTCGGGTTTTTAAGGTTTTTTAGAGTTTTCCTTGAAAAAATGGTTTTCTAGAATTTTGTAACATTTTTAGGGGTTTTAATGGTTTTCAGGTTTTTAGTGGTTTTAGGGTTTTTATGGGTTGTTAGGGTTTTTGAAGGTTTTAGGTGTTTTTATGGTTTTCATGGGGGTTTTCATGGTTTTTAGATATTTTTCTGTTTTCGTAGATTTTTAATGGTTTTTTAGGATTTTTATGGTTTTTAGAGTATTTTATATCTATTACGAATTTTGAAAATTTTTATGGTTTTTAGGGTTTTTTGGGGTTTTAGGAGTTTTTAGGGTTTTTATGATCTTTTTGGGTTTGAGGTTTTTTTTTGAGTTTTTTAGGGTTTTAAGGTTTTTTAGAGTTTTTAACCTTTTTAGGGGTTTTTAGGGTTTTTAGAGATGTCAGTGGATTTTTAGGGTTTTTATGGGGTTTTTAAGGTTTTTATGGGTTTTATGGTTTTTTGAAGTTTTTAGGGTCTTTAGGGTTTTAAGGGTTTTTTGAGATTTTTTAACGTTTTTAGGGGTTTAAAGGATTTTAGAGTTTTTACTGGATTTTTTGGGTTTTATGGGTTTTTAGGGTTTTGTAATGTTTTAGGGTTTTTATGGTTTTAGGGATTTTCAAGGATTTTAGGGTTTTTTATGTTTTTAGGGCTTTTCAGGGTTTTTTTTATGGTTTTAGGGTTTTTAGGTATTTTGATGTGTTTTTAGCGTTTATGGGTTTTTTTCTGGGTTTTTAGGACATTTTTGGTTTTAGGGTTTTTTAAAGTTACTTAGGGTTTTATGGTTTTTAGAGATTTTTAATTTTTTAGGTGTTCTAAGGGGTTTTGGAGTTTTTATTGGATTTTTAGGGCTTTTATGGGTTTTTAGGGATTTTTAAGGCTTTTAGGGGTTGTTATGGTTTTTAGGGTTTTTTTAGGGTTTTTAGGTTTTTTTTCTTTTCCATGGATTTTTAGGGTTTTTTAGGGTTTTTATGAGTTTTAAGGGTTTCTTAAGGGTTTTAGGGATTTTGTGGGTTTTAGGGATTTTAAGGGGTTTTTAGGGTTTTTTAGGTTTTTTAAGGTATTTAGGGGTTTTCAGGGGTTTTAGAGTCTTTTGGGGTTTTGTGTTTTTAAGGGTTTTAAGGCTTTTTAGAGTTTTTTTATGTTTTTTAGCAGTTTTATGGGGTTTTAGAGCTTTTAGTGGTTTTTTAGGGTTTTTTAAATGTTTTAGGGGTTTTTACAGTTTTCAGGGGATTTTCAAATTTTTAGGGTTTTTATGTTTTTAGGGATCTTTAGAGATTTTCTATGATTTTTTATGGTTTTAGGTATTTGAAGGTTTTTAGGGTCTTTCAGGGATTTTAGGGTTTTGGGGGGGTTTATGGTCTTTTTGGGTTTTTTTTTGGGTTTTTTGGGTTTTTTAATGTTTTAAAGGCTTTTTAGATTTTTTAAACATTTTCAGGGTGTTTTTGGGATTTTAGTATTTTTAGGGGTTTTATTGGTTTTTAAGGTTGGGGGGGGGGTATGGTTTTTAGGTATTTTTCATTTTTTCGGGTTTTTATTGTTTTCATGGATATTTAGGGGATTTTTATGATTTTTATGGGTTTTAGGGTTTCTTGGGATTTTGAGGGTTTTAGGGTTTTTAAGGATATTGAGGGGTTTTTGGTTTTTTAGGGGATTTTAAGGTTTTTATGATTTTTAGGTTTTTATGGTCTTTTGGGGTTTTTAGGGTTTTTTGAGCTTTTTAGAGTTTTTTAGGATTTTTAGAGGGTTTTTAACATTTTAGGGGTTTTAAGTGTTTTGAGAGTTTTTAGAGGTTTTTAGGGTTTTTAGTGTTTTTAAGGTTTTTAGATGTTTTTATGGTTTTCATGGGGTTTTCTGGGGTTTTAGGTTTTTTTTATGTTTTGACGTATTTCTATGGGTTTTTTGGATTTTATGGTTTTGGGGGTTTTAGGGATTTTGATGTTTTTAGGGTTTTTCATGGGTTTTTAGGGTTTTAAGGTTTTTTAGGGTCTTTTTGGGTCTTTTGGGTTTTTAAGGTTTTGTTGAGTTTATTAATGTTTTAGGGGTTTTGAGGGTTTTGAGGGTTTTTTTGGTTTTTTGAGGTTTTTAGGGTTTTTATGGTTTTTAGGGGTTTTAGGGGTTTTTTTATATTTTTATGCATTTTGAGTGGTTTTTTAGGATTTTTTTTGGTTTTTAGGGGTTTTCAAGGTTTATAGGGTCTTCTTGGGTCTTTAGGGATTTTAATTTTTTTTATGGGTTTTAAGGGTTTTTAGAGTCTTTTAACATTTTTAGGGCAAGGAAGATGCAGAGGTCAGGCTATTCCCGACTCCCCCAAATTTATTAGATAGAAAGACGCAGCAGAAGAGACACAGCAGACAAGGGAGGGTAGGGTCAATCAACCCACACCCAAAACCCTAGACAACCCCATAAAACCCAAGAGTCCCCAAAATCCCAAAAGACACCCAAAACCAGAAAAAGAAGAAAATCAGAAGCAACTCCAACAACATCTCCCGGCCAAACAATACCAGCTTCCCGTAGCACCATTTTCATCATCCATTGCCTCTTTTCCAAGAAAACTCACCACCAGCATCACAGAACCACCAACGTCAAATATATGAATCTCACCTTCACTACCTCGCATCAAATCAACAACCATCACTAAGCACCAGCATCTTGTATCACATCCCATCCAAGTAGCAGCCATCACCCAGCAACTTAAAAACAAGAAATCATCACCTCCTATTTAGTAGACTTCTAGCATTTCACACCAAGATTCCCATCCAGAAACATACAACATCCAGTGCCACTCAACATAAACAAAGTCCAGCACTTGCAACGATTCACAACCAAACGATCCATAGTACAAAAAACCACAATCCAACATAGCAGCTAAATTGCAACACAGCTTAATGAGCCCATCATCCACAACATGAAACAAATTCGAAAGAGAGAAGCCATAAATATTAACCTGCTTCTTCTACACAGACCAATGCCAAGCCAATCTCATCTGCCCAAGAAACAAGCAGCAACCTTCGACGTATGACGTCACATAGACACCAGCATCAACAACATGAATATCACCGCCTCTAAGCCAACTAGCTCCTATCAATTTGTAGTTCATAAACCAGTATCAAGAACATGCTAGCCCATCTTCTTCTAAGGTATCATAGCTCAACATCCAACATTCAAAGCCTTCAGACCAAGAAACTTTCAGCAATCCACACCTCATAGCAAAGAAAACAACATACCACCAGCAACCAAAACCACAACCAAGCCACAACACCCAGCATCCATTGGATTGGAAAAAATTGCATAACATCACCAGGAATCGCCTAACCCATATCCGCAAAACCAGAAACCAAAACCCACAGTGACTCATAACCATAACCACAACCAAAAAATATAAGATAATGACATGGACAAAGATCAAACTGAAGCTAGCATCAATAACAAGAAGCAGAGACAAAGCCGAGGGACTAGGTCGAACACGCACCTGCATCTACTTTGTGAATCAATGAAAGGATCGAACTAGAACATAGAACAAACCTTCTGTAACATGGGATTGGGAATTTGAGATATGCAATAATGAATAGCCATCATTTCATGAAGAACCAAGAAGAATCGAAGCAACATCATTCCGCACAGCTTCCAGAAATGTCAGAAACTCGATCGAAGTCGCCGCTCAGAAAAGAGCAAGCCGCCAAAGAAAACCTTCCACCTTTGATCTGGAGAACGCTACTCTGGGCCTCTGTCACCCAGATCACCCCCCATAAGCACAAGAAATGGCCGAGAAGAGGTCCAAACTAAAACCCCGGTCAGCACCGCCGCTTGTAAAACGTGAAGCCGCCAAAGAAAAAAAGTTGCACTGATGAGCACTACATCAGCTCACCGTTACCAAGAGCACCCCCCCCCCCCATAACCGCGAACTGGAAGGGGTAAGGATCCATCACCAATGTCTCCGGAGGGATCCAGATGAAACCCTAGAAGCTGCGTCGAGGGGGAGAGAGCACCAGAAGAGTGTGCCTCCATCTTTTGATCTTTTAACATTTTTAGGGGTTTAAAGGGTTTTTAGAGTTTTTAGTGGGTTTTAAGGTTTTTAAGGGTTTTAAACGTTTTAAGGGGTCTTTATGGTTTTCAGATATTTTTTGGATTTTTTACATTTTCTGGTTTTTAGGGGTATTTAGGGGGTTTTAAGGGGTTTAGGGTCCTTTTTTGGGGTTTTCGGGTTTTTTTTGACTTTTTTAGGATTTTTAAAGAGTTTAAGAATTTTTTAATATTTTTTGGGATTTTAAGGGGTTTTAGAGTTCTTATTAGGTTTTTATGGTTTTTATGTATTTTTAGGATTTTTTTAATACTTTTTGAGGTCTTATGTCTTTCCAGGGGTTTTTAGGGTTTTTACATTTTCGTTGATTTTAGGGGCTTTTATGGTTTTTAGGTTTTTAGGGTTTTTGGAGATTTTGAGGGGTTTTAGACTCTTTTGGGGTTATTTTAATTTTTTTTAGGGTTTTAAGAGTTTTTTTTAACATTTTAGGGGTTTTAAGGGTTTTTAGAGTTTTTGAGGTTTTTTAGAGTTTTTTGTGTTTTTAAGGTTTTTAGATGTTTTTATGGTTTTCCAGGGGTTTTCTTGGTTTTTAGGGTTTTTATGTATTCACAGATTCTTAGGGGCTTTTATGGGATTTTTGAGGTTTTAATGTTTTTTATGGTTTTCAAGGGGTTATCAAGGTTTTTATAGATTTTTATGTTTTCATGGATTCTTATGGGTTTTTAAGGATTTTTATGCTTTTTATGGTTTTTAGGGATTTTGATGATTTTTAGGGTTTTTAGGGTGTTTTTGGCTTGTAGGGTCTTTTAGGGTTTTTAGGGTTGTTAAGGTTTATTAGAGTTTTTAAACGTTTTATGGTTTTAATGGATTTTAGAGTTGTTAGTGGGTTTTAGGGTTTTAATGGAAATTTTAGGGGTTTTAAAGGTTTTTAATGGGTTTTAGGGGTTTTTAGGATTTTTACGTTTTTCATGTGTTTTTAGGGGTTTTAGGATTATTATGGTTTTTAGGGTTTTTATGTTTTTTAGGGGTTTTCACAGGTTTTTAGGGTTTTTCAGGGTTTTTAGTGTTTTTTGGGCATAATGGGTTTTTTTAATGTTTTTTGTGGTTTTGAAGGTTTTTTAGAGTTTTTAAACATTTTTAGGGTTTTAAGGGGTTTTAGAGTTTTTAGTGGGTTTTTAGGGTTTTTATGGGTTTTAGGGTTTTTATGGGTTTTTTGGGTTTTTTTACGTTTTCATGGATTTTTAGGGGTTTTATGAATTTTTAAGTATTTTATTGTTTTTACGGTTTTTAGGTATTTTGAGGGTTTTTAGGGTTTTTAGGGTTTTTTTGAGGTTTTTAGATTTTTTATGGGTTTTTAGAGTTTTTTAATGTTTTTATGGATTTTAAGGGTTTTTAGAGTTTTTAGTGGTTTTTAGTGTTTTTATGGGTTTTATGGGTTTTTAAGACTTTTAGGGTTTTTATGGTTTTTAGTGAGTTTTCTGGATTTTTAGGGTTTTTTACGTTTTCATGGATTTTTAGGGGTTTTTTTTATCATTTTTATGGTTTTTAGGGATTTTAAAGGTTTTTAGGGTTTTTCAAGCGTTTTTACTATTTTCAGGGGTTTTTCCAAGCCAAAAAGAACCTGTATATTAGGAAAAAAAGATGAATTACAAACAATCACCCAATAGTGAAATAGGGAAGTCCCAAACTAGGACAACGCCGGACAAGAAATCATAAGAAAATGAAATCCAAAGAGATGAATGGAACAATCATGGAGCACCAACCACACAAGCAAGTTGAAGAGACAGAGAGCAAGCACAAAGGATGCATAATCAAGCAGCCCAAGATGAAAACCAACATCACCAGCAGAAAGGATAACCCACAACCACGAGACACAAGCCAAGCCGATGACCACCATCTGAACCTGTAAAGAGACCACAGAAGCTCCGGGAACCGAACCAACAAGCATACCAGAAGACAACACCACTAAAAACACTATAAGCTCTAAAAACCCTTAAACCCCCTAAAAACATTAAAAAACTCTAAAAAACATCACCTTTCAAAAAAAAAACTCTAAAAAACATTTAAAACCCTATAAAAGTAAAAGAACCATAAAAATCCAAAAATACCCTAAAACACTTGGAAACCCCCAAAACCATACAAACCCTTGAAAAACCCTAAAACCCCTCAAAATTTGTAAAAACCCTATGAAACCCTAAAACCCATAAAAATCATAAAAAACCCCTAAACCCCCCCTAAAAATCCATGAAAATGTAAAAAAACCCTAAAAACATTAAAAAAAACTTGAAAACCATAAAAACCCCTAAAATCCTAAATAAACCCTAAAAATCCAAAAAAAAAATCCAAAAAACCACTAAAAATGTTTAAAAATCGCTAAAACCCCAAGACCCTAAAAACCCTAAAAAACCCTAAAACCCTAAAACCTCCTAGAAAACCTAAAAAACACTCAAAATCCCTAAAAAACCTAAAAATCATAAAACCATAAAAATCCTAAAAACCCTTAAAAATCCATGAAAACCTAAAAACACTAAAACCCAGGAAAAACCAAAAAATCCCCTAAAAACCTTAAAAACCCCATTAAACCCTAATAAACACTAAAACTCTGAAAATCCTTTAAACCCCTAAAAACGTTAAAAACCTATAAAAATCCTTAAAACCCTAAAAAACTAAAAAACCCCTAAAAACCATGAAAAAAACTAAAAACCCTAAAACACATAAAAAGCCCTCAAAATCCCTAAAAACCCTAAATAATAAAAAAATCAATAAAAATCCTAAAAACCCATAAAAATCCATGTAACATAAAAAAATCCTAAAAACCCTGAAAAACCCTAAAAACCATAAAACGCCTAAAAACCATAAAAACACATAACAACCCAAAACCTACTAATAACTCTACAAACCCATAAACCCCTATAAATGTTAAAAAACCATAAAAATCTAAAAACCCAACAAGACCCTAAAATCTCAGAAAAACCCTAAAAATCCCTGAAAACCCTGAAAACCCCCCAAAATCCCAAAACCGTAATAGGCATAAAAATCCTAAAAACCACTAAAAATCTATGAAAACATAAAAAACCTTAAAACCCCTGAAAAACCCTTGAAAACCATAAAACCCCCTAAAACCTTAAAAACCTCAGAAACCCATAAAACCCCTAAAACCACAAAAATAAATCTAAAAACCCTTTAACCCCATAAAAACATTAAAAAACTCTAAAAAACCATAAAACCCTAGAAAACTCAACCCCCCCCCTCAAAACCCAAAAAACCTTAAAATCCCCTAAAAACCTTAAAACCCCCAAAATCCCTAAAAACTATAAAAAACCCCTAAAACCCCTTAAAAATCCATGAAAACGTAATGAACCCTAAAAGCCTAAAAAACCCATGAAAACCCTAAAAACCCTAAAAACCCATAAAAACCCAAAAAACCAAAAAATCCCTAAAAACACACAAAAACTCTAAAAATCCTTAAAACCCATAAAATGTTTAAAAAAACTCAAAAAATCTTTAGCTTCTGAAAAACAAAAAAAAACCTAAAATCCAAAAAAGACCCTAAAAACCCTGAAAAAACTTAAAAACCCCTGAAAACCATAAAAATACCAAAAAAACCTAAAAACATTAAAAAACCATAAAACTATAAAAATACTAAAAAACCAATAAAAATACATGAAAACATAAAAACCCAAAAGACCCTGAAAACCCCATGAAAACCATACTAAAACACATAAAAACAAATAAAAACCCTAAAAACCCATAGAAAATTCTAAAAACACTTAAATAATCTAAAAACATTAAAAACTCTAAAAAAACCTTAAACCCCTAAAAAAACAGGAAAAAAATCCTAAAAACCAAAAAGACCCTAAAAAACCTGAAACCATAAAAATCTTAAAACCCCCTAAATATCCATGAAAATGTAAAAAATCCAAAAAACCCTTAAAACCATAAAAACCCCTAAAACCTTAAAAAACCAAAAAATACATAAAACCCCTAAAAAACCACTAAAACCATAAAAAATCCTAAAAACCCATAAAACCCCTAAAAACTCACTAAAAATTTAAAAACCATAAAACCCAAAAAAAACACAAAAAAACCCAAAAAAGCAAAAATTCCTAAAAACCCAGAAAGACCCTAAAAACCCTAAAAACCCCTCAAAATCATTAAAAACCATAAAAATCCTAAAAAATATCTAAAAATAATTTAAAACATAAAAATCCCTAAAATGCTGAAAAACCCATAAAAACCCTAAAAAATCCTAAAAACACATAAAAATCTAAAAATTCAGAAAAAACTCTAAAAACCCTTTAAACCCCTAAAAATGTTCAAAAAACTCTAAAAAATTTTAAAACCCCTAAAAACTCATAAGACCCTAAAATTCCAAAAAGATCCTAAACCTCTAAAAACCCCTAAAAACCCTGAAAAACCTTAAAACCCTTCAAATTCCCTAAAAACCCTAAAACCCCCAAAAAACAATAAAAATCATAGAAACCCCTAAAAATCTACGAAAACATGAAAAACCCTAAAAACCCTAAAAAAATACTTGAAAACCCTAAAAATCACTAAAAACCATAAAACCCCTAAAAACCTATAAAAACGGTAAAACACACTAAAAACTCTAAAAATCCTTACAATCCTAAAAAACTCAAAAAAATCCCTAAACACCCAAAAGACACTAAAAAACCTAAAAACCAAGAAAACCCATGAAAACCCCTAAAAACCCACAAAATCACTAAAAACCCTAAAAAACCTAAAAACTATAAAAATCCTAAAAACCCTTAAATCCATGAAAACGTAAAAAAAACCTAACCCCCTTAAAACCATAAACCCCCCTAAAAACCTTAAAAACCCTAAAAACCCATAAAAATCCTAAAAATAATTAAAAAGTCTATAAACGCTTAAAACCTTTAAAAACCTCTAAAAAATCCTAAAACCCCCCAAAAAACTCAAAAGAAACCCTAAAAACCTAAAAAGACCCTATAAACCCTGAAAAACTACAAAAACCCTAAAACCCCTAAAAACCCCTAAAAATTCTATAATCCCCAAAATCCCCTAAATACCATAAAATTTATAAAAACCCCTCAATATCCATGAAAATGAAAATAACCCTAAAAACCCTAAAAATAATAAAATCCATGAAAAAAAGATAAAAACCCCTAAAAACTCAGAAAAAACCCTAAAACCCCACTAAAATATCTAAAACCCCTTTAAATTTATAAAAACCTTAAAAACTCTAAAAAAATAAAAATACCCTAAAAACCATGAAAAAATCCTAAAACCCCTAAAAACATCAAAATCCCTAAAAAGCCTGAAAAACCCTAAAAACCCTAAAATGTCAAAAAAACCCCCCAAAAATCCATGAAAATGTAGAAAATTCAAAAAACGCTTAAAACCCCCTAAAAACCAGACAAAGCCCTTAAATCCTTAAAAATACTAAAAACCCATAAAAACCCACTAAGAAATCTAAAAACCCTAAAAAACCTAAGAAACTAAAAAAACCCCTCAAAACCCAAAAGACCGTAAAACCCTAAAAAACCACTAAAAACCCTAAAAAACCATAAAACCATAAAAGTTTTAAAAATACCCAAAAATCCATGAAAACATAAAATCCCTAAAAACCCTAAAAATCCATAAAAACCCTAAAAACCCACAAAAAATTATAAAAATCATTAAACCCCCTAAAATTTTAAAAAATAAAAAAACCTTAACAACCCTAAAAAATTAAAATAAAAACCTAAAATCCCAAAAGACCCAAAAACCCATAAAGACCCTAAACCCCATGAAAAACCCTAAAATGCGTCAAAATCCCTAACACCCTAAAAACTCTAAAAACCATAAAAATCATAAAAACCCCTAAAAACCTTAAGAAACCCTAAAAACAATTAAAAATCTAAACCCCCTAAATTTTTTAAAGAACTTTAAAAAATATTGCGTTGATGTTGGTCTTGTGGATGGAGGTGCAGAGGCAGGCTTGGTGAGTTTAATGTTTGGCTGGGATGCTGCTTGACCTGCAGTGATGTTTTTCATGGTTTTTTTTTGATGTTTTGTTGGTTTAGGCTATTGTGGGTGTGGATGGAAGTGTTGTAGAGGTTCAGCGGAGTAGGATTGGATGTTCTGGTTGGTGATTCTAACCATGGGTCTGGTGGGTTGTGTTGGTGCCAGTGATGCTCGGTGATGGTTGTGTGTGCAGAGCTGGCTAGTTGAGGTGGGGGGCAGGGAAGATTCTGGATTTTTTTTGTGGTGCTGGGTGTGAAGGGGTGTAGCTGGGATGGTTTCCTCCCATCGAGGTTTTTTATTGGTTGGTTTTGGGTATTTTGGTGTCTTCAGAAGGTGGTGTGTGTGCTCATGTGTGCGTGCATGTGTATGTGTGTGTGTTCGGGTGGGTATGTGTGCATGTGGGTTTGGGTGCATGGGCTGTTTTTTGTAGGTTCATTTTGGATTTTGACTCACTCAGTGGGCCTCCTTGGCAGGCTCTCATTGGTTTCTAGGATGGTTTCCTTGCTACTTAGTGGCGGTTCTCTTTGATGTGTTCATTTTTTTGGTCACCGGGCTTCCATGGCCACTTGCCTTCCTGGATGTGCTGTCCCTCTTAGAGTTCGACAACTTGGTGTTATACAATTAGCTAGTTGTTTGACTCTTGCTTTCCGGTGTTTATTTTGGGTCTTTGGAGGTGTGGCTTCTCCATATTGTTGGTTTCTCGCCTATGACTTATCTTGGGTTTGGATTCTTGTTGGACTCATTTCATTGTTGCTAGCTCGTGTGCTCTTGGTGGCATGTCGGCTTCCCATCCTTCCACATGTGCTCTTGGGGTGTTGGCTTCCTGAATCTTGTGTTGTTGCCTTCAATAATCTTCGGGCATGTTCTCCATATCCTCTTGGATTACATGGTTGCTAGATTCTCCATGGGGTTTCTTTGGTTATGATTCTTCTAGTTTCTTGTTGGGTTCTTGAACCTTATATTTTGGGTCAGTTTGGTACACCCTTGGGTGTTTTTTAGTAATTCATCTTTCATATAAATTTAATTTCTATGTTCCTTGTGAAAAAACCATAAAAATCCTAAAAAACCCCAAAAAATCCATGAAAATATATAAAACTCTTAAAAACCTAAACACCCTCTAAAAACCACAACCCCCCCCCCCAAAAAAACCTTAAAAACCATAAAAAAAACTCAAAAAAACCCAAAAAGACACTAAAAAACCTGAAAACCCCTGAAAACCCACAAAATTCCTAAAAACCCCTAAAAATTAAATAAAATTTAAAAACCCAGAAAATCCACTTAAACATTAAAAACCCTTAAAACTAATAAAAACATTAAAAAACTCTAAAAAACATTAAAACACTAAAAAAACTAAAAAAACCTAAAAACCCAAAAGACTTTAAAACCCCTTGAAAACCCTAAAACCCACTGAAAATTCCTAAAAACCTTCAAAATCCCTAAAAACCCTAAAAATCCTAAAAACATAAAAATACTAAAAAAATCCCTAAAAGTTCATGATATTATACCATATTGGGATTTCAATATTCATTAGTGAAAATATGGAAATGCAAGTGATTGAAGTAGAAGAAATAAAAATTTAAAGAAATGCATAGAAATAAAAGATGAAGTGGGTGATAAATTAGGACCCCAAGGATTCTTACCTCTTAAAACCCTAATTATAAATCACCACAAAGGTTGATCACTCCTTTGATATGTGTTACATTCATTCATTAAAGAACATAAGAAACAGATGCATAATAATTCTAAAAACACTCAAATTCAAAATTAACTTTCAAGGGGTTCAAGGAGGTGGCTTTTTATAGCCAAATCAGAGAGATACAAGTCAAAATACCTATCCCACAAAATTATAAATCCTAAAAATGATTTTTTGACTTTGTTTACACATTCCCATAACTTTAGGGGACAAGATATTCACCAAGAAGAATTTTTATAACCACTGTAACGACTTTGAAGATTCCTATCATGAATTTGGAGATAAGGGCCCCACCACCTTTTGACTTTGGTGATTTACTTCATGAAAGTGGATAGAAAATTCATGGGATCATTTGTGTGGGCCATTTAGGTTCACTTTTGGGATTTAATAAGTGTGATTAAAGGCCCATTTTATCCACTCATGCATGCATGTTGGGCCTCCTCTTGTAATTTCAAAATAAGGCCATATAAAGCCTCTTTCGCCCTCCTTATTCTTCCTCTTTTCATTCGGACACCATTCCCATATAATGGGTTTGTGAATTTACGCTCCTTACACCATCCATGCCATGATTTCTCTCAACTCCTCACTGTATATGTGCTCCATGATTTTCATCATCCCCTCCCTCTTCAGAAGGATTCATCCTAGAATCTTCATATTTAAACAAAGAAAGATTAGTAATATTAAAGGTGGTACTCACATTTCCATACCTATTGGGAAATTCAATCTTGTAGGAGTTATCATTGATTCCTTATAAAACTTGGAAAGGTCAATCTCCTCACGGTTGAAGTATTTATTTTCTTGGCTCTGAGAACCTTTCCTTCCTCAAATTCACCCACACCCAATCTTCGGGTTCTAGTACAACCTTATGTCAACCCTTGTTTTCTTTCTTCCCATATTGTTAATTTCTTCATTCAATGTTTTCTTTCACTTTGTAATATAAATCCTGAACAAATTTTTCCTTCTCATCACCTATAAGACCAACAACCTCATTAGTAGGAAATTAAAGAATATCTAAAAGAGTCATTGGGTTAAGTCCATATACAATCTCAAAAGGTGAGAAGTTAGTAGTGGAACGAACTACTCGGTTATATGAAAATTCAATGTGTGGAAAAAAATATAATTATTTAGATTTTTTTGAGTTATTTCATGCAAGAGGGTAGAATGTTTCTTTTTCACCACTTTAGTTTTCCCACTAGTCTAAGGATGTACAATAGTTGAGAACAATAATTTAGTTCCCAATTTATTTCACAAATTCCTCCAAAAGTGTCTAAGGAATTTCACATCCCTATAACTTACAATGATTTTGGGTATCCCATGTAATCTCACAATTTATTTGAAAAATAAATCTTCTATATGAATAGAATCATTCGTTTTTGAGAAAGTAATGAAATGATCCATTTTGATGAATTGATCCACAACAACAAAACTGTTATCTTTTCCTGATTGGGATCGAGGAAATCACAACACAAAATCCATAGAAATGTCGGTCCAAGGATGGGATGGAATGGGAAAGGGGGAATAAAATCCATTAGCTTGAGCCTTGGAATTTTCATCCTTATAAGTGAAACATTTATCACAAATTAAAATAACATATTTTCTCATGCTTGTCTTTAAAAATGTTTATGCAAAGTAGCTAGTGTTTTTTCAACACCAAAATGCCCCATCAATTCACCCCCATGAGTTTCTTTTACTAGTAATTCTTGAGTTGAACAATTTAAAATGAAAAAATTATC
The DNA here is from genome assembly GCA_963277665.1 of Viscum album. NCBI lineage: Eukaryota > Viridiplantae > Streptophyta > Magnoliopsida > Santalales > Viscaceae > Viscum > Viscum album. The sequence continues at coordinate 610,204,905 of OY728147.1, forward strand.
CCTTTTGAAAATAAAACATCATTTTTATAATAGTCTTTAAATCCATGTTTTTTTACTAAATGTCCAAATTTGAGAACAATATCCATCAGTTTCATACCATCCCTTTAATATTTCATGTCTAAGTAATCGAGAATGAAGAGAAGTAATAAGTGCATACCTTCATGAAAGAGCATAAAAAACCAAAATTTCCTTGCATATTTTTCTTGATCACATATGGGAGAGTCTCAATGAATTCCATCCAAGATGCACGTCACTGATTCAACTTACCTTGGGACTTCAAATACAAAAGTCTTTCATGGTTGGGATGAATATTGAACTCTTTAGGATGCAAATAATGTTTCCATGGTTACAAGGATTGTTTCAAAGAATAAAATTATTTATTATAAGTTGAATAATTTAATGCTTCCCTATTCAATTTATCACTAAAGTAATAAATTAGATGTGACTCTTGAGTCAAAAAAGTACCAATTCCAACTCCCAATGCATCACACTCAATTTCAAAAACTTTTGTCAAATCCGGTAGCCTTAAAAGGGGAGCATTGAAAAAAATTTCTTTGAATTTGTTAAAGATTTCTGTTGTTTTTTACCCCATTTAAAAAGCACATATTTCTTTATAAGTTCATTAAAAGGTGCAGCGATGGATGAAAAATCTTTAAAAAATCTCCTATAGAATCTTTCTGATCCATGAAAACTCCTAACATTGACTGCGTTCTTTGGTGTGGGCCACTCATGAATTGCTTTGATCTTTTCTTCATCCACATATATCCCTTCCACCCCTATAAAAAATCCAAGTGACACAACATAATCCATGAAAAAAGAACATTTTTGAAGATCAACGTAAAGTTGGTTTTCTTTAGGGGTATCACACACCAAGCACAAATGTTCAACATGGTTGTCTAGAGATTTTATACACACCAAGATATCAACAAAATAGAAAACCATGAATTTTCCTATAAATGAACGAAGGACATGTTTCATTAAGATCATGAATGTACTTGGTGAATTAGGTAAACCAAATGGCATAACTAACCACTCATACAAACCGAAAATAGTTTTAAAATAAGCTTTCCATTTATACCCTTCTTTCATTTCGAATTTGGTGGTATCACTTTTAAGATTGATTTTTGAAAATAAAGATGCCCCATGTATTAAAATGGTTGGGGAAGGGGGAGAAATACAAGAAAATCCCCACACATATGATAAAAAATCTCTATGTAATTCATCAAGCATGTCATCAAGTCGAGGGATGGGATAAAAGTACTTAACTTTCTTCATTAGTTATTCAACTTGACACTGGATCTATCTAGTCTCTTCCAGATTAGATATATACGCTGGCTTGTTAGGAATTGAGACACCAGGTATGATGTTAATCCTATGGTCAATTACTCTCAAAGGGGGTAATCCATCAGGTGTTTCTTCGAGAAACAAATCACCAAATTCCTATAATAAAGATACAACACTAGAGATCTCACTAATAATGTATCCATTATCCAAAACAATCATGTTCTTTCTATTTGTACATTATTATCTTTATTTATATGAAAGTTTGAAATGTACTTTCTCTATTCCGTCATCGACTTACCTGTAATTGGTCCCACCAAATAATTGCATATTCATTGAAATCAAGTGCCTCCAATTTTAACTTCTTCTCCTACGAGTTGTTGTAAAGTCTATACACATATGTTCAAACTTTTAATCCCATTCTAAATAAAGTTATGGGTAAATATTCCCTTTAAAGGATAAAAGTTTCATTTTGATGCTACCTAAGTAACTTTCTCTCCAAGCAGCATGTTTCCCTCACCTAGGAAATGATTCTTTAAAATCAGAGTACTCATCATCACCTTCATCAATTTCCTGCCTTCATGGAGCCCTTGAAGTTAAGAAAATTTGAAAATTATCCAACCTAAAATTCAATCTTGTAAATTGGTCAGTGATAACTTTCATGAATAATTTGATGTTGATCTCACTTTTTTCTCCACCACTCTCCATTTTTTTAAATCCTCACACACTCTTTCTCTTTTTTTAAATCTCTCAAAAGGTTCGTCACACCTTTTATCATGACAACTTGGTTCCTACAAGTGTTATTGAATAGAATCCAAAAGAAACCTAGTAAGAAGAAATACATTCTTGGAAAAATTTAATAATCGAAAATTTTAAAAGGGTTTGAATCAATGGAGTCCAAGAGAAATGGGAGCTAAAGAGAAATAGGAGTAATAGTTATGATTGAAAGTTGTATATGGATGAAGGAAAGAATATGAAAGAGAAACATTCTAGTAGAAATTCACAGAATTTGTGCTAAATAAACAACACAATGTGCAATAAATTTAAAGCAGATTTTTTTGTCTGTTTTTTGTCTTGTTTTTTTACTTTTGATTTTCTTTTTATTGATATTTTTTCAAATAATTAAACCAAGAGAGAGTGCACAAATATTTGACGATATGGTGTGGCCTACAAAAATATGAACGTATAAAAATTCAAAAATCTGATCATAAAAATTAAAAAAGGATGAAGAATAGAATTTCTATAATTTCTATATGAAAGTACCCTTCAAATTATAGATTTAAACTCGATTGGAATTCCGTCTTGGAGATTTTTAAATTTCACAGAAGTGAATCTCTAGCATGAATTGAATCAGGTATATATCCAAATATATGTGTCTGATTTTAGTGTTTCCAAATAGAGATGAATGATAAAGTTATGAACTATAAAAATGAAATATTATATGTCCATAATATGATAGAGAAAATGACAGAAATGGTGGAATAAAGCTGCAGTTAGAATTGGTGATGGTTAAAAATGATATCATAAGAAAAAGAAGGGAGAAATATAAAAAATGCAAGAACCTGGTTTCTTTTGTCGAGCTCTGACATAAAATGATATGATAATGTATTGGGTGTGTGGTATTCATTTGAAAAAATACAGAAACACAAGTGATGGAAGTTGGAGAAATATAAATTAAAAGAAATGCATGAATACAAAAGGGGAAGGGGGGAAGATCAATTTGGACCCCAAGGAGGCTTGTCCCTTAAAACTCAAATTATAAAGCACCACAAAGGTTGATCAGTCCTTAGATAAGACTTACTTTCATTCATTCAAGTCAAAATACCTATCCCATTAAAGTACAAAGCCTAAAGACGATTTTTTACTTTGTTTACACATGCCTATGGCTTTAGGGCACCATATTTCCACCAAGAAGACCTTTTGGCACCACCATAAAAACATTGAAGGTTCCCACCATGAATTTCAGATTTCCTTCAAGAAAGTGGATAAAAATGTGTGGGATCATTTTCATAGGCCATTTAGATTCACTTTTGGGATTTAATAAGTGTTTTTAAAGGCCCATTTGATTGTCTAATGTGTATATGTTGGGCCTCCTCTTGTAATTTCAAAATGAGGCCATGTAAATCCTTTTTCAACCTTCTCATTCTTCATCTTGTCATTGGACCACCAATTTCTTCCAATGGGTCTTGTGCATTTATACTTCTTCCACCATCCATGCCATGATTTCTCTAAACTCTTAATTTTATATGTGCATCATGATTCAATTTTTCTAGATCGTTGACAAAGGAAATATGGTCTTAAGGGGGAGGGGATGATGCATCCCACATCGGTTTTGGAGGAACACCTGAACTGGTTTATAAGGGAATATTTAAAGCTCCCCCTAATAATCTGTCTTTTGGGGTGGAGTTAGGGGTTGACCCTTTTTTGCATCAGTTGGTATCAGAGCCATCCTCCATGGACCAATGTTCGTTCACGTTTCCCAGATCACCGACTGAGGCAATCTGGTCTTAAGGGGGTGGAGATGATGTGTCCCACATCAATTTTGGAGGAACACTGGGACTAGTTTATAAGAGAAGGTACAATCCTCCCCCAAATATTCTGGACTTTGGGGTGAAGTTAGGGGTTGAACCTTTACCGCATCCATCCATGAAAATGTAAAAAACCCAAAAAAATCCAAAAACCCCTTGAAAACTATAAAAAACCTAAAAACCATAAAAACCCTAAAAACAGTAAAAACTCTCAAAACCCCTAAAAACGTTAAAAACTATAAAAAACCCTAAAACCCCTAAAAAAACTTGAAAAAACCCCTAAAAAACAAATAAGACCCTACAAACCCTGAAACCCATAAAATCCCTAAAAACCCATAAAACCCCTAAAAACCCAAAAAACCCTCGAAATCCCTAAAAACCTTAAAGAACCTAAAAACCTAAAACTCCAAAAAATCTATGAAAATCCATGAAAATGTAAAAAAAACTTAAAAACCCTCAAAAACCCTTAGAAACCATAAAAACCATGAAAACCCCCTAGAAACCATAAAACCCGCTAAAATTTTAAAAAAAAACCTAAAAACTCTATAATCCCTAAAAACCCCTAAAAACATTGAAAAACTCAAAAAACCTTCAAAATAAAAAAAAACCTTCAAAATAAAAAAACCCATAAACACCAAAAAAAGACTTTAAAAGCATTGAAAATCCCTAAAACCCAAGTAACCCCTAAAAAACCTTAAAAACCCTCAAAATCCCTAAAAACCCTAAAAACCCAAAAACCAATAAAAAATCCTAACACCCCCCCAAAAAACACATAAAAACTTTAAAACCCTAAAAACTCTGAAAAAATCATAAAACCATAAAAACCACTAAAACCTTAAAAAACCCTAAAACTCTGTAAAAACCGTAAAAACCAAAAAAATCACAAAAAAAACTATAAAAACCCTTAAAAACCCAAAAAGCCTTAAAAAACTCTCAAAAACCATAAAACCCCTAAAAAACTAAAACACTCTAAAAACCCATAAGGACTCTAAAAACCCCGAAAAACGCAAAATACCCAAAACCCCCTAAAAACCTTAAAAACACTAAAAATCACTAAAAACCATAAAAACCCGAAAATCCATAAAAATCCTAAACCCCCCCCAAAAAATCCATGGAAATAGAAAAACCCATAAAAACCCTGAAAAATCCTTGAAAACCATAAAACCCCTAAAAACCTTAAAAAACCATAAAAACCATAAAAACCATAAAAACACTAAAACCCACTAAAAACTATAAAAACCCCTTAAAACTCCAAAAAACGTTAAAAAACTCTAAAAACCCATAAAACCCTCAAAAACACAAAAATAAAACCCTAAAACTCCTCAAAATCCCTAAAAACACTAAAAATCCTGAAAACCATAAAATCCTAAAAAACCCATAAAAATCAATGAAAACATAAAAACCCTGAAAACCCTAAAAACCACTAAAAACCATAAAAACCTTAAAAACCCATAAAAATCCTAAAAACCCATAAAAACCCTAAAATCCACTAAAAACCCTTAACCCCCTAAAAAGGTTAAAAACACTAAAATACTATAAAACACTAAAAACTCAAAGGAAACCTAAAAACCCAAAAGATCCTAAAAACCCAAAAAACCCCTGAAAATCCATGAAAACCCCTAAAAACACTAAAAACCCTAAAAACCTTTAAATCCCTCCAAATACCTAAAATCCCTAAAAAAAATCTGAAAAACCATAAAAATCCTAAAAAACCGCTAAAACAGATTAAAAACTCTAAGAAACCATAAAACCCATAAATATCTAAAAAACCCTAAAAATCCAAAAGACCCTTAAAATATTAAAAAACCCTAAAAATCCTTTTAAACCCTAAAAATCCCTGAAAATCCCTGAAAATCCCTAAAAATCTTAAAAACACTAAAAACCCTAAAACCAAAAAAATCCCCCAAACCCCATAAAAATTCAAGAAAGAAAAAAAACCTTAAACCCCCCTTAAAACTATAAAACCCCTAAAAACATTAAAAAACCCTAAAACCCCATAAAAACCATAAAAACCACTAAGAACTCTAAAAATCCTTAAAACACCTAATAATGATAAAAAACTCAAAAAACCTTAAAATTCCTAAAACACTCAAAAAAACAAAAAAACCCTAAAAGACCCAAAAGACCCTGAAAAACCCTAACACCCCTGCAAAACCCTAAAAACACTGAAAAAACTAAAAAACCCATAATAACCCCATAAAATATAAAACACCTAAAACCCCCCTAAAAATCCATGAAAACGTAAAAAACCCAAAAAAACCCATGAAAACCATAAACCCTTAAAAACTTTAAACCCCTAAAAACCCATAAAACCCTAAAAATAACTAAAACTATAAAAACAATATAAACACCTAAAATTTTAAAAATCTGCAAAAACATTAAAACCCCTAAAAAACTAAAAAAACCCATAAAACCCAAAAAAAAACCCTAAAAACCCTAAAAATCCCAAACCCCTGAAAAACCCTAAAAACCCAAAAAATACCTTAAATCCATAAAAACCATAAAAACCATAAAACCCCCAAAAAATCCATGAAATCATAAAAACCCTAAAAACCCTGAAAACCCCATCACTACCGAACCACCCTGCATATCACACCAACCCGAAAGAGACAAAAGAAATTTAGAGGCAAGTTCAAGAGTTGTTGGATGCGGAATATGTCAGAGAGAGTCTTAGTCCTTGTTTCATACCGGTGATTCTAGTACCAAAGAAGGATGAAACATGGAGAATGTGCATTAACTTTAGAGCCATCAACAACATCACGGTCAGGTATCATCATCCTATCCCTAGGTTAGATGATATGCTAGATGAATTAAATGGATCAACCGTTTTCTTAAAAATTGATTTAAGAAGTGGATACCATCAAATTAGGATGAAAGAAGGAGATGAGTGGAAAACTGAATTTAAGAAAAAACATGGACTTTATGAATGGTTAGTCATGCCCTTTGGTCTCATCAATTCACCTAGCAAATTTATGAGGTTAATGAATCATGTCTTACGTGCATATATTGTAAAATTTTTGGTAGTTTACTTTGATGAAATTTTGGTTTATAGTAGTACCTTGCTTGAACATGTAGATCACTTAAGAAAATTCTTAGAGGTGTTAAGGAAGGAAAACCTGTTTGTAAGATAAATAAGTGTGAATATTGTCTTGATAAGATTGTTTTCCTTGGATTTTTTGTGAGCGGCAATGAAGTTGAAGTGGACACCGATAAGATCAAAGCAATACAAGAAGGGCCAACTCCAACCTCCATTGGATAGGTAAAATTTTTCATGGGCTTGCTAGTTTTTACAGGAGATTTGTGAAGGACTTCAGTACACTAGCAGCACTGTTGATCGAGTTGACAAAGAAGAATGTTCCTTTCAAATGGGGGATAACTCCAGAGAAGGTCTTCCATGAACTTAAGGAGAGACTCACCCACGCTCCTCTACTTTCACTACTGGACTTCGGTAAGACCTTTTAAATTGAATGTGATGCAAGTGGAATTGGCATAGGAAGAGTACTCATGCAAGAAGGTAAGCCTATTGCTTTCTTTAGTGAGAAGTTAAATGGCCCAACTCTAAACTATGATACATATGATAAAGAGTTTTATGCATTGTTTAGAGTACTAGAGACATGGTAGCACTATCTTTGGCCTAAAGAATTTGTGATCCGTTCTGATCACGAGGCTCTTAAATACCTTAGGATCCAACATAAACTAACTAGAAGACATGATAGATGGATGGAATTCATTGAGTCATTTTCATATGTCATAAAGCATAAAAAGGGTAAAAAAATACTCTGGCCGATGCACTTTCACATAGATATTCTCCTATATCCTTATTGGATTAAAATATCCTTGTTTTTGAATGCATTAAGGATTTATATGCCACCGATAGTGATTTTAGAGAACCTTATGAACAGTAAACCTGAAGTTAATTGGAAAAAGTTCTATTTAAATGATGGATTCTTATTCTGGATTGATAAGATTTGCATTCCCTACTGATCTATCCATTTACTTTTACTAAATGAGTCACATTCGGGTGGGTTAATTGGGCATTTTGGTGTTGCAAAATCTCTAAGTGTTCTTAGTGAGCATTTTTATTGGCCTAGGATATCTAGAGATGTTGAGAAATTTGTGGGAATGTGCATTGTCTTCCATAAATCCAAATCAAAACTGAACCCACATGGACTATATCTTCCTCTCCAAATCCCCAACACCCCTTGGGAGGACATATCAATGGAATTTATTGTGGGGTTACCACAGACCAAGAGAGGGAGAGATTCCATTTTTGTTGTGGTGGATCAGTTTTCAAAAATGGCACATTTTATTCCTTGTAACAAAACAGATGATGCCACTAACATTGCAACACTTTTATTTCAGGAAGTAGTCAAATTCCATGGAAGACCTTGTGGAGAAAACTAGGTACAAAGTTACTATTTGGAAGACCTTGTGGAGCAAACTAGGGTTTTCATAGTTTTTATAGGTTTTTTGTATTTTTTTTTGATTTTATGGGTTTTGGGGATTTTCAGGGATTTTGAGGGGTTTCATGGACTTTTATGGTTTGTAGGGGTTTTTAGGGTCTTTTTCTGTTTTAAGGGTTTTTTGAGTTTTTTAGGGTTTTAAGGTTTTTAGTGTTTTTAGTGGGTTTTAAGGGTTTTTATAGGTTTTAAGGTTTTTAAGGATTTTGGGATTTTTATGGATTTCGTGGGTTTTCAGGGTTTTTACTATTTTTTATGTTTTCATTGATTTTTAGGGGATTTTTAGTATTTTTATGGTTTTTAGGGTTTTTAGGGTTTTTAGGGTTTTTAAGGGTTTTTAGGGTTTTTAGTGGATTTCAGGATTTTTATGGTCTTTTGGGGTTTTAGGGTATTTTTGAGTTTTTTAGGGTTTCAAAGGTTTTTTATAGTTTTTTAACCTTTTATGGGTTTTAAGTGTCTTTAGAGTTTTTAGTCGATTTTTATTGTTTTTATGGGTTTTTTGGGTTTTTTGGGGTTTTTAAGGCTGTTAGGGGTTTTTAAGGGTTTTTAGGGTTTTTATGATTTTCAGGGGTTTTTCAGGATTTTTAGAGTTTTTTACATTTTCATGCATTTTAGTGTTTTTTTGTTTATTTTTTATAGTTTCATAGGGTTTTTAAGGATTATGAGTGTTTTTAGTGTTTTTGGGGAGTTTTCAGGGTTTTAGGGTTTTTAAGGTCTTTTTGAGTTTCTAGGGTTTTTTTTGTATTTTTAGGGTTTTTAAGGGTTTTTAGAGTTTTTAAAAGTTTTTAGGGGTTTAAAGGGTTTTTAAAAATTTTTAGTGGGTTTTTAGTAGTTTTAGGAATTTTTATTGTTTTAGGGGTTTTTCAGGGTTTTTTATATTTTCATTATCTTTTATGGGTTTTTTTATATTTTTGAGTGTTTTTTGGGTTTTTTTGGGATTTTGGGTGGTTTTAGGGTTTTTCAAGTGTTTTTCAGGTTTTTAGTAGTTTTCAGTGTTTTTAGAGTCTTTTGGGGTTTTTATGGATTTTTTGAGTTTTTTAGGGTTTTAAAGCCTTTATAGAGATTTTTTTTTAAAAAATAGTGGTTTTTAGGGATTTTAGAGTTTTTTGCGGTTTTTATGGTTTTTAAGGTTTTTAGGGTTTTGGTGGTTTTAAGAGGTTTTTTCTGGGTTTTTAGAATTTTTTATGTTTTCATGGATTTTTAGGGGCTTTTAAGGATTTTTTTTGTCTTCGGGTTTTTTAGGTTTTTTATGGATTTTGAGGAGTTTTAGGTTTTTTCCAGGGTTATTTTAGTTTTCAGGGGTTTTCAGGGTCTTTAGGGTCTTTTCAGATATTGACTGTTTTTTTTTTGTTTTTTAGGGTTTTTAGGGTTTGTTAGAGCTTTTTTAACATTTTTAGGGGGTTTAAGGGTTTTTAGAGTTTTTAGTGGTTTTAGGGTCTTTAACGTTTAGCGGTTTTTATGGTTTTTATAGGGTTTTCAAGGTTTTTAGGATTTTTTATATTTTCATTGATTTTTAGGGGGTTTTTAGGATTTTTATGGTTTATAGGTTTTTAGGGTTTTTAGGGATTTTAAAAGTTTTTCTGGGGTTTTTAGGGTTTTTAGGGTCTTCTTGGGTTTTTATGGGTTTTTATGGGTTTTCAGGGGTTTTTAGAGTTTTTAGGGTTTTTAAGGTTTTTTAGATTTTTTAATGTTTTTAGGGGTTTTTAGGGTTTTTAGAGTATTTAGAGGTTTTTTATGGTTTTTCTATTTTTTAAGGTTTTAATGGTTTTATTGTTATCATGGATTTTTCATGGTTTTTAGGTTTTTTTCATTTTTCATGGATTTTTAGGAGGTTTTAGGATTTTAATGGTTTTTGGAATTTTTAGGGTTTTTAGGGTTTCTAGGGAATTTGAGGGTTTTTAGGGTTTTTAAGGTTTTTAGAGCTTTTCAGGGGTTTTAGGGTCTTTTTGGTTTTTTAGTGTTGTAAAGGATTTTTAGGGTTTTTAACATTTTTAGGGGTTTTAATTGTTTGTAAAGTTTTTAGTGGTTTGTTAGGGTTTTTAATGTTTTTATTGGGTTTCTTGGTTTTCAGATTTTTTTCATGGTTTTTATGGCTTTTTTTGTTTCCATGGATTTTCAGTTTTTTTTAGTATTTTATGGTTTTTAAGGTTTTTTATGGTCTTTAGGGATTTCGATGGTTTTTATGGTTTTTATGGTTTTTAGGGGTTTTTAGGGTTTTTAGGGTTTTTAGTGTCATTTCGGGTTTTTATGGTTTTTTTAGTTTTTTTAGTTTTTTTGGGTTTTAAAGGTTTTCAGAGTTTGTTAACATTTTTAGGGTTTAAAGGGTTTTTAGAGTTTTTAGGGGGTTTTCATGGTTTCTAGGGTGTTTTATGTTTTCATGATTTCTAGGGTTTTTTGAGATTTTAATGGGTTTAAAGGTTTTTTAGAGTTTTTTTAATGTTTTAGTGGGTTTTAGGGGTTTTATGGGTTTTTATAGTTTTATAGTTTTTAGGGGTTTTATGGTTTTCATGGGTTTTTTAGGGTCTTTAGGTTTTTTTACATTTTCATAGATTTTTAATGGGTTTTTAGTATTTTTATGGTTTTTAGGGTTTTTAGGGATTTTGATGGGTTTGGGGTTTTTGGGGGGGTTTAAAGTCTTAGGGGTTTTAAGGGGTTTTAGAGTATTTAGTGGGTTTTTAGTGTTTTAATGGAGTTTTTAGAGATTTTAAGGTCTTTCGGATTTTTAGGGTTTTTTTATTTTTAAGTGTTTTTAAGGGTTGTTAGATTTTTTTAACGTTTTTAGGGGTTTAAAGGGTTTTTATATTTTTAGTGGTTTTTAAGATTTTTTATTAGTTTTTAGGGTTTTATGGGTTTTAGGGGATTTTATTTTTTTAGGGGGTTTAGGGTTTTTATGGTTTATTACGTTTTCATGTAATTTTAGGGGCTTCTTAGGATTTTTATGGTTATTATGGTTTTTTGGGATTTTAAGTGTTTTGAGGGGTTTTAGGTATTCTAAAGGTATTTTAGGGTTTCTATGGGGTTAAGGTATTTTCAGGGTTTTTATGGTCTTTTAGGGATTTTGTGTTTTTTTTTTGAGTTTTTAGAGTTAATAAGGTTTTTAGAATTTGTTAACATTTTTAGGGGTTTTAATGGTTTTGGTTTTTTATGGGTTTTTATGGTTTTTAGGGGTTCTTCTGGTTTTGGGTGGGTTTTAAGAGTTTTTTTTTGTTTACATTTTGATGGATTTTTAGGGGGGTTTTAGGATTTTTATTCTTTATAGGCTTTTTACAATTTTAAGGTTTTTCATATCTTTTTAACATTTTTATATTTTTTAGTGGTTCTGTAGATTTTTATGGTTTTTTTGTGTTTTTAATGGTTTTAGGAGTTTTTGTGGATTTCAAGGACCTTTCAGGGTTTTAGGGTTTTTTAAATTCTCATAGATTTTTAGGGATTTTAGGATTTTTATGGTTTTTAGGGCTTGTTAGGGTTTTTAAGGATTTGGAGGGTCTTTAGGGTTTTTAGTGGTATTTTGGGTTTTTAGGGTTTTATTTTTTTTTCTAGGGGTTTTAAGGGTTTTTAGAGTTTTTAATGTTTTTATGGTTTTCATGGGTTTTTAGGGGTTTAAAGGTTTTTTGGGGGGTGTTATGGTTTTTAGGGGGTTTTCAGGGGTTTTTTCCATTTTCATCAATTTTTATGTGTTTTTTAGGATTTTTATGGTTTTTAGGGTTTTTAGGATTTTGATGGTTTTTAGGGTCTTTCAGAGGGGGGGGGGGTAAAGTTTTTAGAGTTTTCATGTTTTTTAGGTTTTTTTTATTTTTTATGGTTTTTATGAGTTTTTTGGGTTTTATACTTTTTTTATTTCTAGGGGTGTTAAGGGTTTTTTGAGTTTTTATTGTTTTTTAAGATTTTTATGGGTTTTTTATTTTTTTTTATGGGTTTTAGGGGTTTTATGGTATTCTAGGTTTTTAGGGATTTTAGTCTTTTTACATTTTCATGGATTTTTAGGGTTTTTTAGGTTTTTTATCGTTTTTAGGGTTTTTAGGGTTTTTAGGGTTTTTGAGGGCCTTTAGAGTTTTTACGGGGTTTTAAGGGTTTTTAGGGGTTTTAGGGTCTTTAAAGGGGTTTAAGTGTTTTTTAATGTTTTAGAGTTTCATGGTTTTATAGAGTTTTTAACATTTTTAGGGGTTTTAAGGGTTTTTAAAGTTTTTACAGGGTTTTGGGGTTTTTAATGGTTTTTTGGTTTTTTAAGGTTTTTATTGATTTTTATGGATTTTTAAGGATTTTTAGGATTTTATTATTTTTAGGGTTTTAGCATTTTTAGGCATTTTGAAGGGTTTCAATGTTATTAGGGTCTTTTTGGGTTTTTTGGGTTTTATTTTGAGCTTTTTATGGTTTTTAGGGTTTTTTAGTTTTTTTATTGTTTTAGGGGTTTAAAGTGTTTTTAGAGTATTTAATGGGTTTTTAGGGATTTTATAGATTTTTTAGGGGTTTTAAAGTTTTTATAGGTTTTATGGTTTTTAGGGGGTTTTCAGGGTTTTTAGGGTTATTTTGAGTTTTTTAGGGTTTTATAGTTTTTAGGGTTTTAGGATTTTTAGGTATTTTGAGGGGGGGTTTGGGTCTTTCAGGGGTTTATGGTATTTTGATATTTTTAGGGTTTTTAGGGTATTTGGGGGGTTTTAGGGTTATTTCGAGTTTTTTAGGGTTTATAAGATTTCTAGAGTTTTTTAACATTTTTAGGGGGGTTTTAGGGTTTTTAGAGTTTTCAGTAGTTTTTAGGGTTTTATGGATTTTTAGGGGGTTTTAAGGGTTTTAGGGGTTTTGAGATTTTTTGGGGGGTTTTATGGTTTTTAGGGGGTTTTCAGGGTTTTTCGGATTTTTTACATTTTCATGTATTTTTAGGGATTTTTTAGGATTTTTATGGTTTAAAGGTTTTTTAGTTATTTGAGTGTTTTCATGAGTTTTCAAGGGTTTTAGGGTTTTTATGGGTTTTCTTGGTTTTTAGGGTCTTTTGGGATTTTAGGGGTTTTTTGAGTTTTTTAGGATTTTTAATGTTTTTAGAGTCTTTTAACGTTTTTATGGGTTTCAAGTGTTTTTAATTTTTTTGTGTTTTTATGGTTTTTATGAGATTTTAGGGATTTTTATGGTTCTTAGGAGTTTTTATAGGTTTCCTGGATTTTTTACATTTTCATGAATTTTTAGAGGTTTTTTAGTAATTTTATGGTTTTTTTAGTTCTTAAGGTTTTACGGATTTTGAGGGTTTTTAGGGATTTTAGAGGTTTTTAGGGTATTCTTGGGTTTTTAGGGGTTTCCCTAAGTTTTTTCAGGGATTTAACGGTTTTTAGGGGTTTTAGGGTTTTTAGGCTCTTTTAGGGTTTTTAGTATTTTTTTTCTTCTGTTTATTAGGGTTTTTAATGTTTTAGAGTTTTTTTTACGTTTTTAGGGGTTTTAATAGGTTTTAGAGTTTTTCATGGTTTTTAGGGTTTTTATTATTTTTAGGGTTTTTACGGTCTTTGGGGGTCTTTATGGTTTTCATGGTTTTTAGAGGTTTTTAGGGGTTTTTATGTTTTCATGGATTTTAGGTGCTTTTTAGGATTTTTGGGGTTTTTATGGTTTTTAGAGATTTTGAGGGGGTTAGGGGTTTTCAGGGGTTTTTAGGGTTTTTAGGGTCATTTTATGTTTTAAGGTCTTTTTTGAGTATTTTAGTATTTTTAAGGTTTTTTAGAGTTTTTTTTTACATTTTTATGGTTTTTAGTGGGTTTTAGGGTTTTTACGGGGTTTTAGGGGTTTTAAAGGTTTTTAGGTTTTTATGGTTTTTAGGTGTTTTTCAATGATTTTAGGGGTTTTTATGTTTTCATGGATTTTTTGGAGTATTTTTGGATTTTTACGGATTTTTGGGTTTTTTAGCTTTTTAGGGAATTTGAGGGGTTTTTGGATTTTTTAGAATTTTTTTGGTTTTTTAGGGTTTTTTGAGTTTTTTACTATTTTAAAGGCTTTTTAGAGTTTTTTAACATTTTTAGGGGTTTGAGGGATTTTTAGTGTTTTTAGTGGTTTCTTAGGGGTTTTATGGTTTTTTAGGGTTTTTAAGGTTTTTAGGGGTTTTGTGGTTTTCAAGAGTTTTTTAGGGTTTTTAGGGGTTTTTTACGTTTTAATGGATTTTTAGGGGTTTTTTAGGATTTGATGGTTTTTAGGGGTTTTTAGGGTTTTTAGGGATTTTGAGGGGTTTTATGGGTTTTAAGGTTTTTTCGAGTTTTAAGGGACTTTTGGGGTTTTATGGTCTTTTGGGTTTTTATAGTTTTTTTATTATTAGGGGTTATATGGTTTTAAGGGGGTTTTCAAGGTTTTTTGGGTTTTTTACATTTTCATGGATTTTTAGGGGTTTCTTAGGATTTTTATGGTTTTTAGAGGTTTTAGGATCTTTTAGCGGTTTAGGTTTTCGTTGAATTTTTAGGGTTTTTTGGTGTTTTTTAACATTTTCAGGGGTTTATGAATTCTTATAGTTTTTAGTGTTTTTTTGGTTTTTATGGGTTTTTAGTGTTTTAAGGGTTTAGAGGTTTTTATGGTTTTAAGGGTTTTCAGTTTTTTGGGATTTTGAGGGGTTTTAAGAGTTTTTAGGGGTTTTAGGGTTTTTTAGGGATTTTAAGGTGTTTGTTGGGTTTTATTTTTGAGTTTTTATGATTTTTAATATATTTTTTATGGTTTTTAACTTTTTTAAGGGTTTAAAGGGTTTTTATTGTATCTATTGGGTTTTAGGGGTTTTATTGGTTTTTAGGGGTTTTAGGGGTTTTTAGGGGTTTTAGGGATTTTAGGGGTTTTAGGGGTTTTAGGGATTCTATTGGGTTTTAGGGGTTTAGAGGTTTTTTAGGATTTGTATGGTTTTTAGGTTTCTTGGTGATCTTGAGAGTGTTTAGAATTTTTAGGGGTTTTTATGGTTTTAGGGTTTTCAAGGTTTTTAGGGTCGTTATTTTTTGTGTTTTTTTGATTTTTTAGGAGTTTTATAGTTTTTTTAGAATTTTCTAATGTTTTTAGGGATTTTCAGGGTTTTTAGAGTCTTCAGTGGGTTTTTCGGTATTTATGGGTTTTATGGTTTTAGGGGGGTTTTAGAGTTTTTAGGGCTTTAAACTTTTTCATTGATTTTTATGGGTTTTTTAGTATTTTTATGTGTTTTTTAGTATTTTTATGGGTTTTAGGGTTTTAGGTTTTTTCAGGGGTTTTGGGGTTTTTAGGGGTTTTTAGGGTTTTTATGGCCTTTTAGGGTTTTAAGGTATTTAAACATTTTTAGGGGGTTTAAGGTGTTTTTGTATTTTTAACATTTTTAGGGTTTTAAATGGTTTTTATAGTTTTTAGTGGTTTTTATGAGTTTTTAGGTGTTTTTATTGTCTGCAGGAGTTTTTAAGGGTTTTTAAGGTTTTTTACGTTTTCATGGATTTTTAGGGTTTTTATAATTTTTATAGTCTTTAGGGTTTTCTAGGGTATTAGGGATTTTCGAAGGTTTTTAGAGTTTTTCAGTGGTTTTAAGGTTTTAGGGACTTTTTGGTTTAAATGGGTTTTTTGAGTTTTTATGGATTTTTTATTTTTTTTAACATTTTTAGTGGTTTTAAAGGTTTTTAGAGTTTTTTATCGTTTTGGGGGTTTTATGGGTTTTTAGTCTTTTAAGGTTTTATGGGGAGTTTTTTTTGGGTTTTCAAGATTTTTTCAGGGTTTTTAGGGGTTTTTTACATTTTTGTAGATTTTTGGGGGTTTTTAGGATTTTTATGGTTTTTAGGGCTTTCTAAGGATTTAGGGATTTTGAGGGGTTTTAACAATTTTTATGGGTTTTTGGGGATTTTTAGGGTTTTAGGATCTTTTTGGGTTTTTATGGTTTTTTGTTAGTTTTTTGTATTTTTAAGGTTTTTTAGAGTTTCTTAACGTTTTTAGGTGTTATGGGTTTTTTTATTTTTTACTGGTTTTTAGGTTTCTTATGGTTTTTAGGGTTTTTAAGGTTTTATGGTTTTTAGGGGTTTAATGGGTTTTTAGGGTTTTTTACATTTTCATGGATTTCATGGATTTTTAGGATTTTTATGGATTATAGGGTTTTTTGAATTTTTAGCGATTTTTCAGGGTTTTTGTGGTCATTTTGGGTTTTTAGTGTTTTTTTAGTTATTAGGGGGTTCAATGATTTTTAGAGTTTTATAACATTTTTAGGGGTTTTGAGGGTTTTTAGAGTTTTTTATTTGTTTTTTGGGTTTTTTTTGTTTTTAAATGTTTTTAGGGGTTTTATGGTTTTTGTAGTTTTTAGAGTTTTTACATTTTCATGGATTTTTAGGAGTTTATTAGGATTTTTATGGTTTTTTGGGGTTTTAGGGTTTTTTGGGATTTTGATGGTTCTTGGGGGTTTTTCAGGGGGGGTTTAGGAGTTTTGGGGTTTTTAGGGGTTTTAGGGTCTATTTTGGGTTTTTAGAGGTTTTTAAAGTTTTTTAGAGTTTTAATGTTTTTTAGAGTTTTCTAATGTTTTTATGGGGTTTAAGGTTTTTAGAGTTTTTATTGGTTTTTAGGGTTTTTATGGGGTTTTTTGGTTTTAAGGGTTTTAGGGGTTTTAATGGAATTTAAGGGTTTTTTAGGGTTATTAGGTTTTTTTACCTTCGCATTGATTTTTATAGGGTTTTTAGGTTTTTTATGGTTTTTAGAGTTTTTTTGGGTTTTTAGGGATTCTTGGGAGGTTTAGGGTTTTTCAACAATTTTTTGAGTTTTTATGGTTTTATGGTTTCTCAGGGTTTGAGGCTCTTTTGGGGGGTTTTGGAGGTTTGTTTTTTGAGTTTTTAGGGTTTTGTAGTTTTTTAACATTTTATTTGCGTTTACATGTATTTAGATAATTTAGTTATTTTTTATGGTTTTTATGGGTTTTTTATGATTTTTTAAGGTTTTTAGGGGTTTTATGGTTTTAAGGGTATATTCAGGGGCTTAGGGGTTTTTAGGGATTTTAGGGGTTTTTTAAGAATTTTATGGTTTTTGATGTCTTTAGAGTTTTTTAAGGGGTTTTAAGGATTTTTAGAGTTTTTAGTGGTTTTTAAGGACTTGGGGGTTTTAATGTTTTAGGGGTTTTTATGGTTTTCATGGGTTTTTAGGGTTTTTTACATTTTCATGGATTTTTAGGGGGTTTTGAAAATTTTGCACTATTGATGGTTTTTTAGGTTTTTATGGATTTTAACGGTTTTTAGGGTTTTTAGGGTTTTTCAGGGTTTTCAGGGTCATTTTGGTTTTTTGTTTTTTTAGGTTTTTTTGTTTTTTAGATATTTTTAATCTTTTCAGGGATTTTAAGGGTTTTTAGAGTTTTTAGTGGTTTTAGGAGTTTTTAGGGTTTTTAGGGTTTTTTAATTTCTTAGGGGTTTTTATGGTTTTCAAGGTTTTTTCTGGGTATTTATGGTTTTTAGGTTTTCATGGATTTTTAGGGGTTTTTTAGGTTTTTTGTAGTTTTTAGGGTTTTTAGGGGTTTTCAGAGGCTTTTAGAGTTTTTAAGTTTTTTCAGGGTTTTTAGGGTATTTTTTGGTGTTTTAGGGTTTTTTGAGTTTTTTAGGGGTTTTAAGGTTTTATATAGTTTTTTTATTGTTTTAAGGGGTTTTAAGGGCTTTAAAGTTTACTAAATTTTAAGGGTTGTTTTGTGTTTTAATGGGTTTTTTGGTGTTTAGGTGTTTTCAAGGTTTTTAGGGTATTTTATGTTTTCATGATTTTTTGGGGGTTTTAGTTTTTTATGTATTTTATGTTTTTTAGAGTTTTACAGGTTTTGAGGGTGCATGGGGTTTTTCAAGTGGTTTTAGGGTTTTCAGGGTTTTAGGGTTTTTTTGTATTTATGATTATTTTGAGTTTTTTAGTGCTTTTAAGGTTTTTAGAGTTTTTTAAAGTTTTTAGGGATTATAAGGGATTTTAGTGTTTTTTTGTGAATTTTTAGGTTTTTTTTAGTTTTAGGGTTTTTAGGGTTTTTAAAGTTTTTTACGTATTCATGGTTCATTAGGGATTTTTTAGGATTTTATGGTTTTTATGGTTTTTTATATTTTTAGGGGTTTTAGGGGTTTTAGGGGGGTTTTAAGGGGTTTTAGGGTTTTTAGGGTATTTTTGGGTATTTTTTCTGTTTTTCAAGTTTTTAATGTTTTTTTTTAATTTTGTAATGTTTTTAGCGGTTTAAAGGGTTTTTAGAGTATCCACTAGTTTTTAGGTTTTGATTGATTTTGAGGGTTTTTAGGGGGGGTTTTAGGGTTTTTATCGGTTTTCAAGGTTTTTAGGTTCTTTTTGGGTGTTTATGGTTTTTATTGAGTTTTTTAGGGTTATAATGTTTTTTAGTGTTTTTAGGGGTTTAAAGGGTTTTTAAGGTTTTAAGGGGTTTTCATGGTTGTTAGTGGTTTTTTAGGGTTTTAGGGTTTTTTAACATTTTCGTGGATTTTTTGGGGTTTTTTAGAATTTTTGTAGTTTTTAGGGTTTTTATGGTTTTCAGGGATTTCGAGGGTTTTGGGGGGGTTTTAGAGTTTTTTAGGGTTTTTTGAGTTTTTAGTGTCTTTTGGGGGTTTAGGGGTTTTTTAAGTTTTTTAGGGCATTTATGGTTTTTTAGAGTTTTTAAATGTTTTTATGGCAAAGAAGATGCGAGGGTCGGGCTATTCCCGACCCCCCCCCTGAAATTATTATAAAGAAAAAGAGACTCAGCAGACAAGGGAGGGGAGGGGTCAATCGACCCACACCCAACAACCCTTAACGAACCAAGACAAAAGACCCAAAAAAAGAAAAGTCCAGAACGAAAAAAGAAAACACACAAGGGAAAGCAGCCACCACCATCGTCCAGCATCCCAGCATCCAGCACCTCACAGCATCCAAACTCAAAAAACCAGCATCCAGCACCTCCCAGCCAAACGACAACCAGCGCAGCAAACATCCATCAGCACCAACAGTACCATTTTATGGGGTTTTAGGATTTTTTAGGATTTTATCGGTTTTAGGGTTTTTCGTGGAGTTTTCGGGGTTTCGGTGTTTTTTTGGGGGATTAGGGTCTTTCTAGGTTTTAGGGTTTTTTTGAGTTTTTTGGGGGTTTAAGGTTTTTTATATTTTTTTAAGTTTTTAGGGGTTTAAAATGTTTTTAGAGTTTATAGTGGGTTTTTAGGGTTTTTATTGTTTTTGAATGTTTTTAGTGGTTTTTATGTTTTTCAGGGTTTTTTTAGTGTTTTTAAGGTTTTTCTACATTGTCATTGATTTTAGGGGGGGGGGTATGAATTTTATGGTTTTTAAGGTTTTTAGGGTTTTAAGAGATTTTGAGGGATTTTAGTTATTTTAGCGGTTTTCACAAGTTTTAGGGTCTTTTTCGTTTTTAGGGTTATTTTGAGTTTTTTAGGGGTTTGAGGTTTTTTAGAGTTTTTTTACATTTTTAGGGTTTTTAAAGATTTTTAGAGTTTAGTGGGTCTTTGGGTTTGTATGGGTTCTTAGGGTTTCTTAAAGATTTTTTGGGGGTTTTATGGTTTTAAGGGGTTTTTCATTATTTTTAGGGTTTATGTTTTCATTTATTTTTTGGATTTTTTTGGTTTTTAATGGTTTTTATGGTTTTTGAGGGTTTTTAGGTGGTGTTAGGGTTTTTATGGTTTTTCAAGGTTTTTATGTTCTTTTTGGTTTTTTGGGTTTTTTTTGAGTATTTTCATGTTTTAAGCTTTTATAAAAAATTTAACATCTGTAGGGTTTTTAATGGGTTTTATAGTTTTTATTGGTTTTTTAGGATTTTTTAGGTTTTTTTGGGGGTTTTAATGTTTTAGTGGTTTTTATGGTATTCCAGGTTATTTTGGTGTTTTTATGATTTTTTTTGTTTTCATGTATTTTTTGGGGTTTTTTAGGATTTTTATAGTTTTTAGGGTTTTTAAGTGGGTTTTAGGGGTTTTTAGGTTTTTAGGGTCTTTTGGGGGTTTGAGGTTTTTTTGAGTTTTTTTATGGGTTTTAAGGTTTTTTAGAGTTTTTTTTAACTTTTTAGGGGTTTAAAGGATTTTTAGAGATTTCATTTATTTTTACGGTTTTTAAGGTTTTTTTTCTAGGCAAGTTTTTTTTAGGTTTTTTAAAGGTTTTTAGAGTTTTTTAGGGTTTTTATTGTTTTTCATGGTTCTTAGGGATTTTTAGGGGGTTTAGGGTTTTTGATCGGTTATTAGGGTTTTTCAGGGTTTTAGGATTTTTTGGGTTTTTAGGGTTTTTTTATTTTTTTAGGTTTGTAAGGTTTTTTAGAGTTTTTTAAGTTTTTTAGGGTTTTGAGGTTTTTTAGTGTTTTTAGTGGTTTTAGGTTTTTTACGGTTTTTTGGGGAACTTATGGTTTTCGGGGGCTTTCAGGGTTTTTAGGGATTTTTACATTTTCAAATATTTTTAGGGGTTTTTTAGGATTTTTATGTTTTTAGGGTTTTTACGTTTTTTAGAGATTTTGAGGGGTTTTAGGGTTTTTTCAGAGGATTTTTGGGTTTTTCCATGTTTTATGGACTTTTTGAGTTTTTAGGGTCTTTTTGGGTTTTTAGGGTTTTTTACATTTTCCTGGATTTTTATGGGTTTCTTAGGATTTTTATGGTTTTTAGCATCTTTAGTGGTTTTTAGGGGTTTTAGGCCCTTTTAGAGGTTTTTAGGGGTTTTCAGGGTTTTTATTGTCTTTTTGGGTTTTTGGGGGGTTTAAGGGTTTTTAGAGTGTTTAGTGGTTTTAGGGTTTTTAGGGTTTTTATAATTTTTAGGGGTTTTATGGTTTTGGGTAGTTTTTTAGGGTTTTTTACATTTTCATGTATTTTTTGGATTTTTATGGTATTTAGGGTTTTTAAGGATTTTGATAGTTTTTAGGGGTTTTCAAAGTTTTAAAGTGTTTTTGGGGTTTTTGGGTTTTGAGTATTTTTGTGTTTTAAGGGTTTTTAGAGTTTTTTTTAGGTTTTTTAGGGTTTTTTAGAATTTTTTAACATTTTTAGGGGTTTAAATGGTTTTTAGAGTTTTTAGGGGTTTTAGGTGTTTATGGTTTTTTTGGTTTTTATGGGTTTCAAGGGTTTTTCTGGTTTTTAAGGTTTTTTACATTTTCACGGATTTTTAGGGGTCATTTTGGGTTTTGATGGTTTTTAGGATTTTTTTAGAGTTTTTATGTATTTTGAGGGGTTTTAAGGGTTTTTAGTTTTTTTAGGGCTTTTTGAATTTTTAGGGTTTTTTTGTGTTTTTTTAGTTTTTAAAGTTTCTTAGAGTTTTTTAATTTTTTGGGGGTTTTAAGGGGTTTTAGATATTTTAGTTGCTTTTAGGGTTTTTAAAGTTTTAGGGGTTTTTATTATTTTCAGGGTTTTATGGTTTTTTATGTTTTCGTGGGTTTTTAGGATTTTTATTTTTATTTTGGGGTTTTAGGTCTTTTGTGGGTTTTAAGGGTTTTTTTAGTTCTTTTTTTGGGATTTTAGGATTTTTTTACAGTTTTTAGGGCCTTTTTGGGCTTTTAGAGTTTTTTTTTCATTTTTTAGTGTTTTTTAGAGATTTTTAATATTCTTAAGGGTTTTAGGGTATTTAGAGTTTTTAGTGACTTTATGGTTTAATGGGGGTTTTATGTTTTTCAGGGCTTTTAGGGTTTTTTGGGTTTTTAGTGGTTTTTAGGATTTTTATGTTTTTTCGGTTTGTTAGGGTTTTGAGGGGTTTTAGGGGTTTTATGGGTTTTATGGTTTTTTGGGGTTTTCAGGGATTTTAGGTTTTTATGGTTTTTAGGGATTTTAGGGGTTTAAAGGTTTTTTAGAGTTTTTAGTGGGTTTTTAGGGTTTCTTTAGGTTTTTAGGGTTTGGAGGTTTTTAGGGTTTGAAGGTTTTTATGGGTTTTTATGTTTTTGTGGATTTTTAGGTATTCTTTTGGATTTTTATGGATTTTAGTGTTTTTTTGGGTTTTGGGGATTTTGTTGTTTTTTGGACGGTTTTAGGAGGTTTTCAGGGGTTTTTAGGGTTTCTATGGTTTTTTTTGTTTTAAGAGTTTTTTTGAGTTTTTTGGGTTCAAAGGTTTTTAGATTTTTTAAAGTTTCTAGGGGTTTAAAGGGTTTTTGGGGGTTTTAGTGGGTATTTGGGGTTTTTATGGGTTTTAGGGGTTTTTAAGGTTTTTAGTAGTTTTTATGGTTTTCAAGAGGTTTTTGAGGTTTTTAAGGGTTTTATGTTTTCATAGATTTTATTGTTTTTTTATTTTTAAGGTTTTTAGTGTATTTTGGGTCTTTTTCGGTTTAAGGGGTATTTTGAGTTTTTAGGGGTTTTAAGTTTTTTAGAGGTTTTAACATTTTTATGGGTATTAAATGTTTTTAGAGGTTTTAGTAGGTTTTTAGATTTTTTATGGGTTTTTATTGTATTTAAGATTTTCAGTGGTTTTATGGTTTTTCAGGGGTTTTTCAGGGTTTTCAGGATTTTTTAAATTTTGAGGGATTTTTAGGGTGTTTTCAACATTTTTATAGTTTTTTGTTTTTTTATGGTTTTTAGGGTTTTTAGGTGTTTTTAGGGGTTTTTAGGGTTTTATAGGATTTTACGGTCTTTTGGGGTTTTATGGTTTTTTCGATCTTTTTAGGGTTTGTATGGTTTTTAGTGTTTTTTAAACATTTTTAGGTGTTTTAAGGGTTTTTTGTATTTTTTAATGTGTTTTAGGGTTTTTATGGTTTTTAAGGTTTTTAGGGGTTTTGTAGTTTTTATGAGTCTTTTAGGGTTTTTAGGCAAAGAAGATGTGAGAGACAGGCTATTCCTGTCCCCCCCCCCCCCAAATTTAATTAAAATGAAAAGGAGACACAGCAGACAAGGGAGGGGAGGGGTCGATCGACCCACACCCAAAATCCCCTTACAACCCACGCCAAAAAAATAAAAACAAAGAAAGAAAAAGACTCAAAAACAGACACAACAGCAGCAGCATCACGTCACATCCAGCCAGTACCAGCATCCGGCAGCACTACATCCAACATTAACCAACATCTAGCCGCTCATAGCTAAACAACGACCAGCATTCAATCTACAGCAACAAACGACATCCAGCAGCAGCAACCTGCCAACCAGCATCCGCACCCAACCAGCAACCAACATCCTCATTTTCAAACAACCAGCACCTCTTTCGACCACCGAACATCTCCCAGCATCCCACTTCCACTCCAGCAACCAGCCAAAAAACAGTAGAAACTCAAAGAGGAACCAGCAACTCGCAACAAGCATCATACAACAACTCAGAACAGAACCAATCACACACCCCCACCAGCACTTGGACCATGCAGTGGAACCACGTCTTACACCTCCTCTCAGAGCAGTAACCAAAAGCAAGCAGCCCAGTAACCAGCAGCCATTCCTTTCAAACCAGTCAAGGTCCAACATACAGCAAATTTCATCCAACAATACACATCTATCATCACAACTAGCAGAACAGGACTGGCAACCCTTGCGCCAA
This sequence comes from Viscum album, assembly GCA_963277665.1. Taxonomy (NCBI): domain Eukaryota; kingdom Viridiplantae; phylum Streptophyta; class Magnoliopsida; order Santalales; family Viscaceae; genus Viscum; species Viscum album. The sequence continues at coordinate 610,228,537 of OY728147.1, forward strand.
GAACCAAACCTTAGCACACTGAGAGATGACAACTAGCACCACATGTCGTGGCCATCAACCATCACCGAACTAAACCCATACCACTTCAGGAACTAGCCACCACAGCCCAACAAAAATCCTAGAACCCAGCACTTATCCAGACCAGTAACAAGACCATAGCACAAAAAAGAAACCCAGAAACGAACCTGCCTCCGCGCTGAGTTCCAAAGTGAGAAAGTAGCACCATCTCCTGACAGCCCAGGCCAAACCAAAGTCGCTGCTCCCACACCGCATCGAGGATCAGCAAAGTCCCCCCGCACAAAATCCAGAAGAACCGAGGTCAGGCCTCTCCATGCCACTTCTTGGAGGAACAATCCGTCGAAGAAACGAAATTCCGCACCAAGAAGATGCCAGATCTGGCCCACACCTCTAAGGATCTGAATCGTCGAACGCTGGGGAGACCAGATCTGTGTTGTTTGTCATAGGAAAACGCCATCATCCGAAGCTGACATCCAAGGAAACCAACCTTTTGCATCTACATAGCGAAGAACAGATCTAGAACCGCAACAACAAGATCCATTGTAACCGAACCAGATCGCCAAAAAGGAAACCGAACAAGGTTTCTAGATCTACCAGGCCCAAGCCAAACCACCGCGAGAGACGATCCGAGCCAACACATCCCTAAAAATCACCACACCACCGCACTGGAACCATCCAAAAACACACCGCACCACCAAGCATCACCACGACCACGAAACTTCCAGATCCACCTCGAGAACAAAGCGGTTGAAGTCACATCTGCATCTCCAAGCGCGAGCAACTTGAATCTTCCAGAGAGGAGAGTCGATCGCCGAGAGAGGCAAGAGCCACGCGAGAGCGGCGACATCTTTTCTTCTGGGTAATAGGGTTTTTCTATCGGGTTTTTAGGGTTTTTTATGTTTTTTTAGATTCTTAGTGGTTTTTTATGATTTTTATGGTTTTTTGGGTTTTTTAGGGTTTTGGGGATTTTAGTTTTTTTGTGGATATCATGGGGTTTTAGGGGTTTTCATGTTTTTGTGGTCTTTTTGGGTTTTTTATTTTATTTTTTTGGGTTTTAATGTTTTTTATATTTTTTTAACATTTTTAGGGATTTAAAAAGTTTTAGAGTTTTTAGTGGTTTTAGGGTATTTATGTGTTTTTAAGGGTATTTAAGGGTTTTAGGGTTTTTTAGTTTTAAGGGTGTTTTAAGATTTTTTTAGGGTTTTTTACATTTTCATTGATTTTTAGAATTTTTTAGGGTTTTGGGGGGTTTTTAGGATTTTTACGGAATTTATGGGTTTAAGGGGTTTTTCAGGATTTTTAGAGTTTTTTACATATTCGAGGATTTTTAGGGGTTTTATGATTTTTATGGGTTTTAGGGTTTTTATGATTTCTATAAATATTGAAGGTTTTAGGGTTTTTTCATAGGTTTTTAGGGGTTTTCAGGGTTTTTAGTGTCTTTTGGGGTTTTTAGTGTTTTTTGACTTTTTTTAGGGTTTTAAGGGTTTATAGAGTTTTTAAACATTTTTAGTGGTTTATGGGTTAATAGATTTTTCCAGTTGTTTTTAGGGTTTGTTTTGGGTTTTTAGTGTTTTTAAATATTTTTAGGGGTTTTATGGGTTTTAGAGGATTTTCAGTGTTTTTAGGAGTTTGTAAGGTTTTATGGATTTTCTGGGGTTTTTAGGATTTTTAGGATTTTTTGAGATTTTTAGGTTTTTTATGTGTTTTAGGGAACTTTAGTGTTTTTAGGTGTTTTAGGGATTTTGGGTTTTATGGGTTTTCGGTGTTTTAGGGTCTTTTGGGGTTTTTTGTGTCTATATTTTTACAGTTTTTTAGAGTTTTTAATTTTTTAGGAGTTTTTAATTTTTTAGGAGTTTTAAGGGTATTTAGAGTTTTTAGGGTTTTTTTACGGTTTTTAGGGGTTTTGAAGGCTTTCAAGGGTTTTTTTAGGGTTTTTGGAGTTTTTGGTGATTTTTTAGGGTTTTTTGGGTTTTTTAGGTTTTTAGGGGTTTTTATGGTTTTCATGGGTTTTTTCGGTTTTTAGGTTTTTTCTGGGTTTTCAGTGTTTTTTATGTTTTCATGTATTTTTTAGGGGTTCTTATGATTTTCATGGTTTTAGGATTTTTTAGGGTTTTTAGGGATTTTGGGGGTTTTTTCAGGGGGTTTTGTGGTTTTTATGGTTTTTCAGGGCTTTTAGCATCCTTTTGGGTTTTTAGGTTTTTTTTTGAGTTTTTTATGGTTTTTAAGGTTTTTAGAGTTTTATAATGTTTAAAGGGTTTTTTGGGTCCTTTATGTTTTCAGGTATTTTTTGGGGTTTTAAGGATTTTTATGGGTTTAAGGGTTTTTTGGGATTTTAAGGGTTTTTAGGGGTTTTCAATGTGTTTAGTGTCTTCTGGGTTTTTATGGGGTTTTTTGAGTTTTTTAGTGTTTTTAACATTTTTAACATTTTTAAAAGGTGTAAGGGTTTTCAGAGTTTTTAGTGGTTTTGATGGGTTTTGTGGTTTTTAAGGTTTTAGGGTTTTTTAAGGTTTTCACTAGTTATTTTGGATTTTTTAAATTTTCATGGGTTTTTAGGGTTTTTAGGGTTTTATAGGGTTTTTTGTTATTTGAGGGTTTTTAGGGGTTTTAGGGGGTTTTAGGGTTTTTAGGGTCTTTTGGGTTTTTAGGGTTTTTTATGTTTTTTAGGTATTTAATGTTTCTTAAGGTTTTAAAGCCTTTTTAGTTTTATTAACATTTTTAGGGGTTTTAAGGGTTTTTAGAGATTTACGTGGTTGTTGAGGGTTTTTTGGGGTTTTGGGGGGTTTTAGGGTTTTTTACAGTTTCACGGATTCTAAGGGTTTAGGGTTTATATGGTTTTTATGGTTTTAGGGAATTTAGGGATTTTAGGGGGGGTTTAGGATTATTTATTCATTTGAGGGTTTTTATTGATTTTTAGGGGTTTTTTAAAAATTTGAGGGGGTTTTATGGTTTTTAGAGGGTTTTTAGGGCTTTTAGGGTTTTTTATGTTTTCATGTATTTTTAGGTGCTTTTTTTGATTTTTATTCTTTTTAGGGGTTCAAGAGTTTTTAGAATTTTTAGGGATTTTAAGGGTTTATAGGGTTTTTCTGGGGGGTTTTCCAATTTTTAAAGGTTTTAACAATTTTTAGGGTCTTTTAGGTTTTTAGAGTTTTTAGTGTTTTTAAGGTTCTTTGGTGGTTTTTAACATATTTAGTTTTTTCAAGGATATTTAGATTTTTTAGTTGGTTTTTAGGGTTTTATGGGCTTTTAGGGTTTTTAAGGTTTTTTGTGATTTTATGAGGGTTTAGTGTTTTTATGGTCTTTTAGGGGTTTTATGGATTTTATGAGATTTCAAGGTTTTTCAGGATATTTTAGGGTTTTCTGGGATTTTAGGTTCTTTTGGGGGGTTTAGGTTTTTTTGTGGTTTTTTAAGGGTTTCTAGAATTTTTTAACATTTTCAGAGGTTTAAAGGGTTCTTAGAGTTTTTAGTGGGGTTTTTAAGGATTTTATTTGTTTTTAGAGGGTTTTAGGGTTTTTAGGGGGTTTTATGGGTTTTTAGGGGGTTTTAGGGTTTTTAGGGATTTTCAGGGTTTTTAGGGTCTTTTGGGTTTTTAGGGTTTTTCTGAGTTTTTTGGGTTGTTAATATTTTTAGAGTTTTTTAATGTTTTTAGATGTTTAAAGGGGTGTAAAAGTTTTAAGTGGGATTTTAGGGGTTTTATGGGATTTTACAGTTTTTTAATTTTTTAGGGGTATTTATGGTCTTTAGGGGTTTTTCTGGGTTCTTAGGGTTTTTTTTTTGCATTTTCCTAGATTTTAAGGTGTTTTAAAATATTTGTATTGTTTTTATGTATTTTGATGGTTTTTATGGATTTTTATGTGTTTTTGGTGTTTTTAGGGCAATTAAGATGCGAGGGTCGGGCTATTACCGGCCCCCCCAAATTTATTAAAAAGAAAAAAGAGACACAGCAGACAAGGGAGGGGAGGGGTCAATCGACCCACACCCAAAAACCCTTAACAACCCAAGACAAATTAGGGTTTTTAGGGATTTTAGGGGTTTTTATGGTTTCTTTATTTTTTTTCAAGTTTTTTTAGTTTTTTAATGTTTTAGGTGTTTTAAGAGTATTCAGAGTTTTTTCTGTGTTTTTAGTGTTTTATGGGAATTTAGGGTTTTAAAAGTTTTTAGGGGTTTTTCAGGGTTTTTAGTTTTTCATGAATTTTTAGGTGTTTTTTAGGATTTTTATGTTTTTTAGGGTTTTTAGGGATTTTGAGGGGTTTTAGGGTTTTCAAGGGCTTTTAGTGTTTTTGGGGTCGTTTTGGGGTTTTTGGGGTTTTTGGTTTTTTTTTGGAGTTTTTAGGGGATTTATGTTTTTTTAGAGTTTTTTAACATTTTGGGGGTTTAAAGGGTTTTAGAGTTTTAGTGGTGTTTTAGGGATTTTATGGGTATTTAGGTTTGTTTATACTTTCTATGGGTTTTTTTTGATTTTATGGGTTTTTAGGGTTTTTTAAGTTTTCATGGATATTTAGGGGTTTTTAAGATTTTTATGGTTTTTAGAGTTATTAGGGATTTTGAGGGATTTTGAGGGATTTTAAGGTTTTTCGGGGGGTTTTAGGGTCCTTTTGGGGTATAGGTTTTTTTTTTGAGTTTTTAGGGTTTTAAAGGTTTTTTAGAGTTTTTTAACGTTTTTAGGGTTTTAGAGTTTTTTTAACGTTTTAGGTGTTTAAAGGGTTTTGTGATTTTTTACGGGTTTTTATGTTTTTAGTAGTGTTTGTGGTTTTCAGGGAGTTTTTAGGGTTTTTTACATTTTCATAGATTTTTAGGGTTTTTTTGATATTTTTTTGGTTTTTAAGGTTTTAGGGGTTTTAGGGATTTTTAGGGTGTTTTGGGCTTTTTAGAGATTTTTAGGGCTTTTAGGGTTATTCTAGGTTTTAAGGGTCCTTTTGGGTTTTTACTATTTTTTTTAGTTTTTTAGGATTTTAAGGTTTTTTAGAGTTTTTTGATGTTTTTAAGGGTTTTAAGAGTTTTTAGATATTTTAGGTTCTTTTAGGGTTTTTAGGGGTTTTATGGTTTTTAGGGGGTTTTCAAGGTTTTTAGACGTTTTTACATTTTTATGGATTTTTAGGGTGTTTTTAGGATTTTTATGGTTTTCAGGGTTTTTTATGGTTTTTAGTGTCTTTTTGGGATTTATGGGTTTTTTGTGCATTTAGGGTTTTTATGGCCTTTTTGTTGTTTTAGGGTTTTTTGAGTTTTTTCGTGTTTTTAAGGTTTTTTATAATTTTTTAACATTTTTAGGGGTCTTAAGAGTTTTTAAAGTATTTATTGCTTTTTAAGGATTTATGGGTTTTTAGGGGTTTTTAGGTTTATGGTTTTCAGCGTTTTTAAGATTTTTATGGATTTTAGGGTTTCTTAGAGATTTTGAAGGATTTTTAGGTTTTTTCGGGTTTTTTAGGGTTTTTAAGGTTTTTTAAGGTTTTTAGGGTCTTTTGGGTTTTTAGGGTTTTTTTGACTTTTTTTGGGTTTTTAAGTTTCATTTTGAGTTTTTTAACATTTGTCGGGTTTTAAAGGGTTTTTAGATTTTTATTGGTTGTTTTGGTTTTTATGGCTTTTTAGGGTTTTTTATGTTTTTAGGGGTTTTGGTTTTCAGAGATTTTTCAGGGTTTTTAGGGTTTTTTTACATATTCATTGATTTTTAGGGGTTTTTTTAGGATTTTTATGTTTTTCAGGGGTTTTAGGGTTTTTATTGGTTTTAGGGGGATTTAGGGTTTTTATGGTCTTTTGGGTTTTCAGGGGTGTTTGTGAATTTTTTAGTGATTTAAAGGTTTTTAGAGTTATATAACGTTTTTAGGGGTTTAAGGTTTTTTAGAGATTTTAATGATTTTTTGGGTTTTTATGGGTTTTTAGGGTTTCTATGGTTTTTAGGAGTCTTTATGGATTTGAGGTGTTTTTTTGGGTTTTTTTGGGTTTTTTAATTTTCATGTATTTTTAGGGGTTTTTAGGATTTTTATGGATTTTAGGGACTTTGAGGGTTTTAGGGTTTTTTCGGGGTTTTCAGAGTTTTTAAGGTCTTTTGGGTTTTGAGAGTTTTTTTTAGGTTTTAAGGGTTTTAAGGTTTTTTAGAGATTTTTAATGTTTTTGGGGATTTTTAGAGCTTTTAGAGTTTTTAGTGGTTTTATTGTTTTTAGGGTGTTTTAAAGGTTTTTTAGGGTTTTATTATTTTTAGGGTTTTTTGGGGTTTTTAGGGTTTTTACGTTTTCATGGATTTTTAGGGGGGGTTTAGGATTTTTATGGTTTTTAGGTTTTCTAGGGTTTTTAGTGATTTTTTGGGGGTTGAGTTTTTAGGGGTTTCTTTGGTTTTTAGGGTTTTTCATGGGTTTTAGGGTCTTTTGGGGTTTTAGGGATTTTTAGAGTGTCTTAGGGTTTTAATGGTTTTTAGAGATTTTTCCAACGAGCCTGTACCCAAGTGGTAAAGGCTCCTACATGGCATCCAAAAGACCCAGGATCAAATCTGAGCATGGATGAATTTCCTATTACTCAAGCAGCGGTTGAACTATAGCAGCGGCGGTACTGTAGTAGTTACTCTAGCAGCGCGGTACTGCAGCAGTAGTGTTCACTGAGGGGTCCTTTGGGCCAAAAAATGGGCTTTCAAGCCTTATATTCAGGCCACTTGGTCTTGGGCCTTCGGGCTATGTAATGTGTCTCCCTCTACCGAGACAAAAAAGAGGTCTTTGCTTTAAATAATAAATTGAGTCTTTGGCCCCAACTTTTAAAAAAAAGGTTTTTAGAGATTTTTAACGTTTTTAAAGGCTTCAAAGGTTTTAATATTTTTTAGTGTGTTTTAAGGTTTTATAGGTTTTTAGGGTTATTTAAGTTTTTTAGGGATTTTTATGGTTTTCTGGGGTTTCTTAGGGGTTTTAAGGGTTTTTAAAGATTTTTATGTTTTCATGGATTTTTAGGGGTTTTCTAGGATTTTTATGGTTTTTAGGATTTTTTTAGGGTTTTTAGGGATTTTAAGGGTTTTAGGGTTTTGGGGTTTTTTTTGGTTTTAGGGTTTTTAGGATTTTTAAGGGTCTTAGGGTCTTTTTGGGTTTTTGGGTTTTTGTTTAGTTTTTAGGGGTTTTAAGCTTTTTAGAGTTTTTTTAAATTTCTAAGGGTTTTAAGTGTTTTTTTTGAGTTTTCAGTGGTTTTAATCGTTTTTTGGGTATTTTAATGTTTTTAGGGGTTTTTATAGTTTTAGGGGTCTCTACGGTTTTTCGGTAGTTTTCTGGGTTTTTAGGGGGTCTATGTTTTCATGGATTTTTTGGGGGTTTGTTAGGATTTTTATGGTTTTAGGGATTTTGATATTTTTAGGGTTTCTATGGTTTTTATGGGTTTTTAGAGTTTTTTAACGTTTTTAGTGGTTTAAAAGGTTTTTTGAGTTTTTGGTGGGTTCTTTGTATTTTTGTGAGGTTTTAGGTTTTTGTTAGTTTTTTAGGTCTTTTATGGTTTTCAGGGGGTTTTTAGGTGTTTAGGGTTTTTTATGTTTTCATGGATGTTTAGGGGGTTTTAAGATTTTTATGGTTTTTATGTTTTTAGGTGTTTTGGAGATTTTGAGGAGTTTTAGGGTCTTTAGCGGGTTTTATGGTTTTTCAGGGTATTTGGTGTCTTTTGGGTTTTTAGCACTTTTTTATATTTTTTGGATTTTTTTGGGGTTTTAGAGTTTTTTACACTTTTAGGGGTTTCGAGGTGTTTTAGTGTTTTTAGTGGGGTTTTATGGGTTTTTAGAGTTTTTAGAGTTTTTAAGGTTTTGGGGGGTCTTTTATGGTTTTTAGTGGATTTTAGGGTTTTTAGTGTTTTTTTAGGATTTTGAGGGGTTTAGGGTTTTTAGGCATTTCCAGGGTTTTTAAGGCTGTTTTGGGTTTTTTGGTTTTTTTTGAGATTTTAGTGGGTTTTTGGTTTTTTCGGGGTTTTAGGGGTTTTTAAGGTTTTTAGAGATCTTGAGGGTTTTTAGGGTTTTTCAGGGTTTTTAGGGTTTTTAAGGTTTTTAAGTCTTTTTGGGTTTTACGAGCTATTTTTAGTTTTTTAGGGTTTAAAGGTTTTTAGAGCACTTTAACATTTTTTGGGGTTTTAAGGTTTTTTAGACTTTATTGGGTTAATATGATTTTAGGGATTTTTAAGGTTTTTTTAAATCTTTTAGGGGTTTTTATGGTTTTTGAGGGGTATTTCTGAGGTTTTTATGGTTTTTTATGTTTTCATGGATTTTTAGGGTTTTTAGGATTTTTATGATTTTTATCGTTTTTAGGGTTTTTATGGATTTTGAGGGTTTTTAGTTTTTTTTTTCAGGGGTTTTTATGTGTTTTGGTGTTTCTCCAGGTTTTTAAGGTCTTTTTTGGGTTTTTAGTGTTCTTTTGAGTTTCTTAGGGTGAAAAAGTTTTAGGGATGAAGCCCCACCAAACTTTAAATAAAACAAAAACAGAGGCTACAAGGAGGGTTTACACATTTGATAGTGGACCTCACCCTTCATATCAGATTCCACATACAACACACAAAAAGATGGGGCAACAAAAGACCACAATGAGCTCTGTTCCTCAATTCCCTTCTTGGAGAGTGCATCTGCCACCGAGTATGCCTCTCTGTAGACATGAGTGACCCATAAAATGAGACCCTGAGAGATTGAGAAACTCAATCCATTGAGTTTATAGGTCTTTTAAGGGGTTTTTTGAGTTTTTTAACAATTTAAGGGGTTTTAACGTTTTTTAGAGTTTTTAGTGTGTTTTTAGGTTTTTTATGGTTTCTTAAGGTTTTTAGGTGTTTTTATATTTTTAAGGGGGTTTTCACAATTTTTAGTGGTTTTTACATTTTCAGGAACATTAGGAGTTTTTAGGATTTTTATGGTTTTTATGGGGTTTTTTTCGTTTTTAGGGATTTTGAGGGGTTTTAGGGGGTTTTAGGGTTTTTAGGGGTTTTCAGGGTTTTAAGGTTCTTTTATGGTTTTTAGGGGTTTTTTTTAGTTTTTTCGGGTTTTTAAGGTTTTTAGAGTTTTTAGTGGGTTTTTATGGGTTTTTAGGGTTTTTAGATTTTTAGGGGTTTTTAGTGTTTTCAGGGGTTTTAAGGGTTTTTATGAATTTTTAAGTTTTCATGGATTTTAGGGATTTTTAGTATTTTAAAGGTTTTTAGGGTTTTTTGGGGGGTTTTTAGGGGGGGTTTGAGTTTCTAGAGTTTTAAGGTTTTTTAATGTTTTTAATTTTTTAGGATTTTGAGGGTTTTTAGAGTTTTTAATGTTTTTTTTGGATTTCATGGGTTTTGGGGGTTTTAATGTTTTTAAGGGTTTGTATAGTTTTTTGGGGTTTTTATGGATTTTCGGGTTTTTATGTAGATTTTTAGGGGCATTTTAGGTTTTTAGGGATTTTAGGGATTTTAGGGATTTTAGGGATTTTATGGGTTTTTAGGATTTTTCTAGTGTTTTTAAGTTTTTTATGGTTTTCATGGTGTTTAAGGTCTTTACGGGGTTTTAGGGTTGTTTTGAGATTTAAGGGTTTTACATTTTTCAAGAGTTCATTAACATTTTATGGGTTTTAATGGTTTTTAGAGTTTTTAGTGGTTTTTATTTTTTTATGGGTTTTCTGGATTTTTAAGGTTTTAGGGGGTTTTATGGTTTTCAGGAGTTTTTAGGGTTTTTTGGATTTTTTATGTTTACATGGATTTTTAGGGTTTATTGTTTTTAGGGGTTTTAAGTATTTTGAGGGTGTTGGATTTTTCAAAGTTTTTTAGTGTTTTTAGGGTTTTTATAGTCATTAGTATTTTTAGGGTTTTTATGGGGTTTTACGGATTTTTAATGTTTTTAGGGGTTTTAGGTTTTTAGGAGGTTTTCAGAGTTTTTTACGTTTTCATGGATTTTTAGGGGGTTTTAGGATTTTTATAGTTTTGGGGGTTTAAAGGCGTTTTTGGGAATTTGAGGGTTTTAAAGGGTGTTTAAGGGTTTTTTGGTTTTTAGTGTTTTTCTAGGTTTTTAGGGTCTTTTAGGGTTTTTAGATTTTTTTAGATTTTTAGTGTTTTTAATGTTTTTTAGATTTTTTTAACATTTTTAGGGGTTTAAGGGTTTTTAGAGTTTAGTGGGGGTTTAAGCATTTTTTTGTATTTTTAAAGGTTTTAAAGGGTTTTAGGGGGTTTTATGGTTTCTAAGGGGATTTAGGGTTTTTTATGTTTCCATGGATTTTAGGGGTTTTCTATGATTTTTTTTTGTTTTAGGGTATTTTTGGTTTTTTAGGTATTTTGAGTGTATTTTGAGGGTTTTATGGGTTTTAGGGTCTTTTGGGGGTTTCGGGATTTTTTAAATTTTTTAGGATTTTAAGGCTTTATTTGAGTTTTTTCCACATTTTTGGGGTTTTAAGGGTTTTTAGAGTTTTTAGTTGGTTTTTAGGGTTTCTTGTATTTTTAGGGTTTTTAAGGTTTTTAGGGGGTTTATGGTTTTCAAGTGTTTTTAGGGGGTTTTTTCTTTGATTTTAGGGGGATTTAGGATTTTTATGGGTTTTCGGGTTTTTTTGGGTTTTTAGGAATTTTGATGATTTTTAGGTTTTTTCAAAGGATTTTTGAGTATTTAGGTTTTTTACTGTTCTTAGGGATTTTTAGGGTTTTGAGGATTTTTTACATTTTCATATACTTTTAGGGTTTTGGGGTTTTTGGGATTTTGAGGGGTTTTAGGGTTTTTTTGGGGGGGTTTAGGGTTTTAGGGGTATTTAGGGTTTTTAGGGTCTTTGGGGTTTTTAGGGATTTTTAACGTTTTTAGGGGTTTTATGGGATTTTAGGGGTTTGTAAGGTTTTCATGGGTTTTTATGGTTTTCAGGGGTTTTAGGGTTTTTTACCTTTTCAATGATTTTTTTTTTGGTTTTTTAGGATTTCTATGGTTTTTCGGGTTTTTACGGATTTTGAGGGTTTAAGGGTTTTCAGGGTTTTTCAGGGTTTTTTTCATTTTTCTTGTTTTTAGGGGTTTTTGAGTTTTTTTGGGGTTCTAAGATTTTGTAGATTTTTTCAACATTTTTAGGGGTTTAAATGTTTTCTAGAGTTTTTAGCGTTTTTTAGGGTTTTAGGGGTTTTAAGGTTTTTAGATGTTTTATGATTTTCTGTGGTATTTTAGGGTTTTTAGGGTCATTACGTTGTCATGTATTTTTTGGGGGTTTTTAGGATTTTTATGGTTTTTATTGTTTTTCGTGTTTTTAGGGATTTTGAGGGTTTTTAGTGATTTTCAGTGGTTTTTTTATGTTTTTTATGTTTTTTAGGGTTGTTGGTATTTTTTTGTTTTCAAGGTTTTTTTGAGTTTTTTAATGTTTTTATAAGTTTTTAACATTTTTGGGGTTTTAAGGGTTTTTGAGTTTTTAGTGGGTTTTTAGGAGTTTTATGGATTTTTAGGTGTTTTTAGGTTTTTAGGGGTTTTTATGGATTTCGGGGGTTTTTTAGGGTTAGAGGGTTTTTACGTTTTCATGGATTTTTAAGGGTTATTTAGGATGTTTATCGTTTTTAGGGTTTTTAGTGTCTCCTGTGTGTTTAGGGGTTTCTTGAGTTTTTAGTGTTTTTAAGGATTTTTAGTTCTTTTAAGGTTTTTTGGGGTTTCAAGGGTTTTTAGAGTTTTTAGTGGTTTTTAGGGTTTTTAGGGTTTTTAGTTTTTTAGGGGTATTATGGTTTTATGGTGTTTTTCATGGTTTTAGGGTTTTTTACATTTTCATGGATTTTTAGGGGTGTTTTTAGGAATTTTATGGGTTTTAGTGTTTTTATGATTTTTTGGGACTTTGAGGGGTTTTAGGGTTTTTAGCGGTTTTAGGAGTTTTCTGGGTTTCTTGGGTCTTTTTTTTGGGGGGGGGGTTAGGATTTTTTTTCATTTTTTAGGGTTTTTAAGGGTTTTAGAGTTTTTTATAATTTTTAGTGATTTTAAGGGTTTTAGATTATTTTTTGGTTTTTAAGGTTTTATATGGTTTTTATGGTTTTTATGTGTTTTTATGATTTTCTTGGGATTTTATGGTTTTGGGATTTTTTTCATTTTCAATGATTTTTAAGGGTATATTAGGATTTTTATGTGTTTTTTGGTTCTTTAGAGTTTTTAGGAATTTTGAGTGTTTTTAGGGTCTTTTTTGGGTTTTTAGGGTTTTTTATTTTTTTGGGGTTTTACGGTTTTTTAGAGTTTTTTACCATTTTTAGGGGTTTAAATGGATTTTATATTTTTTTAGTGTTTTTAGGGTTTTTATGGAATTTAAGGGTTGAATGGTTTTCAGAGGTTTCTTAGGGTTTTATAGGTTTTTCAGTTGTTTTAGGGTTTTTCAGGATTTTTATGGTTTTTAGGGTTTTTAGGGATATTAGGGATTTTGATGGGTTTTAGGGGTTTTAAACTGATTTTGATGTTTTTAGTGTTTCTTAGTATTTTTAGGTTCTTTTGGGGTTTTAGGATTTTTTTTGAGTTTTTAGGGTTTTTAAGGTTTTTAGAGTTTTTTAATTTTTTTAGGGGTTTAAAGGGTTTTTAAAGTTTTTAAGGATTTTTATGGGGTTTTAGGCTTTTTATGGTTTTTATGGTTTTATGGTTTTGAGGGATTCTGATGGTTTTTTGGGGTTTTTAGAGATTTTTAGGATTCATAGGGTATTTAGTGTCTTTTGAATTTTTAGGGTTTTTTTGAGTTTTTTAGGGTTTTTAAGGTTTTTAGAGTTTAAGGTTTTTAGAGTTTAATGTTTTTAGTGGTTTTAAGGGGTTTTAGTGGTTTTAGAGTTTTCAATGTTTTTACGGTTTTTTGGGTTTTTTATGGTTTTAGGGGGTTTATGGTTTTTAGGGGGTTTTCAACATTTTATGGTTTTTATGTTTTCATGGATTTTTATGGGGGTTTTATGATTTTTTTTGGTTTTTAGTGTTTTTTGGGGGTTTGGGGATGTTGAGGATTTTTAGGGTTTTTAGGTATTTTCAATGTTATTAAGGCCTTTTTGGGATTTTAGGATTTTTTTTGTGTTTTTAGGGGTTTTAAGGGTTTTTATAGTTTTTTAAAGTTTTTAGGAGTCTTAAGGGGTTTTTAGAGTTTTTAGTGGTCTTTATGTTTTTATGGATTTTTGTATTTTTGATGTTTTAGGGGGGTTTTTGGTTTTTAAGGGGCTTTTGGGTTTTTAGGGTTTTTTAGGATTTTTAGGGATTTTGAGTTTTTTGGGGTTTTATGATATTTTGGAGTTTTTTATCATTTTTTATAAAGGGTTTTTAGAGTTTTTAGTGGTTTTAGGGTTTTGTAACGTTTTTAGTGAATTTTATGGATTTCATGGGTTTTAGGGTTTTTTTTATGTTTTCTTAGATTTTTAGGGGTTTTTAACGATATTTATTATTTTTAGGGTTTTTAGGGGTTTTATAGATTTGTGGGTTTTTCATGTTTTCTAGAGGGTTTTAGATTTTTTTGGGTTTCAGGCTTTTTAGGGTCTTTTTTGGGGTTTTAGGGGGGTTTTTTTGGGTTTTTAAAAGTTTTTAGTGATTTTTAACGTTTTTAGGTATTTTAAGGGTTTTTGGAGTTTTTAGTGGGTTTTAGGGGTTTTATAGAATTTTAGGATTTTTAAGGTTTTTAGGGGTTTTTTGATTTTAAAGGATTTTTAGGGTTTTTTACGTTTCCATGGATTTTTAGGGGTTTTTAGGATTTTTATTGTTTTTTGGGGGTTTTGGGTTTTTAGGGATTTTGGGGGTTTTTTGGGTTTTCAGAGGTTTTTAGGATTTTTAGGGGTTTTCAGGTTTTTAGGGTCTTTTGGGTTTTTTGGGGTTTTTAATGCTTTAAAGGTTCTTTAGAGTTTTTTTAACATTTTTAGAGGTTTAAATAGTTTTTGGAATTTTTAGTGGAGTTTTAGGGGTTTTTAGAGGTTTTTAAGGTTTTTAAGGGTTTTATGGTTTTGAGAAGTTTTTTAGGGTTTTTATATTTTCAAGGATTTTAAGGTTTTCTTAGGATTTTTATGGTTTATAGGATTTTTTAGGGATTTTATGGATTTTGAGGAGTTGAGATTTTTTGGGATTTTTTGTTTTTAAGGTTTTTTAGAGTTTTTTTTAACATTTTTAGGGATTTTAAGGGTTTTTATTGGGTTTATGGTTTCTATGGATTTTTAAGATTTTTAAGGTTTTAGTGTTTTTTATGGTTTTTAGGGGTTTTAGGGTCTTTAGGGGTTTTTACATTTTCATGGATTTTAAGGCGTTTTTTTAGGATTTTTATGGTTTTTAGGTTTTTTAGCGATTTTGAGTGTTTGGGGGGGGGGGTTGAGTTCTTTTTTAGATTTTTAGGATTTTTTTAGTTTTTTGGGTTTTAATGGATTTTAGAGTTTTTTTTACATTTTAGGGGTTTAGGTTTTTAAGTGTTCTTCATTGTTTTTAGGATTTTTTATGTCATCATGGATTTTTTGTGGGTTTTGGTATTTTTGTGGGTTTTAGCATTTTTAGGGATTTTGAGGGGTTTTAGGAATTTTGAGGATTTTTAGGGGTTATATGTTTTTAGGGATTTTTGGGTAATTTTGGGGGTTTAGGGTTTTTTTGAGATTTTTAGGGGTTTTATTGTTTTTGAGAAATTTTTAACATTTTTTGGGTTTTCTAGGGTTTTTAGAGTTTTTAGTGGTTTTTTAGGTTTTTATGGGTTTTTAGGGTTTTTAATGTTTTTAAGTGTTTAAATGGTATTCAGGGTTTTTTAAGGTTTTCAAAAAACTCTTAGAACCCTAAAAAACACTAAAACCATAAAAATAAAAAAACCCCCTAAAAATCCAAGAAAATGTAAAAAATATTAAAACCTTGAAAAGTATAAAGACCCCCTAAAAACCCATAAAAACATTAAAAAATTACTAAAAACTCAAAAAAAACCATAAAAACCCAAAAGACCCTAAAAACCCCTAGAAAACCTAAAAACCTTAAAAACACTGAAAACCCATTAAAATCCCTAAACACCCTAAAAACTCTAAAAACTATAAAAATCCTAAGAAACACCTAAAATCCATGAAAATGTATAAAACCCTAAAAACCCCGAAAAACCCCTAAAAACCATAAAAACCACTAAAAACCATAAAAACACCTTAAACCCCTTAAGAAGAATGGCTCAAGGAAGGGAGTCCGATGGAGATCGGGATCCTGCTCGGCCTTTGGCCGCGTCATCCCCTGACGGTAAGGTGGAGTCGGCCCTAGCTATGCGAGAGGTATGTGGTCACAAGGAGCTCTTCCAGCTCTATAAACGTTCAACCTCTGGGGCCGACGTGGCTTGTGATGCACCGGAGGTGTCGAGATTGAAGCTTAATTTTGCGGAGGCGGAGAAATCAGCGATTTCATTCACCTTCTCTGATTTCGACCCTCCCTCTCCTGGTCGGGTCATTCGGAAGGGGCAGGTGGCTCACGTTTCGGCTAATCGTGAGGTAGTGGAGGAACGATGCAATCTCTGTTGATTCTCCATCATTGTCAGGGTGTTGAATCCAAAGGTTGAGCGGCTCTGGAAATTTGCTGACCTCACCAACTGGATCAAGGAGATCTTGGGTTTCTTCGAATGGAGAATGACTGCTATGGGGAGAGGGTATTACCATATTGTCTTCCCATCGGATGAGTGGAAGCGTCGAGCATGGGGCTTCGACTCTCTCAATTTGAAGTATGGACTCTTAAGGATCCAAGAATGGGATCGAAATGTTGACCCATTGAATGTTAAGAATACCTCTACGCAGGTATGAATTCATATCTGTAAACTTAGCTGACTTTATTGGCATCCTTGGATTTTATGGGACATTGCCTCCTCGCTGGGTTATCATATGCGCATTGACAAGGAGACAGAAAATCCAAATTATGGGCATTATTCTCGTGTCCTTGTTGAAGTTGACTTGGCTTCTACACTAGTCGAGGAAGTGGTGCTCAACAGTGATGAGGACAGCTTCATGCTGGAATTTCAATATGACCACAAACCCCAGCTTTTCCTTCACTGCAACATCTTTGGACATCTCATCTCGGATTGTCGACGACTTAAAGTGTGCGCCAAGTGCAATCTCAATGGGCATGTTGCTGAGTCCTACAACATGAAATCTGGAGCTGGAGTGGAGAAGTAGGCCCCCGTGCCTGGTCAGGCACCTGCCCCCTCCCAGCTTGGTCTTGATGTGGTAGGACGTCCTGCAGAGCTGCCTTCGCAAAAGGGGGTTTCAGGGGTGGATGACACCTGCTGCCAGTAGACGCCCTCTCATATGCAGGGAGTGACTTCTGGGCCTAACCCCCTGCTGGTATGCTTTCTGGTCTGGTCTCTGCTACCTCAGGGCCTACTCCCGCCATCCCTGGCTCTCAGGCATCCATGGATGAGCCCGACTAGGCCTTCGCTCAACCTGGTCCTTCTGTGGTAGGAAGTCCTGTTGAGCCATCTTCGTTAAAGGGGGTGCTGAGGGTGGATGACACATGCTGCCAGGAGATTCCCCCACATTTGCAGGGAGTGGCTGCTGGGCCTAACCCCCCTGTTGATCTAATGGTTGTTCCGGTCTCTGCTTCCTCAAAGCCTGCTGTTGTCATCCCTAGATGAGCCCGGACAGACTTCCACTCTACCTGGCCCTACCACGGTGGTGAGCCCTGTGCATCTTGCTGAACTTCCCAAGAAGGTGCTGGTGGTGGATGACACCTATTGCCACAGATCACCCCCTCTCATGCAGGAGGTGGCTGTTGGGCTGACCCTTCCTGTGTCTGCTGCTATTTCAGGGTTTGCTGCTACCTCCCCCGGCCCTGGGAAGGGCTGCTCGCCCTCAGCTCTCTTGTCAGTGACTGATGATTCCTTTACGACTATTTTCTCTAGTAAGGCTGCAAGGCGTATCACATCAAGGAGTACCTCCCCTGTGACAATCTTCCCCCCATGAACAAGTTCACCCCTCTTAGTGGTAGCTTCTAGGCTGATGAGGTAGAGGAGAAGAATGATGAGGAGGCAGATGGATCCAACAAACTAGTTGATGAGGACCTGACACAAGAGGTTGGCTCCCAACCTCTGTATGGCTCCGGACTGAAATACCAGATCTATGAAGCCACAGATCTTTCCCCTAGGAAGAACCCTATGGGGAGGGCCAAGAAGAAGGGGAAAATGTAAAGGAAAAGGTAATGCCTCTGAATGCAAACAACATCCCTATGAGAGGGGCATCTCCCGTCAAAATAAATGAGTATCCTGTTCTGAAACTTTCAGGGGATTAGGAATCTTCCCACTGCCTCAGCCCTTAGGCATTTTTTCCTTTATCAGAGGCCTATGATTCTTGGAATTTTGAACCAATGATATTGTTCGATAGCTGGATGGGTTTCAACTGGGGTTACCTTGGATACTCCTGTGTTGCCAAGACTGGTAATGATAATGGTTTGGACACCTTATGGGTGCTGAAGCTTAATGACATCCAGTTGCTGTATGTGGATGTGAGTACCCAAGTCATCACCTTGTCTGCTATATGCAGTGATACCCCTCTTTCCCTATCCTTTGTGTATGCATATTTCTCATACACAAGGAAACAAGCCCTATGGGAAAATATGATTATTCTAAATGGGATCATTGAGAACAATTGGGTTGTGATTGGGGATTTCAACACTATTTTGCACCCGGATGAGAGGATTGGCTCCAACATCTCTCGCTCGACTTCTGAAGACTTTTTCTTCTGCTTAGACACTTGTGATCTCACGGAAGTTCCCATTTCTGGAGCCTCCTTTACTTGGGGGCGTTTCACTGTTAACGGAAGGCAATCCAACAAGTTGGAAATGTGTTTTTATAGGACCAGTGATAGGAATTCTCCTTTTGATGCCTTCGGCTTTACCCTCCCCAAAGTTCATTCAGATCATAACCTCTTGATTACTGACTATTCTGTGGGTTCCTCAAGGTCATCACCCCTACCTTTCAGGTTCAATAATGCCTGGATCACGGTTCCAGGTTGTAGGGAAATTTTCATCAATGGTTGGAGTGAAGACCTCTGGGGCAGTCATTACTATATTTTGACCTCTAAGATTAAAATAATCAAAGCCTTACTCAAGGAGTGGAGCAATAATAACTTCTCTGGGATGGATGAAGATGTTCGGGCTGCTGAGCAGCAGCTCACCCTCCGCCAGGATTCTAACCATCTTTTGTCTCTACCCTCTCAAGAGGAGTTGTGGATTCATTCCAAGCTTGATGATCTCCTGGCTCTTAAATAAAAGCTGGCCAAAAATCAGTTCAATGTTAGATGTCTCAAAGATGGAGATTGAAACTCAAATTTTTTCCACCGATTGCATAGAGAGAAAAAGGTTAAAAAGTGATTAATAGTAGTTCGTATCTCATGATCTACCTTCACCTAGGAGGATGATATTTCCACAGCTATTATCAATCACTTCCAGGATCTTTACTTGGATGATGGTGGGGATTACACCCTTCCTTTGATGGATTTCATCATTCCATGCATCGATGAGCATCAGAATAGGGCCTTAACGATTTCCCCCCTTGAGGAGTGAATAAGGGCTTCTTTGTTCTCTTTGAACATTGACAATGCAGCGGGATTGGATTGTTTCACTAACATGTTCTTCATGTCTCACTGGGATATCATGCATGAGGGCATCACCAGTGCTGTTAGGGAATTTTTTCTCTCCAGTTCTTTTCCACATGGAGTCAACTCTAATTTCATTGTCCTGATTCCCAAAAAGGAAAATTCCATTTACATTGGTGAATTTCAGCCAGTGGCTATTGGGAATACTATTCCCAAAATCATCATCAAGATTCTGGTCGTGCGAATTGAGAAATTTGTGGGGTAAATTCTCACTCCAAACCAATTTGGGTTCGTCTTGGGGAGGAACTTTCAGGAATGCCTATTCACAGCCTTGGAGGGCATCAACGTAATGCAAAATCAGTCCAAGAAGGGAAAATTTCTGCTCAAGATTGACATCTCTAAGGCTTTCAACACTATTAAGTGGAGTTTCATTTTTCAGGTTCTCTCGAAGTATGGATTCTTGAACAACTTTATCAATATGATTACGTCCATATTAAGCAATGATTGGGTCTCCGTCCTCATAAATGGATCTCCCAAGGTGTTTTCCCCTTGCTCCCGTGGGGTTAGACAGGGTAACCCACTATCAGGAATTCTCTTCGCGATTGCTGAGGATTACCTGTAGGTGTCTTATTGACCTTGGCCAGGCTAGTCTCTTCAATTATATTATGGAAGGGGGAGATATTCATGTGTCGTCCCATCTGTTTTATGCTAATGATATTATTCTATTTGGTCAAAAGATGACAAACAGACCTTGTCCTCAATTCGGATGATTTTCTAGCTTTATGAAAGTGTGGCGGAGCAGTCTATCAGTTGGAGCAAGTCTTTGATTGTCTTTGGGGAGGTGGTCTCTCGACCCTATCATATTTCCATTGCAAGGTCCCTTGGGGTCAAGAGAGAGTCACTTTATTTTGATTACCTGGGTGTCCCCATCTTCTGGGGAAGAGTCAAGCATTGTCACCTTGAGAGAATTGCCACTAGAATTACTCAACATCTAGAAAAATGGAAATAGAAGTGCATATCGCAAGCTGGAAGGGTCTCCCTCATCAACTCATTATCACATCTATGTTCACATATGCTTTCTCTATCTAAAGATAGCCATTTAACTTTCTTAAGGACCTGCAAGAAAATATCAGGAGTTTTCCTGGACGGGATGCATTAGTGAAAGGAAATTGATTAGGGTGGCCTAGAGGGACTGTACCAAGCCAATTGAGCTGGGGGGCTTGGAATTAAATATCTCAGAAGGTATAATGATTCTATCCTTGATAAATTTACATGGGGGCTATTTAATTATAGGAGTGGGGGTCTGGGCTTCATTTAAAAGAGGTTTGTGCTTGAACTTTGTTATGAGTATACATGTTACTTCCCCTCCTTTGTCTGGCCAACAGTTCATGATTCGTATATGGTTATTATCTCTCACTCGAAATGGATTGTTTCAAAGCACTCGGAACTGAATGATTGGTCCACGCCCTGGATTGATGGGCCCCTTCAAGAACGTATGACTCCTCATGCTGGCCTTATAAGATTTTCCATCATGGCTCTCATTCCTTGGCTGGAAGATCTTAAGGTTCTCCTCCCAACTGAAACCCTTATTCAAATTCAGAGTTACGCCTTTGTTGACTCTGGCATCTTGATTTGGAAACCCAACCTTGTTGGGTGCCTTAATGATAAGGATTACTATTGATATAATTGTGCTCGGGGCTCCCCTTCCCCGGCCTAGCTCTCCAAATTTAGGAGGAATTTCATCCCTCCAGCCAGTCATCTCTTACTTTGGGAACTCTGTAAGAATCGACTGCCTCTGCAGATCAAGTTGCAGAAAGATGGGCACAACCTTGACTCTATATGTTTTCTATGCCTATGCGCCAAAGAGACTATTCAGCACACCTTCCTCCAATGCAGATTTGGTGCAGCGCTTTGGAGATACTTGCAGAAGATTTTTGGGCTCCCAGCTTGCCTGGACAAGCCTCTCTTCAAGCTCCTGGGCTATTTGACCAGCTGGGATTATAGTGAACAGGTTTAGAACCTTCTATTGGTCACTGTCGCAGCCACTATCTCTTATATTTGGCCCGCCTAGAATGCGGTTGCATTTAACAAGAAGCGACTCTCCATCCATGGTGGTGTGGTGATGATTCATAAGGTCGTCTACGAGGCATCCTGCATCCAGACAGGATCAATGGTGAATGATGTTAGCAAACTCATTACTCTTCGGCTACTTGGCGTCTCTGGCAGGACCGAAAAGCCAATGGTTCCCAAGTCCATCCACTGGATCCCCCCACTCCCCTCTTGGATTAATAAGGTTAACATGGATGGTGCGGCCCTGGGTGCGTCGGGTCCTGCTGGGTGTGGTGGAATATTTTGCACCTGTCGGGGCTTCGTTAAAGGATGTTCATTGGTGATGGGTGCGCCCCTATAGCTAAAATGTGGGATATGATGAAGGTGATTAAGTATGTTGTCATCTTTGGATGGAGCTTTCTCTGGATTGAATCTGATTTCATGCTTGTGGTGAATGCCTTTAAAAACAGATCTAGGTTTATTCCCTAGAGGATCCTCATTCAGTGGATGGAGTGCCTCACCCTGTGCCGAAGGCAGAACCTCACCGTGACACATGCCTATCGGGCATCGAATACTGTTGTGGATGCTCCTTCCAAATAGTCCATTGTGGAGAGGAGTTCGATGTGGTCCTTCGTTGCCACACCTTCTTGCTCTTTGCTTGTGAATTCTGACTTGAAGGGTGAGTTGCACACCCGGTTATGTAACCCCTCCTTATAGAAATTCATTGTTTTCTCTTCTTGTTATAAAATTTGGGGGGCCAGGCTAGCCTGGTCTTGAGCCTTCCTTGTCCTAAAACCCCTTAAAAACCCAAACAACCACTAGAAACTCTAAAAACCCTAAATACACATAAAACTATTAAAAAAATCTAAAAAAACTTAGACACTGAAAAATGCAAAAAACCCTAAAAACCCAAAAGACTCCCAAAACCACGAAAAATCCTAAAAACCCCTGAAAATCTCTATAAACCCTCAAAATCACTAAAACCCCTAAAAACCCTAAAAACCATAAAAATCCTAAAAGCCCCTAAAATCCATGAAAATGTAAAAAACCGTAAAAACCATGAAAACCACCTAAAAACCATAAAACCCCAAAAATGCCTTAAAAATCTAAAAACAAATTTAAACCCTAAAAAAGTTAAAAACTCTAAAAACCCTAAAAAACCCAAAAAACCCAAAAAGACCTTAAAAACCCTAAAAACCCCTAACAACCCTAAAAACCCTAAAATCCTTCAAAATCCCTAAAAACCATAAAAACCATAAAAATTCTTAGAAACACCTAAAGATCCTTGAAAACGTAAAAACCCTACCCTGAAAACCATAAAATCCCAAAAAACCTAAAATTCCCATAAAAACCTTAAAAATCAATAAAGATTCTCACAACCATTAAAAATCCTAAAATCATTTAAAAACTCTAAAAACCCTTAAAAACCCTAAAAAATCAAAAAAAACCCTAAAACCCCATGAACAACCCTAAAAACCCTGAAAATCCTAAAAACCCTAAAAAATCCTAAAAACACCATGAAAACCATAAAAACCCTTAAAAACCTTAAAAAAGCCAAAAAAAGCCATAAAAACACTAAAAACCCACTAAAAACTCTGAAAAACCATAAAACCTATAAGAACATTAAAAAATCTAAAAACCTTAAGAACACTAAAAAACTAAAAACCCAAAAACCCTAAAAACCATAAAAAACCCTCAAAACCCATAAAAACTCTAAAACCCCTTAAAACCCCTAAATACTTTTAAAAACTCTAAAAACCTTACAACCCGAAAAAAAAACTCAAAAAAATCCCAAAAAACCCCAAAAGACCAAAAAATGCATGAACACCCCGAAAAATCCCTAAAACACCTAAAAATCCCTCAAATCCTAAAAAACCCTAAAAACAATGAAAATATTAAAAAACCGCTACAAATCTAAGAAAACGTAAAAAACGTAAAAAACCTGAAAACGATTAAAAACTTAAAAACCCCAAAAAAATCTTAAAACCCTTGAAAACCCATAAAACCCTAAAAAACACAAAGAACCTTAAACCCCTAAAAATGTTAAAAACTCTAAAAAAACCTTAAATACTCCAAAAACCCAAAAAAGCCTAAAAACCATGTAAAACCCTAAAAACCCTAAAAAACCATGAAAATCCTAAAAACCATCAAAATCACTAACAACCATGAAAACTATAAAAGTCCTAAAAAACCACAAAAATCCATGAAAATGTAAGAAAACCATTAAAAATCCCTAAAAACGATAAAACCCCCTAAAAATCTTAAAAACCCTCTAAAAACATTAGAAACCATTAAAACCCATAAAAATATTAAAAATCTCTAAAAACCCTAAAAAACTCAAAAAATCCTTAAAATGCCCAAAAGACCCTGAAAACCCTAAAAACCCTGAAAACCCCTAAAAACCCTAAAACACTATGAAACCCTTAAAACCACTAAAACTCCCTAAAAACCCTAAAAAATTCTAAATTCCATAAAAATACTAAAAAATCCTAAAAGCCATAAAATGCGAAAAAAACCCATAAAAATCAACAAAAATGTAAAAAACCATGAAGTCATGCTCGCTGAGGGAGGAATTCATGGCTCTGCTGAAGGTGTTCACGGGTCTGGTGAAGATATTAGGAAGCAAACTGAGATAGATAGGATAATTGCGATGGATGTCTGGACAGGAAATGTGAAAAATTCCTGCAAGGATCTGGGATGGGATGACACAACTGGCTTAAAGGTTGATGAGAATGCTGGTGGATCTGCTCTAACGGATGAGGCTCCTGTGAATGTTTCTAAGGCTGCAGGTTCGGCTGAGCCTGCTATGGGTGGGGTACGGGTGGAAGATGCTGCAAAGGAGGATGTTGTTTCTCAGGAAACCAGGTCTGGAGATGACTGGATTTCATGCTCAGCTGAGGAAAAGCCCATACTGGATGGGGATATAGACTGGCGTGATGCCCCGCTGATCCTGCATGGGTATCCTAGCATGGGGGGACCTGGCATGGGGCCTGGGTTATCATCCCCCTCTGACGGCAGTGCTGAGGACCTTCCTAGTGACCAGCTCCGATATGCTGGTGATGTTGGTGGTCCTTCCATGGACATGTAGAGGGCGATGATCCTTCATGATGTTCCCTCTGTTGAAGACTTTTGTGTGCAGCTCCATGAGATGGTATGGGTTGAAAGGGAAAGGTTCCCTCTTGAAGGTGAGGCAAGGAGGCTTGGGGAGAGGCTTGCTGAGGCTGATCGATGGATAAATGCTGCTATGGTCACATCAAGGGAGAAAAAAATCAGCGGAGGTGCTGAAACTCCTGAGGCAGAAAGCAAGAAGGGCAAGGCACCATTAGCCGCTAGTGATGGTGGCAATGGAACAAAGATGTCTGCTGCGGGAACCTCCTCTGCCCCACCAAGACGAAGAAGGAGGAGGGATTACTCTGCCCTCCCACGCCCAATGG
Source organism: Viscum album (assembly GCA_963277665.1). Classification (NCBI taxonomy): domain Eukaryota; kingdom Viridiplantae; phylum Streptophyta; class Magnoliopsida; order Santalales; family Viscaceae; genus Viscum; species Viscum album. The sequence continues at coordinate 610,252,462 of OY728147.1, forward strand.
CAACTAGGGCCTCCTCACGAGCTGTCAAACTGAATCTAAAGGTAAATAAGCGAGAGAGGCCTTATTTTTCTGCTGAGCAGGTAAAAGCTATGGAGAAGCTGCGGTCCAGACTTGGCATGCAAGAAGATTTTGACTCTGGATGGGACTCAATAGACCAGGGTGATGAATCAGATTTTAGCGTTGCTGATGATGGCGACGACTTTGGTGTTGGCATGGGGTTTCGTGATGCGGAGCTGGAGGATTTTGGCGGCGATGTTGACTGACCTTCTCTGTGTGTGATTTTCTTTTGGTCACTGTGTCCTTTTTGGTCTTGCACTTTGTTTCTTTTTTTCTTTACTTCTGTGGCCCTCGGGCTGAGGTCGTAAGGGGTTTTGGGTGTGGATTGATTGATCCCTCCCCTCCCTTGTCTGCAGTGTCTGTATCCTTTGTTTATAAATTTTGGGGGGTTCCGGGAATAGCCTGGACCCGTGCCTTCTTTGCCTAAAACCCCATAAAAACCTTTAAAACTCAAAAAAACTATAAAACCCTAAAAAACAATTAGTCCCAAATAAACCTTGAAAACCCCTAAAACCCCTAAAAAAATATTAAAACCCCCTAAAATTCCATGAAAACATAAAAATCCCAAAAAATCCTAATAACCATAAAACCCTCTAAAAACCTTAAAAAATCCTAAACACCCATAAAAAACCTATAAACCAATAAAAACCCTAGAACCCTTAAAACCCCTAAAAATGTTAAAATCTCTAAAAAACCATAAAAACCCTAAAAAACACAAAAACCCCCTAAAAACCAAAAATACCATAAAAACCATGTAAAACCCCAAAAACACTAAAAACCAAAAAAACCTTCAAAATCTAAAAAAACCCTAAAAACACTAAAAACCATAAAATTGGTAAAAAACCTCTAAAAATCCATAAAAACATAAAAACCCTAAAAAACCCTGAAAATCATAAAAACACCTAAAAACCTTTTAAAACCCAAAAAACCCAACAAAAAACTAAAACCACTAAAAACTGTAAAAACACTTAAAAACCCTAAAAATTCAAAAAAAACCCTGAAAACCCAAAAGACCCTAAAAACCCTAAAAAACATCAAAATCCCTAAAAACCCTAAAAGACATAAAAACCCATAAAAATCCATGAAAACCTTAAAAATTATAAAAACCCTAAAAAGCGCCAAAAAACCATAAACCCCCAAAAAACCTTAAAAACAAAAAAAACACTAAATACTCTAAAACCCATAAAAAACCCTAAAAATGTTTATGAAAAACCCTAAAACCCCCTAAAATATTTAAAAACCTTAAAAACCATAAAAACTCTAAAAGGCCCCTAAAAATCCATGAGAAAGTATAAAACTCTAAAAACATGGAAAACCCCTAAAACCATAAAAACCCATCAAAACCTCTAAAACCCTAAAAACCCAAAAAAAACCCTCTAAAAACACCAAACCATTAAAACCTTGAAAAAAGAAAAAAAAAATCTCAGAAACCTTAAAAACCCTAAACCCCTAAAAAGCCCTAAAAACCCACAAATACCCTAAAAACCATAAAAATCCTAAAAATCCCCCATAAATCCATGAAAACATAAAAAACCCTAAAAACCTTGTGAATCCTCTGAAAAAAAATAAAAACCCTTAAAAAATTTAAAAGGCCATAAAAACACACAAAAACGCTAAAAACTCCTAAAAACTCAAAAAAACCTTTAAATCCCTTAAAATGTTAAAAAACTATAAACCCTTTAAAACCCTAAAAAACTCAAAAAACATAAAAACCCAAAAATATCTAAAATCTCTGAAAATCCCTAAAAACCAAAAAAATCAGAAAAAACCCCAAAATCCATGAAAACATAAAAAACCTAAAAACCCATAAAACACAAAAGACCCTAAAAACAATGAAAAATCGTAAAAACCTGAAAAACCCCTAAAAACCGTAAAAACCCTCAAAATCCCTAAAAACCCCAAAAAACCCTAAAACAATAAAGATACTAAAAACCCTGAAAATCTATTAAAACATAAGAAACCTTAAAAGCCTAAAAACCTTTGAAAACCACAAAACACCCTAAAAAAATTAAAAAACCCAAAAAACCAAAAAACCCTAAAACCCCTAAAAACGATAAAACCATTAAAACCACAAAACCCTAAAAACTTAAAAAATCCCTAAAACCCAAAAAGATGATAAAACCCAAAAAACCCCTAAAACCCCTGAGAAAACCTAAAAACCCTCAAAATCCCTAAAAACCCTAAAAACTATAGAAATCCTAAAAACCCCATAAAAAACCATGAAAATGTAAGAAACCCTAGAAACCCTAAAAAACCCTTGAAAATCGTAAAACCCCAAAACCCCAAAACCCATAAAAACCCTAAAAACTCTTTAAACCCCTTAAAAATGTTAAAAAACTCTAAAAACGAAAAAAATAACTTAAAATCCCCAAAAGTTCCTAAAAACCCCAAAAACACCTAAAACCCTAAAAACTCTGAAAAAACCTAAAACACCTCAAAATTCCTAAAAGTCTTAAAAACCTAAAAAACAAAAAAAATCCTAAAAACCCCTAAAAATCCATGTAAGTGTAAAAATCCCTAAAACACTAAAAATCACTTGGAAACCATACAAACCCATAAAAACATTAAAAAACCCTAAAAACCACTAAAAACTCTAAAAACCCCTTAAACCCCTAAAAACATTAAAAACTCTAAAAACATTAAAAACCATAAAAAGCTCAAAAAACCCCTAAAACTCCAAAAGTCCCTAAAACCCTGAAAAACCCTAAAAACCCAAAAGAGGCATAAAAAGGCTCATAATCCATAAAAACCCTCAAAACCCTAAAAACCATAAAAATCCTAAAAATCCCTAAAAATCCATGAAAATGTAGATAGCATAAAAACCCTTGAAAACCATAAAACCTGCTAAAAAGATTTAAAAAACCTGAAAACCAATAAATACTCTAAAAAAGCACTAAAAAAATCTAAAAACCTCAAAACACCTAAAAATGCTAAAAAAATCTAAAATGATTTAAAAACCCTTGACAACTCCAAAAACCCCTAAAATCTCAAAAGACCCTTAACACCATGAAAAAACCTAAAAACCCAAAAAATTTCTAAAAACCCTAAAAACCATAAAAATCCTAAAAAACCCCTAAAATCCATGAAAATGTAAAAAACCTAAAAACCCTGAATAACCCATAAAAACAAAAAAAACCCTAAAAAACTTAAAAACCCTAGAATCCCATAAAAACCCAAAAACCCACTAAAAACACTAAAAACCCTTTAAACCCCTAGAACCATTAAAAACTCCAAAAAAAATTAAAACCCATTAAAAACTCAAAAAAACCCCTAAAAACCCAAAAGACCCTATAAACCCTGAAAAACCCAAAAAACAATAAAACCAATGAAAAACCCTAAAACCCCACAAAATCCCTCAAAACCTTAAAACCATAAAAATCCAAAAAACCCTTAAAAATCTAAGAAAACATAAAAAACCCTAAAACCCCTAAACCCCCCTAAAAACCATAAAAACAATAAAAACCAAAAAATACCCTAAAAATCCATAAAACCCCTAAAAACCCACTAGAAACTCTAAAAACCGTTAAAATCCCTAACAAAAAACCTTTAAACCCAAAAAACTCAAAAAAAAAAGCCAACCCCCCCCCCCAAAACCAAAAGGTCCCTAAAAACTCTGAAAACCCCTAAAAATCCTATAAACCCTGAAAACTCCTATAAACCCTAAAAATCCCTAAAAACCCTAAAACATCGTAAAAACCACTAAAATTACATGAAAACGTCAAAAACCCTAAAAACTCAGAAAAACCCCTAAAAACCATAAACCCCCTAAAAACCATAAAAACCGTAAAAGCCCATGAAAATCCTAAAAAGCACTAAAAACTCTAAAACCCTTAAAACCCCAAAAAATGTTTAAAAACTCTAAATAACCATAAAAAACATAAAACCACAAGAAGACCCTTGAAACCCATAAAAACTATGAAACCCTAAAATCCCTGAAAACCCATAAAAACTCTCACAATCCCTAAAAACCCTAAAAATACGAACACCTAAAAATGCATGAAAATGTAAGACACCCAAAAACCCCAAAAAAACCATAAAAACCCAAAAAAAACCTTTAAAAACCCTAAAAATTCATAAAACCCCTAAAAACAACAAAAAATTCTAAAACCCTTAAAATCCCAAAAAACTTTGAAAAACTCTAAAAACCAAAAAAACTCTAAAAACAAAAAAAAACAAAAAACAAAATAAAAAAACACTAAAAACCCAAAAGACCCTAAAAACCCTAAAAACCTCTAAACACCCCTAAAAATCCTCAAAATCCCTAAAAACCCCTAAAACCATAAAAATCATAAAAAACCCCTAAAATTACTAAAAACTATAAAAACCCTTAAAACACCTAAAATCATTAAAAACTCTAAAAACCATTAACACCCTGAAAAAATTGAAAAAACCCAAAAATCGAAAAACATAAAAATCTAGAAAAACCCTAAAACCCCTTAAAATTCTTAAAAAACTTAAAAAACCCAAAAAACCATAAAAAACCTAAAAAACCACAAAATATTGAACAAAACTTAAAATACCCAAAAAAACCCTGAAAACCCTTAAAAATCCCTAAGAACCTTAAAAAATAGTAAAACCCATAAAAACCCTAAAAACCGCTTAGATCTCTCAAAACCCTTTAAACCCCTAAAAACGTTAAAATATATACAAAACCAAAAAAGGCCAAAAAACTCAAAAAAGAACCCTAAAACCCAAAAAATCCTAAAACACCCTAAAACCCAAAAAACACTAAAATCCCTAAAAACCGCTGGAATACCCTAAAAATCCTAAAAATCCCTAAAATCCCTAAAAACCCCTAAAACCCATTGAAAATCATAAAAAAAATATTGTAATCCATGAAAACGTAAAAAAACCTAAAAACCCAAAAAAATTAGAAAACAATAAAAACCCCTAAAAATATTAAAAAACCACTAAAAAATCTTAAAACCCTCAAAACCCCCAAAAAAGCTAAAAACTCTAAAAACCCTTAAAAAACCTAAAAACTAAAAAAAAAACCTAAAAACCCAAAATTACCCCAGAACCCTGAAAAACCTTAAAAACTCTAAAAGACCCGGCAAAATCCTAAAACCCACAATATCCCTAAAAATCCTAAAAAACCCTAAAAACCATAAAATCCAAAAAAACCCTAAAAATCCATGAAAATGTAAGAAACCCTAAAACTTCGAGAGACTTAAAAACCAAAAAAAACCCTATAAACATTAAAAAACACTAAAACCACTAGAAGCTCAAAAAACACATAAAACCACTAAAACTATAAAAAAGTCTAAAAAACCATAAAAACTCAAAAAAAAACTAAAAACCCAAAAGACCCTAAAAACCCATAAAATCCTTAAAAACCCTGAAAACACCTAAAAACCCCTAAAACACCCGAAAATCCCAAAAAAAACTAAAACCCTAAAAACCAAAAAAATCCTAAAAAACCCTAAAAATCTATGAAAATGTAAAAACCTCTAAAACCCTAAAAAACCTTGAAAACCATAAAAACCCCCAAACCCCTAAAAGCCTAGAAACCCATAAAAACCCTAAAAATGCACTAAAAACCCTAAAACCCCTTAAAATCCATAAAAACGTTAAAAACTCTAAAAAACCTTAAAACCCTCAATACTCAAAAAAACCTTTAAACACCCAAAAGTCCCTAAAAACATCAAAACACCTTGAAAACCCTTGAATACCCTAAAAACCATCAAAATCTCTAAAAAACCTAAAAAACACAAAAAACCCTAAAAATCCATGAAAATGTAAAAACCCGTAAAAACATTAAAAAACCCTAAATACCATTAAAACCCCTGGAAACCATAAAAACCCTAAAAACTGTAAAAACTACTGAAAACTACTAAAAACCTTAAAAAAACTAAAAATGTTAAAAACACCTGGATGCTTATTGCCACTTGGCTAGGAGGAAAACCCTGACCCTGGAAAATGTTGAAGGGGATGCTGATGCTTAAAGTGATGGATGATGGAATATGTGATGTGAGATGCTGGTTGCTGGATGGCTGTGAGGTGCTGATGGAGATGATTATGAATGTCTGCTTTGTTTGTCTTTTGTGTGTTTTTTTGGGTTTTGTGTTTTTATGGGTTTGGGGTTGTTAAGGGCTTTTGGGTGTGGGTCTTTTGACCCCTCCCCTCCCTTGTCTGCTGCATTTTTTTTAATAAATTTGGGGGGTCGGAATTAGCCTGACCCTGCACCTTCCTTTCCCTTAAAACACCTAAAACCCTTAAAATCCCAAATACACCTTAAAATCATAAAAAATCTATAGAACCCAAAAAGCCAGTAAAACTTAAAAAACCCTAAAAACCCTAAAAACCCTAAAAAACCCCTCAAAACCTAAAACCCCTCAAAATGTTAAAAAACTCTAAAAACCCATAAACCCCCTAAAAAACACAACCCCCACCCCAAAAAAAAACACTGAAGACCCTAAAAACAGTGAAAACCCGTAAAAACCCATGAAAAACACTAAAAACCATCACAATCCCTAAATAAACTAAATAAACCTAGGATCCATAAAAATCCTAAATTCCCTAAAAATCCATTAAAATTTAAAAACCCCTAAAACCCCCCTGAAATTCATAAAAAACACTAAAAGCCTTTAAAACCCCTAAAAATCCATATAAACCCTAAAAACCCACAAAAAACTTTAGAGACCCTAAAAATCCTTTAAAAAATTAAAATACTCGAAAAAACCTTTCAAACCCTAAAAACTAAAAAATCCTAAAAACCCAAAAAGACCCTAAAAAACATAAAATTCAATAAAAATCCTAAAAACCCACAAAACAATAAAACCCCTCAAAATTTCTAAAATCCTCAAAAATGGCTAAAAATCCATGGAAAATAAGAAACCCTAAAAACCATGAAAAACCCCTGAACACCATAAAAACCCCTAAAAACCTCAAAAAACCCTAAAAACCCACAAAACCCAAAAAGCCCACTAAAAACACTAAAAAACTTCAAAACCCCTAAAACGTTAAAAAACTCTATAAACCTTAAAAACCCTAAAAAAATTCAAAAAACTGTAAAAACCCAAAAAAAACTTAAAAACCTCAAAAAACCATAAAAACACTCAAAATCCCTAAAAACCATACAAAACCTAAAAACCATAAAAATCCAAAAAAACCCTAAAAATCTATGAAAACATAAAAAACCCTAAAACCCCCCAAAATCTTAAAAACCCTAAAAAACAAGAAAAACTCATAAAAATCCTTAAAAACCTAAAAAACTAAAAAAGAACACCCTAAAAACCCTAAAAACCCTAAAAACCCTCAAAATACCTAAAAACCCTAAAAAACTTAAAATCCAAAAAAATCCTAAAAAACCCTAAAAATCCACGAAAACGTAAAAAACCTTGAAAAACTCATAAAACCATAAAACCCCTAAAACTTTAAAAACCCTAAAAACTATAAAAATCTTAAACCACTAAAAACCTCTAACACCCAAAAAAACCCTAAAAACCCATAAAACCCAAAAGGCTCACTAAAAACACTTAAAAACCTCAAAACCCCTAAAACGTTAAAAAACTCTAAAAACCTTAAAAACCCAAAAAAACCTTAAAAACCTCAAAAAACCCTAAAAACACACAAAAACACCCTAAAAACCCTGAAAAACCCATAAAAACCTGAAACACCGGAAAACCCTAAAACCCATAAAAATATAGGGAAATATAAAAAAATCTCAAAACCATAAAAAACCCTGAAAATCATAAAAACACATAAAACCCATAAAAACCGTAAAAACCATTAAAAACTCTAAAAACACTTTAAATCCCTAAAAACATTAAAAAACTCGAAAGAACCATAAAAACCCTAAAAAACCCTAAAACCCCCTGCAAACCAGTAAAACCCCTCAAAATCCCTACAAATCCTAAAAACCCATAAAACCATAAAAATAATAAAAACCCAAAAAATCCATGAAAACGTAAAAAACCCTAAAAACCTTGAGAACACCGTAAAAACCTAAAAAATCGTAAAAATCCATAAAATCCCAAAAAACCCACTAAAACTCTAAAAACTATTAAAACTCCTAAAAATGTTAAAAACAATAAAAACCTTAAAACCCCTTAATAACTTAAAAAAAGTGCTAAAATCCCAAAAAGACCCTAAAACCATAAAACACCTAAAAACCTGAAAAACCCCTGAAAACCCCTAAAAACCCTAAACCCCTAAAAACCCTAAAAAACATCAAAATCCTAAAAACCCCTAAAAATCTATAAAAACATTAATACCCTAAAAATCCTAAAAGTCCCTGAAAACCATAAAAACCCCTTAAAACTTTAATAAGCCCTTAAAACCCATAAAACCCCTCAAAATACACTAAAACCCTTAAAACCCCTAAAAATGTTAAAAAGAAATAAAAACCCTAACCCCCCCCCCCCCCAAAAAAAAACTAAAAAGAGCCCTAAAAAATCAAAAAGACCCTAAAACCCCCTGAAAAAGACAAAAAACCATGAAAATCACTAAAAATCATAAAAACCATAAAAATCCTACAAAACCCCTAAAAATCCAGGAAAACGTAAAAACCTATAAAAACACTAAAAAACCTTGGAAAACCGTAAAACCATAAACCCCCACAAAAACATTTAAAAAATCATAAAACCCCATAAAAACTGCAAAAAACTCTAAAACCTTTTAAACCTATAAAAACATGAAAAAACTCTAAAAACCTTAAAAACCCTAAAAAACTCAAAAAACCCTAAAACCCTCGAGAAACACTAAAAACCTTAAACCACCCTGAAAACCCATAAAACCCTTAAAAATCCTTAGAAACCCTAAAATCCCATAAAATCTAAAAAAACACATAAAAATCTATAAAAATGTAAAAAACCCTAAAAACCCTAAAGAACCCCAGAAAGCCTTAAAACCCCTAAAAACCAAAAAAACCTAGAACCACTAATAACTCTAAAAACCTTTAAAACCTCTAAAAACGTTAAAATGCTCCAAAAAACTTAAAAACACTAAAAAACCAAAAAAAACCTTGAAAATACCTAGAAAATCATAAAAACCTTCAAAATCCTAAAAAACTAAAAAAACCCCCTAAAACCCCTGAAAAACCCTAAAAACTGTAAATACCTCAAAAACCCTAAAAACTTACAAAATCCTTAAAAACCATAAAAATACAAAAAAACCCCTAAAAATCCATGAAAACATAAAAACCCTAAAACCTCAAGAAAACCTAAAACCTCCTAAAACCTTTAAAAACCCTAAAAACCCATAAAACCCTTAAAATGTTAAAAACTCTAAAAAACCTTAAAACCCTAAAAAATAAAAAAAAACACCAAAAACCCAAAAATACCATAAAAACCTTGAAAAACCTAAAAACCCCAAAACTCCGGAAAACCCTAAAAACCCTAAAAATCCCTAAAATCCCTAAAAACCTTAAAAACCACACAAATCCTAAAAAACCCCAAAAATTCCATGAAAACAAAAAAAACCTCTAATAACCATGAAAAATAACCTAAAAATCGTAAAAATCCCTAGAAACCTTAAAAAATCCTAAAAACTCATAAAAGCCTAAAAACCAACTAAAAACACTAAAAATCATTAAAACCCATAAAAATGTTAAAAACTATAATAAACCTTAAAAAACCTAAAAAACTCAAAAAAAATCCATAGAACCCAAAAAGGCCCTAAAAACCATGAAAACAAAAAAAAACCCTTGAAAACCCAAAACATCATCAAAATCCCTAAAAACCCTAAAAAAAACTAAAAAACCTAAAAAACACTTACAAATCATTCAAAACGTAAAAAACCATAAAAACCTTGGAAAAACCTTAAATACCATTAAAACTCTTAAAAACCTTAAAAAGACTAAAAACCCATAAAAACCCTAAAACCACTAAAAACTACAAAACCCCCGCAAAAACCCTAATACATTAAAAATCTCTCAAAAACCTTAAAAAACATAAAAAATCAAAAAAACTTTAAAAACCAAAAAAAATCCTAAAAACCCCTTAACAATCTATGAAGACACAAAAAACCCTAAAAACCATGAAAATCCCATGAAAATATAAACCTCTAAAAATGTTAAAAAAAACTGTTAAAAACCCCAAAAAACACAAAAAAACCTAAAAAATACAAAAAGAACCTAAACCCACCGAAAATACCTAAAAACATTACAAACCCATGAAAACCCCTAAAAACCCTCAAAATCCCTAAAAACCCTAAACAACCTAAAAACCATAAAAAATCCAAAAAATTCCTTAAAATCCATGAAAACGTAAAAAACCCTATAACCCTGAAAAATTCCTAAAATCAATAAAAAACCCTAAAAACCTAAAAACCCCTGAAAATCCATTGAAACCCTAAAAATCCACTAAAAACTCTAAAAATGCTTAAAATCCCTAAAAATGTTAAAAAACTCTAAAAAACCTTAAAAAACAAAAAAAAAATCATAAAAACCAATAAAATCATAAAAACCATAAAAACTCGAAAGACCATAAAAACCTTGAAAACCCATAATAACCTTAAGAACCCTTAAAAGATGTATGCCACCTCAAAATCCCTAAAATCCCTGAAAACCCTAAAAACCATAAAAGTCCTAAGAAACCCCTAAAATCAATGAAAATGTAAAAACCCTAAAAACCTTGAAAAACCCTTGAAAACCATAAAATCCCCTAAAACCCTTAAAACCCCATGAAAACCCATAAAACCCCTAAAAACACACTAAAAATTCAAAAAGCCCTTAAAACCCCATAAAACGTAATAAACTCTAAAGAACCTTAAAAACCATAAAAACTCAAAAAAAACCTAAAAATAAAAAAAGACTCTAACCACCTAAAGACCCCTGAAAACACTAAAAACATCTCAAAAACCCTAAAACCCCTCAAATCCTTAGAAACCCTAAAAATCCAAAAAACTATAAAAATACTAAAACCCCCCTAAAAATCCATGAAAACATAAAAAACAATAAAAACCCCTAAAAACCAAAAACCCTAAAAAACTCAGAAAACCCTAAAAATCCATAAAACCCATAAAAACCACTAAAAACTCTAAAAGCATTTAAAATACATAAAAACGTTAAAATATTTAAAAACACTAAAAAACTAAAAAAAAACCTTAAACCCCCCAAAGACCATAAAAACCTCGAAAACCCCTAAAAACCCTAAAACCCTCTCAAAAAACCTAAAAAACCTTAAAATCCATAAAACCCCTAAAAACTCTAAAAACAATAAAAATCCTTTAAAACCCCTAAAAATCAATGAAAACATAAAAACCCACAAAACCCTGAAAACCCCAAGAAAACCGTAAAAACCCCCAAAACCTTTAAAATACTAAAAACCTTTAAATCCCTAAAAACCACTAAAAGCTCTAAAAACCCTTTAAAAATGTAAGACATTAATAAAATCCAAAAAACTATAAAACTATAAAAAATCAAAAAACCCTAAAAACCAAAAAGACACTAAAGAACCCTAAAAACCCTAAACCCCCAAAAAACCTAAAAAACATTCAAAATCCCTAAAAACCCTAAAAAGCATAAAAATCATAAAAACCCATAAAATCCATTAAAATGTAAAAAACTCTAAAAAACCCACGAAAACCATAAAACCCCTTAATAACTGTAAAAACCCCCGAAAACTCCAAAAACCCCAAAAACCCACTAAAAACTCCAAAAACCCTAAATATTATAAAATATATATAAAGAAAATGGTGATGCGGGATGTTGGTTGCTGTTTGGAAGAATTGCTGTCGGGAATGCTTTTGTTTTTTTTATTTTTCTGGTTGTTGTGTGTTTTGGGTTTTCTGGGGACTTTTGGTATTGTGTGCGTCCAGGGTTTTTCTCCCTTGTCTGCAGTGTCTTTTTTCTAATAAATTTTGGGGGGCCAGGAACAGCCTGGCCTCGCACCTCTTCTGCCTAAAAAACTCAAAAAATCCTAAAAACCCCCAAACACCCCCCCCCCAAACCCCTAAAAGTCTTTGAGAATCCCTATAAACCTTCAAAATCCCAAAAAACCAAAAAAACCCCTAAAACCCATAAAAATCATAAAAAACCCCAAAAAATAATTAAAAACATAAAAAATCCTAAAAACCTTGAAAAAACCTTGAAAACCATCAAACCCCTAAACCCTTAATAACCCTAAAAACTAAAAAAACTAAAAAACCACTAAAAACTCTTAAAATCCCTAAAAAATAAAAACTCTATAAAACCTTAAAAATCCCTCAAAAAAAAACACCCAAAAAACAAAAGAAGACAATAAAAGCCCTGAATTCCCCTAAAACCCATAAAAAATACTTAAAACACCCTAAAATCCATGAAAACGTAAAAAACCATAAAAACATTGAAAACCCCATCAAAACTATAAAAACCATAAAAACCCCAAAACCCACAGAAAACCTTAAAACCCATAAAATCCTAAAATACCACTACAAACTCTAAAAACCCTCAAATCCTCTACAAATGATAAAAAAATCTAAAAACCTTACAACCCCGAAAAAACTCAAAAAACCCATAAAAACCCATAAAAACCCTAAAAACCCATAAAAACCCATAAAAACCCTAAAAACCCACGAAAACCCTTAAAAAACTCAAAAAACCCTTAAAAACCCTAAAAAAACTCAAATAAACCCTAAAATCCCAAAATGACCCTAAATACCTTGAAAACACCGAAAAACCCCTAAAAACTTCTAAAAACCCTCACCATCCCAAAAAAACCCTAAAATCAATAAAAATCCAAAAAAACCCATAAAAATTAATGAAAATAAAAAACCACAAAAAACCCTAAATACCCCTAAAAACCCTAAAACCCCTAAAAACCATAAAAACCAAAAAAACCTAAAAACCCACTAGAAACAAAATAAAAACTCTTTAAACCCTAGAAAATGTTAAAAAACACTAAAAACCCTTCAAAACCCTAAAACACCCTAAAACCCCTAAAAACCCTTGAAAATCCCAAAAAACCATCAAATTACCTAAAACCCCTGAAAACCCTAAAAACCTGAAAAATCTGAAAAACCCCGAAAAATCCATGAAAACATAAAAAACCCTAAAAACATTTTAAAACCCTTCAAAACCATAAAACCCCAAAAAACATTAAAAAACCTAAAAACAAATAAAAACACTAAAAACCAAAAAAAAATCTAAAAACCATTAAAACCATAAAAACGTTAAAAAAAAGCTAAAAACCTAAAAAATCTTTAAAAAACTCAAAAAATCCCTAAAGACCCTAAAATCCCAGAGAAACTCTAGAAACCTAAAAAACCCTTGAAAACCCTAAAAAACCTAAAAATATCTAAAATCCCTAGAAAACCCTAAAAACCATAAGAATCCTAAAAACCCCTAAAAATCTTAAAACCCCTGAAAACCCCCTAAAAACCACGACAAACTTCTGAAAACCATAAAAAATCCTAAAAACCTTAAAAACCCATAAAAACCTTAAAAAACACAAAAAAATCTAAAAACAATTAAACCCCAAAAATGTTAAAAAAAACTCTAAAATACCTTAAAAGCCTTAAAAACCCTAAAAAACTCAAAAAACCATAAAAACCCAAAAGACCTTAAAAACACTGAAAACCCTAAAACCCCTAAAGACTTTTGAAAACCCATCAAAATCCTTAAAAACCCTAAAAACGTAAAATTTCTAAAAAACCGTTAAAAATCCATGAAAACGTAAAAAACCCTAAAACCCTAAAAAGCCTAAGAAAACCATAAAAACCCATAAAAACATTAAAAATCCTAAAAATTTCTAAAGAGCTTAAAACCTCTAAAAACTCAAAAAAATCCAAAAAACCCAAAAAGAGCCTAAAAACCTGAAATAACCCCTAAAACCCCCCAAAATCCCAAAGAAACATAAAAAAACTAAAAACCAAAAAAATCCAAAAAAACCTAAAAATCCATGAAAACATAAAAAACCCTAAAACCCTAAAAACCACTAAAAACTCTAAAAACCCTTAAAACCAAAAAAACTTAAATAGAACTAATAAACCTTAAAACACTAAAATTCAAAAAACATATGAAAACACAGGAGACACTAAAAACCCATAAAAATTAAAAACAACCCCAAAAAATCCATGAAAGCGTAAAAACTCTATAAACCGTGAAAAACCCCTGAAAACCATAAAAACTACTAAAAACCATAAAAAATATAAAAACTCATAAAACCCCTAAAAACAACTAAAAACTCAAAAAACCATTAACCCCCCCCCCCCCCCCAAGGTTCAAAACCTCTAAAAACCTTAAAAAAATCAAAATATCCAGAAAAAACTAGAAAACCTAAAATGACCTTAAAAACACATAAAAACCTATAAAAACCCCTTAAAACCCTGAAAATCACTAAAAACACTAAAAAAAAACTAAAACCCATAAACATCCTAAAAACCCTTAAAAATCCATGATAATGTAAAAACAAGAAAAACCCTGGAATACCCCAGAAAACCTAAAAAACCCTAAAAACCTTAAAAAACCCAACAAAACTTAAAAAACCCTAAAAACCACTAAAACCAATAAAAACCCTTAAAACCCATAAAAATGTTAAAAAAAACTCTAAAATATCTTAGAACACCAAAAAATTCCAAATAGACCCTAAAAACCCCTTAAAACCTTTGAAAACCCCTAAAAGCCCTCAAAATCCCTAAAAACCCTAAAAATCATAAATATCCTAAAAAACCCCCCTAAAAATCCATGGAAATGTAACAAACCATAAAAACCCAGAAAAAACCCCTGGAATCCATAAAAACCCATAAAGGCATTAAAAACCTATAGAACCCATAAAACCCTATAAACTCTAAAAACCCTTAAAATCCAAAAATACGTTAAAAAACTCTAAAAAACCTTAATACACTAAAAAATTCAAAAAGACCCCTAAAACCCATAAAGAACCTAAAAACCCTCAAAAAGCCAAAAAAAAACCCTTTAAATCCATAAAACCCTCAAAATCCCTAAAACCCCTAAAAACCATAAGAATAATAAAAATCTTTAAAAAAACCTTAAAATCCAGGAAAATTTAAAAAACCCAAAAAACCCTGAAAAAACCCATGATAGCCATAGATTCCCCTAAAAACCCTAAAAACCCTAAAACCCCACTAAAATCTAAAAACCCACAAAACCCTTAAAAAGGTTAAAAAATCTAAAAAACCTTAAATACCGTAAAAACTCAAAAAATCCATAAAAACCCAAAAAGACCCTAAAACCATGAAAACTCCTAAAAGCCAATGGAAAACCCAAAAAACCAAAAAACCACCAAAAACCCTAAAAACACTAAAATCCATAAAAATCCTAAAAATCCCAAAAAATATGTGAACCGTAAAAAACACTAAAAATGCTAAAAACCCCATGAAAACCATAAAACACCTAAAACCATCAAAAACCTATAAAAATCCAAAACACCCCAAAAATCTAAAAACACTTTAAACCCCTAAAATGATAAAAAAACAATAAAATATCATTAAAACCCAAAAAACTCAAAAAAACCCTAAAAAAACTGAAAACCCCTAAAAACCCTAAACCCCACTGAGAAATCCTAAAACCCTCAAAATCCTCAAAGACCCCCAAAATCCCTAAAAACCATAAAAATCTTAAAAACCTCTAAAAAACCAAGAAAACGTAAAAAACCCTGAAAACCTCTGAAAACCATATAATCCTCTAAAAATCGTAAAAAAGTCGAAAACCCATAAAAACACTAAAAAAACAATAAAAACCCTAAAAACCCTAAAAACCTCTAAAAATGTTAAAAAACTCTAAAAGTACAAAAGCCCTAAAAAATTAAAAAACCAAAAAACCCAAAAAGACAATAAAAACCCAAAAAACCAAAACCCCCACAAAAAACTTTAAAAACTCTAAAACCCCTCAAAATCCCTAAAACCCCTAAAAACTATAAAAATAAAAAGACCACTAAAAATCCATGAAAATTTAAAAAAAAACCATAAAAACCCGAAAAAACCTCTATAATCCATAAAAACCCCTAAAACATTAAATAACCAATAAAACCCAAAAAAATCACTAAAAACTCTAAAAACTTCTAAAATGGTTAAAAATGCTAAAAGCCTTAAAAACCCTAAAAAACTAAAAAAAACCCCAAAACCCAAAAATTCGCTAATTTTTTTGAAAATCCCTAAAAACCCAAAAAAAACACAAGAAACCCCTAAAACCCCTCAAACTAAAAAACCTTAAAAACCCTAAAACCATAAAAATCCAAAACCCCCCTTAAAATCCATGAAAACTTAAAAACCCCTAAAACACCTGAAAAACCCCTAAAAATCACAAAACACCTAAAAAATTTAAAACCCCTAAAAACTCATGAAAACCCTAAAAACTCACTAAAAACTCTAAAATCCCTTTAAACCCCAAAAACGTTAAAAACTCTAAAAAACATAAAACCCTAAATAACACACACAAAAATCCCTAAACCCATAAAAGATCCAAAAACCCTAAAATCCTTGCAAAAAAATGCTAAAGACCTTAAAATTTGTAAAGACCTTAAAACCCATAAAAATTCTAAAATCCCCTAAAAATCCAAGAAAATATAAAAAACCCAAAAAACATTGAAAAACTCATGGAAATGATAAAAACCTTAAAAAACTGTAAAAATCAATAAAATCCCTAAAAACCCTTTAAATCGCGAAAAAGTTAAAAATCTATAGAAAACCTATAAACCCTAAAAGATTCAGAAAAAAAACCCTAAAAACCCAAAAAAAACCCCTAAAAACCCCTAAAAACCCTAAAGATCCCTGAACACCCAATAAAACTCTAAAAACCGTAAAAATACTAAAAGACCCCTAAAAATCCATGAAAATATAAAAAACCCTATAACCCTTAAAACCCCTAAAAACCATAAAACCCCTAACACCACTAAAAATTCTAAAAACCACTAAAACCCTAAAAACGTTAAAAAACTCTAAAAAACCTTAAAAACCCTAAAAAATAAAAACGCCATAAAAACCCAAAAGACCCTAAAAACCTTGAAAACCACTAAAAACCAATGAAAACCCATAAAACCCCCAAAACCCCAAAAAACCCTAAAAAACCAAAAAACCCATAAATATCTAAAAAAAACCAAAAAATCCATGAGAACATAAAAAACCCTAAAACCATAAAAATATGGAAAAAGCATTGAAAACCATAAAACCCCTAAAAACCTTAAAATACTAAAAACCCATAAAAATTCTAAAAACCCACTAAAAACTCTAAAAACCCCTTAAACCCAAAAAACGTTAGATGTCTTAAAAACCCTAGAAAACTAAAAAAACCCATAAAACCCAAAAGACCTTGAAAACCCTGAAAACCCCTAAAAACCTCTGAAAACCCTAAAACCCTCAAAATTAATAAAAACCCTAAAAATACATAAAAACCAAAAAAAATCCTAAAAACCCCTAATATTCCATTAAAATGTAAAAAACACTAAAAAACCAGAAGACTCCGTGAAAATCATAAAAACCCCTAAAAACCATTAAAAACCCTAAATACCCATAAAAACCCTAAAACCACTAAAAACTCTAAAAAATCTTCAAAACCCTAAAAAAGTTAAAAAAAACTCTAAAAACCTTAAAAACCCTAAAAAACTCAAAAAAACCCTAAAAACCAAAAAAGACACTAAAAGCCCTGAATAACCCTAAAACTCTAAAAACCATAAAACCCTTGACAATAGCCAATAACCCTCAAAATCCATAAAACTCTAAAAAAATATTAGAAACCATAAAAGTTTTAAAAACCTCTAAAAATCCAGGAAAACGTAAAAAACCCTAAAACCTTGAAAACCTCATAAAAACATAAAAACCCCTAAAAACCTTTAAAAAACCAATAACCCATAAAATCCCTAAAAACCACCAAAAACTCTAAAACCCCTTTAAACCCCTAAAAACCAAAAAAACTTTAAAAATCCACAAAACCATTAGAAAACCGCAAAAAACCTTAAAACCCAAGAGTCCCTAAAAACTGACGATAAACCATAAAACCCAAAATAATCCCTAACAACCCAAAAAACCATAAAAGTACAAAAAACCCCTAAAAATCCATTCAAACATAAAAAGCCTAAAAATCATGAAAAATCGTTGAAAACTATAAAATCCCTAAAAACCTTTAAAAACCCCCAAAACCCCTAAAAACCCTAAAAGCCATTGAAAACACTAAAAACCTTTAAAACCCCTAAAAACATAAAAAAAACACTAAAAGCCTTAAAACCCCTAAAAAACTCCCCCAAAAAAAAAACAAAAACCCCAAAGAGACCATTAAAACCTTAAACCCCCACAAAACCCTTAAAACCCCACAAAATCCTAAAAAACCCAAAAAAACCATAAAAATCCTAAAAAATCCTAAAAATCCTAAAAAATCCTAAAAATCAATGAAAATGTAGAAAAGCATAAAAACCCTAAAAATCCTTGAAAACCATAAAATCCCCCAAAACCATAAAAACACTAAAACCCTATAAAACCCTAAAAAACCACTAAAACTCTAAAAGAATTTATAACCCCTATAAATTTTTAAAACTATAAAAAACCTTAAAAACCTAAAAAATTGGAAAAAAACCCCTAAAAACCCAAAACAACCATAAAAACCCTAAAAACCCTAAAACATCCAAAAAACCATAAAACCCTCAAATCCCTAAAAACCATAAAAAACCCTAAAAAGAATAAAAATAAAAAAAACCCAAAAAAATCCTTGAAAATGTAAAAACCCCTAAAAACCTTGAAGAACCCCTTAATACCCTAAAACCCTTAAAAATCCCCTAGAAATCCATGAAAGCGTAGAAAACACTAAAAACCCTCAAAACCATTAAACCCCTTAAAAACCCTAAAAACCCTAAAAACCCACTAAAAAAATTAAAACCCCTAAAAACTTTAAAAAATTTTAAAAACATAAAAACCCTAAAAATTCAAAAAAAAAACCTGAAGACCTAAAAAGACACTAAAAACCCTGAAAAAACCCTTTAAAACCCCAATAATCATTAAATTCCTAAAAAAACCCTAAAAACCATGAAAACATAGAAAACCCTAAAAAACCCTAGAAACCATAAATCCCCTAAAAACCATAAAAAACCATAAAAAACCCTAAAAACACTAAAAACCAAAAACCCCTTTAAAACACTAAAAACCTTTAAAAAATATAAAAACCTTAAAAATACTAAAAAAATAAAAAAAAACTCCCCTCAAAACCCAAAAAGACACTAAATACCCTCAAAGACCCTAAAACCCCCTAAAAACCATAAAAACACACAACACCCCTAAAAACCCAAAACCCCTAAAAACCATAAAAATCCTTTTAAAACCCTAAAAAATGCATGAAAACGTAAAGAGCCCTAAAAACCCTGAAATACCCCTGAAGACCATAAAAAAACACCTAAATTCCTAAAAACCCCTAAAAAATCATAAAATTTGTGCGATACGCGAGCCGGTTTTGGGCGGCAGAGGATCTGGATTGAGTCAGACTCGATGCTTGCGGGTTGCTGCTCTAAAGAAGTCTTCTAGGGAAGTCCCATGGCGATTACTTCCACACTGGATTGAGTGCCTTGACACCTCTAGATCCCTGAGCTTTAGTGTGTCTCATGTTTATAGAGAGGCAAATTCGGTGGCGGACTCTCTCGCGAAAAGGGCGATTGATGAAAGATGCTTGATGTGGTCCTTCGTGTCCCCATATTTTTGCTCCCACTTTATTGATTCAAATATGAAGGGTGAGACTCATTCGCGCCCTTGTCGCTCCATCTTGTAACTGTCTCTTTATGTTTTATTGATTTTGGGGGGGCTAGGCTTGCCTAGCCCCTGAACCTATTCTGCCCTAAAACCCCACTAAAACCTCTAAAAACCCTTAAAGATCCTAAAAAGTTAAAAAAACTCTAAAAAACCATAAAACCCCTAAAAATCCCATAAAAAACACAAAAAAACATAAAAAACCCTAAAACACTAAAAAACCCTAAAAATCCCTAAAATCCCTAAAAAACCCTAAAAACCATAAAAATCCTACAAAACCCCAAAAAATCCCAAAACCCTAAAAAACCCATGAAAACCATGAAAACCCCTAAAACCCCTAAAAATCCATAAAACCCTAAAAATCCACTAAAACATCTAAAAACCCTTAAAACACCTAAAAACATAAAAAATATCTAAAAAATCATAAAACCCTTAACCCCCCCCCCCCCAAGACCATAAAATCCCTGGAAAACCCTAAAACCTATGAAAACCCCTAAAACCACTCAAAATCCCTAAAAACACTAAACCCCATAAAAATCTTAAAAATCCTAAAACCCCCCTAAAAATCAATGAAAACATAAAAACCACTAAAAGCCCTGAAAACCCCCCTTAAAACAACAGAACCCCAAAAACCCATAAAAACCCTAAAAACCCATAAACCCTAAAAACCTCTAAAAACTCAAAAACCCCATTAAACCCCTAAAAATGTTAAAAATCTATAAAAACCGTTAAAAACCAAAACACTCAAAAAAACCCAAAAAACCCAAAAGACCCTAAAACCCATGAATACCTAAAATCCCCAGAAAAACAATAAAAAACCTCAGAATCCCTAAAACCCCTAAAACCCTTAAAAACATTAAAAAACCTAAAAAACCATTAAAAATCCATGAAAACCAAAAAAAACCAAAAAAAACCTCTGAAAATCATAATAACCGCTAAAAACCATTAAAAACCCTAAAAATCACTAAAAAAATATAAAAAGCCTTAAAACCCCTAAAAACATTAAAAAACACTAAAAACCCTAAAAAATAAAAAATAACCCTTAAAATCCAAAAAGAGCCCAGAAACCCTAAAAACCCTAAAACCCCTCTAAATTCCCTAAAAACCCTAAAAACCCAAAAACTATAAAAAATCCTAAAAAACCCAAAAAAACCATGAAAACGTAAAAAACCCTAAAATTATTGAAAAAACACTGAAAACCATGAAACCACTAAAAACCTTTAAAACCCTAAAACCCCATAAAACCCCTAAACCCCCTAAAACGTTAGAAACTATAAATACCTTAAAACACTAAAAAACTCCAAAAAATCCAAAAACCAAAAAATGACCCTAAAACCCCGGAAAAAACCGAAAAAAAAAACCCGTAAAAAACATAAAAATCCCAGAAAACTTTAATAGCCTTGAAAACACATTAAAACCATAAAACCACAAAAAACTCTAAAAAACCATAAAGTCCCTAAAAAGTAAGAAAACTCTAAATAACATTAAAGCCCCTAAAAAACTCAAAAAACCTTAAAAACCCAAAAGACCCTAAAAACCCTGAAAATCCCTAAAAGCCAAAAAAACCCTAAAAGCCCTCAAAATCCATAAAAACCATAAAAAATGCTAAAAAACATAAAAATTATAAAACCCCACTAAAATTCCATGAACACTTAAAAACCCTAAAAAACTCTAAAAACCATAAAGTCCCTAAAAACCTTAAAAAAAATAAAAACCCATAAAAATGATAAAAACTACTAAAAACTCTAAAAACCCTTAGAACCCCTTAAAAAGTTATAATACTCAAAAAAAAACCTTAAAAACCAAAAAAAAACTTTAAAAACCCTAGTAACCCAAAAAGACTCTAAAAACCCAAAGAGACTCTAAAAATCCTAAAAAACCCTAAAAACACTAAAAAACCCGAAAACCCCTTAAAATCACTAAAAACCCTAGAAAACCCTAGAAACCATAAAAATCCCAAAAAATCAATGAAAATGTAAAAACCCCAAAAAACCATGAAAACCCCCTGAAAACCACTAAAAGCATTAAAACCTCAAAACCCCATATAAACCCTAGAAACCTACTAAAACTCTAAATACCCTTAAAACCCCTTAATACGTTAAAAACGCTAAAAACCTTTAAACCCATCAAAAACTCAAAAAACCCTAAAACCCAAAAAGACCCTGAAACCCTGAAAAACCCTAAAAACCCTAAAAACCCTAAATCCCTAAAAATCCCTAAACACAATACAAATATAATAAAAACCACAAAATCATAAAAAAACCACTTAAATCCATGAAAATGTAAAAAACACTAAGAACCCTTGAAAACCATAAAAGCCCTAAAAATCATAAAAAACCAAAAACCCTAAAAACCCACTAAAATCTCTAAAACACCAT
The DNA here is from genome assembly GCA_963277665.1 of Viscum album. Taxonomy (NCBI): domain Eukaryota; kingdom Viridiplantae; phylum Streptophyta; class Magnoliopsida; order Santalales; family Viscaceae; genus Viscum; species Viscum album. Next base: position 610,274,499 of record OY728147.1, read on the forward strand.
AAAACCCCTAAAATGTTAAAAAACTCTAAAAAACCTTAAAAACCCTTCAAAATTCATGAAAATCCTAAAACCCCAAAATGACGTTAAAAACTCTGAACAAACCTAAAAACCCTAAAAACCTTTGAAAATACCGAAAAACCCCTAAAAACAGTGAAAATGAAAAGATCTGTAAAAACCCTAAAAAACAACTAAAAACTCTAAAAACCCTTAAAACCCCTAAAAATGAAAAAAAAACTCTAAAAAACCTTAAAAACACAAAAAAAAACTTAAAAACCCAAAAGGACCATAAAAACCCAGAAAACCCCTAAAACCCCAAAAAAACCCAGAAAAACCCTAAGAACCCTTGAAGTCCCTAAAACCCTAAAAATCATAAAAATCCTAAAAACCCCCAAAAATCCGTGAAAAAATAAGAAACCTTAAAAACCCTGAAACCTTCTGAAAACCCCTGAAAACCATAAAGACCCCCCTAAAAAACCCTAAAACCATAAAAAACTCAAAAAACACTTAAGACCCCTAAAAATGTTAAAAAATCTAAAAAACATTAAAAACCTAAAAAACTCAAAAAAACTAAAAAACACCAAAGGACACTAAAAAACTCTAACAATCACAAAACCCCCCAAAAAACATTAAAAACCCTCAAAATCTTTAAAAACCCTAAAAATCCCTAAATATCTTAAAAATCATAAAAATCTGCTAAAAATCCATGAAAGCATAGAAAACCCTAAAAACACTAAAACCCCCCTGAAAACCATAAAAAACCCCTCAAAACCTCAAAAAACCATAAAAACCAATAAAAAATCTAAAAACATTTAAACCCCATAAAATGTTAAAAAAACTTTAAAAACAATAAAAATAAAAAAAACATACTAAAACCCCTAAAAGACCCTAAAAACCCTAAAACCCCCTAAAACCCCTAAAAACCCTTAAAAAGCCCTAAAACCCCTAAAAAACCCCTAAAACCCACAAAAATCCAAAAAAACCCTAAAAATCCATGAAAAGGCAAAAAACCCAAAAAACCCTGAAAAACTCCTGAAAACCATAAAGCCCCCCAAAAGACTTAAAACCCCTCAAATACCATAAAAACCCAAAACCACTAAAAACCCTTAAACCCCTAAAAATGTTAAGAACTCTAAAAAATCATAAAACCCCCAAAACCCAAAAAACCATGAAAACCCATAAAACCCCTAAAAACCCTAAAAATCATCAAAATCAATAAAAACCATAAAAACAATAAAAATCTTAAAAAACTATAAAAATCTTCTAAAAACCCATAAAAATACCCTAAAAACCATAAAAAACCCTAAAAACCATAAAATACCCTAAAAACCATAAAATCCTCTAAAAACCCATAAAAATGTAAAAAACCATGAAAACCCTCAAAACCCCTAAAACCATAAAAAATCCCTAAAAACTCAAACACCCTAAAAGCCCATAAAACACCTAAAAACCACAAAACTCTAAAAACCATTTAAACCCATAAAAATGTGAAAAATCTCTAAAAATCCCTAAAACCCCTAAAAACCCAAAATTACCCTAAAACCTGAATAAACCTAAAAACTTTAAAATCCACTAGAAACAATAACCCCCCCCCCCCAAATCACTAAAACCCGTAAAAACCATAAAAACCATAAACATCTTAAGAAACCTGTAAAAATCCATGAAAATGTAAAAAACCCCTAAAAACCCTTAAAAATGTTGAACCCTAAACCACCTAAAAACCTTAAATCACCCAAAAACCCCCAAAACAAATAAAATATCTAAAAACCATTAAAACCACTAAAAACATTTAAAAACTTGAAAAAAACATAAAAACCTTAAAAAACTAAAAAAATCTAGAAAACCCAAAAAGACCCTAAAAACACTGAACAACCCTAAAACCCCCTGAAAACCCCTAAAACCCCTCAAAGATCCCAAAAACCATTAAACTCATAAAAATCATAAAAAAACCCCTAAAAATTCATGAAAATGTAAAAAACCCTAAAACCCTGAAAAACTCTTGAAAACCATAAAATCCTCTAAAACCTTAAAAAATACCCAAAACCTATAAAAACCCTAAAATCCCACAAAAAAACTCTAAAACCCCTTAGACCCCTAAAAAGGATAAAAAAATCTAAAAAACTTTAAAAACCCAAAAAACCCAAAAAACCAAAAAAATCCTATGACCCCCCCTAAAAATCCCTCAAAAGATAAAAATCCTTAAAAACCTTGAAAACCCCTTGAAAACCATAAAACCCACAAAACCATCAAAATCCTAAAAACCCATAAAAAACCAAAAAACACTAAAAAATCACCTTTAAAACCCCTAAAGATGTTAAAAAACTCTAAAAACCCAAAAAAAACCATGAAAACCATAAATATCCCTAAACCCTAAGACTCTAAAAACACTGAAAAACCCTAAAAACCGTAAACATCCCTAAAAACCTTAAAAAACCTTAAAAACCATAAAAATACAAAAAACCCCCCATGAAAATGTAAAAAACCCTAAAGACACTGAAAACCCCCTAAAAACCATAAAAACACCTAAAAAGCATAAAAAAACCTTTAAAACCCCATAAAACCCTGAAACCACTAAAAACTCTAAAACTCCTTAAACCCCTTAAAAACCCTAAAAATGTTAAAAAATCTAAAAAACCTTAAAACCAAAAAAACTGAAAAAAAACTAAAAACCCAAAAATACCCTAAAAACCCTGAAAACCCTAAAAAACTCTAAAAAACCTAAAAACCCTCAAAATCCCTAAAAACCCTATAAACCATAAAAATCCAAAAAACCCCCTAAAAATCCATAAAAACATAAAAAACCCTAAAGAACCTGAAAAATCACGAAAACCATAAAAACCCCTAAAAACCTATAAAAACCCAAAACCCCCCTAAAACTCTAAATAACCTTAAAAACCCAACAAAAATCCAAAAAAACCAGAAAAATCCAAAAGACTCAAAAAAAACCCAGAAAACCTCTAAAAACCATAAAATCCCCTTAAAAACCCTAATACCCAAAAAATCCATAAGAACCCCAAAAATCCCTAAAAACCATAAAAATCCAAAAAACCTCTAAAAATCCATAAAAGCGTAAAAACCATGAAAACCCCTGAAAAACCATAAAAACCCATCAAAACCTTTAAAACCCTAAAACCCATAAAAATCCTAAAAATGGATAAAAACTCTAAAAACCATTAAAACCCCTAAAAAGGGTAAATAAAATACCATGGATAATGCATTTTCATATAGATATTCTCTCTTATCTTTGATGGATTCTAAACTCCTTGGTTTTGAATACATTAAGGATTTATATTCCACATATACAGGTTTTGGGGAAACTTTTGGTCATTGCAAACCTGGAGTTACTTGGGGGAAGTTTTATTTGCATGATGGATTATTATTCTAGATTGATAAGATTTGTATTCCCAATTTCTATATCAATTTACTTTTACTAAAGGAGTCAAATTATGCTGGGTTAATGGGACACTTTGGTGTCGCAAAAACTTTAAGAATTATATGTGAGAATTTTTATTAGCCTATGATGTCTAGAGATGTTGAAAATTTTGTGATAAAGTGCATTGTTTTCCATAAATCCAAATCTAAACTGAACACACATGGATTATATATTCCCCTCACAATCCCCAACACCCCTTGGTAGGACATACCAATGAAATATATTGTGGGGTTACCAAGAACCAAGTGGGTGAGAGATTCCATTTTTTTGTGGTGGATCAGTTTTCTAAAATGGAACATTTTATTCCTTGTCAAAATATAGATGATTCCATTAACATTGCAACACTTTTATTTTAGGAAGTAGACAAACTCTGTGGAATTACAAGGATTATTTTATTGGATCACGACACAAAATTCCTTAATTACTTTTGGAAGACCTTGTCGAGAAAACTGTGTACAAATTTACTATTTTCCACTAATTTTCATCTACAAACTAATGGGAAAACAAAGGTGGTGAATCAGACACTATAATATCTTCTATAAACAATTTTCATGTAGAATATCAAGAATTTGAAGGAGTGAGCCACATGTGGAATTCACATATAACATGGCTAAGCATTCCACTTCTCAATTTTCTCCATTTGAAACTTTTTATAGTTTTAACCCCCTTGCCCCTATTGATCTAGTTCCTTTAGCTTTGTAGGAAGAAAATAATATGGATGCAAAAGGGTGTGAAGAATTTATCAAACAAATCCATGAAAATATAAGGAAAATATCAAGCAGATGACCTAGAAATACATTGATTGTGCAAAAAAGAGTCGTAAGCAAGTGTTGTTCAAACCCGATGAATTAGTTTGGATTTTTATGTGAAAAGAAATATTTCTAAACAAGAAAAAATCATAACTCATTCCTTGAGAAGAAAAACATTTTTGAGTGCTCAAAAATATTAACAACAATGCTTACAAGATAGCTCTTCCAGGTGAGTATGGTGTAAGTGCCACTTTCAATGTTTCTGATCTTTCTCCTTTTTTTGGGTGTAGAGGATGAAGAGTCGAGGATAACTTCTTTTCAATAGGGGAGGATGATGAGAACCATGTTAAAGGCACTAAGTTGATTTCCCAAGTGGAGGAGTGGATTTTCAAGGATCGATGATGTGAGGGAGATTTAAGAGTTTGAATGCTACAATGGGTGCCCATCTCATTTCATTAATGGTCTTATGGATCTCTCCTTGCATGGATGGACCAAATGGGCCTAGTATATCACTTATTCAAGTCCAAACATGATGTTTAAAGCTTGGACCACAAAGTTGCATGAATTTTGGAAGACTTGCCCACATGGAGGATTCTAAAATGGCATCTTTTGACACACAAGTCAAATCTGGTGGGCTAGGCACTCAAAATCAAATCTGATGGGCTATATTGGAAAGTTGTGTGCTTATTTTCCAAAAAGTTTTTGGTAGACTTTATCTTTTTTAATTTAAAGGAACAATGTAGGTTTATCCTTTATGACTTTAGGGTACCCTTGACTATTGTATCTCCCCTTGGCTATAAATATCCACCCCCATGGAACTTGTATGGCATTCAAGATTTATATAGAGAGATTATTCTTTGTTTCTCTCTATTGTGTGAGGATTGTTCCAGTCCCCCCCCCCCCCGTATGTCGTGAATATTGAGCCACCCCCTGCATCTCACATCAAAACCCTAAAACCCCCTGAAAAACCCTAAACCCTAAAAGGTAAAAAAAACCTTAAAAACAATTAAATCCTAAAAACCCTTAAAATCCCTGAAAATGAAAAAAACACTAAAACCCTGAAAACCATAAAACCCCAAAAAACATTAAAAAACCCATAAAAACTCTAAAAACCAAAAAAACTCCAAAACCCAATAAAATACGTAAAAACACTAAAAACTCTAAAAAACCTAAAAAACCCTAAAAACTAAAAAAACCCTTAAAAATCCAAAAAGATCCTAAAAATAATAAAAACACTCAAAACCATAAAACTACTAAAAAACCCTAAAAACTCTCAAAATCCCTAAAAACCCTAAAAACCCTAAAAAGCACAAAAATCCTAAAACCCCTAAAAATGCATGAAAATGTAAAAAACTCTGAAAACCGCCTGAAAACCATAAAATCCCCTAAAACCTTAAAACCCCATAATAACCCTAAAAACCCACTAAAACTCTAAAAAACTATAAAACCTCTAAAAATGTTAAAAAATATAAAAAATGCGTAACTTAAAAATAAAAAAAAAACCCACTAAAAACCCAAAAGGACCTTAAAAACCAAAAAAATCCTAAAACCCACAAAAAACCATAAAAATCATAAAAATTCTAAAAACTCCTTAAAATCCATGAAAACTTAAAAATCTATAAAAACCCTAACCCCCCCCCCCCCCAAAAAAAAACCATAAAAAACTCAATATACTTCAAAAACCATAAAAACCCTAAAAACCACTAAAAACTTTAAAAACCATTAAAACCCCTAAAATTTTTAAAAAACTCTAAAAAACCTTTAGAACCTTGAAAAAGGAAAACACCCCCTTAAAAACCTTAAAAACCCAAAAAAACCTGAAATTCCCAAAAACCCTCAAAATCCCTAAAATCCCTAAAAAACCCTAAAAACCTTAAAAAATCCTGAAAACCGTTTAAAATCCATGAAAATGAAAAAAACACTAAAGTGCCTAGAAAAACACATAAAAACCACAAAACCCCAAAAAATAAAAAAACCCTAAAACCACATAAAAACCCAAAAAAACCATTAAAAACTCTAAAAACCCTTCAACCCCTAAAAATGTTAAAAAACTCTAAGAAACCATAAAACCCTAAAAAACCCCTAAAAACACAAAAGGTCCTAAAAACACTAAAAAAACCTAAAAACCATAAAACCCCTAAAAACCCTAAAACCCATAAAAATCCCTAAAAACCAAAAAAATCTTAACACTCCCCTAAAAATCCATGAAATTTAAAATACAATAAAAATTTGAAAAACACATGAAAACAATAAAACCCCTAACAACCTTAAAAAAACCCTAAAATCCATAACACCCTAAAACCCCACTAGAAATTCTAAAAAACCTTAAACCCCTAATAACGTTATAAACCTTTAAAAAATCTTAAAAATCCTAAAAATTGATAAAAAATCCTTAAAACCCAAAAAGACAATAAAAACCTTGAAAGCCCCTAACAGCCCTAAAAACCTCTGAAACCCCTAAAACCCTAAAAATCCCTAAAACGTAAAAAAAATGCTAAAAACCATAAAAAACTGAAAAAACTCAAGAAAACCCCAAAACCAAAAAGACCCTAAAAATCCAGTAAAACCTCTAAAAACCCTTTAAACCCCAAAAAACATTAAAAGCTCTAAAAAACATTTAAAATCCTAAAAAATTCAAAAAAACCCTAAAAACCCAAAAGACCCTAAAAACACTGAAAAACCCTAAAAACTATAAATACCCCTAAAAAAATCCTAAAACCCTTCAAAATCCCTAAAAACCATAAAAATCAAAAAAACCGCCAAAAATCCCTGAAAATATAAGAAACACTAAAACCTTGAGAACCCCTTGAAAACCACGAAACATCCTAAAAAACATCAAAAAACCTAAAAACCCATAAAATCTCTATAAAACCACTAAAACTCCAAAAAACCCATAAACCCATAAAACCCCTAAAATGTTAAAAAAAACTCTATAAAACCCTAAAAGGACTAAAATACTCAAAAAACCATAAAGACCCAAAAAGGCAATAAAAACCCTAAAAACCCTTTAAAACCTAAAACTCCTAAAAACCCCTAAAAATATCTAAAAATCCTAAAATATCTAACGAATGAGGCTCCTATGAATGTTTCTCAGGCTGCAGGTTCGGCTGAGCCTGCCATGGTTGGGGTGCGGGTGGAAGATGCTGCAAAGGAGGATGCTGTTTCTCAGAAAACCAGGTCTGGAGATGACTGGAGTTCATGCTCAGCTGAGGAAAAGCCCATACTGGATGGGGATGTAGACTGGCGTGATGCCCCGCTGGTCCTGCATGGGTATCCTGGCGTGGGGGGACCTGGCAAGGGGCCTGGGTTATCATTCCCCTCTGACGGCAGTGCTGAGGATCTGCCTAGTGACCAGCTCCGATATGCTGGTGATGCTGGTGGTCCTTCCATGGACCTGCAGAGGGCGATGATCCTTTATGGTGTTCCCTCTGTTGAAGATTTTTGTGTGCAGCTCCATGAGATGGTATGGGTTGAAAGGGAAAGGTTCCCTCTTAAAGATGAGGCAAGGAGGCTTGGGGAGTGGTTTGCTGAGGCTGATCAATGGATAAATGCTGCTATGGTCACATCAAGGGAGAAAAAAAATCAGCGGAGGTGCTGAAACTCTTGAGGCAGAAAGCAAGAAGGGCAAGGCACCATTAGCCGCTAGTGATGGTGGCAATGGAACAAAGATGTCTGCTGTGGGAACCTCCTCTACCACACCAAGATGAAGAAGGAGGAGGGATTACTCTGCCCTCCCACGCCCAATGGCAACTAGGGCCTCCTCATGAGCTTTCAAACTGAATCTAAAGGTGAATAAACGAGAGAGGCCTTATTTTTCTGCTGAGCAGGTAAAAGCTATGGAGAAGCTACGGTCCAGACTTGGCATGCAAGAAGATTTTTACCCTGGATGGGACTCAATGGACCAGGGTGATGAATCAGATTTTAGCTTTGCTGACGATGGTGGCGGCTTTGGTGTTGGCATGGGGTTTCGTGATGCGGAGCTGGAGGATTTTGGCGGCGATGTTGAATGACCTACTCTGTGTGTGATTTTCTTTTGGACACTGTGTCTTTTTTGGTCTTGCGCTTTGTTTCTTTTTTTTTCTTTCCTTTTGTGGCCCTCGGGCTGAGGTCGTAAGGGGTTTTGGGTGTGGATTGATTGATCCCTCCCCTCCCTTGTCTGCAGTGTCTGTATCCTTTGTTTATAAATTTTGGGGGGTTCCGGGAATAGCCTGGACCCGTGCCTTCTTTGCCTAAAATATCAAAAAATCACAAAAATCCTAAAAAATATCTAAATATCCATTAAAACGTAAAAAAGCATAACAACCTTGAAAAAACCTTGAAACCATAAAATCCCTAAAACCCTTAAAAATCCTAAAAAAGCATAAAAACCCTAAAAACCCACTAAAAATTCTAAAAATACTTAAAACCCATAAAAATATTAAAAAACTCAAGGAAAATCCTAGAACCCAAAAAGACATAAAGAACATGAAAAACATTAAAAACTTAGGAAAATAAAAAATTCATGAAAATCCCAAAAACCCAAAAAAAAACACTAAAAACCATAAAAAAAACTTTAACCCCCTAAAAATCCAAGAAAACGTAAAAAACCGTAAAAACCTTGAAAATAACCTGAATACCATTAAAACCCTTAAAAACCTTAAATACACTAAAACCCCACAAAACCCATAAAAAATCCACAAAAAATATGAAAACCCTTAAAACTGTAAAAAGAATATAAATCTATCAAAAACCTTAAAAAACCTAAAAAACATAAAAAACCATAAAACCCAAAAATACCCTAAAAACCCTGAAAAACCTTAAACCCCTAAAAACACCTAAAAACTCTCAAAATCCATAAAAACCCTAAAAACCCCTAAAAAATAGAAAAATCATAAAAAAGACCTTAAAAATACATGAAGACGTAAAAAATCCTAAAAACTATGAAAACCCACTAAAAGCCCTAAAAACCCTAAAACCGTAAAATTCCATAGAAACCCCTCAAATCCATGATGCTCAAGGAGACGGCCTCTGAGCGGCTGCACCTTCCCCGCTGAGAGCCTAACTACTTCTTCCCCCTCGCACCTCCTCCTTCCTCCTCCGGCTGCTTCGGGTGCCCCGGTGTTGGCCGGTTCATCCATCGTTCGACGTTGGTTCTTCTTGCTCGTCATAGTTTCGGTTTCACGACATCTGTCCAAGATTCCTCGCTTAGCGGCAGATCTGGGGCTACAGATCTGGAATCCTCTCGGTGTGGTTTTGGCTTGGGGCCCTCAGATCAGGGTCGGCATGGCTCAGGTTGCTGGTACCTTGAGGTTGGATCAGGCAATGCTTTGGATCTGGCGTTTGCCTCGGCTTGGCGATGGATTTGGTGTCATTCTTGGTTTGTTGTCGGTTCTGGTGGTCTCCTGGCGTGGTCGGATTTGGTCCTTTGCATCGGCATCAGCGTCGCTTCTTGGTTTGGGCGTTGGCCTCGGCTGCGAAAGATCTGGTGCCATTCTCAGTCAGGTTTGCTTTCGGCGTGGGTTTGGTTTCAAGTCCTTGGGTTGGCGTCACCTTGGCGTGCTCTTAGTTTTGGACTTCTTGCTCGTGAATGCTCCTGTCCGACTCCAGAGGTTCTCGGTGGCTTCGCTGTTGACCTCAAATTGGTGTCAGCTCTGGTGTGCTTATGTTTCTGCGACGGTTGGAAGTCTTCCCTGCATGGTTTCATTGGATCTCGGGATGGTTTTTGTGCCTCCCCGGACTGGCTTGGCGATGGCTATGGAGCAGCTAGGAGTGGGGAGGTAATGGTTCTGGTTTTTTTTCCTTGCCTGTGTTTCTGGTGCTTGAAATGGGGCATGGTGCTGGGTGTGGTATGGCGCTGGGTGAGGATGATCTTGGCTACTGGTTGCTGGATGAGTGATTGGTCCTTTCTGATACGTGCTGCTTGCTGCTACTGCTGGCTTGATGGTGATGTGCTGTTGGATGCGGTGATGGTGATGTGGTTTGAAGCTGCTGGTGATGAATGCTTATGGTGTCTAGTTTTGGTGCTGTTGGATGCTGGTGCGGGCTGGTTTGGACATGCTGAAGTTGTTGGTTGTTTGGTGATGCTATGTTTGGTCTTTTGTGTCTTTTCTTTCTTGTTTTATTTTCTTTGCTTCTCTTGTTTTGTGGTCTTTAAGGGTTTTTGGGTGCGGGCCGTTTGACCCCTCCCCTCCCTTGTGTGTTGTGTCTTTTTTCATGATAATAAATTTTGGGGGGGTCAGGAATAGCCCAGCCTCGCACCTCTTCTGCCCTCAAATCCATGAAAACATAAAAACCTTGGAAAACCTCTGAAAACAAAAAAACCCCTAAAAGCCTCAAAAACCATAAAAACCCATAAAACCCTAAAACCCATTAAAATTTATAAAAACCCTCAAAGGTCATAAAAACGTTAAAAAATTCTAAAGAAACTTAGAAAGCCTAAAAACCCAAAAAAACCCCTAAAACCCCAAAAGACTCTAAAAATCATAAAAACCCCTAAAAACCATAAAAACCATAAAGATACCTAAAGACCCTAAAAACCCAAAAAATAATAAAAATCCTAAAAAACCCCTGAAAATCCATGAAAACCTAAAAAATCCTAAAAATCCATGAAAACTGAAAAACACCTAAAAAACTTGAAAACCCTAAAAATCCATAAAATCCCTAAACAACCACTATAAACTCTAAAAACCCTTAAAATACCTAAAAACGTTAAAAAACTCTAAAAACCCTTAAAACCCTAAAAAACTCAAAAAACCCATAAAACTCCAAAAAGACCATAAAAACCCTAAAAAACACTAAACACCCTAAACCCCAAAAAAACCCGTAAAAAACCTCAAAATCCATAAAACCCCTAAAAAATAAAAAAATTAAAACCCCCAAAAAATCCATGAAAATTCAAAAACCTCTAAAAACCATAAAACCCCAAAAACTATAAAAACCCATAAATCTACTAAAAATTCTAAAAACCGTTTAAAACAATAAAAAATTTATAAGACTATAAAAAACCATAAAAAAACTTAAAAAATCCTAAAAACCAAAAATACCCATCAAATCCTGAAACCATAAAAACCCTAAAACCCCTAAAAGCACCTAAAAACCCGAAAACCCCTACAAAATCCTAAAAAGCATAAAAATCATAAAAAACCCTAAAAATGAATGAAAACGTAAAAAACCCAAAAAACCCATTAAACCAAAAAAACCCTTAAAATCCTTAAAAAACCCTAAAAACCCATAAAAACCCTAAAACCCACTAAAAACATAAAAACCCCTAAAATTTTTAAAAAAAACTTAAAACCCTTAAAACCCTAAAAAACTCAAAAAACCCCTAAAACCACCAAAAGACCCTAAAACCCTAAAAACCCCCCAAACACTAAAAACCGCTTAAAATCCATATAAACCCTCAAACTCCTTAAAACCCTAAAAAACCCTAAAGATCATAAAATTCTGAAAAACCACAAAAAATCTATGAAAACATAAAAACCATAAAAACCCTGAAAACCCTTTGAAAACCATAACAACCCTAAAAACCTTTAAAACCATAAAAACCAATAAAACCCCTAAAAACACTTGAAGCCCCCTAAAACCTCTCAAAATCTCGAAAACCCCAAAAAGAATAAAAATATTAAAAATTCCATAAAATCTATGAAAATGTAAAAACCCTAAAAACCTTGAAACCCCCCTCAAACCCATAAAAACTCCTAAAAACATTAAAAAATCTTAAAACCTAAAAAACCACTACAACTCTAAAAACCCTTAAATCCCTTACAAACATTAGAAAACTCTATAAGCCTTAAAAACTATAAAAAAATCAAAAAATCCCTAGAAACCCAAGTGACCGCAAAAAGCCTGAAACCCCCTAAAAACCCATAAAACCCTTGAAAAACCCTAAAAACCCTAAAAACCCTAAAACCCCCCTAAAATCCCTGAAAACCCTAAAAACCCTAAACACCTAAAAATCATAAAAACACCTAAAACCTCTAAGAACCCTAAAAACTCAAAAAACCCTTTAAATCCCAAAAAACCTTTACAAAAATCCAAAAACCTTAAAAATCATAAAAAACTAAAAAACCCCAAAAAAACCAAAAATCCCAAAGGACCCTAAAAAACTTGAAAGACCCTAAAACCCCTGATAACCCTAACCCTAAAACCCCTCAAAATTATGAAAAACCCTAAAACCCTAAAAACCAAATAAAATTTAAATAAAACCCAAAAAAATCAATGAAAATGTAAAAAACTCTAAAAATCCTAAAAAACCCAAAAAATCCATGAAAACATAAAAACCCTAAAAACCCTGAAACCCCCTAAAAACCATAAACCCCCTAAAAACCTTAAAAAACCAAAAACACTGATAAAAGCTCAAAAAACAAACTGAAAATTTTAAAAACTATTAAAAATCCGAGAAACATTAAAAAAACTCTAAAAAATCTTAAAAAACCTAAAAAAATTAGAAAAATCTCCAAAAAACGCAAAAGACTCCTAAAAACCACTAAAACCCCTAAATATCCTGAAAACACCCCCAAAACAATCAAAATCCCTCGAAACCCTAAAATTGTAAAAATCCTAAAACCCCCTCAAAACCCATGAAAACAACCCCCCCATGAAAAAACTCTAAAAAACATAAAAACCCCTAAACAACTTAAAAAACCCTATAAATGCATAAAAAACTCTAAAAACCACTAAAAATTCTAAAAACCCATTAAACCCCTAAAAATGTTAAAAAACTATAAAAACCTTTAAAAACCCAAAAAACTCAATAATACCAAAAAAACCCAATGAAACACTAAAAACCTCAATAACTGCTAAAACCCCCCAAACCCCAAAAATCCCAAAAATCCCTAAAAACCATAAAAACCATAAAATCCTCAAAAACCCTAAAAACCTTGAAAAAACCTTAAAACCCCCTTAAAACAATAAAACCCCCAAACCATAAAAAACCCTAAAACCCATAAAAACCATAAAAACACTAAAAACTCCAAAAACTCCAAAAACTCCAAAAACCCTTAAAACCCCTAAAAATGTTAAAAATCTCTAAAACACTTCAAAAACCCTAAACAACTCAAAAAAACCCCTGAAAACCCTAAAATACACTAAAATCCCTAAAACCCCTAAAAAACTTTAGAAACCCCTAAAACCCCTCAAAATACCTTAAACCCCTAAAAAACCCAAAAACCATAAAAATACAAAAAAACCCTTAAAAATCCATGAAAACGTAAAAATCCATAAAAACCCAAAAAAGCCCAAGAAAACCATAAAAGCCCTAAAAATATTAGAAAATCCTAAAAACCCATAAAACCAAAAAAACCCACTAAAAACTCTAAAACCATTACAACTGTTAAAAATGTTAAAAAACTCAAAAAACCTTAAAACTCTAAAAAACTCAAAAAAAATCCTAAAAACCCCAAAAGACCCTAAAAAACCCTAAAAACCACTAAAAACGCTAAAACCTTTAAAAACCCCAAAACCTTAAAAAGAACTAAAAAACCTTAAAAACTCAAAAGTCCCCTAAAAACACAAGATACACTAAAAACCGTGAAAAACCCTGAAAACCATAAAAATCTTAAATAACCCCCAAAAATCCATGAAAACATAAAAATCCTAAAAACCATAAAAACCATAAACCCCGCAAAAAAACCTAAAAAATCATAAAATCCCCAAAACTACTAAAAACTCTAAAAAACCTTAAAACACCCCAAAACATTAAAACCCTATAAAAACCTTTAAAACCCTAAAAAACTCAAAGATACCTTAAAAACCCAAAAAGATCCTAAAAACCTAAAAAATCATAAAAACCTATGAAAACCCCTAAATCTCTCAAAATCTCTAAATACACTAAAAAACACTAAAAACCACAAAAATCCTGAAAACCCTAAAATCCATGATAATGTAAGAAGCCTAAAACCCTGAAATATCTCAAAAATCCATAAACCACCCTAAAACATTAAAAACCCCCCAAACCCCATAAAAACACAACAACCACCCAAACTCTAAAAACCCTCAAAATCCCTAAAAATATTAAAAACTCTAAAAAAAACTTAAAAACCCTAAAAACCACTAAAAGACGTGAAAAATACTCAAAACCCTGAAAACCGCATAAACCCCTAAAAACCCTGAAAACCCTAAAACACCTCCAAATTCCAAAAACCCAAAAATCCATTAAAACACTAAAACCCCTGAAAACCGTTAAAAACCCTAAAAAACAAGAAAACCCTGAAAGCCCTCAAAATACCTAAAAACCATAGAAATCCTAAAAACCCCATAAAAAATGAAAATGTAAAAATCCCTAAAAACCCCTGAAAACCAGAAAACCACTAAAACTATTACTAAACCCTAAAATCCCATTGAAACCATAAAAACCCATGAAAAAAATTACAAACCCATAAAGCCCCTAAAAATGTTAAAAAAATCTAAAAACCATAGAAACCCTAAAAAGTCAAAAAAAACCCTAAAAACCAAAGAAGACCCTAAAAACCCTAAAAAACCCTAAAACCCTAACCCCCCTGAAAATCCCTAAAAATCCCTAAATCCCCTAAAAACCTAAAGCCATAAAAATCCTAAAAAACCCTCAAAGTCCATAAAAATATAAAAACCCCTAAAACACCTGAAAACCCTCTAAAAACCATAAAATTACCTAAAAAGCTTAAAAAAACTAAAAAACCATAAAATCCCTAAAACTCACTAAAAAAATCTAAAAACCCTTAAAACCGTAAAAACAATAAAAAACTCTAAAAAAACTTAAAACCCCAAAACCTCAAAAAAAATTAAAAAGAAAAAAAGACCCTAATAAACCTTGAAAAAGAATAAAAATTCTAAAACCCTAAAATCCCTAAAAACCCTAGAAACCATAAATATCCTAAAAACCCCCTAAAATTCCATGAAAATGTAAAAAAAACTAAAAACCCTGAAAATCCCCCGAACACCATAAAAACTCCTAAAAACCATAAAAACCCTAAATGCCCATAAAATTCCTAAATAACCACTAAAAACTCTAAAAAAGCTCAAAACCCATAAAATGTTTAAAAAACTCTAAAAAACCTTAAAACCATAAAAAACTCAAAAAGCCCTAAAAACCCAAAAGACCATAAAAACCACAAAAAACCCTAACAACCCTAAAAACCTTTTAAAACCCTTAAAACCCTCAAAATACGTAAAAACCATAAAAAACCGCTAAAAATATAAGAAAACATAAAAAACCTTAAAACCTTATAAACACATAAAAACCATAACATCCCCCTAAAAACCTTAAAAATCCTAAAAACCAATAAAACCCTAAAAATCCACTGAAAACTCTAAAAACCCTTAAAACCCCAAAAAATGTTAAAAAACTCTAAAAAACCTTAAAAATCATAAAAAATAGAAAAAACCCTAAAAACCAAAGGGCCCCAAGAAATCTAAAAACCCTTAAAATCCATAAACACCTAAAAATACCCTAAAAACCATAAAAATCCTAGAAAACCCCTAAAAATCCACGAAAACATAAAATACCATAAAAACTTTGAAAAACCTATGAAAACCATAAAACCCCCAAAAAACCGTTAAAAACACTAAAACCCATAAAAACTCTAAAAATCCTTTAAAACCCTAAAAATGTTAAAGTGCTCTAAAAAAATATTAAAACCCTAAAAAACACAAAAAAAGTCGAAATATCAAAAAAGGACACTAAAAACCCTAAAAAACACTAAAAACCCAAAAGCCCCCAAAAGCCCCTAAAAACCTTTAAACCCATCAAAATCCCAAAAAACCCTAAAGATTATAAAAATCCTAAAAACCCCCCAAAACATCATTAAAAACCTAAAAAATCCTAAAAAACTTGAAAACCCCCTGAAAAAAAAACACTAAAAAACTTAAAAATCACTAAATCCCCATAAAAACACTAAAAACCAATGAAAACTACAGAAACCCTTAAAACTGCTAAAAAAGTTTAAAAAAATCTAAAAACCCTAAAATATAATAAAACCGTAAAAAATAAAAAAGGCCCTAAAACCATGAAAAACCCTAAAACAACCAAAAGCCTTAAAAACCAAAAACAATAAAAAATCCAAAAACCAAAATAACCCTAATACCCTTAAAAATCCACGAAAATGTAAAAACCCTGAAAGCCCCCTGAAAAGAATAAAACACCCTAAAAACTTAATACCCCTAAAAACCCATAAAATGCCTAAAAAACCACTAAATACTCAAAAAACCATTTAAAACCCTAAAAACATAAAAAAACTCTAAAAACCATTAAAACTGGAAAAAAAACCTAAAAACCCAAAAAGATCTTAAATACCACGGAAACCATAGAAACCCTAAAAACACTAAATAAAATCCCCAAACCCCCTCAAAATCCCTAAAAACCTGTAAACACCCAAACCCCCAAGAAATCCACATAAAAAATCCCTAAAACCCCTAAAACCCTTAAAAACCTTAAAATCCCACAAGAAACACAAAAAAATCTAAAAACCCTTGAAACCCCTAAAATTGTAAAAAAACTCTAAAAAACCTTAAACACCTAAAAAACTCAGAAAACCCCTAAAAACCCAAAAGACCCTAAAACCCCTAAAAACTTTAAAAATCTATGAAAACCCATCAAAATCCCTAAAAAACCTAAATACAAGAAAAACCATAAAAATACTAAAAAATCTCGAAAAATCCATGAAAAATTAAAAACACATAAAACCCTGAAAACCATAAAACCCAGAAAAAACCCAAAAAACCCATAAAAAACCCAAAAAAGCACTAAGACTCTAAAAACTCTAAAAACACTTAAAAATGTTAAAAAACTCTAAAAACCTTAAAACCCCTAAAAAACTCAAAAAATAACCTAAATCCCCTAAAAGTCCCTAAAAACCCCAAAAAACACTAAAAACACTAAAAGCCCCGAAAAACACCAGAAACCCCTCAGAATCCAAGAAAACCATAAAAAACACTAACGACCCTAAAAATCCTAAAAAAACCATCAAAATCCATGAAAACATAAAAAACCTTAAAAACCGTAAAAACCCACTGAAAAGAATAAACCCCTTAAAAACCCTAGAAAACCATAAACCCCTAAAATTCCTCAAAAAACTCTAAAACCCCTTAAAACCCCTAAAATCATTACAAACACACAAAAAACCCTAAAACCCTAAAAAACCCAGAAAAACCTATAAAATTCAAAAAAACCCTAAAAACCCTAACACCATAAAAATCCTAAACAACCTCTAAAAGTCCATGAAAATGTAAAAACCCCAAAAAACCTCAAATAACCACTAAAAACCATAAAAAACCATCAAAAGTTTATAAACCCTATAAATATATAAAATCCATAAAACAACTAAAATCCCTAAAACCCATAAAACTCCTAAAAATGTTAAAAACTCTAAAAACCGCAAAAAAAACCCCTAAAAACCCAAAAAGACCCTAAAAACCCATGAAATCCTTCAAAACCCCTTGGTCCTGTTCGGGTGTCCTGACATGGGGCCTGAGTTATCTCCTCCCTCTGACAGCACAAGCGGTGCTAAGGATCCTCCCAGTGACAAGTGCTTTAGCCCTCGGCCGGGAAATGCTAGCAACGCTGATGGTCCGTCCATGGACCTGTAGAGGGCTATGGTCCTTCATGGTGTCCCCTCTGTTGAAGATTTTTTTGTGCAGTTGCATGAGATGGAGTGGGTTGAACGGGAAAGGTTCCCGCTTGAGGATGAAGCTGAGAGGCTCGGGTAGAGGTTTGCTGAGGTTGATCGCCGGATAAATGCAGCTATGGCCAGGTCAAAGGAGAAAAGAACCGGAGGAGGTGCTGAAACTCCTGGGACAAAATGTAAGAAAGGGAAGGCACCATCAGCTGTCATTGATGGCGTCACTTGTGCGAAGGCGGGTGTTGCAGATGGTTCCACTTCCGCCCCTCGACGAAGGCGGAGGAGGGATTACTCTGCCCTCCCACGTCCCATGGCAACTAGAGCCTCTTTACGAGCTGTCAAACTCAATCTAATGGTGAATAAGCGAGAGCATCTTTTAATGTCTGCAGAGCAAAAAAGGCTAGGATGAAGCTGATATCCAGGCTTGGCATGCAAGAGGATTTTGAATTTGGATGGGACTCAACAGACGTGGTTACTGAGTCAGATTTCAGTTTTGCTGATGTGGGCGACGGCTTTGGTGTGGACATGGGGATTCGAGGTGCAGAGCTGGAGGATTTTGGTGGAGATGTTGACTGATCCTCCCTTTGTGTGCTCTCCCTTCTGGTCTTTTGACTTGATGTTTTTTCTTTTTGCTTTTGTTCTTTTCTTTCTGTGGCCTTCGGGCTAAGGTCGTAAGGGGTTTTGGGTGTGGATCGATGGATCCCTCCCCTCCCTTGTCTGCAGTGTCTGTGTCTTTTCTTTTAATAAAATTTGGGGGGTCCCAGGAATAGCCTGGACTCGAGCCTTCCTTGCCCTAAAAAAACTCAAAATCCCTAAAATTTATAAAAATTCATAAAAACCATAGAGATATTAAAAAAACTCCTAAAAATCCATAAAAACGTAAAAAACACTAAAAACCTTAAAAAATCCCTAAAAACCATCCAAACCCAAAAAAACCTTAAAAATCCATAAAAACATTAAAACCACTAAAAACTCTAAAACCCCTTAACCTAAAAAGGTTTAAAACCCTTTAAAACCGTAAAAACTCAAAAAAAAAACACCTAAAAACCAAAAATACCGTAAAAATCCTAAAAACCCCTAAAAATCTAAAAAACCTCGAATTCCCTAAAAAACCTAAAAACCTTAAAAAACAAAAAAAATCCTAAAAACCCCCTAAAAATCCATGAAAAATTAAAAAACCTGGAATGCCCCAGAAAACTAGAAAACCCCTAAAAATATTTAAAATCCCATAAAAACTACAAAAATAACTAAAAAATCCAATAACCCTCAAAACCACAAAAAAACATTTAAAAACTCTAAAAACCCATAAAAACCCAAAAAAAGTAAAAAACACTAAAAAAAGCCATGAAGATTCCAGAAAAAACCAAAAAACCTATGAAAAACCTTAAAAACACTCAAAATTTCTAAAAACCTTGAAGACCATAAAAATCCTAAGAACCCTAAAAAACCATGAAAACGTAAAAAACCCAAAAAAATCCAAAAAAATCCCTTAAACCATAAATTCCCCTAAAAACCTTAAAAACTATAAAAACCCTAAAACCACTTAAAACCAAGTAAAATCTATTCCCATCACCAAAAAATGTTAAAAAAATCTGAAAAACCAGGAAATCTCAAAAAAACTCAAAAAACCCTATAAACCCAAAAGTCTATAAAGCCATAAAAATCCCAAATTTTTTTTGAAAACCCCTAAAAGACCCTTAAAATCAATCAAAACTCCTAAAAAACCCTAAAAACACAAATATATTCTAAAAAACCCTTAAAAATCCATTAAATATAAAGAACCCAAAAAACCCTGAAAACCATAAAAATCCCTAAAACTCTTAAATAACCTTAAAACCCCACAAAAACCCTAAAAAACCACTAAACACTCTTAAAACCTCAAAAATCCCTAAAAACATTAAAAAAATATAAAAAGCCATATGAACCCTAAAAAACTCAAAAAAATCCTAAAAACCCAAAAGACCCTAAAAACCTGAAAACCCTTAAAAGCCCAAAAAAACCTGAAAGATCCAAAACACCCTTAAAATCCCCAAAACCCCTAAAAAAACTTTAAAAACTATAACAACCCTAAAAAACAGCTAAGAATCCATGAAAACGTAAAAAAACCCTAAAAGCCCTGAAAAACCCCTGAAAACTATAAAACCCCCTAAAAACCTTAAAATCCCAAAAAAAAAACATAAAAACCTTAAAAACCACTAAAAACTCTAAAAACCCCTTTAAACCCCTAAAATTATGAAAAAACACTAAAAAACCTTTCAAAACCAAAAAAACTTTAAAAAATCATAAAAACCTAAAACGACCCTAAAAACCAAGAAATCCCTTAAAATCCCAAAAAACACTCGATAAAATCTAAAACCCCTCAAAATCCTCAAAAATCCTAAAAAACTTAAAATCCTGAAAACCCCCTAAAAACCATAAAACCCATAAAAACCTTAAATACCCTAAAACATATAAAAACCCTAGAACTCCTAAAAATTCTAAAAACACTTAAGACCCCTAAAAATTTAAAAAAAACTAAAAAACCTTTAATTCCCTAAAAATTGAAAAACCTTAAAAACCCTAAAAAACCCTAAAACCCCTCAAAATCCCAAAGAAAACACTAAAAACCCTTAAACCCCATAAAAATCCAAAAAAACCCTAAAATCCACGAAAACATAAAAAACCATAAAAACCTTGAAAACCCCTCAAAAATGATAAAAACTACAAAAAACCTTAAAAACCCTAAAACCTGACTAAAACTCAAAAACCCTTAAAACCCCAAAAAACAATAAAATCTCTAAAACACCTTAAAACCCCTAAAAACTAAAAAAACACTATAAAACCAAATAGACCCTGAAAACCCTTAAAACACTTAAAAACCCTAAAAACCATCAGAATCTCTAAAAACCCTAAAACAACCTAAAATCCAAAAAATCCTAAAAACCCCCAAAAAATCCATAAAAACCTAAAAGACCCTTTAAACCATAACCACCCCCCCCCCCCCAAAAAAACCCCAAATCGCTAAAAATCCTAAAACATCGTAAAAACCATAAAAATCATAAAAATCCATGAAAACAGAGAAAATCCTAAAAATCAATAAAACCCCCTGAATACCATAAAAACCTCCAAAAACCTTAAAAAACCCTAAAACCCCATGAAACCTTAAAACCCAATAAAAAGTCTAAAAACATATAAAACCCCAAAAAACATTAAAAACTCTAAATAACCATAAAAAATCTAAAAAGTAAAAAGAAAACCAAAAAACCAAAAAGACCCTAAAATCCCTGAAAACCCATAAAACCCAAAACCCATAAAAAACCTAAACCCTCAAAATCCCTAACAACCATAAATATAGAAAACCACAAAAAATACAGAAAAAGATAAAAAACCCTAAAAACCTAAAAATACTGAACCCCCCTGAAAACAATAAAAACCCCTAAAACTCCCAAAACCCAAAAAAACCATAAAAATGACTAAAAACTCTAAAAACCATTAAAACCATAAAGGTTTTAAAAAAATATAAAAAACCGTAAATACACTAAAAAAATTAAAAAAACTCTAAAAACCCCAAAAGACCTAAAAAACCCTGAAAACCCCTAAAAACCATAAAAGTCATAAAACCCCCTAAAACCCATGAAAACGTAAAAAACCCTAAAACCCTACAAACTCATGAAAACTATAAAAACCACTAAAACCCTTAAAAAACCCTAAAACCCCATAAAAACCCTAAATACTACTAATATCTCTAAAATCCCTAAAAATCCCATAATTTTATTAAAAAACTCTAAAAAACCTTAAAACCCATAGAAACCAAAAAAAATCCAAAAGGCCCTAAAAAAATAAAAAAACCTAAAATCCCCCTAAAAACCGTCAAAATACATAAAAAATCTAGAAAACCTAAAAAACCATAAAAATCCTAAAAAATGCCTAAAAATCCATTAAAACATTAAAAACCCTATAAGACTTTAAAAACCATAAAAACTGGAAAAAAAAAAACCATAAAAAAACCTAAAACCACATAAAAACCATAAAAACCCCCTAAAAATCCAATAACCCTTAAAACCCCTAAAAAAATTAAAAACTCTAAAAAACCTTAAAAACCATAAAAAACTCAAAAAACCCTAAAAACACAAAGAGACCTTAAAAATCCAAAATGCCCTTGAAAACCCCTAAAAACCCTCAAAATTAGTAAAAACCCTAAAATCCTAAAAACCATAAAAATCCTAATAGAATTCTAAAAATCCATGAATATGTAAAAAACCTAAAATACCCCTGAAGACCACAAAACCCCTAAAACCCTTAAAAACTACCAGAACCCATAAAACCACTGAAAACTCAAAAAACCCTTTAAACCCAAAAAACCCAAAAGACCGTAAAACCTTAAAAACCCAAAAAAACTTTTAAAAAGCATAAAAACAATAAAAATCCCTAAAAACCCTAAAAACCATAAAAATCCTAAGAAACCCATAAAAATCTATGAAAATGTAAAGAACCCAAAAAAACATGAGAAACCCCTAAAAACCATAAAACCATTAAAAACCTTAAAAACCCATAAAAACTCAAAAAGACCATAAAAACCCAAAAAGTCTCTACAAACATGGAAAAACCCAAAAAACCTCTGAAAAACCATAAAACCCTCAAAATCTCTAAAAATATTTAAAAACCCTAAAAACCACAAAAATCCTGAAAAAACCCCAAAAATCCATGAATACATAAAAAACCCTAAAACCCCCTAAAAACCATAAATTCCCCAAAAAACATAAAAACCCCAAAACCCCATAAAAACCACTAAAAACACTTAAAATACTTAAAACCCCTAAAAACGTTAAAAACTCTAAAAAACCTAAAAACTCCAAAAAACTCTAAAACCCACAAAAGATCCTAAAACCCTAAAAAACCCTAAACCAACACGAAAATCCATAAAACCCCCCAAAATCCTTAAACCCTCAGAAAAACCCTTGAAAACCATAAAACCCACTAAAAACTAAAAAAACCTAAAAAACTCCCGCAGTTGCTCTTGTCTGGTCTCTTGTGGATATGGAAACTACACTTGACGGGTTGGTTTTGTGTTGATAGGGTTCTGTTGCTTAGGTTGCTGGGTGCTAGGTTTTAGAGATTCCTTTTTCGTTTGGTAGCTTTTGGCTGCTCATGTTGGGGAGGAGTTTTTTGTGCTTTTGGTTCTGGTTGTCGTTTGATGTGCTATGTTGGGCATGCAAGTTGGTGACGGTCTGTTTCTTGCTTGGCTGGGGTGTGTCTGGTTGTGGACTTGTGGAGAAGCTTTCTTGTGGATAAGAACAATGGACCACACAATTCTGGTCTTTGGCTTGGGTTTTTCTTCTTTTTTTTTTGTTTTTGACCTTCAGGGCAGTTGTTTCACCCATATGATCGTTTTTAATTCAATTCCTTTTCCCTTTTACATATCATGTTCTATATGCATTGTAAAAAAACCTAAAAAACCTAAAACCACTAAAAACTCTAAAAACCCTTAGAACCGATAAAAAAGTTAAAAAATCTAAAAAACCATAAAACCCCTAAAAGCTGAAAAAAAATCCTAAAACCCCCAAAAGACCCTAAAAGCCCTAAAAACTGTAAAACCCCTAAAACCTGTGGAAAACCCCTAAAACCCTTCAAAATCCCAAAAAAACCCTAAAAACTATAAAATCATAAAACCACCAAAAATTCCATGAAACCTTAAAAAACTATAAAAAAGTCGAAAGACCTTAAAAACTATAAAAACCATAAAAACCTTAAAACCACCCAAAAACCCATAAACCCTTAAAATGAAACTAAAAACTCTAAAAACCTAAAAAAAACCCCTAATTTTTTTAAAAAAATTTATAAAAATTAAAACTAGAAGAAACTCAAAAACCCCCTAAAAATCCAAAAATTACCTAAAAACCCTAAAAAATTCTAAAAACCCCTTAAAAGCCTAAAAAATCCTAAAAACCATAAAAAACATAATACCCCTTAAATTCATGAAAACATAAAACCCCCAAAATCAATAAAATACCCTTAAAAACCATAAAAAACCCTAAAACCCTTAAAAAACCCTAAAATCCCATAAAAATCCGAAAAATCACTAAAAACCCAAAGAACCCATGAAAATGTTAAAAAATATAAAAACCTTATACCCATAAAAAACTCAAAAAACCCCTAAAAACCCAAAATGTCCCTAAAATCCCTAAAAACTCTAAAATCCATTGAATTACCTAAAAACCCTAAAAACCATAAAAACCATAGAAATCCACCCCCCCCCCCCCAAAAAAACTCAAGTAAAATGTAAAATATCCTAAAAACCCTAAAAAACCCCTGAAAAACATAAAACCCCAAAAAACCTTTAAAAACCCATAAATAGAACTAAAAACTCAAAAAACATTAAAAACCCAAAAAAATATTAAAAAACTCTAAAAACCTTTAACCCCCCCCCCCAAAATCAAAAAAACCCTGAAACACAAAAAGATCCTAAAACTTTTGAAAAACCATAAATGCCCCTAAAAAGCTCTAAAACCCCTCAAAATCCCTAAACACCCAAAAAACAATAAAATCCTAAAAAATCCCAAAAAATCCATGAAAATATAAAAAATCCTAAGAACCCTTAAAAACACATGAAAACCTTAAAACCCATAAAAATATAAAGAACAATAAAAACCCATAAAACCCCTAAAACCACTAACAACTATAAAAAATCTATAAACCTCTAAAAACCTTTAAAAACCATAAAAAACATTAACAACCCAAAAAAATTAAAAAACCCAAAAGACCCTAAAACCCATAAAAACCGCTAAAAACCCTCAAAATCTAGAAAAACCCTAAAAAACCCTACAAACCATAAAAATCCTAAAAACCCCTAAAAATTCACGAAAATGTGAAGAACACTAAAAACCAGAAAAACTATAAAAACCCCTAAAAACCTTAAAAACCCATAAAAACCACTAAAACTCTAAAAACCCTTAAAACCTCAAAAAACGTTAAAAACTCTAAAAAACCTTAAAACCTTTAAAAACTAAAACCCCCCCTAAAAACTCAAAATGACCCTAAAAACACATAAAACTACTAAAAATACATAAAACCCTTGAAAACCAACAAAACCCCTAAAATTTACTAAAAATATTCAAAACACCAAAAACCATAAAAATCCTAAAAACCCCCTAAAAATCCAAGAAAATATAAAAAACCCAAAAACCCCAAAAAATGTTGAAAACCACAAAACAAAAAAAACCTTAAAAGGCCCTGAAAATCGATAAAACCCTTAAAAACTGCTAAAAACTCTAAAAAATATTAAAACCCCTAAAAACTTAAAAAAATTATAAAAAACCTTAAAAACTCTAAAAACTCAAAAAAACACTAAAAACCCAAAAAGGCACTAAACCTCTGAAAACCCCTAAAAACCCTAAAACCCCACAAAATCCCGAAACACCTAAAAACCCTAAAAATCATAAAATCCTAAAAACTCCCTAAAAATCCATGAAAACATAAAAAACCTTAAAACCCTGGAAACCCTAAAGCTATAAAACACCTGAAAATAATAAAAAACCCTAAAACCCATAAAAATCCAAAAATAACTAAAAATTATAAAAACCCTTAAAACCATAGGAAACATTATACAACTCTAAAAAACTTAAAACCCTAAAACCCAAAAAAAAAAATTAAAACCTTGAAAAACCCTAAAACCCTTAAAAAACCCCACACACCCTCAAAATCCCTAAAAATTCTAAAACACCCTAAAAGCCATAAAAATCCTAAAAACCCCAAAAAAATCCATGAAAATGCAAAATACCCTAAAAACACTAAACGATTCCTAAAAACAATAAAAATCCCTTAAAAACCATACAAAAAACCTAAAACCCATAGAAACCCCAAAAATCGTTAAAAACTCTAAAAACCCACAAAAAACTCTAAACACTCATAAAACCTTTGAAAATGTTAAAAAACTCTAAAAAACCTTAAAAGGAAAAAAACCTTAAAAAATCCTAAAAACTGAACACACCCTAAAAACCCAGAAAATCCCTAAAAACCGTTAACACCCCTGAAAACCCCTAAAACCCCTTAAAATCCATAAAAACCCTAAATAGCATAAAAATGATAAAACCCCCCTAAAAATCCGTGAAATAGTAAAAAACCCTAAAAACCTTGAAAAACCTAAAAACCCTAAAAACCCTAAAAACCTTAAATGTCATAAAAAACACTAAAAACTCTAAAAACACTTAAAACCCTTAAAACATTAAAAAAATCTAAAAAACATTAACAACTCGAAATTTCTCAAAAAACCCCCTAAAAACCACAAAATACCCTAAAAACCCTGAAACCCCCTAAAAAGCCTAGAACCCCTTAAAACCCATGAAAACCCCCAAAATACCTAAAAACCCTAATACCAAAAAAAAATCCAATAAAAATCCAATAAGAATCCCTAAAAATCCATAAAAACATAAAAATACGAAAACCCTAAAAACCCATTTAAAACCATAAACCCCTGAAATCGTAAAAAAACGCTAAAACCCATAAAAACCCTAAAAACAACTAAAATGACAACAAACCCTTAAAACCCCAAAAAATGTTAAAAACCTTAAAATCCTAAAAAACTCAAAAAAACACTAAAACACACAAAAGACCCTAAAACCCTGAAAAAACATAAAAACCCTAAAACCCATTGATAAACTCTAAAGATGCTCAGAATCCCTAAAAACTATAAAAATCCTAAAACCCCCCTAAAAATGCAAAAAAAAAATAAAAACCTGAAAACCCATTGAAAGCCATAAAAACCCTTAAAAACCATAAAACCAATCAAAACCCTAAAAATAAATAAAAACTGTAAAAACCCTTAAAACCCACAATGTATTAGAAAACGCTAAAAACCCTTTAAAACTATAAAAAACTCAAAAACAACCCCTAAAAGCCCAAAAGACCCTAAAAACCATAAAAAACCCCATGATAACCCTAAGAACCCTCAAAATCTCTAAACCTCTAAAAACCCTAAAAACCCTAAAATCCTAATAAACACCTAAAAATCCCCCAAAACATAAAAACCCAAAAAATCCTAAAATCCTCTGAAAACCATAAGACCACTAAAAACATTAAAAATCCCAAAAAACCCACTAAAAACTCTAAAAAACCCTTTAAACCCTAAAAATGTTATGAAACACTAAAAATCATTAAACCCCTAAAAATCTAAAAAAAACTAAAAACCCAAAAAGACCCTAAAAACCCTAAAAACCCTAAAAATACATGAAAGCTCCTAAAATTCCTCAAAATCCCCAAAAACCCTATAACCCACAAAAACCCTAAAAACCCTAAAATCCATGAAAACGTAAAAACCCCGAAAACCCTTAAAACCCCCCCTGAAAACCATAAAACCCCCAAAAACCTTATAAAACCCTAAAAAACCATATGATCCTTATAAAACCACTAAAAACCCTTAAAAATCCAAAAATATTAAGAAATTCTAAAAAACCTTAAAACTCCTAAAAACTAACAAAAAACATAAAACCCCCCAAAAGACACTAAAAACCCTAAAACCCCCTGAAAACTCCTTTAAAACCCTCAAAAATCCCTAAAACCCTAGAAAATCCTAAACACCATTCAAATCCTAAAGAAACCAAAAAAATCCATGAAAACATAAAAAACATTACAAATCCTAAAAAAATCATGGAATCCATAAGAACCCCTAAAAACCTTTAAAAACCTAAAAACCCATAAAAACCCTAAAAACAACAAAAAACTCTAAAAACCCTTACAACAACTAAAAATGTTAATAAACTCTAAAAACCCATAAAGCACTAAAAACTCAAAAAAACCATTAAAACCAAAAAGTCCTGAAAACCCAAAAAAACCCTAAAACACCGAAAAACACTAAAAACCCTAAAAATATTTAAAACCCTAAAAACCCATAAAAATCCATGAAAATGTAAAAACCCCAAAAACCCTAAAAAACTTCTGGATACCATGAAAACCCCTAAAAACGTAAAAAACCCTAAAACCCCATAGAACCCTTAAAAAAAGATAAAAGCAATGAAAACCCTTTAAACCCCTAAAAATGTTAAAAACACTAAAAGACCTTAAAAATCCAAAAAATAATAAAAAAAACTTAAAACCACAAAAGACCGTAAAATACCAAAAACCACTTAAAACACTAAAAACCCCTGAACCCTCGAAAAACCATAAAAATCCTTATAAACCCATAAAAATTTATGAAAACACAAATAACTGTAAAAAATCTAAAAAGCCCATAAAACTATAAAACCCCCTTAAAACAATAAAAACCTCAAAATCCCTAAAAATATTAAAAAACCATAAAAAACCTTAAACCCCTAAATATTAAAAAAACCCAAAAAACCCAAAAAGCCATAAAAACCCTGAAAAACACTAAAACCACTAAAACCTTCTAAAAAATCCTAAAACCCCTCAAGATCACTAAAAACCAAAAAAATAAAAAACCCCACCTAAAAATACATGAAAAAGTAAGACCGTAGAAACCCTGAAAAACCTCTGAAAATCATAAAAACCTTGAAAACCCACTAAAAACTCTAAAAACTCTTTAAACCCCTAAAAATACTAAAAGCCCTAAAAATCATAAAAACCCTAAAAAATGACCCCCCCCTCCCCCCCCAAAAAAACCCATAACACACTAAAATACTTGAAATACCCTAAAAATTCTTGAAAACCAAGAAAAACCCTCAAAATACATAAAAACTAAAAACCCTTAAAAAACTTAAAACCCCAAAAAACATTTAAAAACTCCAAAAAACCAAAAAACCCTAAAAACTCAAAAAAAACCCAAAATCCCCAAAAGACATTAAAAACCTGAAAACGACCATCAAAACCCTGAAAACCCCTAAAACCCTTAAAACCCAAGAAAAGGCGTAAAACCTCTCAAATTTCCTAAAACCCTAAAAACCATTAAAAACATAATAAAACCCTAAACAGTCCATCAAAACATAAAAACCCCTAAAAAACTTTAAACCCCCCGAAACCATAAAACCCCTAAAAACATAAAAAATCCCTCAAAACCCAAAAAGAACCTAAAAACCAAAAAAAGTCCCTAAAAACTAGGAAAAACTCTAAAAACCCTCAAAATCCCTAAAAACCCTAAAAACATAAAAATCCTAAAAACCTTAAAAATCCATTAAAACGTCAAAAACCCTGAAAACCTCTAAAAACCAGAAAACCCTGAAAAACCTTAAAAACACAAAAAACCCATAAAACCCACTAAAAAATCTAAAATACTTTTAAAACCCTAAAAAACTGAAAAAACCCTAAAACCCCACAAAGCCCCTAAACCCTAGAAAAACCTTACAAATCTTAAATACTCATGAAAACACCTAAAAACACTCAAATTCCCAAAAACACCAAAAAATCCAAAAAACAATAAAAATCCAAAAAACCCTAAAAATCCATGAAAACGTAAAAAAACCCTAAAACCCCTGAAAAACACCCGAAATCCATAAAAACCCCTAAAACTCCTTAAAACCCTAGAAACCCATAAAAACCCTAAAACCCACTAAATACTCTAAAAACCTTTGAAACCCCTAAAATAATAAAAATCTCTAAAAGCCCATTAAAATAGTAAAAAACACAAAAATGCCCTAAAACCCAAAAAGACCCCAAAACCCTTAAAAACCCAAAAAAATCAAAGAAACACTGAAAAACCCTAAAACTCCTCAAAATCCCTAAAAACCCAAAAACCCCTGAAAACAATTAAGCCCCTAAAAACCTTAAAAACACCTAAAAATCCATAAAAACCATAAAACCACAAAAAACTCAAAACCCTAAAACCCCTAAAAATCCCTAAAACCCATAGAAACCCTAAAATCTATAAAAATAAAAAAGCCCTAAAAATACATGAAAACACAAAAAACCCTAAAAAACACATGAAATCCAAAAAAACCCAAAAAACCTTTAAAAAAAGTAAAAACCCATAAATCCCCTAAAAACCACTAAATACTCTAAAAACACCTAAACCCCTAAAAACATTAAAAAACACTAAAAACCAAAAAAACACTAAAAACTCAAAAAAACCACAAAGATCCAAAAAACCCTAAAAAACATTGAGAACCCCTAAAAACATTAAAACCCCATAAATACCCCTAAATACGTAAAAAACCCTAAAAACCCTGAAAAGGCTCTGAAAACCATAAAACCTATAAAATCATAAAAAACCCTAACAACCCATAAAAGCCTAGAAAATACTAAAACTCAAAAAACCCAAAAAATGTTTAAAAACACTAAAAATCATTAAAACCCTAAAAAACTAAAAAAAACCCAAAAAACGCAAAAGACCTTAAAACCCCTAAAAACACTAAAAAACTAAGAAAACCCCAAAAAAACCTGAAAATCCATAAAAACCCAAAAAAAAACTAAATACCAAAAAATCCAACCCCCCCAAAAAATCAACGAAAACTTCAAATCCTTAAAATCGCCAAAAAACACCTAAAAACCACAAAACCGCTTTAAAAACTTAAAACCCCCACCCCCCCCCCCCAACCCCAAAAGACCCTAAAAGCACAAAAAACCTAAAACCCAAAAGACCCTAAAAACCCTAAAGAACCCTAAAAACCCTGAAAACTCCCTGAAAACCATAAAACCCATAAAAACCTTAAAAATCCCTAAAACCACAAAAACCATGAAAAACTCTAAAGCCACTTAAAACTCCTAAAAGCGTTAAAAAACTCTAAAAAGACTAAAATGCTAAAAAAACTCAAAAGAAACCCCAAAAACCCCAAAAAATATCCAAAAGACCCTAAAACATCAAAAAAACCCCTATAAACCCACAAAATACATGAATACATTAAAACCTTAAAAACCATAAAAATCCCATAGATACCATAGAAAACTCTAAAAACTATAAAAACCCAAAAAAACCTTAAAAACATATTTTTTTGACATGGGTTGTAAGGAGATTTTGGGTGTGGGTCGATCGACCCCTCCCCTCCCTTGTCTGCTGTGTCTCCTTTTCATTCTAAATAAATTTGGGGGGGACAGGAATAGCCTATCTCTCGCATCTTCTTTGCCTAAAAACCCTTAAAAACCCTAAAAACCAATAAAATCTCTAAAAACCTTTAAACCTTAAATGTCCTAAAAACCCAAAAAACACTAAAAACCCAAAAGACCCCTCAAATGTTGGAAAATCCTAAAAACCCTAAAAAGCCCTGAAAAACCCTAAAAACCATCAAGATCCACAAAAACACTAAAAAACCCTAAAAACCACAAAAATCCTATAAACCACTTAAAACTATAAAAATGAAAAAAAACACTAAAAACCCTAAAAACCCCTAAAAACACCAAACACCCCTAAAAATTTAAAAAACACTAAAAACATTAGAGACACTAAAAAACATTAAAAACCCTAAAACCCAAAAAACCCCAAACCCCCAAAAGGACCCTAAAACCCTGAAAAACCCTAAAAACCTTAAAAATTAGTAAAAACCCTAAAAGCCCTCAAAATCCCTGAAAACCCTAAAAACCTCAAAAATCCTTAAAAACCCCTAAAAATCCAAGAAAACATAAAAAAACCCTAAAAACCATGAAAACTCCCTAAAAACATTAAATAACCCTAAATACACCTAAAATCCCTAAAACCCCACTAAAACTATAAAAACCCACAAAAACCCTAAAATGTTAAAAAAATCTAAAAAAACCTTAAAACCACTAAAAACTCAAAAAAAACCCTAAAACCCCAGAAAAGACCATAAAAATCCTGAAAAACCTTAAAACCCCTAAAAACCCAAAAGACCCTTGAAAACTTGAAAAACCCTCAAAATCCCTAAAAACTCTAAAAAACCCT
Organism: Viscum album; assembly: GCA_963277665.1. NCBI lineage: Eukaryota > Viridiplantae > Streptophyta > Magnoliopsida > Santalales > Viscaceae > Viscum > Viscum album. The sequence continues at coordinate 610,306,005 of OY728147.1, forward strand.
AAAAACCATGAAAATCCTAAAAACCCCCTAAAATTCCTGAAAATGTAAAAACCCCTAAAACCCCTGAAAAACCCCTAAAAACAAAAAAACACGAAATACCCATAAAAACCAAAAAACCCCATTTAAAATCTGAAATCCCTTAAAACTCATAAACACGTTAAAAAAATATAAAAACCTGAACAAATAAATAAAAACCTAAAAACCCAAAAGAACCTAGAAACCTTGAAAATCTCTAAAAACCATAAAACACCTGAAAACCATAAAAACCATCAAAATCCCTAAAAACAATAAAAATCCTAAAAAACCACTCAGAATACATGAAAATGTAAAAAACCATAAGAAACTTGAAAACCCCCTGAAGACCATAAAGACCACTAAAACCTTAAAAACACTAAAAACCCTAAAACCCACTAAAACCCCTTAAAAACATAAAAATATTAAAAACTCTAAAAATCCTTAAAAACACTAAAAACCCTAAAACCCACTAAAACCCCTTAAAAACATAAAAATATTAAAAACTCTAAAAATCCTTAAAAACACAAAAAAAATAAACTCCAAAAAACCCAAAAAACCCAAAAAGACCCAAACCCTGAAAACCCCTAAAACCCCTAAAACCCCTAAAACCCTCAAGATTGTAAAAAGCCTAAAAAATCCTAAAACCCATAAAAATCCTAAACCCCCCTCGAAATTCAATGAAAATGTAAAAAACACTAAAAACCCTGAAAACCCCCTAAAAACCCTAAAACCCCTAAAAACCATAAAAACGCTAAAAACAAGCTAAAACTCTAAAAACCATTTAAAACCCTAAAAACATTAAAAACTCTAAAATACTTTAAACCCCCAAAAACTCAAAAAAACCATAAAACCCAAAAGTCCCTAAAACACCTAAAAACACTAAAAACTCTAAAAACCCACAAAATTCCTAAAAACCTTAAAAAACCTAAAAAACGGTAAAAAACACCTAAAAACCATAAAAACCATAAAAACCCCAAAAAACCATAAAATCCTTAAAAATCCATAAAAACCCTAAAAACACACTAAAATGTTTACAAACCCATAAAACACCTAAAAATGTTTAAAACTTTAAAAAACCTTAAAAACCCTAAAAACTAAAAAAACATGAAAAACCCAAAAAGACCTTAAAAACCCAGAATACAACAAACCCCCAGAAACTCTTGAAACCCCCTAAAACTATCAAAAACCCCACAAACCCTAAAAACCCCTAAAAACCATAAAAATCCTGAAACCCCTTAAAATCCTTGAAAACGTAAAAAACACTAATAACGCTAAAAAACCCCAAGAAGCCACAAAACACCCCCAAAAACATAAAAAACTCATAAAATCTTTAAAAATCCACTAAAAAATCTAAAAATATTTAAAATCCCTAAAAACATTAAAAATTCTTAAAAACCTTAAAAAACCAAAAAACTCAAAAAAACCCTAAAAATCCAAAAAGATACTAAAATCTGTGAAAAACCTAAGAACCCTAAAACACCCTGAAAAAACATTTAAACCCCTCAAAATCCATAAATACACTAAAAACCAAAAGAAACAAAAAAAACCCCTTAAAATCCCTAAAAATGTAAAAAATATTAAAAACCCCTTGAAACCATAGAAACCCTAAAAACTGTAAAAATACTAAAAGAACAAAAAAACCAACTAAAAACTCAAAATATCCTTAAAACCCTAAAAACATTAAAAAACTATAAATAACCATAAGTCACAAAAAACTATAAAAACCCTAAAAACCAAAAAGACCCTAAAACCCTTAAAAACCCTAAAAACCAAAAAACACCCAAAAAACCCGTAGAAGCCATCAAAATCCCTAAAAAACCAAATAATAATAAAAAAACATAAAAAAGGCCTAAAATCCATGAAAACAAAAAAACCCCAAAAAACCCTGAAAAACCTCAGAAAACCATAAAACCCCCAAAACATTAATTGACTCTAAAAACCCATAAAACCCTTTAACTACTAAAAACTCTAAAACCCCTTAAAACCCCTACAAATGTTGAAAACTCTAAAAATTCTTTAAAACACCAAAAAATTCTAAAAAACACTAAAAATCCAAAAAATCCAAATGGACCCTAAAACCTTGAAAACCCTAAAAACACTAGAAAACCCTAAAAACCCTAAAAATCCCTAAAATCCCTAAAAAACCAAAAAACCATAAAAACCATAAAAATTACCTAAAATCCATGAAAACATAAAAAACCCTAAAGACCCTTAAAACTCATAAAAACCATAAAAACCCCTAAAACCTGAAAAACCCCTCAAAACTCAATAAAAACTCTATAACCCTTATAGTATGGGGACGTGGATTTGCAGTTCATGCTTCTTTTTCTTCTACTTTTCAGGTCTTTTGGGGTTTTTTGGTGTCTTGGGGATCTAGGGTTTTTCGGTGTGGGTCGTTTGACCCTGCCCCACCCTTGTCTTTGTTTTATTTTATTTTTATAAATTTTGAGGGGGCAAGAATAGCCTGGCCCTGCGCCTTCCTTGCCATAAAAACATTAAAAAATATATAATAAATTTAAAACCCTAAGAAACCTTTAATACCCTAAAAATCTCAAGAAAACCATAAAAATCCAAAAGACCCTAAAAACCTTAAAACCCTAAAAAACATTGAAAACCCTTAAATCCCTTGAAATCACAAAAAAACCCAAAAAACCATAAAAATCTTGAAAAACCCATAAAAATACATGAAAATGTAAAAAACCCTAAAAACCCTAAATAACCACTAAAAACCATTAAAACCCCTAAAAACCTTAAAAAACCCATAATATCATAAAAACCATTAAACAACTAAAAACTCTAAAAACCCTGAAAAATTCTAACAAAGTTAAAAACACTAAAAACTCAAAAAAAACCCCTAAAAACCCCAAAAGACCCTAAAACCCTGAAAAAACCTAAAAACCTTAAACCCCTCAAAATCACAAAAAACCCTTGAAATCCCTAAAAACCCTAAAAGCCTTAAAAATCCTAATAAAACCAAAAAAATCCATGAAAATGTAAAAAACCTAAAAAACCCTCAAAAAAATCCGAAAAACCATAAAACCCCTTGAAACCTTTAAAAACCATAAAAACCTTAAAATATCTAGAACACCTTAAAACCCCTAAAAATGTAAAAAAAACTCTTAAAACCTTAAAACCCCAAAAAACTAAAAAAAACCATAAAACCCAAATTGAAACTAAAACCTCTGAAAAACCCTAAAAACCCATGGAAAACCCCAAAAATATCTTAAAAACCTAAAAAACCCAAAAAAATTAAAATAAAAAACCCTCCAAAAAATACATGAAAATGTAAAAAAACCCTGAAAACTTAAAAACGCCTTATAACCTTAAAATATCATAAAACCCAAAAAACACTAAAAATTCTAAAACCCCTCAAAACCCCTTAAAACATTATAAAAAATTCTCAACACCCTAAAACCCCTAAAAAACTAAAAAAACCCAAAAAACCCTCAAAATCTCTAAAAACCCCAAAAACCCATAAAGCCCATAAAAATATTTAAAAATGCCTAAAAATCTAGGAAAATGTAAAAAACCCTAAAACCCTAAAAAAACCTCTGAAAACCATCAAAACCCCTAAAACATTAAAACCCCTAAAATCCATTTAAAAATTCTAAAAACCCTTAAAACCCCTAAAATTGTTTAAAAACTCTAAAAAACCCTAAAAACCAAAAATACCCTAAAAGGATTAAAAAACCCTTAACCCCCCTGAAAAACCTTAAAACCCCTCAAATTCCTTAAAAATCCTAAAACCTCTAAATATAATAAATATCCTAAAATACCCCTAAAAATCCATGAAAATGAAAAAAAAACATAAAAACCCTAAAATGCCCCTAAAAAGCATAAAAACACTAAAAAAACATTAAAAACCCTAAAAATATAAATATCTAATAACCCTTAAAACCATTAAAATCGTTTAAAATCTCTAAAACCCATTAAAACAATAAAAAAGTCAAAAAAAACTCTAAAACCACAAAAAACCTATGAAAAACCCTAAAAACACTCAAAATTACAAAAAAATATAGCACCCCTGGTATCAATTAAGTAACCCTTTATTTATTTATTTTAAGTATGTAAACTATATGGGTTGAGTTTGGGAATATTTGGGGACCTTTTGGAATATTTTTGGGGATTTTCTATAGGTGCATAATTTGAGTAAACCATGAAACTCCTACAGGAAACCATGAACAGTGAGACAAAGGTAAAGGGGAAGGCACATGGGCTATGCACAGTTTGTCCAAACTGTATGGAGCCTAAGAGAAACCATTCTTTGTTGGACAGTGAGCTTTGGCATGATTGGCCCATGGTTTGGAAACCGTGCAAGCTAACCATTCGAGGTTCATCCTTGAGGCAGTGGCTAGCACACTATTAGTGCATGGTTTACCTAACCATGCGACTAATCCATGAATTGATAAAAAAATAGATACTAAAAAAGTGGATCTAGGTGGGCCTTATGTTTTAATGCTTCTTTTTTTCCCAAAGCATCCCTAACTCAGGATTTTGCCATCTCAAAGGTTGGAGAACTTCTTCTTATCATTTTAGAGGTGACATGAAGGCTTCTATTGGTGATTTGAAGCTGTATTTTTATTGTAAGTGATCATTCTTGGTTTCTCTTGGTAGTTTTGTTAGATCTACTTCTCCTACTCTCTCCGATTCTTAGATATACACCTGCTATGGGTAGATCTAAGGTCGTAGATGCCAAATATGTTTAGATTTGGTCTTATTGTTGATAGGGGAAGATATCTAAGGTGGGTTCATGGATATTTAACTCAGTTTTGTGGGATTTTAAGTGTCATTCTTCATTTTCTTCAAAAAACCTGAGGTAGGTGGCTTCACTCTCAACTCCTCATGCTAGAACTGATTGGATTAGTTTCAAATTGATTGAAGTTTATAATGAAATTTATGTGCAAAGCATGGTAAAAAACTTCTTTAGTGATGGTTTTTGGATTTGTGTGAAATAATGGAATTATTGTGAAAAGTTATTTAATATATGATTTTAAAATGATGGTTTTAAAATAGTTACTTGACTCGGTTTACAGAAAAAAGATTTCAATAAAAAGGTTGTTTTACTAAAATGGTTTTGGGGTGATTATATTGGCATGGTTGTTGGGAATACATGGTGTTTGTGTTCATATTTCTTTATGAGGCTTGGTGGAAATATGACCTTGTGCTTGGTGCCAAAGGTGAAATGACACATGGGGTTTAATTACCTTGTGACAAATTGGTAGATCGATGTGAAACCGCTCATGAGTATCAAACTATCATACAAAGAATGCATGTGTGGAAGTGTGGATGTGTGGATTGGAATGGGTTATGCCAAAGTGGAATTAATGAAATGGTTTTGAAATATTGTTTGGTTGCTTTACATGGAAATTGGTGTTGTTTGAGAAAAGTGTTTTACATTGGCACTTGTTTATATTTTGATATAAACTATTTTAAAAATCGTTTTATATAAATTGTTTTATATGATTGGGGTAACATGTTCTATCCTAGTGGCGTGAGTAGGGAAGTCATTGGGGGAAAATATACTAAGTTTCACTACTCATCCTTGCTTTAGCACTTTGGTACTTTTTGCAGATGTTGTTTATTGAAACATGGAAAAAGGTAAGGTATCACACATCTTTAGTAGTACTTCATGATACTTGGGTTGTTGTGGAGTTGGAGCATTGAGCAAGTTCGGAGCTTGGAGTTGTCATTCGAGTCTTTAAGTTTTGTCTTGCCCTGTTTACTTTGATATTGTTGTCTTCCACTGTGATACTTGGTTTTAGTTTCATTTTGATAAATGAAATGCTGGATTGTCTTTCATTGTTATCATGCATCATATAGTGGTTTGTTTGGTTATGGCTTGTTTGGTTAATAGTTTTATTCCTAAAGGGAAGACTTCCCCCACATGTATTGAAGCCCTTCGACATTTATTACCAAGATTTGGAGTTTTGGGGATATTGGTTAAGGCCAAGTAATGTTCCTCTACCTCCTCAAGCCAATGAAGATAAGAAGGATGTTACAAAAACCCTAAAATCCATGAAAACCAAAAAATTCTAAAAAAACCTAAAAATCTATGAAAACGTAAAAAATCTTAAAAATCATGAAAAACCCCTTAAAACCATAAATTCACCTGAAAAAATAAAAACTATAAAAAAATCATAAAACACCTAAAAACACTAAAAACTCTAAATACCCTTACAACCCCTAAAATGTTAAAAACTCTAAAAAATCTTTAAATCCCTAAAAATCTCAAAAAAACACTAAAAACCCAAAAAGGCCCTAAAACCCTAAAAATCCATAAAAACTCTAAAGCACCTAAAAACCCTAAAAACCCTCAAAATCCCTAAAATCCTAAAAAACCCTAAAAACAAAAAAAAAAGTCCTAAAAACTCCCTAAAAATCTATGAAAACATAAAAAATCCATGAAAACATAAAAAACCCTAAAATCTCTAAAACTCCACCGAAAACCATAAAAACCTATAAAACACGTAAATACCATTAAGAACCCATAAAATAGTAAAAACCACTAAAAAATCAAAAAACCTTTTAAATCCCTAAAAATGTTAAAACAATAAAAAATCTTTAAAACCCTAAAAACTCAAAAAAACCCAAAAGACTCTAAAAACATGAAAACCTATAAAAACCTGAAAACCCTAAAACCCCAAAAAACCCTCAAAATTCCTAAAAACCCATAAAAATCCTAAAAAATCGCTAAGATTTTATGAAAACGTAAAAAACACTAAAAACCCTGAAAAACTTCGAAAAACTATAAAAACCCCAAAAAACTTTAAAATCCATAAATCCCTAAAATGACTAAAAACAATAAAAACCCTTTAAAACCATAAAAAATGTTAAAAAAATCTCAAAAACTTTACAAACCCTAAAAAACTTGAAAAAACCCACAAAAACCCCTAAAACACCTGAAAACATTCAAAATCCCTAAAACCCTAAGAAACCATAAAAACTATAAAAATCCTGAAAACCCCCTAAAATTCATGAAAACCTAAAAAATCCAAAAAATGCTGAAAAATACCTAAAAAGCATAAACCCCCTAAAAACCTTAAATACTAAAAAACCCATAAAAACCCCAAAACCCACTAAAAACTCTATTAACTCTTAAGAACCCTAAAAATGTTAAAAACTCTAAAAATCCTTAAAACACTAAAAAACGAAAAAAGCCCTAAAAACACAAAAGACCATAAAACCCCTAAAACCCCTAAAAACCCAAAAATCCCTCAAAACCCCTAAAAACCCAAAAAACCCTAAAAACACACTAAAAGTATAAAACCCTTAAAACCCCTAAAAAATCTAAAAAACCTTAAAACCCCTAAAAATTCAAAAAAAAACTCTAAAAACCCAAATAGGAACTAGAAACCCTAAAACCCCTAAAAATCCTAAAAAAACCATAAAAACCATCAAAATCCCTAAAGACCCTAAAAAACTCTAAAACCCATAAAAATCCTAAAAACACCCTAAAAATCCACAAAAACATAAAAAACCCTTTAAACCCTAAAACCCATTAGAAACCCCTAAACCCCTCCAAATCTCTAAAATTCCTAAAAATCCATGCAAACGTAGAAAACCCTAAAAACTGTAAAAATGCCTGAAAACCATTAAAAACACTAAAAACCCTAAAAACCCTAAAAACCCATAAAACCCTAAAACCCTAAAACCACTAAAATATATAAAAACCCTTTAAACCCCTAAAAACATAAAAAGCTCTAAAAAGTCTTAAAAAATCTAAAAACATAAAAAAAACCCAAAAAAGAAAAAGAGACCTTAAAATCCCTTAAACCCTCTAAAAATCCTAAAACCACTGAAAACCCCTAAAACCCCTCAAAATCCCAAAAAACCATAAAAAACCTCATAACCACTAAAAATCAATGAAAACATAAAAAACCCTAAAAAACCCTGAAAACCTCCTAAAACAATAAAAACCCCTAAAATCCGAAAAAAAAACTCTACAAATCCAATAAAAACTCTAAAACCCATTAAAATCCTTAAAAATATTAAAAACTCTAAAAAACCTTCAAAATGCTACAAAATATAAAAAAGACTCTAAAAATACAAATGCCCTAAAACCCCTGAAAAACTCTAAAAACCCAAAAAACCTCTGAAAAACCAAAAAAACACACAAAATCCCTAAAACCCATAAAACCATAACAATCCTAAAAAAACCCTAAAATATATGAAAACGTAAAACCCCCAAAAAACTCTAAAAACCCCTTGGAAACCCTAAAAACCCCTAAAAAACCTAAAAACTACTAAAAGATCTAAAAACTCTTAAAACCCCTCAAAAATGTTAAAAACTCTAAAAAACCTTAAAACCCATAAAAACTTCAAAACCCCCTCAAAATACAAAAAGCCCTAAAAACACTAAAACCCCCCTAAAAACCCTCAAAAAATATAAAAACTCTAAAAAACCCTAAAAACCATAAATATCCTAAAAGACCGCTAAAAATCCATGAAAATGTAAAAAAACTTAAAAACCCTGAAAAACCATAAAAATCCATAAAAACCATAAAAAACCATAAAAACCCATAAAAACCCTAAAAACCCACTAAAAACTCTATAAACCCTTTAAACCCCTAAAAGCATTAAAAAACTCTAAAATACATTAAGACCCTAAAAACTCAAAAAATACTAAAAACCCAAAACACCCTAAAAACCTAAAACCCCTAAAAACCCTCAAAATCCTTAAAAACCCTAAAACCCATAAAAATCCTAAAAAAATACTAAGAATCCATGAAAATATAAAAAAAACCTAAAAACCCCCTAAAACCCATAAAACCCCCTAAAACCTTAAAAACCAAAAAAACACTAAAAACCCTTAAAAACCCCAAAACACCCAAAACAACAATAAAAACCCTAAAAACCCTGAAAACCCCTAAAACCCTTAAAACCTATGAAAAAACCTAAAAACACGCAAAATCCCTAAAACCCCTAAAAATAATAAAAATCCTAAGAAACCCCTAAAAATCCATGAAATCGTAAAACCCACTAAAAAACCTGAAAAATCCCTAAAAACCATAAAACCCCTAAACACCCTAAAAACCCTAAAAACCCAAAATGACCATAAAACCAAAAAAGTCCCTAAACACATGGAAAAATCCCTTAAACCATATAAAAAATCCTAGAAACCCTCAAGTCCCTAAAAATCCAAAAAAAACCATAAAAACCATAAAAACCAAAAAAAATCTTAAAACCCCCCTAAAAATCAATGAAAAGGTGAAAAACCCTAAAAAACCGGAAAACCCAATGAAAACCATAAAAGCCCTAAAACCCTTCAAAACCTTAAAAACCCATAAAAACCCTAAAAACCCACTAAAAACTCTAAAAACCCCTTTAAATCCCTAAAAATGTTAAAAACTCTAAAAAACCCTAAACCCCCCCAACAAACTCAGAAAACCCTAAAACCCAAAAGACCCCAAAGCCCTTAAAAACACTAAAAACCCTAACCCCCCCCCCCCAAAAAAAAACCCTAAAAACACTCATAATTCCTAAAATCCATAAAAAATTAAAAAACCTAAAACCCCTTTAAAAATCCATGAAAACGTGAGAAACCTAAAAAACCTTGTAAACCCCTAAACACCATAAAAACCATAAAATCCCAAAACCCCATAAAACCCACTAAAAACCATAAATATCTAGAAATCCCCTAAACACATAAAAAACTATAAAAAAAATTAAAAACCCAAAAAAATGAAAAAATCCCTAAAAATCAAAAAAACCCTTTAAAACCTTGAAAAACCAAAACCCCTAAAAACATCGAAAAACCCCTAAACCCCTCAGAATCCATAAAAACGCTAAAAACCATAAATATCATAAAAATCATAAAAATCCTAAAACCCCTAAAAATCCATGGAAACGTAAAAACCCCAAAAAACCCAAAAAACCCCTTGACGGCCTAAAACCCCCAAAAACTATAAAAAACCCTAAAACCCCATAAAATCCTTAAAAACACACTAAAAACTCTAAAAAAACTTTAAACCCCTAAAAGCGTCAAAAAAAATAACCTTAAAACCCCACAAAAACTCAAAAAAACCAAAAAACTCCAAGACCCTAAAATCTCTTAAAACCCTAAAAACCCATAAAAACCTTAAAACCCATCAAAATCCATAAAAACAATAAAAACCCATAAAAACCTAAAATACCCCTAAAATGAATGAAAACGTAAAACCCCCTAAAAACCCTTCAAAAAACCCTGAAAACCTCTAAAAACCCTAAAAACCAACTAAAAACTCTAAATATCCTTAAAAAAACAAAAAATTTAAAAAACTCTAAATAATATTTAAAAAACTAAAAACTATAAAAACCCTAAAACCCAAAAGACCCTAAAACCCTTAAAACCCTTAAAAGCAAAAAAACCCCAGAAAAATGTAGAAACCTTTAAAATCCCTAAAACCCTTAAAACCCTAAAAAAATTTAAAAATCCTAAAAAACACCTAAAAATCCAGGACGGGAAACTATTAAAAGTGGAAAATGGAGTTCCATGCATAAAAATCCATGAAAATATAAAAAAAACCAAAAAACCTTGAAAAACCTCTAAACACCATAAAACCCTTTAAAACATTAAAAACTCCTAAAATCCCAATAACCACTAAAAAAATCAAAAACCCCTAAAAAAGCCGAAAAACAATAAAAAACCTTTAAAACCCTATAAAAAACTCTAAAAAACCCAAAAACCCAAAAAGACCCTAAAACCGTGAAAAAACCCTGAAAACACCAGAAAACCCAAAAAAACCATGAGAATCCTAAAATCCCTAAAACCCTAAAGACTATAAAAACCTAAAAAACCCCAAAAATCCATGAAAACGTAAAAAACCCTAAATATCATAAAACCGCTAAAACCCATAAAAATCCCGAACAACCAATAAAAGCCCTCAAAACCCACTAAAAACTCTAAAAAACCTTAAAACCCCTAAAAACTTTAAAAATATAAAAAACCTTTTAAACCCTAAGAAGAATCCGTAAATACCCTAAAAACCATAAAAACCCTTGAAACCCCCACAAACCCCTTGAAATCCTAAAAAACTAAAACCCATAAAAATCATAAAAAACACCTAAAAATCCATGAAAATATAAAAAACACTAAAAACCTTAAATAACCATTGAAAACCATAAAACCCATAAAAACCCTATAAAACCATAAAGACAATAAAAATCAAAAAAATCTCTAAAAACCCTTAAAATCGGTTTTATAGTTTATATTATATAGGCCAACAAAGTCAAGTACTTGAAACATTTTTAAGTTTCAAGTAGGTGGATTTGAAGGGTTATAAATAAATTTTCACCAAAATTTTTTAAGAATTTTTTTATTTTAGACAACTAGTTATATGTTTAAGAAATTTTAAAAATTTCATTCATATCGGTCTTATAGTTTATATTATATAGGCCAACAAAATCAAGTACTTGAAATGTTTTTAAGTTTCAAGTAGGTGGATTTGAATGTTTATAAATAAATTTTCACCAAGATTTTTTAAGAAATTATTTTTTATTTTGGACTACCATTTATATGTTTAAGAAATATTTAAAATTTCATTCATATTGGTCTTATAGTTTATATTATATAGGCCAGTAAAGTCACGTACTGGAAACATTTTTTAGTTTCAAGTAGGTGGTTTAAAAGGTTATAAATATTTTTTCACCAAGATTTTTTAAGAAATTATTTTTATTTTGGACTACTAGTTATATGTTTAAGAAATTTTTACAATTTCATTCATATCGGTCTTACAATTTATAATATATAGGCCAGAAAAGTCACGTACTTGAAACATTTTTAAGTTTTAAGTAGGTGGATTTGATAGGTTATAAATAAATTTTCACCAATATTTTTTAAGCAATTATTTTTATTTTGGACTACTTGTTATATGTTCAAGAAATGTTTAAAATTTCATTCATATCGCTCTTATATTTTATATTATATAGGCCAACAAAGTCATGTACTTAAAACATTTTTAAGTTTCAAGTAGGTTTATTTGAGAGGTTATAAATAATTTTTCACCAAGATTTTTTTACAAATTATTTTTATTTTGGACTACTTTTTATATGTTTAAGCAATGTTTAAAATTTCATTCATATTTGTCTTATAATTTATATTATATAGGCTAGCAAAGTCACGCACTTGAATAAAAGATAAATTATGTTGAAACATTAAGTTTTATTTATATATATATATAACCATACAAACATAATAATAAAAGATTAAAATTTTAAATATATAAAAAATATAAATAAAAAAATACGGATTTAGGGAAAAGGCGGCATCGGCGATACCGTCATTATAGCGTATTTTTTTTAAAAAAATTAACCTATGCGGTTTTTCAGATTTTTTTAAAAAAAAACGCATTTAATAAAAAAAAATCCACAAAAAATGATAAAAACCCTAAAAACTATAAAAACCCCCAAAAATTCAAAAAACCTTAAAACCAAAAAAGACCTGAGAAAACCTTGAAATCCCAAAAGACCCTTGAAAATCTCTAAACCCCCTAAAAACCATAAAAAATATAAAAATCATAAATGAAACCTAAAAATCCATAAAAACATAAAAAACCCTGAAAAGGCCCTGAAAACTATAAACCCCCAAAAAACCTTAAAACCCTAAAACCCATAAAAACCCAAAAAAACCACTCACAACTCTCAAAAACCTTAAAACCCCTAAAAACTTTAAAACGCTCTAAAAACCTTAAAACCATAAAAAACTCAAAAAATACTAAAAGCCCAAAAGACCCTAAAACCCCTAAAAAGCTTCAAAAACTCCAAAATCTTTAAAAATCCTTAAAAACCCATAAGATCATAAAAATCATCAACCCCCTAAAAATACATGAAAATGTAAAAAAACCTAAAAATCATGAAAAACCACAGAAAACCATATAAACGTCCTAAAAAACATAGACACCCTAAAACCCCACAAAAATCTTTAAAAAACAAAAAAAACTCCCAAAACCCTCAAAACCGCTAAAAACGTTAAAAACTATAAAAAACCATTAAACCCCCAAAAAACTCAACAAAACCCCTAAAAACCAAAAAAGACCTTAAAACCACTAAAAATGCATGAAAACCCCCAAACCCCCTAATAGTTCCTAAAGACCCTCAAAAACCCCCAAAACCAAGAAAACCCTAAAAATTCATGAAAACGTAAAAAAACCTAAAAACCCTGAAAAACAACTCAAAACCATAAAAACCCCTAAAACCTTAAAAAACTGTAAAATCCGATAAATACCCTAAGACCCATTAAAGTCATTAAAAACCCTTTAAACCCCTAAATAGTTTAAAAAAATCTAAAAACCATAAAAAACCTAAAAAACCCCAAAAACCATATAATCCCTAAAAACCAGAAAAAACCCTATACCCCTAAAAATCCCTAAAAACCCTAAAAAGCATAAAAATCATAAAAGTACCCAAAAAATATTTAAAAATGTAAAAACCACAAAAAACATAGAAATTTGCGATGAAAACCTTAAAAACCTAAAAACACTTAAAACCCCTAAACAACTTAAAAATGTCAAAAACCCTAAAAACACTAAAACCTTAAAAAACCCCAAAATCCCAAAAAACCCTAAATACCATAAAAATCCTAAAAAATTCCTAAAAATCCCTAAAAAAATAGAAACACTAAAAAACCCTATAAAGAATTTAAAAACATAAAAACACTTAAAACCCATAAATAACATAAAAATGCTAAAAATACTAAAAGACCATAAAACCCCCCAAACCCCCAAAAAATCCTAAAAACACCCTAAAAACCCTGGATGAAAACAAAAAAAACCCCTAAAAACCTTAAAAACCCTAAATATCCAAATAAAATCAAAAAAACCCCTAAAAACTCTAAAAACTATTTAAACCCCTAAAACGTTAAAAAAACTAAAAAACCTTTAAAACCCTAAAAACTCAATAAAAACCCAAAATCCAAAAAACACCCTAAAACCCCTAAAAATCCAAAAAAACTACAAAAACCCTAAAAACCATAAAATCCTAAAAAACCCTAAAAAATCCATGAAAATGTAAAAACCCATAAAACCCCTGAAAAACCTCTAAAAACCATAAAATCCATTAAAAACCGTAAAAACCCCTAAAAACTCATAAAAACCCTAAATACCAACTAAAACCTCTTAAAACCTCTTAAAACGTTAAAAAACTATAAAAAACCTTAAATACCCAAAAAAAATTAAAAATACCCTAAGAACCCAAAAAGACACTAAAACCCCTAAATGACCCTAAAACCCTAAAAACCCTAAAACCCATAGAAAAACCTAAAAACTCTAAAAACCCTAAACCCCAAAAAATCCTAAAACCCCCTGAAAATCCATAAAAATTTAAAAAATCCAAGAAACCCTTAAAACCCCATAAAAACCATAAAAGCCTTAAAAACCTTAAAAACCCCTTGAACCCATAAAGACCCTAAAAACCCACTAATAACTCTAAAAACCCTTAAAACCCATATAAATGTTAAAAACTCTAAAAAACATTAAAAACTCTAAAAAGAATCAAAAAAACCCTAAAAACCTAAAAGTCCTACAAAACTCTGAAAACCCCTAAAAATCCTGAAACCCTCTGAAAACCCTTGAAAACCCCTCAAAATCCCTAAAAACCCAAAAAAGACCTAAAAATATTAAAAATCCTAATAAACCCCTAAAAAATACCTGAAAACTTTAAAAACCCAAAAAACCCAAAAAGCACCAAAAACCCACTGAAAACATAAAATCCACAAAACCCATAAAACCACAAAAAACTACTAAAACT